>CM040398.1:19855489-20455489 GCA_022702515.1 Ilyophis sp. 1 JC-2022 | reverse complement strand
GGCACTGGTGAGGCAGTTCTACCCCCTGCAGCCTTCTTTCCCTTCTTTTCAGGGATAGATGCAGGAGTGAGCGTCTCCAGAAGGGGAGGCTGTTCCAGTTGGGTCCCCAGCTCCCCCGGGGAGAAGGACAGGAATGAGCAGTAGCCATCTGTGGATGACACGGCCAGGAAAGAGCCGTCCCGAGACCTGCATAAAGGAGGGAGGTTATACAGTGACCACACACATGACACGGCCAGGAAAGAGCCATCCCGAGACCTGGATAAAGGAGGGAGGGTATACAGTGACCACACACCCTAAAGCAGTGTTCTCACTGTTAGTGCAGTGAACGCTCGCCGCCTTGTTCAAATAAGAAGCGCATTCAATCTGCGTACCAATAGCCGCGCAATAATGTCACGTATGCAACAATATGAGAGAGAGTGAGAGAAATGTGTTGAATGGCATCAAACAAATAAACATGCAAATTACAATTGTTTCACGGGTTTGAAAAATCTAGGAACATGAAATCCTAGATTTTAATTATTAAATCTAGGAACATTCCTAGATTTAAATTATTAAAGCCAATATTTAACGTTCGCTACAATAACATGCAGAATGAATAATTTACATTGATATTGACAAAGTTGGTAATGTTAGCAAGTCAAGCTAACGTTAGCGAACCATGCTAGTAAACATTACATATTGCCATAACTCACTGCATGACTATTAATAGCAGTAGTGTCATACAACTCTTGGAACTCAGAAACAATTATTTTCTCCTCCATTTTGATCGGGTCGTGTGAGGTAGCAACGCCCACCGCCCACTGCCCACAACTATTGGCTGCACGTTGAAAGGTCAGCGACTGAAGTGCAGCGCATCTGAAGTGCCGTGAGCGCTGAGAGCTGCTTATGAGAGCGCAGAGACTCTGGGCAGCGCAAAATATCTTTTTATATAGCGAGTTTTGCGCAACACCGTTCCTGCGCTTACACTGAGAACACAGCTTAACCCCTCACCTGAAACCTGACTCCTAAGCTCAAACCCTTAACCCCAAAAACGAATCCCTGAACACTTCACTCAGAGCTTCCGTCCTTAAGGAGCCATAAGGGCTGAACTCAGTGTGTGGCAGCGGATGTAAAAAGTCATGCTTTTCTGTACAGTATTGGAGGTGAGGGTATAGTACACTCACCAGGTGTGGTAGTGGGTGTTCAGGTAGACTCACCAGGTGAGGTCTCTGTTGGTTAGGTAGTGGGTGTTCAGGCAGACTCACCAGGTAAGGTCACTGAGGGTGTGGTAGTGGATGTTGGAGACGTAGCCGAAAGGAAGGTGCTGTTGCGTATCGTACAGGAAGATGGAATCCTCAGACGCCACGGCGAAAACCAGGCGATATGGGAGCTGCAGGGTGTTAGGGAGGGGCTGGGCGGAGTCATCTGCACCACAGGAAAAGAGAAAGACCATCAGAACAGGGAGAGGGGTTTCTGCACCAAGCCTGAAACACACGGGGGGCTGTCAATGGTGGAGGAGACGCTTTTACCTTCACTCTTGTGGGTCCTGAGCTCAAAGTAAACAGGACAGCAGCGCACGGCTAGCGTAGCCTTCGCGGGGCAGGGCAAGTGGGCAACGGGCCTGGAACACACAGAATCAGGGCTTACAGCACCAGCACCAGCACCACCACCACCATAGTGCCTGTTCAACCAAATATACCCTGCCCATCACCCTGTTTAAACCCCGCCCATCACCCCGTTTAAACCCCGCCCCACACACTGAAAGCCCTTACCTCTTGAAGTTTTTCCTGGAGAAGATGTAGGTGGTGTTAGTAATGTTCTCTCCAGCCTCCACACATCCAGCTTTAAGAGAAAAGAGGAGAGACACGTCTAGCATGTCACACTGACAAAACACCTGTCTGCTCTCCTTTACAAAATTAAATAAGTAAATAAATACAAGTAGCAACAAAAGTATTTAACAAAATATGCCTGTAACATGCACAGCGCAGAGCAAAAAGTGCATTACGCAAGTGTTCCAGGCGTATTACGTGTGCATTATGGATGCGTCACAGGGGCGTTATGGGTGCACTAAAATTGTGTTACGCTGTGTTCTCACATCGAGCAACTTCGGTCGCCCAGTTGCCGGAAGTCCAGTCATTCTCTATGAAGCTGAGCGACGGTCAGCAACCTGAGCAACTAGGCAACTGAGCGACCAAAGTCGGCTGATAAATGTTGCCCGCAGTTTAACTTTTTAGCGACCATCGGCCTCAACAGCCAATCAGAGTTCCACGCTTCATATTTCTCCAACTGACACGAAACCATTTCGTGAATAACTGTTTCGATTTCACTCCAATTGCAGCAATGGAGGAGCAGCTAATAATAATGGTCCAAGCCTACCCCATCCTGTTCAATGTATTCCAAAAGGAATACCGTGATAAGCGCCTAAAAATTGAAGCTTGGAGGGCAATTGCGAATGCCCTTCGTATTGATGGTAAGGTCTTTGTAATTTTATTGTGTGAATAAAACGTTCATGTATCTAGATAAAGATCGCTAGCTCGCGACAAAGATAGATGTAGCCTATCGCTAGCGAGCGAGAACACATAATTATCAGTGTCATGACATAACTATAAAGAATAGGATGCATTGCAAATATGTCTTTGTTATATGTAGGCTACTGCCGTTGTTTCTCTTCATCAAAAAATTGTAGATGCACGAGCTGACTTGGATGACAACGTGCCCTGCCCCCAGCCTAGGGGACTTGAGCGACCCAGCGACCAGTTGCTCGCTGTCAGAACGCAGCGTTACAGGGCCATTATTGGTGCATCATAGATGCATTACAGGTCAGTTAAGGGGGTATTATCAGTGTGCTATAGATGCATTATGGGTGCATTCCAGGTAAATTGGTGTAGTATAGATGTATTACGGGTGCATTACCGGTGAGTTTGGGGGAGGAGTATTGGTGTGCTACAGATATATTGCATTATTTGTGCGTCACAGGTTATAATTTACCTGGAACCAGCAGGAAGGAGCCGTCGGGGGTGAAAGTGAGCCGGCGGAAGAAAGATCTCATGCTGTCATCGTGGAACATTCTGTAATTCTTCACCTGCATATCAGACAAAAACAACTCAAATACTGCTACATAAAATCAGTACTAAATAAATATGGAACAAAGCAATCTTTGTCATCCAACACTGAAAACCAGGAATGAACAATGTTTGTGTTTCCTGAAATCCATAAGAATGAAAGTAATTTCTGTTACAGAACAGCCTTTTGGTACCAATAGGTTGCGGAACGCTTGTGCTTAACGAGGGTGATTGTGAGTGGAGAACAGGAAGAAAATCACAATAATTCCAACAACGACAGTTGCAAGACCACGACAAGGATTAGACGTCAAACTGCCATTAACATGAGCGCTCCATTAGGTCAGCTGATCCTTCCACAGGCCACTGGTGCAGGTCTAGTGGTGAAGGGGTTAGAATTTCAGCGTAGCCTCTTTACAGAACTATCGCAGCACCACGGATCTGCAGCAGAATTTCTACCCAGAATTCCGTGGAGCTCAGAAAGATACTTGCATCATTCAATTCAATTTTGTTTTTACAGCCCTTTTAATGGACAATGTCACCAAGATGCTTTAGAGGGAAAAAATGAATTCGCAAAACTGAGCCTGAGGCTGAAAACTACCCAGTAGAAAAAATAATTCTCAGGAGGAACCCGGATATAGAGGGAGAGTCAACGCGCTGGCCAGTCAATAGTTAGATAAGCTAAATGGATTTATGATTTGTCCACCCCTACGAACGCACACACTCACCTCCCCTTCTGCTGCTGATCCAGATATCATTTTACTGACGCTGTAGGCCTTCTTCCTGGTTTGAGCACTATACACCCGCATCACCCTGAGGGGGAAACACAGAGATGGGTAAGAAACACTACACCTTGTAGTTGGCAGAAAACCAGATTTTAAAAATCATGTACTGACACTGTGTGCCAGTATGGCAGGGGGTGTATCAGGAATGTTGTGTGTGTGTGTGCGCGTGTTTGCGTGTCCGCGTGCGTGCACGTATCCTGCGTTACACACACCTGTCACAGCTGAGTGTGGTAATGTACTGTCCCAGGGGATCCCAGCTAACACCCTGCACATAGCTCTTATGGTCGTTAAAAATGCACATCTTCTGCCCTGCAAACACAACGCACAGTATTTCCACCTCCAGCACGCAATATTCACACCAGGGCTTGAATCACAATGGCCTTTAAAAAATATCTACTTGCATGGCCAAATGTGCCTTGCCTTATAATCTAAACGGTGACTCTGAACGAGAAAAAATGATTATTATTATTTATTTTTATAAATATATTATTTTTTTTTTTTTTTTTAAATCGAGAATACTCGATTAATTCTCTAGCGTTTATTTCAGTGCACGTCAGTGGTGCTGCTCAGCAGTGATTTCTCATCACCCAGATGCCAGCCTCCCGCTCCCTGCGCTTTTAACCAACCAAACATGTTTATAGCAACATCAACATTGTCATTTTTGTAGCAATATCCATTCAATGTATTTGAATTCTGTAATTGCTCCTCTAGATGCTTCCTTTCAAACGGGATTTGATTATGAAACTGAACTGTTGTGACCACAGATGTCGCCAGTTGTGAAAAATGATGGATTACCGCTTTAAATCAACAAGCCTTGCTGCCCTTAGGGCAGGCCTTGCCTTAAAAATGACAAAACGTAAAGCCTGATTCCCGCAACACAACACTCACACCCACAACAGCACAAACACATTACACAACAGCACAAACACATTACACAACAGCACAAACACATTACACAACAGCACAAACACATTACACAACAGCACAAACACATTACACAACAGCACAAACACATTACACAACAGCACAAACACATTACACAACAGCACAAACACATTACACAACAGGGACTTGAGCAGCACTGCATTCGCCCCAAATCACACTCAGGTACAGAAGCTGCTCCACAAACAGCAGTGAAATGGGTACGTTACCCTTTGTGACGTCCCACATAATGGCTGTATTATCCACGGATCCCGACACCATGAAGTTCCCATCGCTGGCCCAGGAGATATCGTACACGTCCTCGATATGACCCCTGCAGAACATTTGTTTTCAATTTATGTATTTAAGTCCTATTAAAACATTAACAAATTGTTTTTGGTTTTTTTAATACCCGAAACATCTGCTTAACCCACGAGCCTCAGCTGCACAAACACGTCCTATCAGAAGGGTCCGGAATGAACACCCGAGCGAGCACCATATGCAGGTAAAAATGGTCTTTGGCTGATGAATAAACTGGGATCACCCGCCAAGCTGGCAGGTAACTCTCTGAAACCCCAACTTAATGTTTGGCTTAAGCCACTATGTTCTCGGGATGTGGGAATGATTATATGACCCTCACTGTCCACCGGACCTGCGATTGGCGAGGAAGAGAAGGCAGAGGATGAAAGGGGGAAAGGGGAGGGAGGGAGGGGAACAGGGGGAGAGATGGAGAGAGAAGAGCAGGGCTCACCGCAGGGTCTTCACCACGATCCAGCTCTCCTTATTGAGCTGAGCATCCTCATCCTCCTGGAACACGGCCGGCTCCGGCTCCTTACAGTCATTCAGCTTCCACAACAAGATGGCGGCGTCTGCAGGCACACATACACTCACATGTGGGCTCTATATGCCAATAAACACACACACACACGGCTCTGTTTACGACACGCAGGGCTCTGCATACCAATAACCGCACACACCTCTCCGTTCCTCAGAGGGTTCACTGTGCTGTGATCATGTGAGAATCAGTGATCCCAGCAAAGAGAAAGGCTCCTCTACAAGAAAAAGGTACTCTGACTAAAGAACATCTTCAGTTGTTTCTTACAGCGGTGACAGCTCTACACATGCGTGCGAGCGATAACTCCAGTCTGAGACACGATCAGCTGAGCAGGAACCGGTCGCAGTCCGAGATGCATGCAGGATTCTCACTAGGGATGCACGATGATATCTGCACGACATCGGTATCGGCCGATAAAAGCTTAATAAGTTAATTATCGGCAGGTATGAAAATGTCTGCCGATGTGCCTGGCCGATAAGGTGATGTGTTAACTATGCGCAAATTACAACGTCTGATCGTTTGCTTTCATCCTTACAGAGGCCCTAGTGCAATAGATGTAACAGCCACGGTGTCAACGGATGATCCCATCTCATGACTGATCATCATCATTAGTTAAGAGAAAGTGAGAGAAGATGGCCGATCTTGTTTCAAAGAAAAACACCACTTCGCCAGTCTGGAAATTATTCGGCTACAAAACCAACGATAACGGAGAACCGGCGAATGGCGACGAGGTAACATGCCGTAATTGCATTAAAAAGTCGTCACAACTAAGGATGGGAATACAACAAACATTTCCTATCAAACATTTTCTAGTTATTATTGGTGCATTAGCCTATAACATTATGCCTATGAGAGCCTACAGGAAATGGCAATAAATAATGTTTCATATGGCATAAAAGACATAGCAGCAAACTGCATCACAACATTGTTTTGTGGACATAGTTCGAAACGTAATAAATTGACGGCCGCTCTTAGTCATCACGTTCATTTTGGAGCGATCTATGAAGTGTCTAGCTACAAACTTATGAGAAGAAAACTGTTTTGTGAGATGAGTGACAGTACCTATGGGATGTTGCAGTTGGCATTAATTTACGACACTATAAGCTCAAACTGTGTGGGTCAAATACAGCCTATAAATCGATTGCTCCATACCTAGCTACAGCTAGCTAATTAGTTACATAATGATAATTATAATACAGCCTGCATGTCTATGCAAAAGATGCGTCTCCCAGAAAATCTATGCTTCGTAGCCACTGGACCAGTGTGCGCTGGCTGGAGTGGACCCTTTTCCTGTGAGAAAAAGGAAATCGGAAACATGGCGCCATAAACTTTGGAAAGACAAGTTTAAATTACCTGTATCTAATGTTATGTTTAAAACCAGTCAGCAAAACGAATAACCATTTGATTCTCGTTTTTCAATTTCTGCTTTTAAAATATAGCATAACCATTCATTTGTTTCTTGTTTTTTTAATTGGCCAAAAAGTAGGCTACACGGATCCAGAAGCAACGCTAAGGCTACTGCAATTAGAACTCAATCAATGCTGCCACACGTGGCAATTACTTCTGTTCACGTTGTCATTAATCCACTATAATTATATACGAATGATAATATTGAATATCACAATATTTCTTAAAGGCATATCGACGATATGAAAATGGGATATTGTGACAACCCTCCCTCTCATGTGGCAGACAAAAAGAGAAATTGAATAGATTGTGAAAAAGCAGAGATGCTCATTTTTGCGCAGAAAAACCTACCTCTGCTATTTAAAAAATATCTATAGACCAGCAGACCAGTCAGCTGAAGTTTTTTGTCAGCCTCGTTAATTGGACTCAAAAGGAAGGCAAAGACTGTTCAAGTTAAGGATCACAATTTTCATTTTGTCTGTCTGGTTGTTAGTGCCGTTTGTGGCTCACAGAAAAGGGCATATGGACCTTGGCTTTAAGTTTTTACAATTTTAAGTAATACCAATAGATCTACTCGTCAGCTGAAGCTTTTTTCCAGCCTCGTTCATTATACTCTAAAGTGGGTCCTCAGGACTGATGTTTTAGGTCTACAGCTGCTTGTATTTTGTGCACTTGAGAACAATGTGTCTTTCTGTACTATGTCAACTACTTTGTCAGGATTGTCTCAGGGAAGCATCATACGAACCTGTTCAAGTAGGATGAGATTTACATTTTTATTTGAAAATGTTACTTCAAAAAAATTAATGTGGCATATTTTACATCTAGTCCAAGTTGAAATTATTTCCTTATTTTCGATGAGTGAATGTCTACATTTGTAAAAAGATACACTTATAGTAGAATAAAAGAAAATGTTTTATGTCTGTAACAAGTAGGCCATCACAATAAGAGTAATAGGTTAATTCTAGTACAGGAGACTTGGTGTTCTCTTCAATGAAAAAAAAAAAAAATAATAATAAAAAAGATGTGTATATCGGTATCGGCCGAAACAAGTTCGAAAATATCGGCATATCGAATATAGGCAAAAATCCAATATGGTGCATCCCTAATTCTCACCATCTCCGCCGGATGCCAGCAGCTCAGAGCAGGGGGAGAATCGCACCACATTCACAGCCTTGGTGTGCCGAGCCAGATTGGACAGGAACTCCACCGCAGCCTTGTCATCCGGCCCCATGTCCACCTTCCACATCTGTACAGAAACACAACACACAGCACATACTCTCAGGTACTGGATCAAATCCTTTTTTTATTCTTTATTTATTTATTTGTTTAGCTGTGAGTGTGTGTGGCCAGCACCGGGAGGGGGTGCCATTACAGGGGCAGAGCTGTGAAGGGGTTGGGAACAAGAGGCCATGACCAAGAGTCTTCGGTGTTGAAGCTCATTTCCTGGTCTTGTTGACAGCGTTGCTCTCTGGCGCCAGTGCGGTTGGCTCCAGTATAAGTCTTTCAGCCACTTGTTTCAGTGTAAGTCAATGGTACCAATGCAGTGAAAATACAACATCAATACCTTTTTCCCCACGAGAACACGTAGTCGCAATAGGTGCTTTTTCTTTGTCTAATGTCTCCCCACGTGCCGATTTGTAATTAGTTATTGTGTCATTTGGACAATGTTTTAATATTTGGCCTCGGGACTCACCCGCACTGTGGAATCCACACCAGCAGTGGCCAGCCGGTGGATCTTGCCGTCGCACTGCTGCTGGAAGTCCATGCTGTACACCGGCTCCTTGTTGTGCCATGCGATCTCACAGGTAACCACCTTCATCCTGATGCACACAGACAACCCCCTGCAGAGCCCTCTGAAATACAACGCATAATTACAAACTACACACTTCACCCACCAGCACAATTAAAAACTTTAGACCACCACCAATACCCATCATAACCATGCATTAAAACCTCAACAACAACAAAAAGCAATACACAATGACTAACTTAATAAATCAGCCACATATCAAACTTCTGAACACAATTACACCTTCATAATCACCTGCCAAATGTCTCACACGTCCATGCACACGTTATGTAAATGTGCATAACAACTAAAAAAATTTAACCCCAGGCCCAACATATAGTATATCTTTTAAGTCCATCACCTCTCAGTGTTGGGTAGAATGCAGCACTAGTACTAGGCAACGTTACTAATATTATTTTGCTCACACAATGCAGGCGTTTCTAGCGAAGACGCCAACGACGACAGTTGCAAGGTAGCATAACAATACAGCTAACGTTAGCTAGCTTACCAGATGCACAAACCCTTGTCAGCTTTCTCAACCCGACTTATATAGGTAACAAACAATTTACCTCCAGCTTTATAAATACTGAGCTAAGTTAACGTTAGTTCATTATCTTGCGACCTAGGTAACGTTATCAAATAAACGAACACAAAAATATAATATTTAAAAAATGTTTTTTTTGCCATCAAGCTAGCCAAGCAACCAGCTAAATTTGCTGCCTTCCCGAACTACCTAACATACAGGTATGTAACGTTACCGATCGCTAATGGTAAACACTAGATATAAGTTAGCCTGGTCAGTACATGAGGAAAGACTAACTTAGATCAAGTTGCTGGCTAAGTAGCTAACTTAGCTAACGTACTTAACACAGGACAAACAATGCGACAGGAGTTATATAGCTAACATTTTGCTTCTTAAAAACGGCACAATCCGATAATATTCTGTCAGGTTAACTATGACTAATGCGAGCAAGCAAATGTAACATTACTCACAACAATATACGATATGCGCTTCGGTGAAATTAGAAAACCTGGCTGAGTGGCTGTACATAAACTGATTTTGAACGCTCTTGATGTTTGCCTGTTCCCGCGCTGATTTGCAGGCAGAGGGAAGTTCTTCTTCTTCTTGGATTTTTTTTGGCAAATTAATCAACGTTAAGGTGCATACCGCCACCTACTGTATCGGAGTGTGAAGTGCCTGTCTTTATTATTTACATTTTATATCCTATTTACTAATCCTGTGTTATTAATAAAGCAGAAAAGTGCCCTACTTACTTCCCATGTTCCATCTCCCCCCCATCCTCAATATCCCTCCCAAATCCCATTCCCGTCCAGCATATCTCACCCCATTTCAAAACAAAGGGAGGTTATCACCGTCGGTTTTTCTTTACGTACATTTCCGGTTTGTTTCCGATCTTAGCCGAAAGCGGAAGAGAAACACTCGATAGCGCACGTAAAGGGCGCCGTTGCTCGTGTGAAAGTCTCTGCAAAGCGGACCTAACTCCAATCTGCTCCACACACTTCTGTCACAGACAGCGGCGAAGGAACATGTCTGGAATCGAAGAAATATCTGAAGAAATGTCGGAATTTCAGGAGCCTAAACCCAGCGGGGAAGACGGCGACGAGGAGCCAGAGATTGACGATGATGGCGACCAACACCGAGGGGGATATGTGTTTTACAAGGACAGGAAAGAGTGGGCAGACCTTGTACCTGTTCCACAGGATGACGGTCCCAATCCCATTGTGAAGATAGCATATTCTGAGAAATTTACGGATGTGTTTGACTATTTCAGAGCGCTGCTGAAGAAAGATGAAAAAAGTAACAGGGCTTTCACACTGACAGCTGAGGCAATCGAACTGAACGCTGCCAATTACACTGTATGGCACTACCGGCGAGTGTTACTGCAGGCCTTGGAAAAAGATCTGAGAGAGGAGATGCGTTATATCACCGCCATCATCGAGGACCAACCCAAAAACTACCAAGTCTGGCACCATAGACGCATGGTAGTAGAGTGGCTGAATGATCCCTCAGAGGAGCTGGAGTTTATCGCGGACATCCTCAGCCAGGACGCCAAGAACTACCATGCCTGGCAGCATCGACAATGGGTTATCCAGGAATATAAACTGTGGGACAGTGAGCTGGAGTATGTGGATCAGCTGTTGGAGGACGACGTGCGGAATAATTCTGTGTGGAATCAGAGGCATTATGTCATATCCCACACCACAGGTTACTCCGACCCCGTTGTGCTGGAGAGAGAGGTGCAGTACAGCTTAGAGCAAATCAAAAAAGCTCCAAACAATGAGAGTGCCTGGAACTATCTGAAAGGTATACTGCAGGACCCTGGACCGTCTTCCCACCAAGGGCTGTTGGAGCAGGTGCTGGAGCTGCAGAAGTCTCATAGCTCAGTCCATGTAACTGCCTTCCTGGTGGACATCTACGAAGACATGCTGGAGTGCACCGGTGACCACCAAGAGGAGAATCTAGTCAAAGCCTTGGAGCTTTGTGAGGTCCTGGCTGGAGAGGTGGACACCATACGCAGGGAGTACTGGAGATACATAGCCCAGTCCCTGCAAAACAGGTATGGCACCAGCTGCAGTGCTGATGACCCAACCGCTTCCAAGAACCTGCAGAAGTCTGCCAATGACTGACAGGAAGGAGCCATGCCTGGCCCCTCCCTCCACCTGCTGGGACAAGGATCTTCATCAAGGCTGAGGTTTTTTTTAATTTAATTTTTTTTATTTTATCCCTTACCTGCCGTGCACGAGTAAATAAAGTATTTTAGTCCAAGCCTGGCATATTTTCTATGGTAAATTAAGTACTTAAAATTAAAAATTAGAATCCTCTGCTTATCGCCATATGTCTGTGGCTGTTAATATAAATTGATGAGGCTTGAGGATTGAAATGTTGCCAAAATACTGTTCAACAGATATCTGCATTGCTTAGACTGTAATGCATTTTGTACTCTAGCACTAATAAAGTGGTTCAAATCATAAAAAAGTGAAACGCGTACTGTACATCGAGTCCACATCACAGAACACGTAGATAAAAATCATACATGACCTGAGAGTACACTTTATATACAGTAAGCTCCAGAAACTTGTTATTGTGTGTCTGGTGGTTTTTCCCCTCTGAGTGAATTCAATACAGGCAGATTTGCAAGACTTGTTCTAATGTAAAGTTTTGTATTAAGTGGTGTAGCAATGGGATATCTTTGCAACCCATGTTTTCAATGTATAACAAATGCGTTTTTTTAATTTATTTTTTTACAAATAATCATTTAGGACAGCAGGCCTTTCCAAACACACAATGGACACCTGAAGAACTACGAACACTCTCCTAGGGTTGGAGGGTGGTTTGCAGAACATGAAATTAACTTTTTCACCCACTAGCCAGAGTGGCTTGTGGATTCTAAAAATTGCCAACCACATTACGTTTTTACAATATAACATAACCTGGTTGGTTACCTGCCAAAGCGGCTGCTAGAATAGAAATATTACCAGCCACAAGCTAAATTTGACCATCATTTGACTGGTTGCTGGTGTTGATTTCACACCCTGGTGGTTTCCTCAGGTAAGCACACCTTCCATTCAGACTCCCATGTGAGGTGTCCAGCAGAGGCCTGCGGAGAAGCTGCAGAATGAGGCAGGCTTGTGCACAGCTGCTGAGTGAGGAGCTCAGGTCACCATCTTTAGAGGCTCAGATTCTTGAGTTCAAATTCTGTGTGTCTTATTTCCACTGGTTAAAGCCTTAAGTTGTTTCATATCAACAGGACAAGGACTGCCAAAAAATTGAAATACCCAATTACAATTGCAATTAACAGATGCTATTACGCATTGTGACCACCAAACTATATTGTTTGGAGATTAGTGACATACACGGCTTACATTTCACACGAAAATCCATTCATACAGCTGGATATTTACTGAGGCAATTAAGGTTTCTTTCTCAAGGGTACAACTGGCTGTGCCCCACCTGGGAATTAGAACTTGCAACCTCAGCAATACAAGTCCTGTTCCCTGACCGCTGTACTTTTAAGTTGTAAAAGCTGTATGCCGATCCAGACATGAAATTCAGATATTAAAAGGGAAGACGCATAATTCACGTTTCTTAATGTTAATGCTCTAAATAAATGACAAATTATCTTATTTATTTTTATCAAAATTACCCACCCCTCAGAAAAATTAACAGGATGCTTTGTAAACAAACTATTTTCAGACATCCCCAACAGAACAGTTAAATTTATTCCCATATTTTATTGTCCACGGTGAAACAAAGCAGACTGATAAATTAATTAAATAACAAAGAATGCTGTCGCTTATCAGTGAATTTATTGCTAGTGCTGGACAAGTGTGGGATTGCGCAATACTAAACTCATGTACTCATTTGCGCTAAACTCAAATCAAAATCAGACCTGCAACAGATCAACTGAACTTCAAGAACATCATTTATTCAAGTCTCCTTTTGATGCCCCCCTAGCCAAGGTCTTATTGCCCATCACTAATATCCATTTGGCTTTGAATTAACATGTAAAATGGCCAAATGTTTAAATAAAATGCAAAATACTCATCTGTAGTACCTCAAAACTATCAGGATTTTTTTTATAAACAGCAGTTTGTTCTGGGAAACTATGTACATGGTGCCAGCAAAAGGACAGGCATTGTGGGGACACGCAGGAAACCAGTAACATAACGTCCCTTCAGACCAGCTCTCCTTTCATTAAACAAAACAAAATACATGGGAAACATTAATATCAGACAACAAAAATCACCCTTTTTTGTTGACAAAAATAGTCTCTTCATATAATCTGTACAAATGACAAAATACACAAAGAAATCACAACTGGCGTTTAAGTACTCATAGAACTGTCCCTCTCGCCCCCTTTCCTATTGCTATGGATACGTTTTCGGCTACGCCATCAGGAAACGCCGTCGTCTCGCTGAAATCCAGTCGTCCCTCGTGTGCTTTTTCAGATGGAAGACGTGAGGTGACGAACCGGAAATCTTGCTGTCAAGAGTGGAGTCGAATCTTGCGCGAGAATTTTTTTTTCTTTAAATTATTTAAGAAAAAGGTGAGTGATTAATTTCAAAGCAAAAACTCGTATACCTCAATATTTCAGGAAAACTTGTCTTTTTTTAATGAGTTAATTCATTGAAGTTTGTCACACATTATTTATGGAGTCTCAAATCCAGCAGGGTTGATTGATAAATAAGGCCAAGACAACACAGTGGGCAAAATGAGTGCTCGTGAGGTGCACGGTACTGAACAGTCTCAATGACTGGGGTTATGATCAGCCTCCATCCCACATGTAGAACAGTAAAGGAGGCTGAGTGAGTGTGGCACTCCTGTAACCCCCATAGACTTCAACAGGAATTAAGTCCAAATCCATGAGCGACTAAATACACATCATAGCTCCGCCCATTCTGCTCCGTCACGGATGGCGCACTAGCGAATACTGGTGGACGAGACACCCCTGTACCATACCATTACACCTTCTGTACCTGGGAAGTGATGCAGCGTGGGACATGATGGGGCAAAGACTGAGGAATAAAGCACATGTTATAATGCAGCTTCCCATCTGGATTACAAGCACCTGGAAGACATTATATATGATAAAGACTTTAAAATAAAACTTTAACTAAACACTTTAAGCCCCTGGAAATGAGTATGTGATCATGTCTTAGACTACTAAAGGAACAATCGCTTGTTAAGTTCTTTGTATGCATGGGTAGCGTTTAAAAAACCTTAAGGCTCGTTATAAACTTTTTGGAAAAATCGTTCCCTAAAATAATTACAAATCCACAGAACGTATTAACAGAACGCCTGACCACGAGAACTTTGAAGGTCAGAAAAGCATAAGAAATGGAAGCTTGATTTGTGGAATACGATTAGCTACTTGCTCTTAAGCCTCATATGCCTGCACAGAGAAGGAAGCTTATGACATCACAGCCCTGCAAATGACCAACATAATATGTTATGAGTCCATCCACCATTCCACTGAAGAGCTGTCCCAAGATGAGAAAGAAAAATAGCAATGGTTTTGCTGGAGAGAATTCTTGATGTCGAATATATTGACAAACGCAAAGATGAAGAGCATCTTTTTTAAAAATCCTGTGACTCAGTCAGCTGTGAATAATTTAGTCTGTAAAAAGGGTTCCAGTGTTCTTCTCAGTGCAAGAGTCACAAGTTAGATTTTTTGTAATTATTATTTTTTTTTAACTATAATAATCAGAGATTGACCTGGAACAATAGAAAAATACAGGACTGTACAAAGATAAAAAGATACATTCAGTTTTGTCAATTTTTGCACTTGATGTAAAAAAAAGAATAAAACATAATTAAAAGCAGAAGTGGAGGTAAAAGGAAAGTGGGGGGGGGGGGTGTGCTCGTCCTCAGGACGGGGGGCAGGATTCGGCATCGCCCCGCGTGGTTAGCCTGGCAAAAAAGTCATCCAGGACCTGCTCCATCAGCTCACTGTTGTTCGCCTTCTCTGGGTATAGCGTGGGCAGGAAGGGCACCAGCACGTTGGCCATATTCTGCCTCAGCGTCTCCAGCCTGGAGAGAGGGAGAGGGAGGGAGGGAGGGAGGGAGAGAAAAGGGAGTGGAGGGAGGGAGGGAGAGAAAAGGGAGTGGAGGAGTGAGAGAGAGACAGAAAGAATGCAGGTCTGTATTTGAAAACACTCGGGAGCACCGAGCAGCTGCACAGCTGTAATCTGACGCACAGGCAGCTACTTTGATAGGCTGTTGCTGGATCCCAAACAAAGACATATTGGATGAAATGATTACGCTAACATATGCAGGTATGTTTTACTGAATACGAACAGTGTTGGTTTAGTGAACAGATGCCTGTGGCCCAACCTGTGAGACCCATCTGGGGAGACGGGCCGGCTGCCTCCATTCTGCAACCTCTCCCAGCTGCTGCCATCGCTGACTTCATTTAGGAGATCCCCCTCATCACCGGGGTCACCAGTCCTGTTCAATGTGTCCCCATTGGCACAGGGGGTACCAGTTCTGTTCGGTATGTCCCCGTCAGTGTGGTCCGACGTCCTCTCTTTAGCATCAGGGCTGCCGGACCCATTAGACTCCATTCCCTCAGTGTTGAGGTTGTCTGACTGCCCCTCCTCAGCGCTGAGGTGAGTGCGTTGGTTGGATTTGTCCTCCTCCGTAGGGGGGGTTTTAGTGGTGGTCTCCCCGCTGGATTTTCTCTGGGCTCTCAGCTCGTCCAGGTTCCTGTGCAGCTGCTCACACTGAAAAAGAAGGCTGTCCCTCTGCTCTTCCACAGACTCCAGCTGAGAAACAACACATGGCCCTTCAGCACTTTCCACACCATTCACACACACTGTCAGTACCTATCACGCACCCCCTCAGAATTTTTGACTTATAAACGTAGCTACATTTTCACTTTACCCACAATGCACCTGAAACCCCGGTCACTAGGAGACAGGAACTCACCTGGCTCTGGAGCTCGTCCCTCTCCTTGTTGCTCTGGTCTAGGTCTCTGAGGAGAGCGTCCACCTGCAACGCCAGCTCATCCTCCTCGCTGCGCTTTGTCTCCTCCTCCTTCTCCTCCTTTTTGGAGCTCCCGCAGGCCCCTTCCATGGCTTCCTGCTCCTCCAGCTCACGCTTTAGGTCCTCCACCTCCTGCTTGGCACGCTGGTAGAGCCTGTGCATCTCCTCCTGGTCCTCCGGCTGCTCGGTCCCCACGGCCTGGTCGCAGAGCTCCCTCTTCACCACGCTGTGGGTGAGCTCCTCTAGGCGCGTCTCTAGGTCCAGCACCTGGCAGGTGAGCTGGTGCACCTGGGCCTGGCACTGGTCTCTCTCCTGGGCCACGTCCTGCATGATCTCCATCAGCTGGTCCTGCTGCTTCTGCGCTTCCGACAGGAGCCTGTCTTTCACCTCCATCTCCACGCCAACCCCAGCCCCACTCTCCGCCCGCTCCGCCCCCTCCACGTCCCCGTCCCTCTCCGTCGTTGCCACCTCTGCCTGCGGCTCCGCCCTCGCCTCCTCCGCCTCCCGCTCTTCGCCCTTGCGCTCCTCAGCCGCCTCACTCTCCACCTTCACCACCACAGTCTCCACCTCCATCTGCTCTTCCTCAATCACTGCCTCTTGTTCTCTCCTTTCTTTTTCCTGCAGGGCCTCCGCCTCCTTTCTTCCCTCCTTATTCTCCCTTTCCTTCTTCCTCTTCTCCTCTTCCTCGTCCTTCACCTGCTGATTCCTGTTGGTCTGAGTTGTCGTGGAAACCTGCTGCTGCGGCTCAGGAGAGGAGGAGACGGCGGTTACCGTGGAGGCGGCAGCCATCTCCACGGCAGCAGGGTTAGCTTCAACCGTGCTGGCGATAGTGTCTGTCGCTGTGGCAATGGAGGCTGTTGCAGTTATAGAGGCCGTTGTTTCAGTGACAGACTCTGTTGTCGTAGCAGCAGAGGGCGTTGCTGGCGAGACAGAGGCTGTTGCCGAGGCAGTGGTTCCTGTGGATACCTCCACGGCCGCGTCGTCGCTGCACTCCATGTGCATTCCCGCAGGGTCCCTGCTCACCCGATGCTCCTTCTTCACCTTGGCCAGGTCAAAGGGCGACGGGCCGGGCCTGGGGGTGCTGCTCGCTTCCACAATCAAGATGTCTTCTTCGTCGTCGTCATCTGGGATGATGACCGGGGATGATGGGCAGGTATCCACGGAGATGGGGGTCTCCATGGCATCCACGCTGCTATGCAGGCCATTCAGCCTGCTCCGCTTGGCCTCAACGTTGTCGGGGTTCAGTGGTAATGTCCTCTTCATCCTGCAGGGGGTAGCGTCAGTCATCATACGCTGTAACACATTCTGCACATAGCATGTGTGTACCCTGCACTGCTTGATTTATGCCAGAATAAAAGCACTGAATGCCCAGGATGTACAGCTATATATTGCAAAGGAGACGGCCTTCAAACTCTTATTTTGAGCCTTATAAAGGGAGTGCCATGTACGAAACCCTAGAGTGTAGTGGAGAGGAGTGTACCTGGACGGAGTGGACAGGGAGCAGACGCTGGAGATGATAGGCATGGTGGAGGAGCTTTGGGTGACACCTGCAAACACAATCACACACTCACAAATGCAGCTCTACACACAAAGGCTGCTGTACACATTCACAGACATAAATGTAGCTCTGCGCACGCACGCATGCACGCCCGCCCGCACGCACGCACGCACACACATATCTCTACAAACACAGCTCTACACACTCACTCACAAATAGAAACGTAACTCTTCACAGACACAAATACAGTTCTATGGTCCCGGATTGAGAGTTTATTTCATTACCTGGACATGCTCGGTTGGTGCTGTGAGGTGTGGTGTTGGTCACAGTGCCCCCCAGTGGCCCACGTGCGCTGTTGGTGATGGAATGTGGGATCTGGGCAATTGTCCTCGGCCTTGGCGAGTTCGCCTGTAAGTTCTGTGGGAGGGAGGACAACGGCACGCAAGAGCCTCTTCACCACCAATGTGTCTGCAGGGAGTTGCACAGGGGCTGTGGCAATGTCAGCCCACAAGAGACTGTGGCAATGTTAGCCCATAAGAGACTGTGGCAATGTTAGCCCATAAGAGACTGTGGCAATGTTAGCCCATAAGAGACTGTGGCAATGTCAGCCGATAAGAGTCTGTGGCAATGTTAGCCCATCAGGGGCTGTGGCAATGTTAGCCCATAAGAGACTGTGGCAATGTTAGCCCATCAGGGGCTGTGGAAATGTTAGCCCACCATGGAATGTGGCAATGTTTCCAGGGGAACTGTTCAGGGAAGTGACATCTGACAGGTGACATGAGATACTGGGGGTGTGTGTTTCTCTACCAGTGTATGAGGAGCGTGGTCTGCGTGCGTTTCTAAGAAATGTGATTTGGGGCACGAGTGCCATATCTATGAGGATGGGCTGCACTCACCGACTGTTTAAGCTGGCGCTTCAGGTCCTCATGCTGCCGTCGCAACGCCTCATTCTGCTGAGCCAGAGCTGAGATCCTCTGCATCTCCACCTTCTTTTTTGCCTGCTCCATCTGAAACACACACAGCCTGAGCCCACAGCGCCCTCTACAGGCTCCATCTGAAACACACACAGCCTGAGCCCACAGCGCCCTCTACAGGCTCCATCTGAAACAAAAACAGCCTGAGCCTACAGCACCCTCTACAGGCTCCATCTGAAACACACACAGCCTGAGCCCACAGGGCCCTCTACAGGCTCCACCTGAAACACACACAGCCTGAGCCCACAGTGCCCTCTACAGGATTAATCTAAAACACACACAGTCTGAGTCCATACCTGTTGTCTGTTCCTCTCCTGTTGCATCCTGTTGTATCTCTCCCTGTGATAAATAGCACATATATTAGGGAACATAAGAATGTTCTCATATGGAAGGTTAGAGACAAAGGGCAGTATAACAGCTGCAGTCTCACTGTTGTTTGTAGGTTTTCTGGTACGAAGGCTGGTCGTCATCAGAATCCTCTGGCTCCTCCTCCGCATGACAGCTCCTGAAGCCAACACACACACACACATTTTAATACGTCCATTTTTAATACGCAGCAATGAGGTGGTGCCAGGTGGTGCCAGGGTCTCACCTGAACTGGGGGTCCGGGTTCATGTGGCAGAACCACTTTTCCGGAAGCAGGCTGCAGTCGATGCCATCCGGAAGCTTCCGCCACTTTAAGCAGTTGTCACACTGGACCCAGTTCTGATCTGGACGCTTCCTGAGGGTAGAGTGTAACAAGGAAAAAGGTCAAAGGTCATAGAAACTAATCTAGAAGTGCAGTTTTTATATAAAAAACTTTACAAGTTCTCACATAGTGTCCTCCACTGGTATTGTGCAGTTAGGTTCTTCTCTGTCTCTCTTGTATCGGATCTCATTCCAATACTCCTCCAATTTCAATCCAAGGTTATTTATAGTTTTCCTGAAAATAACAATCACACATGCTTGCATTTTTATAAAGAGACACAAAAAAGTAATTTGCAGTATTTATTTATTTATGTTTAAACAAGATGTTGTCTTGGCCTGGCAGTTTCCTGGCATCGGTAGGCCCATTGTTGTCATAGACCACATACTGTGAAATAAAAAAACCTATCCAAACCCCTTCACTGATAAATGTAATCCAGCATTCTCTCAGTGTTAGTGTTAATCCAGCACTCTCTCTCAGTGTTTAGTGTTAATCCAGCACACACACACTCTCAGTGTTAGTGTTAATCCAGCACTCTCTCGCAGTGTTAGTGTTAATCCAGCACTCTCTCTCAGTGTTAGTGTTAATCCAGCACACACACTCTCAGTGTTAGTGTTAATCCAGCACTCTCTCTCAGTGTTAGTGTTAATCCAGCACTCTCTCTGTGTTAGTGTTAATCCAGCACACACACTCTCAGTGTTAGTGTTAATCAAGCACTCTCTCGCAGTGTTTAGTGTTAATCCAGCACACACACTCTCTCAGTGTTAGTGTTAATCCAGCACTCTCTCGCAGTGTTAGTGTTAATCCAGCACACATTCTCAGTGTTAGTGTTAATAGGCGGCAGTGTAGTATAATGGTTAAGGAACTGGACTTGTAACCGTAAGGTTGCAAGTTCGATTCCCAGGTAGGACACTGCCGTTGTACCCTTGAGCAAGGTACTTAACCTGAATTGCTTCAGTATATATCCAGATGTAGAGGAATGGATAAATGTAAGAAGTTGTGTAAATCGCTCTGGATAAGAGCGTCTGCTAAATGCCTATAATGTAATGTAATCCAGCACTCTCTCTCAGTGTTAGTGTTAATCCAGCACTCTCTCAGTGTTAGTGTTAATCCAGCACACACTCTCTCAGTGTTAGTGTTAATCCCACACTCTCAGTGTTAGTGTTAATCAAGCACACTCAGTGTTAGTGTTAATCCCGCACTCAGTGTTTGTGTTAATCCAGCACACTCTCAGTGTTAGTGTTAATCAAGCACACTCAGTGTTAGTGTTAATCCAGCACACTCAGTGTTAGTGTTAATCCCGCACTCAGTGTTAGTGTTAATCCAGCACACACTCTCTCAGTGTTAGTGTTAATCAAGCACACTCTCAGTGTTAGTGTTAATCAAGCACACTCAGTGTTAGTGTTAATCAAGCACACTCTCAGTGTTAGTGTTAATCCAGCCCACACTCTCTCAGTGTTAGTGTTAATCAAGCACACTCTCAGTGTTAGTGTTAATCAAGCACACTCAGTGTTAGTGTTAATCAAGCACACTCTGTGTTAGTGTTAATCAAGCACACTCAGTGTTAGTGTTAATCCAGCACACTCTCAGTGTTAGTGTTAATCAAGCACACTCAGTGTTAGTGTTAATCCAGCACACACTCTCTCAGTGTTAGTGTTAATCAAGCACACTCTCAGTGTTAGTGTTAATCAAGCACACTCAGTGTTAGTGTTAATCAAGCACACTCTCAGTGTTAGTGTTAATCCAGCACACTCAGTGTTAGTGTTAATCCAGCACACTCTCAGTGTTAGTGTTAATCAAGCACACTCAGTGTTAGTGTTAATCCAGCACACACTCTCTCAGTGTTAGTGTTAATCCAGCCCACAGAATCTGAGCTGCTGTGCAGTTTCCTCCCCTTCACTCCCACACATTCGGTATCTGCATCTGGCTCTACTTAATATGTATATGTATTAATATGTTCTTATTAATTGTAATAAATAATGTGTGTCGTGTATATTCCTACAGCTGGATTTCCGGTCACAGCTCATCTCAATACGTACCTGTACTCATCCGTGTAGTCAAAGTCCTGTTTGTTGTGAGTCGGTTTGAGGAAATTGCACTCTATGACTCCAATCACTCCAACACCCCTGTTATTAGCCTGCACCAAAACATGAGCAGGAATTTAAAAACAACTGCAGAGATAAAAGCACAGTCTATCTACACCACCTCAAAGCAGATTTCAGTAATTACATATCAAGAGCTACTGCACACGGTGACATCACAAGGCTTACGCTGATAAGCCATGCTAAAGCAAAGCAAAAAACGACTGATAGTACGCATGACACATGCTCCATAAAGTATAGTAATTATGACCTGGTAAAGACTTTATTATCAATAAGGATTAGGGTCAAATTATACTTATAATTTAGGAAATGTTGAGCCATTATAAAATGTATTTAATAATAATATAAAGTAACTTTTGTAATGTATAATATAAATAAATAATACAATAAAATCAGTAGGCCGATACATATTTAATGGCCCTTATTGAGATTTACATTATGCTCATATTCTAGAATCTAGATGTTTTTCCAGCAGTGTCGTTCGTTTGTTACTTATTCCTGATCATAAAAGTCAGCAAAAACTGAAACTGGTACAGCAGAATCATCCAACTAGGGCTGCCCCCAAATAGTCGACTGAACCATTAGTTGATCAAAAAAACTTTATTGACCAAAATTTTAATTGGTCGAATCGTCACAGTGTGAAAAAACGTGAGAGTGGTACTATTCATTCCGGACGTGCGCCTTGTAACAAACAATTGGTGTCTATTAATTAAGGAATAGATCAGTTGTATAGAATCTCTGAGAGAAAATCTAAAGTATGCGGGCATTTCGAGCGTCTAAAGGATGACCCCAAAAAAGTCAAATGTAAACTCTGCAAGCAACAATTCCTCTCATCATTCAGCGCTTCTTCTCAAAGGCCGGCTTCATTATCAGCAAAACGCGGAGCTCACTTCTCCCGAGCAACGTCAACAAACTCGTGTTCCTCAAGCATAATATGAGAAAACTGCGATCGGAAGAAAAACAGCAGTGAGTAGGCCTAATGAGACGAGGTTCACTAGTCACAAGTAGGCTAAAACACACTTTTACGTTGCTAATATAGATTATAATTTATCTTTCGTTTGGCCTGTTGTTGACATTTCCCTTTTAAGTGTTTGTTTGCTGTGTTTTTTATTTATTCGTTTGTTTATATAATTTATAGCCTATTTATTTGCATTTAAAACAAATATATATAAAAAAAATTTCTCCATCTAGTTTTGATAACTGTGAAGTTAAATTAGCTACATTGTTTTTGCTGTTTCGTATCACCGGACAAAAGGCTGCTTTTTTTTTTATTTATTCACAATTTTTACGTTTGTGTTATAAAATGTGGAAATATAAAGAGTGGAAATAAAAATAACAATGTTAAATGTCTCAAAGCTTGTTGTTCCGACACATTCATTTACTGCTTTGTCAATGCCGTTAATACAGCGCTGGCCATAAGCAAACCAATGCCGTTAATAGGCAGCGCAGGCCAGCAAATCGCAGCCTGTGCTTGTAGCATAATTGCTCATAATGACGGTTTTGTATTTCTCTGTAATACAGTACTTACTATAGATCAGATGGAAGTCAAACCATTTTCTGATGCTCAAAAATGCATATTTAAATAATTAAATTAATATACGGTTAGTCGACTATGGGTTTGAACTGACGACTAAAAAATATTTGGTCGGAGGCAGCCCTACATCCAACCCTTCCATGTTCCACTAAAAATCACATTGTCTCAAGTTCAGCCAACACAGCTGTGGTCTGATTGCTACATTTCTACAGCCTCTGTTCTCTTTCTCCTCATTTATATCCTGCAGGAGGGGGCAGAGTCAGTCCTCCGGTCTCCACTACTCTCACTTAAAAAGAAACCAGCCTGTCTGATCTAAAAACCCGACAGAGACAGAGACTGCTCTGCACTTTGTCTGGCTCTGCTGCTTGTAAAAATGCTTTGGATCTATGATCGTTGTGAGTGTCATGTCAGAAAAACAGGGCACTCTCTTTCTGCGCGCTCCCATATGAGCTCATGGAAGTGCCTTCAGCACTGAGCCACTGCTTTCAGGGCACTTTAGCGTAGCAGCCTCACACCGCACAGTTACCGGTGTTCCTCAGCACAGCAGGGCTTGGCTCTGTTTGGAAGCCAAAGGTAACCCTGGCTAAAGGGCTTTTTACATGGTACGCAACAGTCGCTTGGTCTCCATTCATTTTCAATGAGAGGCAAGCGGGGAAGCGAGGAGGGGCGCGAGCTCGTTCTCGAAAAATATCGCCTCTGTGCCCGTATTGTCCGCCTGTCCGATGAGGCCAGGTAGGATTTAATTTAATATTTTGACAGCGCGACACGGAATGACTTTAGCCTACACTTTCCCCATAAATTCACTTTAGTAATAATCCTTTCTCCCTCACTGGTCTGCTGCTGCTATAGGTTACTTGCCCAAGCTGGCAGCACTGTGTTGTGATATGCTACTCCTCTGTAGCCTACCAAGATAAATGGGGGGTGGAAAGTTGAAATGGAACAGTGTGTTGAAAATACATGTGAAATAAAGTAGCCTACTTTAGCCAGCTATTGCCCTGTGTTGAATTCACATCATAGCGAACGTTAGCTAGCTAAACTTTGCTGTTCACCAGTACATAAGCATAAGGTTTCAGGCATTGCATTGCATTATAAATAGCCTACATTTTTGACGGGTAACGGATAGCCTATACGGCTAAAAAGTAGGCTATCACGCAACAGCGCTGTGCAACATCAACACCACTGCCATCTGATAGGAAATGGACACTTAACGTTAGGACCCTATGTTTCCCAACAGGTAACGACGTGCCTAGTCACTAATCCCTTATCTAACAGGCTAAATTATAATATTGTACCATTTTCCTTTGTTCAGATTCGGGACTAACGTTCAGGCCATTTCCATGGTAACACTCGCAGAGTGGCAATATCCGTCTGAGTACTTTTTCCCCATCAAAGCCCTTCACACGGCGCAGCGCAGGGAGGCGACTCTGAAAGCGATTTTCATTCCCCGTGTAAAAAGGCCTTAATGCAGCTAGTGAACGTGATGATGCACAGCAGCAGCCTCGACCGGTTCCGTCTGAAACCTGCGAACGTGACGGACAAACTGAACCAATTACGTTTAGCTTCTTCGGCCGGAGTTGGTTTTGAACCCTGGCTACTGACCCGTCATACTGCATTGTGATTACATGGCCCCTTCAGACAGGCACACAGAAACATGCACTCGCAATGCGGAGAGCAGAGTATACATGCAGGCATTAGAAAGAGAATGGAGCCAGGCCACAGGTCTAATGCTATGAAGCAAACCCACTACTCCAGAGCCATGAGCTTCACTAAGCCGCGGCCTGTCACCGTGCTCACCTTCAGCTGGCAGCCCACACGCTCGTACGCCTTTATCAGGCGGTTTTTGTGGTACATCATGATCCCGTACTGCTCCTTGCTTTTCGTGTTGTAGCCAAAGGTGATGCGGATGCGCTTGTTCTGAGGTAAAAAGTAAAAACACATTTTGTAGGACGGAAGGCAAACTGTGCACGGCGGAGAGGGACTACTCCCAGTGATGTGATTTAACTGTTTAAATTAACAAATGACTGACGGGCGAAGGGTAAATACTCAACAAACAATACCTTCAAATATGAATCAGTCTACCCACCTAGTTTTGCAAACATACTTCATGATACAAAAGTAAATTAGTCATGATAAACAAGCAGTTAATTATTCTTATCATTATATGTACATACACATATTTCTGTGTGTATATTTATATAGCTATTTTTCAAGTGTACACTATGATATATGAATGTGTTGTGCGTTATGAGTGTGTTCAGCAATATGACTGCACTGTGCCCTATACGAGTGCACATTGCCTTAGTTGTGCTACTTGAGTGCATCCTGCTGTGAGTGTGTTGATCTCATAATATGCTATATGCAATAGCATACTGTGCTATACGATATAGGATATTGTGCTTAAAATGGCTGAAACAACAGGATACCAGGAAGATGGGTCTGTAATGGTCCTTGGCGATGTAGGCCAGACTCTTGGAAATCAGCTGGGTCTTCACTTTCTGCCCTCTGATCACAATCTGCATCCTGGGCTTCAGGTAGAGAATGCTGCAGTAGGCCTGATAAGCAAAACAGGATGTGACTGCACAATTACAATATCACACTACCAGATACTAGCAGTTACAACATCACACTACCACAGATACTAGCAGTTACAACATCACACCACCAGATACTAGCAGTTACAACATCACACCACCACAGTCTCTCAGCTTATACTATCACTGTTACAACACACAACCAGAGTCTCTGCTTATACTTGCAGTTATAAGATCACACTACCAGAGTCTCTGCTTATACTTGGTTATAAGATCACACTACCAGAGTCTCTGCTTATACTTGCAGTTATAAGATCACACTACCAGAGTCTCTGCTTATACTTGCAGTTATAAGATCACACTACCAGAGTCTCTGCTTATACTTGCAGTTATAAGATCAAACTACCACAGATACTAGCAGTTATAACGTCAAATTACCACATATACTAGCATAGTTACAGTGGTGCTAGAAAGTTTGTGAACCCTTGAGAATTTTCTGTATATCTGCATAAATTCTGCATAAAAATTAAATGTGATCACATCTTCATCTAAGTCCTAAAACTTGATACTAGTGAACCCAGCTCATTTTCCTATAGAACTCTATTGGGGAAAAAAGTAGAGAAGAAACCCTTCCATCCACATCTACTCCATATCTGGCTGTAAAGTGATGGTTTGGGGCTCGTTTGATACCTTAGACCCTTGATGACTAACATTTGCCATTTCGCCAGTCATGTGCTCCATAATGTACCAGTGTAATTTACAGCTGAATCTAGTCTCACCCCACAATTCCCATAGAGATCCAATCAATCTAGCAACTTTCTAGCATCAATGTACATCATCACACTACCACAGAGTCTCAGCTTATACTAGCACGGAGACAACATCACACTACCAGTCTCTGCTTATACTAGCACAGTTACATCACACTACCACAGTCTCTGCTTATACTAGCACAGCTACAACATCACACTACCAGTCTCTGCTTATACTAGCACAGCTACAACATCACACTACCACAGTCTCTGCTTATACTAGCACAGCTACATCATCACACTACCACAGAGTCTCAGCTTATACTAGCATGGAGACATCACACTACCACAGTCTCTGCTTATACTAGCACAGCTACAACATCACACTACCACAGAGTCTCAGCTTATACTAGCACAGCTACAACATCACAATACCACAGTCTCTGCTTATACTAGCACAGCTACAACATCACACTACCAGAGTCTCTGCTTATACAAGCACAGCTACAACATCACACTACCACAGAGTCTCTGCTTATACTAGCACAGCTACAACATCACACTACCACAGTCTCTGCTTATACTAGCACAGCTACAACATCACACTACCACCGAGTCTCTGCTTATACTAGCACAGCTACATCACACTACCACAGAGTCTCTGCTTATACTAGCACAGCTACAACCTCACACTACCAGTCTCAGCTTATACTAGCACAGCTACATCACACGACCACAGTCTCTGCTTATACTAGCACAGCTACAACATCACACTACCAGTCTCTGCTTATACTAGCACAGCTACAACATCACACTACCAGTCTCTGCTTATACTAGCAGCTACAACATCACACTACCACAGAGTCTCTGCTTATACTAGCACAGCTACAACATCACACTACCAGAGTCTCTGCTTATACTAGCACAGCTACATCACACTACCACAGAGTCTCTGCTTATACTAGCACAGCTACAACATCACACTACCAGTCTCTGCGTATACTAGCACAGCTACATCACACTACCACAGTCTCTGCTTATACTAGCACAGCTACAACATCACACTACCAGTCTCTGCTTATACTAGCACAGCTACAACATCACACTACCACAGTCTCTGCTTATACTAGCACAGCTACATCACACTACCACAGAGTCTCAGCTTATACTAGCACAGCTACAACATCACACTACCACAGTCTCTGCTTATACTAGCACAGCTACATCACACTACCACAGTGTCTCAGCTTATACTAGCACAGCTACAACATCACACTACCAGAGTCTCTGCTTATACTAGCACAGTTACATCACACTACCACAGTCTCAGCTAGTGGTGTAACGGATCGTAGTTGATCCGTGATCCGTACGGATCGCCCCCCACGGTTCGGCACGCATGTGAACCGCGGATTAATTGCAAAGTTTAACCATCATAGTGAATTACAGTTTTACTGCCGCTAGTACTTTTAAAAGTAATAATTCCCTAAATCTCGATGCAGAGTTGCAGTGAAAAGACAGATGCGTGCTGTGTTTTACTCTGAAGCGCAATTATTGGTTGATTATGCAAAAAAAGCCGTTGTGTGTTCAGACTATGAGCAGCTTGACAAAATAGGCTATATTTTAATTTAAAACAAATACGCTTCAGATTATGCATACCATTTACGTGGTTAAGCGTTTTTTCCTAAACGGTATCTGCTGCCTCAACAGCCGATACAATATCCCCAAAATAAGGTTGATTGAAAAAACAACGTCTGCGTATAGCTGCATGCCTCTAACATAAATGCCATGTTTCTGTTCTACGCAAGCAGGCTTTAAACAAACAATGCATCGAGCCTGTGCAGCGTGCCAACTAAATTAGCCAGCCTACTTTTCTAATAGCTGCTACGATAACGTGAAAGCCTGCTTCAGCCATTCAGACCCAGCTAGCTGTTGGATATAAATATCAATGTTCATGAAGAAATACTTTTATTTAACAATAAAGTGCAAGCATAGCGAAGCTCCTCGTTATTTTCTGTGGAACATTAAACACTTGGTTGAAATGAAATAGGAAACGTGTCTAAAAATAAGAACAAAAATAGGCTAAATCATGTTTGATCGTAAGACTCGCACCCTCGCTGCAAAATGTTCTCAATATTATGTTTTAAATTATATTCGTCTGAGAAGCTTGGACATCATCAACCCATCGCCGATGTTCTTGTTGCTACCATCTGGTGCGCTTCAGCGTTGCTATTTTTGTCTTCATATGGACGTTATTTATCATCCTGCAATCTAACGCAGCAAGTCAAATTACTTGCACTTTGCACTTTGATTTAACAATTGAGTATTGAATATTTTATATATTTTAAGATTTTACTTAAACATTGGACATCTTGAATGTTGTTTTCATTTAAGACCATGGGCAAAAGTTCCTTGCTTTAAGTGTTTTACAGAATAAATGGAAAGCAAAGATATACTTGTCTTTTTTTTTGCTGATCCGAAAAATGATCCGATCCGTGACTCAAAACCGTGATACGATCCGAACCGTGAGTTTTGTGATCCGTTGCACCCCTAGTCTCAGTTTATACTAGCACAGCTACAACATCACACTACCACAGTCTCTGCTTATACTAGCACAGCTACATCACACTACCACAGAGTCTCAGCTTATACTATCACAGCTACATCACACAACCAGAGTCTCTGCTTATACTAGCACAGCTACAACATCACACTACCAGTGTCTCAGCTTATACTAGCACAGCTACAACATCACACTACCACAGTCTCTGCTTATACTAGCACAGCTACATCACACTACCACAGTCTCTGCTTATACTAGCACAGCTACATCACACTACCAGAGTCTCAGCTTATACTAGCACAGCTACAACATCACACTACCACAGTCTCTGCTTATACTAGCACAGCTACATCACACTACCACAGTCTCAGCTTATACTATCACAGCTACATCACACAACCAGAGTCTCTGCTTATACTAGCACAGCTACAACATCACACTACCACAGTCTCTGCTTATACTAGCACAGCTACATCACACTACCACAGTCTCAGCTTATACTAGCACAGCTACAACATCACACTACCAGAGTCTCTGCTTATACTAGCACAGCTACAACATCACACTACCACAGTCTCTGCTTATACTAGCACAGCTACAACATCACACTACCACAGTCTCTGCTTATACTAGCACAGCTACAACATCACACTACCAGAGTCTCTGCTTATACTATCAGTTACAACATCACACTACCAGAGTCTCAGCTTATACTATCAGTTACAACATCACACTACCACAGAGTCTCTGCTTATACTAGCACAGCTACAACATCACACTACCACAGAGTCTGTCTCACCTGGCAAACTACCAATACAGACCCCCCCTCCCCTCCAAAAGTGCCCCCAGGTATACCCACACGCAGGGAGTAGTCGCTCTCCGGGACGGACTGCATGGGGCGCTCCTGGCGCTTGTACTTCTCGCTCGTGCTCTCGAAGACGTCCGCCGGGATCTGGATGTCGTACCTGTTCACGTTGAATTCAAACTCCGGCTGGCCCGACGACATCCTGAGCCAGACGGGATTGGGTGGGCCATTTCAGAGAGCCAATCAACCAGTTACAACCGTTCAAGCCTATTCTACACAGTAACTGCACCGTTTCTGAGGCTATGCCTTACCCAACAACAACCTTTCTACATGAAATTCTAAAATGGTAATGATGGTCTGGAAATATAAGCAAAAAATTCACCCTCTACCACCTCCTCTCCTCCGTGCCCCAGAAACGGATTTTTGTGTTTTAATCTAATGTTGCTGATTACATCTTAATGTCTCGACGCAAACCGCAATGTTGGGTACATTCTATACTGTACATGCAAATACTCGTACTCAAAACGTTCAGGCAGTTTTGCATACTTCCGGGAGTGGTAATGGGGGAGTGAAGAATATTGGGACGCAGCCCTGTTGTGCTTGGTGAACAGAACTCACTTGCGCAGGTTCCAGACGATTATGCGGGTCCCGCTGGAGCCGGTGGAGCAGGTGGCATTGATGGCGCGCAGCTCGGAGAAGAGCTCGGGCTCCGACTTAAACAGCGAGTACCTCAGGATGTCCTGCAGACTGGCCGCATGGTCTGACAGAGCCCTGAGTGAGGTCAAAGGTTAAGGAGCAGGGTGGGGACACAACTGCGGGAGGCCAACTTTGCTTAACAAATTCATACATGTGTAAAGAATTTGACTGGAAATTTGCTATATGACAATTCAGTAACGTTTATGATCTATGCTGGAGGGGCTGCGTTGTGGTGGAAGATCCCACTCATATACTCTGGGTCTGCACAAAATTATCACAATACTGGAAGAACATACAAAAAGAAATTAAACAAATCCTAGTATAGACTTACATTTCGACCCTTCCTACTTCTTATATATGTTGTCCAGAGAACATATACATTAATTTTTAAAAAAAGCTGAATATACTTGCTAAAAGTCCTACTTCTGAACCAATGGAAGGAAAAGGTTAAAATGTTTACAATATGGAATATATAACGGCAACACTCCAGTTAAATATGGACCTGTTTTTACTATGATGGACCTCAGTAAAATGCCATATCCCAAGCCATGTACATGATGTACAATATTATCGTCACTATTTACACTAACTAAGTTGGCTCCTCTCCATACATCTAGTCACTGCTGTTTTTTTTTTGCAAGAGGCCATCCATAATGGGGGAACTAAATAAGAGTGCTGTAATCCTCATGCCACGATGACAAATTATATACACGATGCATGTGATTGTGACTCACGCACAATGTTTGGGAAATAAAAATAAGTTCAAAACAAATTCAAAAACAGATTCAAAATATAGACTACATAAGAAGCTTCTGGCACACAGAAAACATTCTTCACGCTAACACATTAGCGGTACTGACTGGATGAAACTAATTAAAACCCACACTCCAGCTCCGGAAGGATATACTGGTTGTGTCCGACGCGGGCGAAGGTGACGATGGGGACCACCACGTGATTGGCCTTGATGGCGTCCAGGTAGGTCTGGGACAGCATCCCCACACACATGGTGTCCCGCGTCTTAGAGAAAACGATGGCGTCCTTCCCCAGACGCATGGAGCCCGATTTGAACCCGTTGCCATAGAGACCCACGGGCACGTGGCCGTTAATGGCCTGCTTATCGCTGAAGCCAAAACTGAGGGAGAGAGAGGAGGGGGACCCATTATTATGTCACACTAAGAGAGAGATAGGAGGGGGAACCATTAATATGTCACACTGAGGGCGAGAGAGGGGGACCTATTAATATGTCACACAGAGAGAAACAGGGGGGGAACCATTAATACGTCACACTAAGGGAGAGAGAGGGGGGGAACCATTAATACGTCACACTAAGGGAGAGACAAAGGGAGAGGGGAATCATTAACTCATACTGAGGGAGAGACAGAGGAGAATCATTAACACGTCACACTGAGAGACAGAGAGAGAGGAGGCGGACCCAATAATACATAGTGAGCCAAAGTTCAGGAGATCATCTTCTCTCCTGGTTTACGGACCTGAGCATCTTGTGCATTTTGTCGTAGCCCATCCCGGCTCCATTATCCATGAACGTCAGGCAGTCCAAGCCTTTTATCCGAGTCTTGTCAATCCAAAACTGTTTGGCACTGACATCTGGATCGTAGGCATTGTCTGTGACAAGAGGGATCAGAACAGGCCTGACACACACAGTACTGGACACAGAAAGCCTGTTAAAGGTGAGGGGTTCCAGTGGAGATCTTGATCTTATTGCCAGGGTTCATGGCACCCTCACATCCCCCACAGAACTGCTCCCCTGATTGACTCACAGAACTGCACACCTAACTGATCTTCACATAAGGTAATTATGGGATGTGCAAGCTGAAACCATTTATAGATGTCTGTTACATACACACGCGTGTCTGAGTGTGGAACAGGAAGGACCGTACATACACATGCGTGTCTGTGAGTGTGGAGGAGAAAGGAATCTACATACACACGCGTGTTTGTGAGTGTGAAAAATGAAAGACTCTACATACACACATGTCTGTGAGTGTGGAGCAAGAAAAACTCTACATACACACGCGTGTCTGTGAGTGTGGCACAGGAAGGACTCAATATACACATGCATGTCTGAGAGTGTGGAGGAGAAAGGAATCTACATACACACGCGTGTTTGTGAGTGTGAAAAATGAAGAACTCTACATTCACGCATGTCTGTGAGTGTGGAGCAGGAAAAACTCTACATACACACGCGTGTCTGTGAGCGTAGAACAGGAAAAACCCTACATACACACGCGTGTCTGTGAGTGTGGAACAGGAAAAACCCTACATACACACGCGTGTCTGTGAGTGTGGCACAGGAAAAACCCTACATACACACGCGTGTCTGAGTGTGGCACAGGAAAAACCCTACATACACACGCGTGTCTGTGAGTGTGGCACAGGAAGGACTCTACATACACACGCGTGTCTGTGAGTGTGGAACAGGAAAAACCCTACATACACACGCGTGTCTGTGAGTGTGGAACAGGAAAAACCCTACATACACACGCGTGTCTGTGAGTGTGGAACAGGAAAAACCCTACATACACACGCGTCTCTGTGAGTGTGGCACAGGAAGGACTCTACATACACGCGCGTGTCTGTGAATGTAGAACAAGAAGGACTCACCGATGAGCTCAGCGATCGCGCTGAAGGGCCAGGTGTGGCTGGTGGAGTTGGTGTGTAAGAACTTCGGGCTGAGCTGCAGGGCAGATGGAAAGAAAGAAAAAAATTAAATGGAATGTAAAAATAAATCTAATATATCAGGTTCCTTTCAAGAACGTTACCCTTATGCCAGTAGAGGTGCTGCCATGTGACACTAAAACATGGCACATGCCCCCCCATCGCCACCGACACTGACAGATATGGTAATTAAATAAGAATTAGGTCAAGAGTCCCACAGCGATGTCTCCTTAGACAATATTATAAATGCATGCATATTTTACTGATTAGAACAATGTCACAATGATTCTAGTGTGCACAGTACTGTTAATCAACGCCCTGCTTCTCACACTTACATTTCACCGAATAAACTATAACACTGTTTCTCATAACCATCATCAGTGATGCTGGTAAATGAGAATGATTGGATTAATGTGTAAACAGAAAAAGTAAATAAATTAATAAAAATAATAATAAATCACAAATTGTTTCAAATCAATCCCCATTTCAAAAATAATAAATGTGAATGTGCTCCCTTAAAATGCTTTTATTTTTATTTTTTAAAATAAACTATCTGCTCTCTTACCTTTGCACTAATATATAGTGGCTATTGTGCTAAACCATCATATCATCAAAATTCAAAACCCCCACAGGCTATATTCTGCCCCTGCTGTCTTGTGCTCTTCCCCAGCTGCACCAAGCCCTGAGGCTGTAAACCCCCCATCCGTCCCAGGGGTACAGCCCCCACCCTTCTGTACTGGGTCCCCCGCCAACAGACACAAACACGCACGCACGCACGCACGCACGCACGCACGCACGCACGCACGCAGACATAAACACTTTCATTGGACAATATGTTTTCTTCCAGTTTAAACATTTCCTTTTTATTCATACATTTTGTGACTCGTCAATATTATGAAATTTTTACCTCGAGCCTGCTGCCATTCTCATTCCACCCCATCTGTCCTGATATACAAATAACCTCTTTTCTTGTCCAGTCTACTTCTGGACTGTCCTGCATTGTTTTACAAAGAGCTTCCATCTCACACATCTTAAAGACTCCACAGATTTTGACCTATAAACAAATGATTTTGCCAAGAGCATAATAATTCTGAGTATTGTTTGAGTACAAGTTCTTAGGTAATGACACAACTGGGCATTAGCCCCTTTCCCACCAGGTTGTAGGAACTACAAGAGGGCAGGAACTATCCACAACGGGGACTAAAACGGTTCCTGGAGTGCGTTCGCGTTTGCTTTCCCACCTCACCTCGAGAACCATGAAGATTAGGCAAAGTAGGAGTAAATGACAGAAAAAAAGCCACGGTTACAAGTACTGTGGTCTTTATTATTTTTATTTTTTTTAATCGTGCTTCAGTTTTTGAATTTTTCCCAGTACTGTTTAAGTGAGTGGTCTATGCAAGTTCAGCTAAACAGATTGAAGTCTTTTGGTAGACCAATTTCGTTTAGGGTTGCTGCTCATTCCTTTTAACAAGGAATAGTCCTGTATGAAGAATAAAATGTTTCATTCCTCATTGAATCAATACGGGACACAATTTGTTCTGTATTTTCTACACAAAGGCTATGTACACATTGCAGCTAAATACAGTTATCACTCCCCATTGGTTTGCTTAATCCTGCTAAGTTCACACACAGTTCGGTTATAAAAGAAAGAGACAACCGCATTCTACATCCGTAGTCACTACGGAAATTTTCAGGTATTGACTACCAAATTTCAGTTCGGTTGTGGTTAGTCTGTGCAGTGAGTACCAGAACCGCACTGGACAACTAGTTGTTAAGTGACGTAGCCTACGCGCTAACGCTACACACACTCCTACGCTGCTCCCTCATTCCTCTAATTCATTCCCAATAGTAACAAGAGGGACAGAACGAACAAACAACACCAGCTATTTTTAACAGCTCTTAACAAAAACAAGAAACTGCATGAGCTTGCCAATTTTTAGGATTTGATAGAAAAAAATGTTGTTTATCTAACCAGCTACATTCTGCAACTAGCTCTGGTGCAATCAAGTGAAAGGTTTGCTGCCACTGGAAAGAAAACAGCCGCAAAATGCGACCAATTAATCATATTCTGGAACTACAAAACACAAAGATTAACTCCACATACACCTGGCATATAATATGAATAATGTAACCTACGAATAGCTAATGTAGGCTGCGGTAATAGATTGAACATACGGCAATAGAAACTAGGCTATGTTGCGCGTAGACTACATAGGCATAGCACAAATTCACATCGTCGGACAAACTCATGCCTCGCAAATTATTTGCGAACCAATTGTCCAAAGTAAACGTTGCTATGGTTACAGGTGTTTTCACTGTCATCTCGAGATCGGGGGAGGAGAGTCACTTCGGTTACTTGTACAAAACTAAATACTGAATTCACTCCACTGTTACCGTTCACAGGGTCACTATCATTAGTTAATACGGTAGTTACTCCCGAAAACTGGCAGTGTGTATGTAGCCTAAGTTCCATACACACACAAAGTCTTTCACAATAGTGAGAATAACATAATCATGAATATAATCAAACTAGTTTCGCATGAAATAGACTAGTTGAGACGCAGAAGCAGTGGTAGCAGGCAACTGCTGCAAGCACTGCTTTGCTTGTCAGTGCTTGTCAGACGCGCGAATGTTGTTTAAAACTTGCACCTCAGCGTTGGTCTGTTTTGTCTGGTTTTGTTTATCCATTTCCATTTTTACTTTGTTTGAAGACTGCTTGCTCTCTAGCTGCTGCTAAATGTCTTTCTGGCTGCTGTTAAATGTTCTTCTGTCGCCGGTATTTAAAAACGGCGCTTGTGGTCTGCTTGGCGATTCTCGTGAATATTGCGTGTGACCAATCAGTGATGTTCAATACCGCAAGCTCCACCCCAATATTTTGCGAACCATCGAAAAGTACTACCTCGTGAGCAGGGACTAAAAAGGGGGGCAGGATCCATGCCCCAGGAACCAAAATCGGCCCTGGTTCCTCTGGTGGAACAAGGGACTTGAGTTCCTGAGTTCCGCAAAAAGAGTACCAGAAAAAGGTTCCTGCAGTGGAAAAGGGGCTATAGCAATAAAAACACCAGCCCTGAACCATTGTCCAAAAAAATTACACAGACATGCCACTGACTCTACAGATTCTACACATGCACGGATTCTACACATGGGTGACTGGTCAACACCCTCGATTTAAAATATAATGATTTAAATTGAAAGAATCCTATGGATGTGTGAACAATTGTTTTACAAATCAGATTCCCTGATACCATGGAACTGGGACATCTACAATATATTCCTAACGATCTTGAATCTTGTATGGAGTGGCTATCAAGTTCTTAAGCCTGTATATAAAACGCATGGATATCTCCATTTATACTTTGGTTTTTTCAACCAGTTACAATATTTTGATTTGTGACCAGCAGTTCCTGGTCCTTTCTTTTAGATTTTTCCTGTTCTGTTTTTTGTGGTAAGGCTGCAATACGTTGACTGCATTTTTATAAAGGGCAGACATTTCCACAAATATGTGTGAGCAGTTCATATTAAAAAATAAACTATTCCTTATTCACAGTATTATTTATACAAATAATGCCATTTTCAAACCTGTTTTCCCAGAAAATAAAAGGTTCCTTCTACCAGTATATTACCATTTGATTATTTGTTGAAATATTTTTTCAATATTTTCTGGAATTGTATTCAGCTTTTTATAGTTTCTTTAAAAAAGAAGGATCCATTAAGGAGTAGCTTATATAATCGATAATCAAAGAGAATTGGGGGGAGTTTACCAGGAAAAACCCCATTGGGTGGGAATTTTTTTTTAATCTATTGGAAAACCACTTTGAATTTTAAAAGATTTCTGAACCAGGGAAGCAAGTTGTGAAATGAACACCAGCCACCAGCCAAATGCAGGTAAAAATCTGATTGCGGCTGGTAGTATTTTTACTCTAGCAGCCACTTTGGCCGGTAACCAACCGGGTTGTGTTTTATTGTAAAATGTAATCTGGCCGATAGAATGTTGAAAATTCCGCTCTGGTCAGTGGGTGAAAAAGTTAATTTCATACCCTGCAGGAAAACTAAGTGAGAATCGAGGCTTTCAGATGTAATAGTTTCAGACGGCCAGATTCATATTCACTATAAAGATACATACATTTCACCTTATCTGGTTTACCATTCCATATATACGTGAATTTATTCTGAGTCACAAATAATGATTCCCCTGGAGACGATAAAGTCCTAAATAAATACGTAGACTGGGATGCCGGTAGAGAGATGATCAGGATGATCTTACCATAAATTGTCAAATGTTTTCCTTTCAATGGCTGGAAATAGTTTTCCATTTCAAAAAGTTTATTAGTGAAGTTCATTACAGAAGGCTCAATCATATTGCTGTGGATGTCTAAAACTGTCTATTTTTAATAAAGACTCTTTGGGAAACTAGATACTGTATCTTTCCAAATCCTTGGTATTATACATCTGCCATATTTTGGCTTCACACTGGATAAATTAGAAAGATGGTCTTTGGTAAGGCTTTTCAGGTATGACATTTGTGGGCTTTACGTTGAATATCTTTGGAGGAGACCAAACGATGAAGCTGCCTGGAAAGCCATTCCCCTATCAGGGAACCGTGGTTAGTGACCCATCATTTCCTTTCATTTGGGACTGGACTGCCAGGGGTATTAGGAACGTATACTCAAACCCCCCGCCCCCCCCCCCCCCATGGGACAGTGCCCCAACAGTAACATTACTATGACAACAGTAACATTACTATGACAGGGGTGTAGAGCATTGAATAAATCCTCTGTACTCTGCGAGTCCCACGGCAAAAAAAAAACACAATGTGTTGTCTGTGTGAACGCAACAGCTATGACTGCGTCAAGCAGTAACGTGCAGCTGGCAGAATATTAAGAGAAATCCTATTTCCGGGCCGCACAAAACACAGACTGAGCCACAGAGGTTGGCCTTGCAGTACCAAGAGAACAGACCCTAACGAAGGTGTGCTGTGACGCATAGCCATTGGGCAGATATCCACCACGGAGACCCCGTGACGGGCTCGTGAGGCAGCTTTGCTGCGGGTGGAGTGCGCAGTCCACGCCTCCGGAAGGGTGCAGCCAGCGCTTCCATATGGCAGTGACATTGGCATCTACAAGCCAGTGAGGCCGCTTCTGTCTGGGTAATTTTGTCAAATATGAAGCCACATACAGCAGATGTGCCTCTTCTGTGATCGCATCCTTTGCATATTGGGACCCAAGGCACATCACGCCAAGACGGCGTTTATCCTCCGGAGGCAGGTTGGTTTGACAGAGTTGGCAATGGGTGGTAAGAAGATATCCGACAAAATTTTTTGTACAGTGGACAATTACAGTTCAGTATATTAAAAACAAGAAGATGCAGAGGGAACAGCCTATTATATTGTGTATTGTAACTGGCAGAAAGACACTTTGCATTTACCTGTAGCTAATATGCTGGAAGCTGAGAGAATTCACTCAGCTAATGTAACATTCCTGCTCATCGACTCACCTCAGTGAATGAAAGTGATGTTAGTCACTTACAATAGCTCAGGCTAGAATATGGGGCAGGCCGAGGCCTATGATAAATTTGACAGACAGTCTAGCCAATCCAATCATGCAACAAGAATCCAAAAAGGAAAGGGAAATGCATCATAGACATACATTTGTGACGGGTGCCAGTAAAACAGTCCACAAGTCGCACGGGGTCATTTTTCTATTTTTTATAGTTTATGAAAGTACAGATCCTTAGCTTTCAAATGACGTCTCATACACTGCAATATGCGCATATTTGAAGAACATATGCTTCTTTGAATGTTGGTACACCTTAAAACACTTTCCTGAGAAAACAGCTCTCAAAGATTTGCAAAGATTCACACCTGAAGCGTGCGAACTTAATGGGCGTGAGTATCACTAGTAGGGATGTGCGCATTTAGTTGACTAGCCGATTAAACGTTGCTACCCTCGCTAGTCGGCACCAGAAATGCTAGTCGGTTAAACTTACTATTTTATTAATGTACACATTTAAATTACATATTGACATAATTTGCACTGAAATTTCATGTTTCATGGTGAAATGTTGCTTTATAAAAAAACAAGAATCCGTTACTAATGTTAACAACGCCGGATTAAAAAAATCATTAAAAAAAACGAAGGAAAAAAACAAAACGCATTAATAGCCTGTTCGCCCTGCAAGTTAAACCAGCGAGGTGGAAAGAGTAAGTAGGCCGATCGCGTTGTTGAATAGCTCAATAAAACGAATCTAATGTCACGTCGATCAGTCGATAATTGTTATTTTTTTGTGTTCCTATTATTGGTAGCTTTTCTGATGACCGATTATTATTTTTTACTGTATTTGCTATGCGATCGCGTTCACCCAATGAAAATGCCTTTGTAATAATCAGGCACGTTTCCTAAAAATGTTTTGTTACGTTGAATATTGTTTTCAATAAATGTTATTTGTTAACTTTTATTTCGTGAGTTGTTGTCATGTTTTGTAGGATAATGTGCAATGTTCATAATGCAAGGCGCAAAGTGCCACACATTTCAGCGGCATTTAAAAAACTATTTGGTTATTGAAGAATGTGATTAACGGTTTCAAATGGCTCTTATAATATACGCAATATTTTTTCGGACAATGTTTAACTTTATAGATTAAATTGTGCTCAATTTTGACTGTTTTCTGAGTGTTTTCTGACTTTTAGACTAGTCGACTAGTCTAAGTATAAACTTCCGTTTAAACGTCAGGGAAATTAGTCGTTAGGAACATCCCTAATCACTAGAGTATCAGACTCTGGATTTCACTAAACAAAGACTGGTAGAGATACGAAAATCACGATGAACACGCTTGCAGATACATTGTTTGGACATGTGGCTAGCTAGAAGGAGTAACGTTACAAACCAGACAGGTTTCACGGCCAATGATAGTACCTACCTTGCTCCATCTGGACGTCTGGCTTTCGATATGAATATCTTCAGACAGAGCTCCATACAAAAAAGCTAACGCTGCAACTTAACAGCTGTTTTGCGGCAGAACGGAATCGAGTTCCGTAATTCTGAAAGTTCTTACATATTCTGGCACTTGTCCACTCCACAAATCTCAGCCGTAATCCATACTTTTAGCGAGCTATAGGCGATGATTTCTAGACAAATTAGTGAAAAATGTACATGGAGGCCACAGACTTCTTCGCTCTGACAATGAAACACATGTGCTCAGCACTGACGCCGCTGGCTGGGGGTGTATTGAAGAAGTCACTGGTTTGTATTGAAATTGTTGGTTATAGCTCGCTTAAAGTATGGATTACAGGCGAACCGATTTGTGGAGGGGACAAGTACCAGAATAGGTAAGAACTACATAATTACTGAACTCGATTCCGTTCCGCCGCAAAACGGCTCTTAAGTTACAGCGTTCGCTTTTTTCTATGGAGTAATATGGAGTTTTGTCTGAAGATATTCATATCGAAAGCCAGAGGTCCAGATAGAGCAAGTAGCTACTGTGAATCGTGTACGTTCTCGACTCTGAATTCTGCTTTTAAATGTATATTTACTGAAGTTGTGCAACATCTATTTATTTTGTGACCTGAACCTTCTTTTTGTCCGATAGGGCGGCCAAAACAAAAAACACGTTTTTGCTGATAATTCGAGAACTATGTATCCGATCGGGACAAACAAAATATCAACTTGACGCGAGACACTGGGCACATATTTCTCAAATGACAACTATATAGGTCAGAGGTCAAGGTCATATGGCCAATTGGTATTGGTGCATCCCTAAAATTATGTCCAGTATGAATAATCTGATAATTATTCCAGTTTTAATGCACACGATCCAGTTGTACCACCAACGGCAAATAGTGTGGCTCCAGTAACTAACAAGATGGACAGCAGACAGAAAAACACATCCGCCCCAAAAACACACCAACACAGCTTGGGTGATTTCACTTGAGAGCTAGACACTCACTCGCACCTGAGTGACATGCTGTCAGAGCAATCTGCAAATTAGCGGGAAACGTGTTCAGCAGGAATGCATCGCTGCAGACAGCTGTCCTGCTAAAGCTAGAGTGCGATGATGACGTCATGCCGTTACAAACGTAACTGCACTACCTAAATAGAAAAAAACCTTCTTTTCAAAAAACCTACCAGTTCATAAATCAAGGGACAAATGAAACCATTCCCTCTTCCTCTTTCTACACACCACCCCTACCTACTTCTTTCCTTTAACATAGGCCTAATTGCTGCACTCCCAGCATTGCCCGAGTCCTTCATTCAAACTGACCTCAGAGAAGCACTCAGCATGCAAACTGAAGTAAAGCAACGTGACAGGATCTCCCATTAGAACCCACTACTCAGTCCAAGACCAGCTGATGTATAAGGATGGAGACAGAAGCAGTGATGGCACTGGACAGTGGGCGGAGCCATCATGCAGTTACATGACAGGAACAGCAAGCATATATTATATAGCTAGGTAATGACACTGTCACAGTATTTTTAATTGCCACGTGATCCGTGTTTTCAAATCCTGCTTTACTACTACTTAATTCATTGATTAATGGATGCTGGCCAAAGAACGTTGCTGTACACTGAGTCAGCATGTGACAGACTGGTATGTTAGCCAGCTGAATTTAGACCTTTTTTTTTTGTTTATTTTTCTTAAACATTTAAATAGTCCCCTGAAATAAAACAACAAAAAAAAGAGAGAAACCTGGCCAAGATAGCAGCAAGAAAATCCAATGTAAAAAGGTTGCAGTTAATGAAAGAGTACAGTTAATGAAAGCAACCAGTGATCATCAGTGATGGGATCCAGGGAACACCATACACGGTGCCTCTAAGACCTGCATTAGGGACGGCAGCGTCGCCCCAAAGGCAGAAATCATTGGTGTATTCGAGTGTAGTGTGGTCCTCCGCCTCTCCCCATCAATATCCCCAGTCAGATAGCTAATGTTAGCGGTAATGCTCTGAAATCCACTGCCTTTTCATGTTTGAGTATCTAAAGATCCCTTCATAGCAGGGGAGCCATCTAAACAGTTTTTGAAGTTGAAAATCGACTGAGAATAAATACACTTAAAATAAACACACCTAGCTGCTAACAATCCCGTGACTGTGAGTGCGTGCTAGCTGATGCACAATATTATCAGCATCATCCCAGATGAGGTGACAGTTTTCAGCCTCTTCGACATGGGATGGATGCGATTGGAAGTAGGGCGAGCCCTTGTTTCGCATGAGTCTGTAGCTAACGTTAAGTTAGCAAGCCAGTTCCCAACCAATGTAAAATAGACATACATAACGACGTCGTAGCATTAGAATCGACTTTCGCACATCATCAGTCTTTTCCGTGCATCTTAGGCAAAACAACAAAAAACCTACCAAGCCAATAACTACAGCTAGCTAACTAGTTAGTTAACGTTACGATAGGGACTAGCTACATCGGACGAGTGTTCGGTAACTAAAATTCACATCAGAGACAACACCACGGCAAGATCGTAAGTCAGAAGCAACCTAAATAGTTCGCTTGAAATATAATTCGCATCGTGGTTTTAATCGTTTGTAGCGCAAGCTAACCGGTGAGCTAACTTGTACGTCTTAGAATTGATAATCAGTTTGGATTTTGTGCCCACAACATCCAGCTGGCTAGCTCGCAATATTATTAGCAAACAAGCTAACGTTAGCTATCCTACGAAACACCGTCCAGCGGCTAATCATTGCTAGGTAGCTAATAGCGTAGGTCGCTCGCTAGTCAGGAAAGCTCGCCAGCCGTGCCAACTGTACACAAATCCTATCGTCTTACTACAGTGTGACAAAGTAAATAAGTCATTTAGAACGCGTGGATTTTTTTTAGAAAGCGACACGAAATCCAACACATTCGTTAAAAGTCGATTTTTTTCCCCTTTCGCTTACCGCACTCAGGGGTATCCCTCGATCTGTTTGTGCCGCCATTTTCTCCGACGCGTAGAGGGAGGTTCTGTTAGACTATAGGGAAGCCCAGAGTGCGCAAGCGTACTACAATATTCTACATAAATCCCGCCCATTTTCCAGCCCCTTTCGGCATGTCAACACTGTACACGTTTTATTTTGACAAAAGAAACCCAACTTTGTGGAGAAACATTTCTTTAGTTAAATGGGCCGCTTGAAAAAATGTTGAAAGTCATATTTGGTTTAATATAGATAATATTCAGAACATTACCAGCTGAAATGTGGAATAAACAGACTGAATTACTGTCCTCTGTTTTGTCATAATATAGCCTTCTTCAAAATTTCGCTACAAGTAGCCTACAAAACACTGACTATAAAATGTACCGTGACAAGATGACAAGTCCCGTGTAGCCTACATATTTTTACAAGACGTGAAATGCTTAATTATCTTGATTACAGCTATGTGTTATGGATTACTGTTTAAACAAATGCATTTCCTGTAGCTGCTGGGCGCATGTTTTGGACATAAAGTATTGCACTAAAGCTATTTAAATACGCTGATGACATGGCTTTTGTTGGTCTTTTTTATAAGAATTATGTTGTCTCTGATTACTTTGCCCAGGTTTCCAAGCTGGAACACTGATGTAAATTCAGCTTCCTGCTAATCAATGCAGACCCACCCCCGTTGCTTACACTTTGTAACCAATCTGTGAAAATTTGTCAACTTTTTTAAGGAACATACATGGATGACAAATTGAGTTTCACGGACAATGTTGATTCTATACGTAAGAAAGCCTGTCAGAAACTATTTTTAATTAGGAAATTGAAGGGGTTTGGGGTCAGTCATAACATCTTGGAGAAAGTGTATGTCAGCCTGATAGAGAGTATTCTTGTGTTTAATATCTCTGTCTGGTATGGACATATAGATGTTTCAGTAATTATAAAATTAAAATAGTATAACCTGAGGGCTTTTTGGCCTTGCTCTTGGCTTAGTTTGCATGCTGCCAAGAGCTGAGAACTGTCAGCAGGATAATTGACTGAAAGAATGCTTTGTTTTGTGAGCTGAAAGAACTGCCGGGAAACCGAAACATTACATTACATTACAGTAATTTAGCAGATGCTAATTTTATCCAAAGCAACAAATGATAATACAATTTTTCTCCCACATGTGTCTGTACACATACCTGGAACCAAGGCCGTGAGACCTTGGGACAGAGAGGGCTGAGGATGATAACGACATTTATGTTCTCAAAACAATTAAGGGAGGGAAGGGAGGACAGTCTCTTATCTTGTTTTGTTTAACCAAAAGTGTATAAGTATGAAGGCTTGTTTTGTGAAACTTTAGAATGGAACACTGACTGTTAATGATGTACTTATTCTCCACGCATGCGTGAATAAAACTTCTTGAATTTCACCAGTCCGAACCTCAGAGTGGGTTTATTCCACAACAATTTTGGTGCCGTGACCCGGATTGCAAGAGACTTCTGCCTCACCATCCAGCATCTGGCCCAACGATCCTGCAGACACTGCCGGCATAACCGAAGGCAAGAGGGGCCTTTTAAATCTCTTGTAGTTGTGTCTGCTGATCGAAAGGCTATGATTCTGAATGATGCTGCCAGATGTTGACGCAATCCATTTTGAAATCACTGGGTGAGTTCAGAAGAGAACAAATAGAAAAAGTGAATTCACAAAAACTATACGATCATGTGGTGTTTCTTAGTGTTTCAAAACTTAAATTTCATTGAGGGAAATCACAAATGTGAGAGCCAGTATTCTGAGGACTCCAGAACTTGTCAATCGTGTTCAGAATGTGGTTTGAAAATGTTCAATGAGGGTTTTGTATAAAGCAGTTAAGTGCACTTATGAGGCTGTATGGTTTTTTTAAAAAAGGGACAACGATCCCTTGGGACAGTATTCCCAAACAAATAGCTATAAAAAGGGAGAGCGGTCCCTTGGTTTGTTTTATGTTTTCATAGGGACAAATTATTCGCCAGAGACTTGTAAATTTGGAAGTGGATTGACTAAAGATGATCCAAAATTACAGTTCCCTGATGGGGGTACTTTTGGACAGGATAAAATATGCGAGGGATATCTTAGAGAATAAAAAGAAGCCCACCCCTCAGGTATAATGGGCAAAATATTTTCCAACTCAGTCTCATGCCCTGGCGTACAAATACCACAATTTTTCACTTTCAAAATGCGTACAATGATACGTGCTCCCATTGACATCGTTGGAGAACAGTTGCGTCTTTTTTGCACGCTTACAAAAAAAACGTCACGTCTTCGGCGAGGCTCGGATTTTGGGATTCCACACCACATGACTTTACGATTTTCTTAGATGAATTACGAGACAAAACGGAGATCCACCATTTTTATTTCACGGTGCAATAAAGCCAACGGGTAAGCTGCCGGTATTGTACTCATCGTTTATGCTTATAGTTATAGTGCGTTCATAGAATACCTTTTTTTAATGCAATATGATGCAATATGATGTATACTTCTCAAGCTTCTTCGTCTCTGCTTTATCTGTGTAGTTTGTTTATAGGCTATGCGGAGTCTTGTAGGCTATTACTTGCATTATACTAGCTGACGTTAGCTAGGTCTGTTCAGATCAGTGCATAGGCTGCAATATGATTATTCATGGATTTAGCTTGTGAGCTAGCCATCAGAGCGTGTCGTTTTCGGTTCCTTTGAGACGTATAACACGATAAAACCGAGCAGATCTGTAATATAAACAACCGCGTCTCCCGTTAACTTCTGTAATGAACTGCGATTCCCATGAGTCTGTGCGTGGTCTGTGTGTATTGCCAAATATCACGTGGCGTGGTGATGAACTCGTGAAGAATGACTGGGAAGACTGGGTTAAATACACAGAGGGAGACAGACCTAATGGGAATAAGGTGTGCAGAGGCGGGCAGGGGAGATAGCTCACAGGTGGGAACAATGAGGGTAACAAGGACCAATAAGATACAGACATCTCTATGTGGATGGCTCCTCATCACCTGAAGCTCAACCTTGATAAGACGGAACTGCACTTCATACCTCACAGGACCTTCCCACTGCAAGCCCTCTCCATCACCGTGGACGGTGGCCGCCTCCCGCTCTGCAATGAACCTGGGGGTGGTCCTGGATGACCAGCTGGACTTCAAGGAGCACATCAGAGCAACAGCACGGTCCTGCAGGTTCCTCCTGTACAACATCAGGAGGATTCGACCATACCTGACCACCTACTCGACCCAGATTCTCGTCCAGACTATGGTTATCTCACACCTGGATTACTCCTCCCAAAGTTTTCACACATCACCCCCTTGCTGAGGTCAGTCTACTGGCTGCTGGTCGCTGCCAGGATCAGGTTCAAAGTTCTGACCCTGGCCTACACTGCAGCCAAAAGGATAAGCCTTTTCTACCTGCAGGACATCATACAACACTACACTCCAGCTCGACCACTTCGCTCTGCTCGTCTTGACGCTGATAGCCCCGGATACGGGGTGCAGACTGACACACTGAATCAGACTGACAAGCTCAGAGACCCTAGCCCATAGAAACTCAGAGGGTTTGGAACGTGTCACCATCACAGGTGTACAGAGGTTTTGTACCATATAATCTACGAGGTTAACTAGAAACTCAGAGGATTTGGAACGTATCACAGAGGTTTTTGACCATAGGATCTACCAAATACTAGGAAACAGAAACTCAGAGGTTTTGAACATATCACCATCACAGGTGCTCAGAGGTTTTAGAACATAGAATCTTCCTAGTACTGGCTAAGGCCTAGCAGAGCAGTCACATTACCACAAACAAGATTAGTCAGTGTGAAACCCGGTAATAGAGACACAATTCACGGAGACCACGCAAATCAAGTCTAGATATAGAACAATTTATTAGCCAGGCAGGTCATTTTCTTAAACTAATCAATGTTATTTACAGAATAAAATACAAAATATTGAAACAGAGTTAAATACTTTGTCATACCTGGCCGTCGCTACACACAAAAACACGGTGGTGAGATGTGCGGGAGAGTCTGACTACAGCTTCCCCATACTGGAATGACTATGGTACCACTACAGCACCAGGAGACCTGTTAAGCAGATTCTCCCATACTGGGAACTTGCACTCAGCCCTGAACGAGACGCAGGGGTTCTGACTCCGAGACTCAAGAATACATGCCACAGTGCTCGGAACACTGGAGCTCAGATCATATACTCTGGTTAAGCACTTGGAGCTGGAAAATGGTTGAGAGAAAGAAAGATGCAGATGATGTGAATCATGGTAATTTATTAATGACAATAATCACTGGTTATGACTGTGAGAGCAAATATGAACACATTCAATACCTATAGCTAAACACAGGATACCATGCTGCTAAGACAAAGAAACATGAACAGGTTCACCAACAAAGTATATAACAAAATGATTCTGTACGGTGTGACTATGGTACCAGGAGAACTGTTAAGCAGATTCTCCCATACGGTGTGACTATGGTGCCACTACAGCACCAGGAGACCTGTTAAGCAGATTCTCCTCGAATGTCCATTTGGACTTCCCTTGAATGCAGTCCTGAGCAGACCTTCCACATTCCACAATTCCCTTTGTCCAAATAAGGTCTGGCAGGAAGAGAGATGAACAGTAACTCCTCACCACCCGGAGACTCCCCTCCAGGAAGATAAACTGCATAGTCTACTCTCCCCGATCTACTGATAGTAATAAGATTCTTCCCTATCATTTATCTAGATACCAGGTGAGGTCCAGGTGATGGCCACTCTGTGATCCAGATACTTAAGTGCATCCCGGATAACCTATACAATCCTCCTTTCTTTCACATTCTTTATTTCTCCTCATGTATTTTGCCCCTTCCTATACTTTCACATACCCCACACTTCAATTAGCATTAATCCCGGTTCACCACATTTTTCATATTATCCACAATTATTTACATGCACATACATATGATACAATATACATATACAGCTTTGTTTCAGTCCAGAATACATTTAGGGTGCTTGTTCACAGGTCTTTTATGGCCTGTGAACAGTCCTGGGTTCCCGGCGTCATTAGGAGGAACAAACATCGCAAAACTGTCTGCAGAATGCCAGTATCTTTTTCCTTCTAGGTGTGTGTAAGGGTAAATTCCAGCTGTCGTTTATTACTTGGTGTGCTTGGGTGGTTTGGAAATCAGTATAGATATAAGGGTAGAAGAGAAGGGGTCAAAGAGCCCCCAAGCAAAAGGGTTCTCACCACTCCACTCAACGCCAAGCCACCAGTAACACAACCCAGGGTTTAATGATATAAATAACATCAAAAAAATCAATAATTTTCAGTCTTACATACACACATTAAAAAAAAAAAAATATATATATATATTTTTTTTTTACACACTACACCTTCTTTTCATCTTTATTGTAAAAAAAGGGATGCTTTTTTCCCCCCTACAAAGCTTTCACACTAGCAAATTTTCTATCCCTGGGATAAGGGTAGGCTAGTTCAATACCTGGGGATTAGGTCAATACATGGGAATGCTACGGTTAGCAGTGTTTCCCCCAGGATGGCTTTTTCGTGTGAACGGGGGGGGTTTGGCAGCACTGACACACACAACCTCTACAGTAGGCCTACGCTATACAGACTAGACACCTCAATAAAACTCCTTTCTGCCCTGCCTTTCTTCACTGACTGCGTGCTGCCTGCACACGTGGCAGAGCATCCATACAACAGTCAGAATTGTATAATTCTGTAAATTGAAATGTAAATTTGGCTTCATCAATATGAGTGCGTGAAAATATCAGAAATCAATGAAAATAAGACACCGGAAAATTATAAAAAAGGATGCGAGAAGAGAGGATAAATGATCAGTTTAAAATATCGTTGTTTAACCGCTGATCTGTGATTGGGATATTTAGGAGTCTCATTTTCTATCACAAATTTTACTTTCTAGTTATGCTCCTAGGCGTATTTCATAAAGCTGCACCATATTAAAAAATTCACTGAAAAAATTGGAAAGATCCATCCTTTAATTGCCGTTCATTTAGTATGCGAAAGTTAAGTATTATACATTTAGTATGCAGGCATCCCTGCATTTATATATAGAATCAAGTATTCATTTTTTATATTTGGTCGCATATTCTTTGCATGCCATGACTTTCTGATGTCTGTGACCCAACAACATCAAAAAACTTTTGATATCTTATTTTCTGGTACTCTTACAAGCGATACTATACTTACTTTACTAAATAAAAAAACTTACTTTGTTTTTTACCCCACTACTAGGCTAGTATACCCTCAATTGCTGCTGCACCCCCCTTCCCATATTCTTTTTTATTATTTATATTATATATTTATTTTTTTTTTTGCATTTTTTATTTCTCTTCTCTTGTGTTGTATCTTGTTGTGTGTGTGCTATGCTGCTGCGGGCTCGAAACGAAATTTCCCTGTACATGTACAGTGACAATAAAGTATTCAATTCAATTCAATTCAATTCAATAACGTCTCTGCATTTGAATGTATCTCTATGGGAATATGGGACTAGATTTAGCTGTAAATTATACTGGAACAATAAGGAACACATGGTTGGCTAAATGGCTCTAAATTATCAAGGGTCTGATGTATCAAACAAGCCTTAAACCATCACTCTGTTGCCAGAAATACAGTAGATATGGATGGATAACTTGAATGGTTTCTTCTCCTGACCTATTTTTCCATAAAGTTCAATAGGATATTTCAATAGCGTGCTCCACAAAGGTTGCTACAGAGTACTGCCTAGCACAATGAAACTAAACCATAGGCAGACGATGAATGTCGTTACGTTGGAGGTTAATTTCAGTTCTATAAAAGATGGTGGTAAAAAACTAGGTGGTAACACTTATACGTACCCAGCACCACATGGATTGTGGTGGATTTGTGGTCACAATGCATATTCCAGCCTCCCTGTTCCGTGGGTGGGAAATTGTAGGGTGGGATATGTTTTGCCAGCCATGAGAGTGGCTAGAATCTTTCATGGGGAGCTGGGGAGCTCATTTTAAGATCGCTCATTTTGTTTTAACCTTGTTTGTAATCCTGCTTGTTATAATCTTCTGCATTAGGCTTATGTGCACTACATGCGTTAAATCGTTGGTGATGATTTCTCGGCGAGTCCCATATTATGCTAAATATCCTGAGAAGGAAATAAATGATGCTTTTGCTGCATTTTGTCAAATTAAAACTGAACTGTGAGTGTTGTCCTCCTAAGAACAAAAGGGGGGAGTGTGGAAGTTTCAGTAAATATAAAACTGCTGGAAAACCGAAACAATAAATTCTATGAACAAACTGCACTAATCTGCACTCCTATGCATTGCATGTATGCTGTACACTATGTGTATGTTGTATTAATTGTTGTACAATTGTTATGTTGTGATGAGAGTTGCTGTATTGATGTAATGTGATGTTTTTATTATATCTGGTGAGACCAAAGATGATTTTCCGGCCTTGGCTGGACAATAAAGTTGTATTCTATTGTATTCTATTATTTACAAAATTACCTGAAAAAAGGTTTTAGAAGTTATTTTTAATTCACTGCACTTTTCTGCTAAATTATCAAGGAGAGGTAAATGTGGATAACAGCTTTGCTGGGTTATAATTAGCAGATTCAATTCTTGAGTGAAAGAAGGCAGATTTAGCAGAGGCAAGCATAGATGAGAAGGAAATCAGGAGGGAGTAGAAGATTGAGAAATTGTGCTGGGATCTGGTTTTTCTTAATTTCCTTTCTGCCACTTGAAGCTTGGTTTATTGGCTCAATCTGTGTGTATGCAGTCAGTTAGCCAGGGACTATGAGGGGACAAACAAAAACAACTTAGTGGAGGTGGAACCGTGACAGAGACAGTATGCATTCAAAAGAGGACAGAGAGGGAAGGGTAGATGAGAAGACCAGTACTCCTCCGCCCGGTCTGAAGGTTTGGGAAAAGATGTAGGCTGAGGAGATTGCAGCTGGACTGGCTGTATTATCTGGTGTGGTCCATGTCTTGGTCAGGCCTAAGAAGTGGAGGGAAAGCAAGGATGCCTGGGCTGAGATGAAGCTCGTCTCTTGGGCCCTTGTTTATAGAAAGGTCTTACAAATGATTTGATCTTACCCAGTGACTTGTGCCAAAAATCACAAGAAAGTAGTTATTTATAAAACATCCACTTTAATGCGGAAGCGGTCTTAGCTTTTTCATTTGTTTTAATTTGTCCTATGCACATTACCTTCTGGTTATGCAGAGGTATTACAGGCTTGAGAAGCATGTCAATCTCTTCTTTGGTAAATTACATGCCTTTTAGAATCCATACTTGATGTGTCAAAGGTCTTACCGATGTGTATTTACAGGACAATGACTGGTAGGAGAACTCATTGTAAAGCGCATTCTCGTGCATTCAAATTGAAGTTCATTTTTAATGATTTATAAATTACAGGTGTGTAAGACACAGACTATGCTACTTTAAACATAAAGAGCTGGTTTCCCAGACATGGATTAGGCCTAGTCCAGGGGTAGGCAACCCTGGTCCTGGAGAGCCGCAGGGGCTGCTGGTTTTTGTTTTCACCCTAAATACAGCAACTACTTAGACTAAAGAAACCAGGTGAGGTGAGTTAACTGTGTAATCAACTGCTTTAATTGATCAATTAAGTGGCGAGTAACAACAAAAACCAGCAGACCCTGCGGCTCTCCAGGACCAGGGTTGCCTACCCCTGGCCTAGTCCTAGACTAAAATAACAATTCAATGAAGTTTGAAAAAGTTTTTAATCTCGGACTATGCTTAATCCATGTCTGGGAAACTAGCCCAAAGTATATGCAGCTTATTCAATCTAAGATATTTCTATAAATCAGAGCAGAACTTGAAATAGAAAGGACCTTAAAATCACATCAAAGATTAAGTCCACATATTTTATAATGAAGCCCCTACAGGACTTTTTACTGCCAGTTCCAGAGACTATCTTCAACCACAAGATTGAGGGTATATGGATATATATATATATGTGGGTGACTTGCAAGGTGGCACTGCCCTCGATCCGTGAGTGGAGGGGACAGGCAGAGATATACAACCCACATTGTGAGTGGGTACATCGGTGATTAGAATGGGGAGATAGGACTGGAGGGAAAGATAGAAGCAAAAAAAGATAATTTATAACAGCAGGGAAGAGACTGAGATAATAAATGATGAAATAGAAAAGATTAAATCAAATTTTAAAAATGTTAATGTGAACTGGCATCAGGTGCAATGCACAATAGAACTGTAATTTATTCAAATATAATAGTGGCAGGTAGTGAACAAGGAAATGTTCTACTTACCTTTAATGTTCTACTTTACCTTTTTTATCAATTTTATTTAGAATTTCTCAACAAAACCTCCCCTCCACACACACAAACACACACATGAGCAAAGGCCCAGTGATACACACACACGTCATTAGTAGTCCAGGATCCTGTGAGCCTTTACGGGTTTTTGTAGCCGCACGTGCCCATGCTGCTTTCTGGGCTCCCCAGAAGGCATGGTCATATGTGTACACTGGACTTGGTATTTTAATTGAAACCCACACATTCCAGAGGCCTCCGGGGTGAATTATGATGTTGGCCAATATTCCTGCTTATGAAATAAACCTGCTTTCTTCATAAATGCACTGGGGTGAAAATTGGAATAAATCTGACAGTAGTTCATTACACTCATCTACTCCCTAGGTTGGTGGATAAGCCTTAACCAATCTACATGCCAGATAATTGTCTTTTTTTTTCCCCCCCAAATCTGGGATTTTTATATAATTAATACTGGGCCTATCAACTAGCAACATACATATATTGTTGCTATATATAACAGTCAATAACCATAATATCCTTAATTTAGTGTTTATTTATAACAGCAATCTATACAATGTTTTTTTCTTGCTGAACCTGAATGAATTCTCACTGTCCAATTGATCTACAGAAACAAGTTATAGTTATAAATGAATGAAACATTTTGCGAAAGGGTTTAAACCCCCCTTTTATATATTGATATGCAGAGACAAGAGATTATAAAATGAGAAGTAATAAAATAAAATAAATTGTTAATTTACAAGTAATAATTTATTGTTTTTAATTCTAACAGCAAATGATTTTATCTTTCAGATTTTGTAATATATTAATAGTTTGTTAAATTAGACATGGAAAAACATAATTTATGTAAGTTGCATAAGAAATAAAAACATAGAATCTATATAGTCACCAGCCAGATGTAAACAATTGTATTTGTTACTTTAAATGATATGTGGAACTTTCAGTGAATTCCATGTCTGATGCAAGAAGAAAGCATGGCAGATTGGTGCTTTCAGCAAACTGCACTCTACTTTACTCATGATATGTTGGCTCATAAGAGCACAAGGAATCTTTACATCCTTCAACTCTGACAGTATGATTCTCTCCATGTTCTCCACCAGATGTGCCAGGGTATGATGTCAGCTGATGAGTATGACACAGTACTTTCACTCCTCATATAAAACTCAAATCAGACATGGTCTGTCCTTGCTGATATTTGAGATTAAGGCTAGTTTGAGTCTGAAAACTACATAAGGCTCTAGGTCAGGCTTGGACTACTACGGACAAACAGTAGATTCCAACAGCAGCACGTTCCATGCACAGACTAGCAGAACAGTTCCTGCACTATCCCCGGCTTCTTGGTTCTAGGGTTACTGGTTCTAGCTGTCCATGTTCTCCAGAAAATCATTCTGGATGATCTCCTCCAACTTGCTCAGGATCTTACTGCTGTTGGGGGTCACATAGTCGGCCATGGACTGGGGCCCCTTGGGGGCGGAGCTTAGGGCCCTGAAGAAGGGCTCCAGTTGGGTGAGGCTGGAGATGGAGCGCTGGGGGAGGAGCGGGAAGTCCAGGCGTTCTGTGCAGGTATGCTCACCTGTGCTGTTCAGGTCCTGGACGGGCAGTACCACACATCAAACACACAAGACTACAGACCCTATTGTCTGCCTAAAATGTTTTTTTTTCTAATGCACCTCTCTAATATAAATACCAGATAAAGACGGTTCCAATTAATTTGACATGTTTTGAAGATAATTACTCATAAAAAGGTCACGCTAACGAAGAGGGTGCATGGTTTTACAGGCGTGCCTAAGGATGGGCTGAGCTAACTGCTGTGAGAAAATGATAAATGAATCTGGGCTCTGGTGTAACCAGCTGAAGCAAGGATAAAGCACCACTGTGCCCCTCAGTCCAAAGTCCTCCCCATGCCAGCTCCAACTGGGAGCTGGCAGCTTTATGAGTCAGTCGAGTCTGATTCAGATAGTGTGGGTGTGTGCAGTAGGGTGATAGCCGTGCGCAGTGGTTTGATTTGGGTGATGTGGGTGTTACCGTTACCGTGTATCTGCAGTGTAGTCCGTCCAGCAGTCTGACCACATGAGGCTGGCACTCCTGCTCTCCCTCCATGATGCTGTTTCCAGGACCGCTGTAGCTGTCCACATCCACCTCAGGAACAAAGGCCCAGCGATACCTGCAAACACACGCCAACACTGTTAGCAATCAAATATATTGCTTTTCGTGGTCAAGGAGGTAGATCAAGGATACTCTTCAATTTAATTCGAATGGTTAAAACACTTTGTCTTTATTGTGTCAGCTCGAAGTCTTTACATAAGAACACAATGGATCTGTGGTCCTCTGGAAGCGCACGCTCGAAGCGCGCTCTCGCGCGCACGCTCGAAGCATCTCTGCTACTGTGGTGCTTATATACTATTTGATAAAAAGGGGTTTGTACATCACTGGGCGTATAATTCAAACCAATCAAACATTTAGAATTACACGTGTTCAGTTCATGTCTAGTATTTTTCCATGATGATAGAAACTTATGAGTTTTGGCGTTTCCTGTTTTGCATAAACTGACTCTGCTTTTGTGGCAAATCCTTTATCTGGAGAATGCTCAGGACATCTTCCTGTAGCCCTCCCTCTCAGAACTCTCATAACACAGGCCCAAGGTCACCCATTCGAAACTTAACTACCACAGACAAGTTTATACACTCTATTACAACATACTTTTTATAGAATTAAATGTTAAATTCCCACAACACACACACACACACACAGACACACAAACATGCACACACAAACATGCACACGCACACATGCACACGCACACATATGCACACGCACACACACACACACACACACACACACACACACACACACGTGAAGCTATATGCTATGGTTGGATGGCGATGACACTGTGCAAACAACCAAACCCTATAAAAGGCCAGCATAACCAGAACTGGAACAGATTTACGTGCACTGTAAAAAAAATAGCTCTGCAGGGGAGAAAGGGCGGGGCTTTGAGGGAGAGGAAGGGCGGGGCTTTGAGGGAGAGGAAGGGCGGGGCTTTGAGGGAGAGGAACGGCGGGGCTCTGTGAAAGAGGAAGGGTGTTGGCTCTCTACTCACATCTGGAAAAGAGGAATTCTCTCTGGGGGGAAGCACAGTGTAGCATCCAAAAACTTGCAGGCTGAAAGGTACATTTCCAGCTCACTGTGGGAGAAGAGGAGCACTGTTCCGTTCTTTTCTCGCGTCCCCTGTGCTCCGCGTCCCTTACAGGGGTTCCTGAGCACAGCGGGAGAAGGAAACAGGTTTATTTGGCTGATGGTCGGTCCACCGGCCCATTTCCACCACTCAATAGCCTGCTCATGTGATAAAGCTTTCTTATGTGTGCACAGTGTCCTACTTTACTGGCTATGAACAGTGCACTGGACAAGGCTACAGTTATGATTGAGCATTCCATATTGGGGAGAAACAAAAAATTGTTTAAAAAAAAACAACACTTTCTGAATGTTTGAACAGAACAGCAGTGAGATCAGAATCTGCCACTCACCTTGAAACTTCTTGACCTTCCAGCAAAGTTTTCTCCAGTTTAACAAACACATGGATCTGACCAATCACATAGGACAAAATATATGTGATATTGTTACCAAAACCAACACAACAACGTCTTCTTGACTTTTTTATATTTGTAGGTGCATAACTGCAACTAGTCTCTGCAGTTGCAATTGGAACAACATATACTCTCGCAGAGTAAAATATACTTTCCCAGATTTGGTTCAAGCCTGAATATTCACTGTTATTCGATGATGGCCAACAGCAGAGGCATAGTGCATGCTGGGATACTCACCAGTTCAGTGACCATGACAGGCCACAGGGAGGTGAGGTGTTTGGGGGAGACCCGGAGCAAAAGCACCCGAAACAGGAGGAAGATCTGTGCAATCACTGAAGGAGCCTGCCCCACACGCAAACTCTCCGTCACACGCTCTACAGGGAGAGGGAGCGAGGAGGAAATGGAGGTGGGGAGAGGTAGGAAGAAGGAGGAGAGAGAGAGAGGTGCAATTGCACCTGTAAAACCACATCGTTTTCCCTCACACTTTTAAATTATGTGAAGAATTTTAAAAAAATAAAAAACACAATAAAGAGGCCCAATCGCAGGTAGTTTGGATAAGTGACAGATAGATGCAGTAGTGATAGGTCGGTACCTTGGATTAGTGGTAAATAGTGGCAATTGTGACAAGTCAGTCAGTACCTTGAATGAGATACAGGTAGAGATAACTCTAACAGATCGGAACCTTGAATGAGTGGCAGATAGAGGCAGTACTGACAGGCCAATTGGTATCTTGGATTATTGGCAGGTAGAGGCAGTACTGACAAGTTGCTTAGTACCTTGGATTAGTGGCAGGTAAAGGTAATACTGACAGGTCGGTTGGTACCTTGGATTAGTGGCAGGTAGATAGAGTACTGGTCCATCTCTCCGCTGATCATGGCAAATGCCTGGCGCTTCAAGAGCATGGCCTTCTGCTCGTAGTTTGGAGAGAGCTTCAGTGCACTACTCTGCATGCCTGACATGTGGACACATGGACAGACACATGTCACACCCCCATACACCCTAATACATCCCCCATATAACCGAATACATCCCCTTACACCCACACACACACTCATACACCTCCATGCAATCCCATTGAACCTTATATACCCCATACACGCTCAAACACCCCCCTACACCCTAATACATCTCCCCTATACCCTAATGCATCCCCTTACACCCGCACACACACTCATACACCCTAATACATCTCCCATATACCCAATACATCCTCTTACACCCACACGCACACTCATACACCCCCATACACACTAATACATCCCCCATATACCCAATACATCCCCTTACATCCGCACACACACTCATACACCCCCATACACCCTAATACATCCCCTTACACCTGCACACACACTCATACACCCCCATACACCCTAATACATCCCCTTACACCCGCACACACACTCATATACCCTAATACATCCCCCATATACCCAATACATCCCCTTACACCCGCACACACACTCATACACCCCCATACACCCTAATACATCCGCCATATACCCAATACATCCCCTTACACCCACACACATACTCATACACCCCCATACACCCTAATACATCCCCTTACACCCACACACACACTCATATACCCTAATACATCCCCCATATACCCAATACATCCCCTTACACCCACACACACACTCATATACCTTAATACATCCCCCATATACCCAATACATCCCCTTACACCCACACACACTCATACACCCCCATACACCCCCCATATACCCAATACATCCCCTTACATCCGCACACACACTCATACACCCCCATACACCCTAATACATCCCCTTACACCTGCACACACACTCATACACCCCCATACACCCTAATACATCCCCTTACACCCGCACACACACTCATATACCCTAATACATCCCCCATATACCCAATACATCCCCTTACACCCGCACACACACTCATACACCCCCATACACCCTAATACATCCTCCACATACCCAATACATCCCCTTACACCCACACACATACACCCCCATACACCCTAATACATCCCCTTACACCCACACACACACTCATATACCCTAATACATCCCCCATATACCCAATACATCCCCTTACACCCACACACACTCATACACCCCCATACACCCTAATACATCCCCCATATACCCAATACATCCTCTTACACCCGCAAACACACTCATACACCCCCATACACCCTAATACATCCCCCATATACCTAATACATCCCCTTACACCCACACACATACTCATACACCCCCATACACCATAATAAATCCTAATATACCCAATAGATCCCCTTACACCCACACACATACTCATACACCCCCATACACCATAATAAATCCTAATATACCCAATAGATCCCCTTACACCCACACACCTCCATACAACCCCATTCAATCTTATATACCCCATACACGCTCAAATACCCCCATACATCCTTTACACAAACATACACATTCATATACAACCCATATACCCATATACACACCCATACAGCCTCACACTTACTCATTTACATTCATATTCCCTCAAGCACCCCATACACTTCCATAAACCTCCAGGCATGTCAGTCACGCTCATACTCCCCCATACGCCACCTTACGTCATATGGTTGAGTGCAATGCCATTAACAGAAAACGCAGTGCAGGAGAAAACTCAGAGGTCAGGGTTCAGCTCCACTCACTTGTAAGGTCTTTGAACAGGGCCTTCTCATAGGTCAGCAGATGATCAATAATGGATCCCCAGCTGAGAGAGGAAACAGGGTCATCAAGTATGCTTACGTGATAGATGAAGAAGTCGAGCTAGAACACTACTGGTGTGTGCATGGCTTGTGTTTATGTAAATAACAGATATAAAGAGCAGATGTGTAGATGGTAATATAAATGATGACTGCAAATCCTGTGAAATTGCCCCAGTCTCTTTTACAGTATAAAATAAGATTTCTGCAACTGAAATCAAAACTAAGAAAAATGGCGTGTGATACAGATGGACACGTCTCAGGACAATGGAATGATTCAAAGAGGGTCTGCAACCCTGGTCTTGGAGCCACAAGCTCTGCTGTTTTAAAAAATATACATTTTCACTCAGAATTCAAAACAATTGATTGTATAGTGAATCCACCTCCCTCGTTTCTTGCCTCTAAATGAGTTGCTTATTTTAGGAAGAAAAAAACAGGAGAACCTGTGGCTCTCCAGGACCAGGTTTGGGGACCTCTGAATGTTGAGGACGGGGAGTGTGAAGTGCTGCCCCCCACAGGCCTTACTGTGAAATGCAGGAGGGATCCATGCGGAAGAAGAGGGGGTCCATGTACAGGTCGAAGGCTTCCCTCTTCCAGACGCGTTTGGTGTAAGAGTACCCGCTCAGGCCCCGCAGCAGCCGGGCACTGGCGCAGAAACCCGCCGCGTTATAAGCACTGCAGGAGGACAAGGCGCCAGGCGTGAGCCACAGGCAGACAGGGACACAGGTGCAGGAAATGCAACATCAGTTCCCACCAAGTGTGATTTAATACAAAGAAATGTTACAACCTGTTGGCCTTTACACTATATGCCTTTATGCTTAACAATAAATACATAAATAAATAAAAATGACGAGCCAAATTGGGCTAAATGACCTGTTCTCTGCATCACTTTTTCATTTTTCATTCTGTATTCTTATGTATTTTACGCCTTTAAAGCAAACTTCACGGTCAACACACAGTACTCTAATCAGTCTCTTATCACAGGAACCTTTAGCACCGCCATGCTAATGTACTGACACCACCTTCCACTGCAAACCAGTTAATCACAGAAGCACTTTTAAGGAGGCTCAGAAAATCTTATGGCCAATAGTCCATGCAAAAGGTTAGGCCCTAGATTGAGGCCCTCAACCCTACAGGGAGGTCAAAGGTCAAAGCCTGAGAGAGGTTCCTATTGCTAGAAACCACCTAATCCAGGTGAACTACCCCTCCCTGCACTGCTGAGGACAGCGTTATGATGAAATGCACAAAGCGTCTTCTGATTTGTCAGTCTGTAAAGTAAAAATAAATTAGAGCTACCTGTGGTTCTTCAAGTAAGGAAATACGTAGTCCAGGAGGCGGGAGATGAGTGGAAGGGCTTTCTCCTTCTCATCACTGCGAAACGCCACATCCAGGAGAGGAGCCAGCACCTGCGTATCATAGCAACCACTACCTCACCTTTATTGTTTCAGGTAAGGGTCTATCATTAAGAGATATGGGTTAGGGTTAGGAGCTTAGGTTAAAGGTCAGGGGTTAAGGGTTTGTTTTTGAAGAATAGTGTATAGGGTTTAAGGGTTAGGGGTTAGTGTACAGGTGCTGAGGGTTTACGGGTTAAGAGTTAGGAGTTGAGTTCCTACCTCAGCCAGCAAGGCAAGAGCCTGGATGCTGTAGGATGATGCTGTGGCTTCTGCCAGAGTATCAGAGTCTGTGACAGGGAAAGCTTCATTAAAAACTGCACAAGAGTCACGCCCCAGCAGATCTCTGCGGCGGCTTGGGCGTGGCCGCGTTACCATGCTTACCGTGAAGGTGGGTGTGTTCCAGGCTTTGCGGTTGGGCTCGGACCTCCAGGGTGCGGCTGAGCCAGCTGGTCTGCTGCAGGGAGGATCCCGCTACCCCACCCACCACCTCCAGAACCCGCTGCGTCACCTCCTGCATTGGGTTACCATGGATACGCTCAGGCACCGCCAGTTAACAAACATGCACATGCCTGCCAACAGTGATGTGCCAGCAAAAGCTCTTGGAGTGCCGCTGCTTACCCGGAGCCAAACTCAGCCCACAGCACATCTCCTACTGGCCATATTGTGCCCAGATCAACCAGGCCCAAGGCCTTTGCTTACTGGGAGCCAGCGACTATAAATCCTACCTGCACATCCCTGCTGTCCTTCTTGTTCTCCAGATTGGGAAACCTGTTTACAAAGTCATTGAGGATCCTGTGGTGAAAAACATTTTTTTTGAGAAAAAGATAAAAACAGGATGAAATTGTTATCCACTAAATACATGCAAAAGCAGTGTTTAAATCCATTCATGCAGCTGTAGCTGAGCCTGGTTAGTCCTACTATGAGAATATGAATCATACTGAACATTAATATTAATAATCATACCACACGTTCATATTAATAATCATACTGAACATTAATATTAATAATCATACCACATTCACATTAATAGTCATACTGGATGTTAATATTCATAATCATACTGTGTTAGGTCAGAGCCAAAAAGGAAAACATGTCTGTAAGCACCTGGCCTTATTGGAGTCCTGTCCTACATAACACATTGCACATGAGACAGCTAGCTTCAACCAACTTTTTATAAGTTAATAAATCAAAGTTGTAAAAGATTCAAGTTGTGAAATATTTAAGATTCGCCATAGAGCTGTTTCATAAAAAGAAGAATAAATATTCCATTTCAATATTACATTCCATCCTTCGACTGAAATTTCTGGCATGTTATTTCTATGTGATTGATAGGGTCTTGAATCTTTCTGAGAATTTTAATATGCTGATTTGTCTCTTGCGTGAGTATTTATATGCATGTAGAGTGTGGACTGAGGTAATATTAATCCAGTGACTCAGGCAGTATTAATGGATAACACACACTGTGATCCTGGTTCATACAGTATTAATGGATAACACACTGTGGTCCTGGTTCATACAGTATTAATGGATAACACACTGTGGTCCTGGTTCACACAGCATTAATGGATAGCACACTGTGGTCCTGGTTCATACAATATTAATGGATAACACACTGTGGTCCTGGTCCATACAGTATTAATGTATAACACACTCAGGCAGTATTAATGTATAAAGAGCTGTGCTCCTGGATCAGGCAGTATTAATGTATAAAGCGCTGTGCTCCTGGATCAGGCAGTATTATTGGATAAAGCGCTGTGCTCCTGGCTCAGGCAGTATTATTGGATAAAGCGCTGTGCTCCTGGCTCAGGCAGTATTATTGGATAAAGCGCTGTGCTCCTGGATCAGGCAGTATTATTGGATAAAGCGCTGTGCTCCTGGCTCAGGCAGTATTAATGTATAAAGCGCTGTGCTCCTGGCTCAGGCAGTATTATTGGATAAAGCGCTGTGCTCCTGGCTCAGGCAGTATTATTGGATAAAGCGCTGTGCTCCTGGATCAGGCAGTATTATTGGATAAAGAGCTGTGCTCCTGGATCAGGCAGTATTAATGTATAAAGAGCTGTGCTCCTGGATCAGGCAGTATTATTTGATAAAGCGCTGTGCTCCTGGCTCAGGCAGTATTATTGGATAAAGCGCTGTGCTCCTGGCTCAGGCAGTATTATTGGATAAAGCGCTGTGCTCCTGGCTCAGGCAGTATTAATGGATAAAGCGCTGTGCTCCTGGCTCAGGCAGTATTATTGGATAAAGCGCTGTGCTCCTGGATCAGGCAGTATTATTGGATAAAGCGCTGTGCTCCTGGCTCAGGCAGTATTATTGGATAAAGCGCTGTGCTCCTGGCTCAGGCAGTATTAATGGATAAAGCGCTGTGCTCCTGGCTCACCCCAGCAGGAGGAAGTAGCCCGGTGGGGGCAGGCTCAGCTGCACACACTCCTTCAGGAGGCTCAGAAGGGGAGAGATGCTGCCCTGGAGAGACTCTGCAGGAACACTGAAAAACATCAAATAATTTGTCTAACTGCAGATCTATTGAACATTAGCTACCACTATCACCATCATTATCATCACCACCATCATCATCATCATCATTATCATCAACATCATCACCATCATCACCACAACCATCATCATCGTCATCATCACCATCACCACCATCATCATTATCATCACCACCATCATCATCATCATCAACATCATCATCATCCTCATCAACATCATCATCACCATCATCATCATCATCATCATCCTTATCATCATCATCACCACCATCATTATCCTCATCATCATCATCACCACAACCATCATCATCACCATCACCATTATCATCATCAACATCATCATTATCATCACCACCATCATCATCATCATCATCATCATCATCAACATCACCATCATCACCACCATCATTATCATCATCAACATCATCATCATCATCATCAACATCACCATCATCACCACCATCATTATCATCATCATCAACATCATCATCAACATCATCATCAACATCACCATCATCACCACCATCATTATCATCATCATCATCCTCATCAACATCATCATCACCTCAACCATCATCATTGTAACTGTGTCTTACCCCTGGATGAAGGTATAGGTGAAGTGCAGCATGGGAAGGATCTGGGTGTAGTTCTGCAGGAGTGAAAGAAGCAGATTCATTCAGTGCAATTTTTATAAACATCTTTCTATGCTCACTGTGTTTTTTCTGGCAATTTAATCATAATCATATTTGCATGATTGGCACATTCTGGCAACATCCTCCATCATATCTAGAGAGTGCAGATTATTGGGCGAGTCACAGTAGATCTAGCCAGCCATCCCTTTTTTACAGACTGCAGTTTACCAGCTGAGCTGCACCCTCTCTGCATCAGTGGACTGCACATACTTATGCAGCTTTAGCAGGCAGCACCCACCAGAGCATGATGAGGTAGGGGAGTACCATGCTGAGTGTGTGTGTGTGTGTGTGTGTGTGTGTGTGTGTGTCTGTGTGTGTGTGTGTGTGTGTGTGTGTGTGATTAGCAGACAGATGAAAAGATGAATCTGGGTTTACCTGGTCTCCTTTGGTCTGGTGGGGTTTAGTTCTGAGCACCTCTTTGACCAGCTGCAGGACGGTGTTCGTACTGAGCATGCTCAGAGACTTAATCAGCTCCACTACAGTCTGATGGAACTCATCTGCAACTGGCAAAATCTGCACCAAGCAAGAGATGACACACTTGAATGCACTGAAACACATGGCCATGCTGCTGTATGAAAGATCGGTGGGATCGAGGGATTTAGAGTGAGAGGGAGACAGATGGTAGTGCAATAGAAAAGGCAGTGCGAGTGAAAAATAGTACAATAACTGAGCAACTATGTGTGTAAGTCTGTTGAAGGGCAAAAGATAGAGTTTGGGGGCACCTTGCTTTGGTCGTGGCCGTCCCCGCTTCTCTGTTCGCCCCACACAGCTCCCACCGATGTCATGACCTGAACCCCAAACTGCGCCACGAGGGGGTTGAGAAACTCCAGAACTTTCTGCCTCAAGATCTGCACCACAAAACACATCTGCTTAATTCGGTCATAACCGAACCTGACAGGATATTGGCCAGAAGAAATGTGCTATGCTTTAAAAATTGAAAAAAAAAACAGGCCTGCCTTCCTTTTTGTATTTTCACTTTATTCAGTCAGGTAGAAAAAGCACAGAGGGTAACAGACAGAGGAGGAAACACAGCTGCCATTGGGCCATTGGGGATATATATGGCTCGAGACTCAGCCTCCCTGTGGATCGTGCCACACACCTCACTATGTGCTATGCTGTCATTTCATCCCTTTAGGTTAAAACAGAGATGTGTAGACAAAAATAATTTGCTCACGGCATTCGTACAACATCAATGCTCACTCAATGGGCCTCATTCACAATAATCTTAAATTATTCTTAATTTTGTTCTTAAGAAAAGCTCCAAACGTGAGAGAAAAACCAACGTGGGATTCACGAAACATGCGAAGACGTTTCATTTTGTGCGTATCCCAGGTGTATCAGATGATGAATGGCTATTGTTCATAAATTGTGTTGACTGCAAACATCAGCCATGCACGGCTCTCTGCGAACGTATCTTAGCGGTCCCTAAAGATGTGCTCTCTCCCCAGGCGAGGCACGATTTGCCAAGTAGGCTCATCCAAAAGCAGCGAATACGCCATTGATAAGTGCTGGGCTTGACTGCATGCTTGTGAGTCTTCATATATCATTATCAATCATGATCATCAATCACTTTTATCAATAAACCAAATTAATTACACGTTTCCAACAAAATGAAAATAATTTAAATTAAACAAAAACGAGAAACTAAAATTTTAATCAAAATGGAAAACTAAATAAAAATAAAAAGTTAAACTATAAAATACCATCAATCTATGAGAACCATCAACACCATTAACCTATCAGCACCAATCACCATCACGACACCATTAGCCTATCAGCACCAATCACCATCGCGACACCATTAATCTATCAGCACCGTCGACAGCACCAGACCTTGATGCTCTTGAAGTAAACAGAAGTGGGGGAGGTCCTGCTGCAGCTGAGGGTGCAGTCCGGGCTGAAGCCAGAGTCCGGGGTACTCCTTTGCGTCTCCTCCCTCTGGACCACTCCCCACAGCATCGCCATGGTGACCAGCATCCGCGGCAGCTCGTTCAGCAGAGCATCGCGAGCTTCCTGGACATCCGCCAGGTTGGGAACCACGGGAGACTGAGGAGACAAAGGGGAAAGGGAGAGAGAGTCAAGGCCCTCCTCTATGAAACATGCAAGTTGATTTAGAAATGTTGATCTGTACATTCATGCTGTACTCCATGCTTAAAACTACAAGAAGGAGTACAGCCCTTCCCACAGAAAGAGTAGACAGCTCCATGCTGTGATGCTACTTCGCCAGCTGAGCCTTTCTGTCTCCTGTTATAAACATTGGGTGCCTTTCCTAATGAATATTCATGTTGTTAAACTTCCAGTTTATATTCACCATGTCTCCATGGATGCTGCAGTAAATCACTGGGCCACTGGGGCTCTGCACTGTCTAGCACAAGGAAGGCTGTGAATCCAGTAGATGACGTAATGCTGATGATGTGACTTTGCAGTTATGCCATGGTAACGGCGTCGCTCTAGAGTGTGACTCACCTTCCTGGTTTCCAGCAGGAGGCAGTAGTGAGTGATGGTGGTCAGGCCCTCCAGCAGGGTCAGAGGGTAATCAGGGGCCATGTTCTCCTGCTTCAAACTACAGCTGCTAACAGCACAGACAAACCAAACATAATCGCCCTATTCCAACAGACGTAATATCATTACATAAGGTTATTTTATGACACCATACAGAAATGAATGCGTAGAAACACACTGACCGCAGACTGACAGTGGGCGCACCCAAGAATACAGATGAATCCATAATGAGCTGTGAATTCATCATGTACATACAGTAAATACTATCCACTTATGAACATTAGCCTGAAAATCTCCACCATTGTAAAGACATTTTCAGAGCACACAGAGGTATGCTGTCTGAATGGCGGCATACCTGCCAGTCTCAGGAGGATGCTGGTGCTGTTGGACCAGCTCGTCCAGGTTCCTGCAGATCTGGGCGATGAAGGGGGCGGATATAGCAGCCAGCGAGGGGCCCAGGTACGGCAGGGAGCCGGAGATGAGCGCCACCCAGTGGGCGTGCAGGGTGTAGCCGTAGCGAGGCTGCAGGGCGCGGGCAGCGGCAGACACAAGCATTGCCTGGGCGGGAAGGGGGCGTGTCTGAACATACTGCAGCGAGAGCGCAGACTGCTGGAAAAGCACCGCCTCCTGCCACTCCCGGCCCAGCGGAGACACGCCTACCTGCCCCCCCGGAGCACCGCCCCCTGTCCCGCCCAGCCAAACCTGCTTCTCCAGCACCATCAGCACCTGCAGCAGCTTCAGCAGCTCCACCTGTAGAGCGTGCTCGCTCCAGACCGGGCCGCCGCCCAGGTTGATCAGGTTTTCTTCTGAGACCCCGCCCCCCTCCTCCAGCAGGCCCTCCCCACGTGGTCCCGCCCCCCGGGGCCTCTGGGTGATGTGCATGGAGGCGCAGAGCGCCAGCAAGGCGTGCCGCTGAACCTTGCTCCCCGAGAGCAGCCCCCACACTAGCTCCCGCATCCCAGTGCCCCGCCTCCCGGTCACGCCCACCAGCTGGCCCATGAGTAGGGCCAGTACCTCAGCGCTCTTCACCTGCAGGTCGCGGTTGTGGGAGAGCTGGACCGGGGCCACACACAGGTAGCAGGGGTAAAAGGACCGTAGAAACTGCAGGCAGAGACAGGTGAGGAGCTCCACCAGCAGGATGGGGCGGGGCGGGGTGGGCGGGGTCGGCAGGGGGCCGTAGAAGCTGCGGCCCTCCTGCACCTCCAGGTGGCGCTGCATCAGGCTGTATATGAGGCGGTGTTGGGCGGACTTAGGGTGGATGTAGGTGGAGCACAGGGCCTGCAGGAAGGGGGCATGGCAGAAGCTCAGCAGCATCTCCACCACGGAGAGGGCATGGCACACGGGGGCGGAGTCATGCGGTCGCAGGTACAGCAGCGTATGTCTGAACAGCGACTCCAGCGCCTCCCGCTTCTCCTTCTCCTGCTTGAGGAGGCGCAGGCACGCCATAGCCTCCTGCTCCAGGCCCTCCTCCTCGGACCCGAGGATAGGAGCGGAGTCCACCCTCCGCAGGTTGGTGGGCGGGACCTCATCCTCACTGCCGTCGCAGTCCAACGGCTGCAAGATGGAGAGCGAGTCTGAGCTGCAAGAAGACTCCGACAGGTCTGAATGCTCCCTGACCACTCTCTCCTCCTCAACCTCCTCCTCTTCCTGTCTCCTCTCTTCTTTTTCCTCCTCTCTCCTCTCCTCGTTTTCCTCCCGTCTTCTCTCCTCTCCCTCTTTTTTGAACCTGTCCTCCTCAGAGGACACCATCTTGGTGGTCTCAGGAACACTCTCCATCTCAGCCCACAGTGCTGCACGGTCCACAGGCATCACGGGGGTCAGCTGGCTCTCTTCTGATTGGCCGTCAGTTGCCATGGCATCGGTTGACCTCTCAAAATCCCTAGAGAATTCCCACTCTCTATGGCTCAGCTGCTGCAGATTGTCTGAAAGGAAAGTTTATATATGCATGAATTTATATTTTAGGCCCAAACAAATCCTACACATATTTGGCCGAACAGTTTACAGCAATTCTTAGGGGCTTTCAAGGGGTCGGCCCGTGTGCACAGTACATTAGACTGCAAGTGCACCAGAGACGTGTGCTCGTATAAACCTGTAGATACACTTATGCACTTACTTTGGATATAGTCACCTGCTAAATATGTGACTTGTAATGGAATACACCTTGTGGCAATAATGACAGGAATTAATCAGTCCTGATGTATGAATGAACAACAGACAGTCTGAAATACACACCCACACAATGAGCTACACACAGTGTAAAACACACACACACAATGAACTACCGCACCCACAAATCTCACGCACCCACGGTTAGGTTGTGCTTGACCCACTGGATGGAAGAGCACTGGGTTGTGGGGTGGAGCAGGAGGAGCAGAACCGGTTCCAGGATTCGGATCACGTCGTTGATGGAAAGAGCACGGATCAGCCAGCTCTGTGTAGCGGCACTGATGGACCCATCTTGACTGTTCAGGTTATCCAGAACCACAAAAAGGGATCTGAGAGAGCAAACGTAAGAGATTCAAACACAGGTGACTCTAACACAAGTGACTCAAACACAGGTGACTCAATCACAGATGACTGAAACATCAGGAACTAAATCGCAGGTGACTCAAACACAGTTGGTTCAATCACAGGTGACTCACATATAAAGGACTCAAACACAGCTCATAATGGATTGCGAGTGGGCATGGATCTCACAGAATTGAGTGGTGCACTGAAGCAGGGCAGGTCCAATGAGTGAGAAGCAGCTTCTACAATCAGCAGAGCAGCACACTCACCTATCAAATGAGCGGTTGAGCAACATGGTGACATTGGTCTGGATCTCTCGTGTCAAATGCCATAGAACTGAAAACCTGTGCAGGGCTTCCAGGCGAACAGTCTAAGGGAAAACACACACACACGCAGAATGACTGTGTACAGTGTGTGTGAGTGTGTGCAGTATGAGCGCTTGTGCGAGAATGTGAGTGTGTGAATGGGTGCTGTAACAGTGTGTAAATATGGTGTGACTGTGAGCGTAAGTGTGTGTAAGTGTATGTGTGTGCGAGTTTGTGTGTGTGAGGGTAAGTGGACATGTGAGTGTAAATGTGTATGCTTGTGTGTGTTTAAGTATGTGTGAGTGCATGTTTGTAAGTGTATGAGTATGAATGTAAGAGTGTGTGAGTATGAGTGTGGGTAAGTTTGTGTGTCTGTGAGTATGATTATGTGAGTGTAATGCGTGTGTATGGTATGTGAGTGTGTAAGTGTGTGCATGTGTCAGGGATATTCAAATCTGGCCCACGATGCAAGTAGTACTGCTGGTTTTCTTTTGTACCTGATAGTTAATTGATTGATTCATGCCACTGATTGGCCAGAAATGTAACCAATCAGGTGTCCCAGGTTTAAACCAGTCCTAACAAGAGGGGAAGAAGGGAAACCAGCAGTACTACTGGCCTGAAGAACCAGATTTGAGTATCCCTGGCATATTACATGTGCGCTGGTCTCTGTACCTTGTCTTTGTGCATTAATTCTTGGCAGATGATGTTCTCACAGATGCAGGCGGACGGTGCCAGGCAGTGCAGCCGATAGAAGAGCTCCACACTGGGAACGTGCAGTTCCCTCCGCTCCGTATCCAGCTGTCCCCACAGCACCTGGGCCACACGCTACACACAGGAAGTGATGCGAGGGAAGTCCACCATTATCAGTCCATCATATGAATAAAAGACTGAGCTGTGTCAGCGCACTATGCAGCGGTATCGACGCAGCGCTGTACCTGGTAGAAATCGGTGCTCTGCGCGACGCCCGTAAGAACGGTGGGATTGAGGGGAGGAGCAGTGACCATGTGCAGCTGACCGCTGAGGGGGTTGTTGTCCGAGCTCTTGTAGCGTCGATTCTTGTCTTCTATGACCAGCAGTAAGGACTGAGAGCGGTCGACCAGCTCTAGCATGGTGGAGATGGCCACGTGCTGGACGTGGTGGTCCTTCAACAGACAGCACATCATCAAGGACTTCAGCCACAGGGGGATGTTGTCCTCAACATTGCCTGTTGTAAAAACAAAAACTGTGTCAATGTTAGCCATGCAAATAGCCGCAGGTTCCGTTCCTCGCGGGCATCCTGACCCACCCCAATATCAACATTGCTGCATTACCTAGACGGGTAGTACCTGGAGCATGTGAAACACACACGTGCACACAGCATTAGACTCACCTGTGCTGTTGAACATGCAGGTGCACAGGGCCTCCATCTCCTCCTCTGATAGGTAGAGAGGAAAGGTGGTGCATTCCAGCAGGAGGTGACATGTGGCAGAAAACGCCTGGCAACAGGCCTCGGGAATCCACTCCCCATCCCGGGCCTTCAGCTCCTCCTCCCAATCCAGCCGCCCCGCCCCCCGGACCTCCCCGTCCCCCGAGGGGCCATCCACATCCTGCTGCTTTGGTTTGTCAGGGGCAGAGCCCCCAGGCGGTGTTTCGGCAGGATGTGGATTCAGCGGCGGTTCCTGGCTCTCCGCCTGTCCCGAGGGGGGCTTTGCGTCCCCAGCCTCTCCCCCGGGTTCCTGCTCCTCCCCCACCAGATCGAGGAGGTGCCTGAGAGTAAGGGAGAGGGAGAGAGAAAGAGGAAACAGGTATAATACTGGAAAGGGGTAAAATCACAGGGGAAAAACAGAACATACTGCAGCCGCTGAAGCAGCCCTTTAATAACACAAACCAGCCTTACTAACCAAACTACAGAATTTCATTCTCACAGCACAACGGTGAAGTACATTTCACAGAAACAGTCAAAAAGCAGAAACCCACTGCGCAAAAACAGAGAGCTTATGTATGTAAAAGGGTACGTAGGGTTTGGGATGCCACGTTCAAAGTTTTTTACATCATTATATATTAGTGTAGTTCCACAGGACCATGCCCTAATGGTTATCATTTAGCCACCCATCTAAGACATTAAGAATCCACTAAGAATCCAAAGGCAAAATGATCTTTCCTGATAACACAAACAAGAATGATCATCCACAGATTCTAATAATTTAGTTATTGGATGAAGATAAATAATATTCAATATTCAATGTTCCTTGTGAATTAAAAATAATATTCAAGGGGCATCCAGAAAACGTGGTGGGAGCATGTTTTTGAAATTTTCATAGAATTGTATGGGAACGTTCTAGAATGTTGTGGTCAGTACCTGGCTATGAAGGAGGCCAGGATGTCCTCTACACATTTGGCCATGTTCTCCATGCTGCCGCCCTGCCTCCACACAACCTCCCTCTTTGGACATGAGTCCAGCCCCTCCTCCGGAACACCCACATCCGGGTACAGAAGTGGGGTCGTCTCAGAGGGTGGGGCCGCTAGGTTGGTCTCACTGCATTCAGCCTGCAGGGGCGGGGTTAGTGCTGAGCACCTGCCTTCCACCTCCTGCTCCTCCACCTGCTCTTCCTCCGGCTTCTCCTGCTCCTCCTGCTCTTTCTCTCCCGTCAGCTCTTCTGTCTCCAGCCCCTCATCAGCAGCCTGATCTTCTTCTTCTTCCTCTTCCTCTTCATCTTCATCTTTCTGCCCCTCCATCCCATCCTGCGTTAAAGAGGGCAAGCTTTTACCTGACAGCCAATTGTATTATTGTACCTTTTAAGGTGTGTGTGTGTGTGTGCGTGTGTGTGTGTGTGTGAGCATGTGTGTGTTTGTGTGCGTGTGTGTGTGTGTGTGTGTGTGGGTGTGTGAGTGTGTGTGCGTGTGTGAGAGTGTGTATGTGTAAGTGAGAGAGAGAGAGAGAAAGTGTGTGTATTTGTGTGTGTGTGTGTGTGTGTGTTTGTGTGTGTGTGTGTGCGTGTGTGTGTGTGTGTTTGTGTGTTTAAGTGTGAGTGAGTCTCCTGACCTGGGCCAGGCTCCCTTTCTCCCCCTGGGTTTGTGGCTCTTTGATCATGCCTAAGCAGGCTACAGGTGTCTGGATCCTGGTCAGCACCTTCAGGCAGGCGTTTAGGCCCTGAGTCAGCTGTGATAGGCTCAGGGTGGGCATGTGACCCTGCAGGGCACGCAACATTCTGACCAGCATCTGAGGCAGGTAGTGGGTCTGGATCTCAGAGTACAGCTCCTACAGAGTCACAGAGAGTGTCCAATCAGAGTACAGCTCCTACAGAGCCACAAAGAGAGTATAGCTTCTGCAGTCACAGTGGCAGACCAATCATATAATGTGAAGTTGTTACTGGTAGGAGAAGCATCAGTATATAAACATATGGTTTCAGACTTCTCTCCTAAAAGAAAACACTTTGACAGAGTGACAGAACAGCAAGAATGCAACATAATGAGCGTAATTCTGGTACTGACCAGGGGGATGACATCCAGCAGGAAGCTAATGAGCACAGAGAGCTCAGAGAGGGAGGGCGGGGACTTCCTGTTTGTGTGTACGGGGGTTGATGGGTTACCCATGCTGTCAAACACAAACACACCTACATTAGCACGGATCAATCACAGAACCACACCTACATCAGCACTGATCAACCACAGAACCACACCTAAATCAGCATGGATCAATCACAAAACCACACCTACATCCGCACTGATCAATCACAGAACCACACCTACATCAGCACTGATCAATCACAGAACCACACTTACATCCGCACTGATCAATCACAAAACCACACTTACATCCGCACTGATCAATCACAGAACCACACCTACATCAGCACTGATCAATCACAGAACCACACCTACATCAGCACTGATCAATCACAGAACCACACCTACATCAGCACTGATCAATCACAGAACCACACTTACATCCACACTGATCAATCACAGAACCACACCTACATCAGAACAGATTAATCACAGAAACACCTATATCAGCACAGACCCATCACACATAAAGAATTACTATACAAATAATGATTTGTTCTGTACCCAGCTGCAAGCCTAGAATAGTACAGTATGATATATGTATCATATGTAGAGGGGCTTACACCCAAATCTGAAACTAAACTAGCGCAATATCCTGCACACAAGCTGCAGAGAGCACCAGGGGGTAGCAGTCTCACCTGACAGGTGTGAAATTTGCCTGCATTGTTCAATCACAGAACCACATCTACATCTGCACAGAAATAGTACAAAACCCCAATATCCTGCACACAACCCGCAGAGAGCACTGGGGGTAGCAGTCTCACCTGACACTGGTGTGAAATTGGCCGCTCATGTAGTCCCACAGGTACTCTGTGCCCAGGGAGCTGATCAACACGTTCATGGTCTTTATGAGCTCAGCCGTGTTCCTGTTTTCTCTGAGGAAACAAAGACAGCTGCATTCTGTATTCTGTACAATCTTCTGTTTAAAATAGTGTTAGCCTGATAGCTGAAACGTACACTTATCTGTCAGTGACATCTAGTGATATGATACTAATCAGCCTACTTGCACAGGTGTAGATGAGTTAGTGATTATTATACTCTGTGTGTCATATGATAGCTTTAAACTTATTTTCCCTCGTGCGTTAACAGGCTGTGGAGCTGTGCTCAAACAGGAGTGAATGTTTTTGGTCACCTGGTCCCCTGGTCCCCGCTCACCGGCTCTCCACAGCACCTGTACAGAGCCTTGATCACCTCCAACATCAGCTCACCTGCTACCTGAGCTCCTGAGACAGCCAAGAGAGAGAGCACACAAACACACATTACACACACCCGTAACACACCCCACTCCCGTTACTCTCCTTCACTGATACACAAAAGCTGCTTCTTTCTCTACAGTAAAGGACTAATGATCATAAAGACTTTCCCATCTCTAATAGCGAGACAGTGAAAGAGCCGCTTTTTTATTACACACAACGGAATGACATCTATGAGCGTATACCATCTACCAGTGTATCACCCGTCCGAGTGTAAGTACCAGTGTAGCACTTGTCTCTGAAAGTATGTACCAGGGTAGTACTTCTGAATGTACGTGCAGGTGTACGTAATGGCGAATGTGCAGGTGTGTGTAATGGTGAACATGCAGGTATATGTACAGGTGTATGCGATGGTGTATGTGCAGGCATACATGCTGAGGCATCACCTATCTCGGGTTTATCCAGGAGGATGATGATGATCCGAAGGGGTCTTTGGTAGTCCAACACACTCTCTGGATCTGGGCACTCCTTCCTCTGCTCCAGGATGTGTATCAGAGCCTGCTTATCAGCCCACAACCAATCAGCCAATGGCCACCGATGACACTTGTGAAGACTTGTGAATGCTTTTTATTTATTTACACTCGCAAAGTTACGATGAGAATGTTCCGGTCATAATTTAAGTGACAAAGAAATGTTTTGGCCGTGTTACAAGCTTACTTCCCCTGGTGAGTATTACATTACATTACATTACAGGCATTTAGCAGAGGCTCTTATCCAGAGCGACTTACACAACTTCTTATTACATTTATCCATTCATACAGCTGGATATATACTGAAGCAATTCAGGTTAAGTACCTTGCTCAAGGGTACAACGGCAGTGTCCTACCTGGGAATCGAACCTGCAACCTTTCGGCAACAAGCCCAGCTCCTTAACCATAATACTACACTGCCACCCGTATAGAGTCCGTGAGAGTATCACTTAGTCATGAACTGAATCGTGAACTGATGAACTTTCAGTTTGAAATTGCATTCCGGCAATTTTCCTTGTAACATAAAGAAAACCTTCACGGTACATCCAAGAAACTGGATAAATGTACATGCTGGGAACATTTACCTTCACATTCAAACACCCAAATAGACACAATTCAACACACAGGCAATCAGAAGAGTGGACTGCAGTGCTAGCCCTGTTACCGCGTATTGTGAATAAAACTGCATGACAGATTCACCTGTATGAGTAAGTCTCTGGAGTATTTATCAAAGTAGAAGGTGGCGTGGCACTCCAGTGTGGTGGATATGCTGGGGTCAGGGGCCACCATGCTCCCCTTATAGTCTGTACCTGAAATACAGCATTACTCAGTCACGTATATCACACCTGAAACACAGTGTCACACACAGCACACCTGAAACACAGTGTCACACACAGCACACCTGAAACACAGTGTCACACACAGCACACCTGAAACACAGAGTCACACACAGCATACCTGAAACACAGTGTCACACACAGCACACCTGAAACACAGAGTCACACACAGCATACCTGAAACACAGAGTCACACACAGCACACCTGAAACACAGAGTCACACACAGCATACCTGAAACACAGTGTCACACACAGCAAACCTGAAACACAGTGTCACACACAGCACACTGAAGCACACTGTCACTGACAACACACCTGAGACACAGCGTCACTCGCAAGCCCACCTACGCAACCTTTATTGTGGGATAATTGGCCCTACCGATTACTGCCCCATGCACTGTTGTAAATTAGCATATCTGTAACTCTCATGAATGAACAGAAGCAGCTTCAGTATTCCCGCGCATCTTCTGTATGACCTGAATCTCACAGCAGGTGTGTCCTGCGTGTCTCCTTATTTTTTGGCGATATTCTAAAAGAATGTGTGTGGACGTAAACAGATAAAGTGGTTGGGCTGGAGTAACAGTAGTGGTTAGATATCTATGGTGGGCATGGAGTGTCTGTGGTTCAGAGTGCCTTACCTAAGAGCCAAGCATACATCCTCCTGTTCAGTGACAGGTCTCGCCTCAGCAGAGTGAGGGAAGCCGCAGACATGATGCTGACCACGTCATCCTGAGCGATGGGAATACAGGCCTTTACTGGATCCTGAGAAGAACAACAAGGAAAAAACAGCATTGAAAGATGTGGTGGTGGTGCACGGCCAATCACAAAACAGCATCGAAGGATGTGGTGGAGGTGGGCGGCCAATCACAAAACAGAAAAGAAGGAGACAACTGACCTGACAGGAGCAGAGAGGGAAGAAGAAGAGCAGGATCTCCAGCGTGTTCCTCTGCACCAGCGAATTCGAGTCCTGCAGAGCCAGGTAAATGGCCTTCACCTGAAACAGACGCGTGTACAGACACACAGAGACAAACAGAGACAGAGAGACGTACAGTGTACAGACACACAGAGACAAACAGAGACAGAGAGACGTACAGTGTACAGACACACAGAGACAAACGGAGACAGAGAGATGTACAGTGTACAGACACACAGAGACAAACGGACACAGAGAGACGTACAGTGTACAGACACACAGAGACAAACAGAGACAGAGAGACGTACAGTGTACAGACACACAGAGACAAACGGAGACAGAGAGACACACAGAGACACACAGAGACACACAGGGACACACAGGGACACACAGAGACACACAGAGACACACAGGGACACACAGGGACACACAGGGACACACAGAGACACACAGGGACACACAGAGACACACAGGGACACACAGAGACACACAGGGACACACAGAGACACACAGAGACACACAGGGACACACAGAGACACACAGAGACACAGTCACAGGCAGCTCCTTCATCACCAGGCAGAGGCCATCAGTCACAGATAAATAACTGTTGCGCTGCGCAGCCACACTTCCATGTTACCACAATCGGAGTCATTCAGTCAGTGTTGGAAGGCCATGTTCATAGCCAAGTATGTCATGGTTCAACTTTCTTTCGCTTTCATAAAAGTTTGATAGGAAGAAGGGAACAGACACACACAGAATCTTTCTCTTTCTTTCTTGCTCTGCCATTTTAAAATTTAAGCAAGGACAATAGCACACACATCTCTCTAGTCTACGTACACATAGACCGAAGTGTCTCTGTCCCTTCAAGTGTATTTATTAGATTTTGTTTTCATTGATGTTTCTGCTTCCCCATTCACTTTATATTTCCCCCTGTTTTTCTTTTGACATTTTCATTATTAAATCTCTATACAACACACACACGCACACGTCACACATGTTCTCACATGTGATAAAATACACGCACATACACACGCTCACCGCCAGCGTGTGGTTAGACCCCAGCATGTAGCGCTGCTCGTGGCCTGAGCCCATGCGGTCGAAGTGCGAGACGATGAAGGAGGTGGCGGGGAGGCGGAGCAGGGGGCTGATGAGCACGCTACTCCACAGGGAGCTGAAGAACAGGTGCTGTCCCACCAGCAGAGACAGCTTCACCATTAGGGCGTCGGTCCTTGGTGGGGGAGGTGGGGGGGCAGGTGTTAATGCAGGTGCAGGCATAGATAACAGGTTACCAAACAAACCTTCCTGGGAACTGTTCACTCAGCTTGATCTATAAATGAGTCCCTTTGGGAAAAATACAATACAAAAATGTGCAGGGCAATTAGGCTGGTTTTAGAGATGATGTAAGGCATGGGTCAAAGCATAAACTACAAAAAAAACTAATTTGAACAAGCGTTTTAATCTAATATTTAGACTTTAGAATCTTATTTCTGTTACCTTTTTACTAAATAAAACAAACTATCTGCCAGTGGGGTAAGATAACGTCACTTGTCCAGTAAAATGTAACTTCAATCAAGCTAATATTTTCCACTTTTGAGAATAAAAATATGATTTTAAGTCTCATTACAAGACTAAAAAACTTGTTAAGACAGACATTTTTTTGCAGTGTAGAAGAATGCAGCACACAGACTGTCCATGCAGTGCGTTTAGCATTGTGTAATTCACCATAAACGCTACATTAGTGCTACAAATTCTCCAGAACACAGTGAATGCAGGCTCTGTTTCAATGTGCTGCTGGGCGATATTTGCTTTATTCCTATGTGTTTTGGAGCTATTTGCTGAACTTTAACAAAATCTGCTAGTGCTATGAGCTTCAGTGTGTTGGTGCTGGGTGCATTAGCGCTGTGAACATGTTTCGTTAAAAAAATGCTTTTGCAGTAGATGGCGGTTGACAGTAAAATATGGTTGTCGCTCAAGCAATCAAAATAAAGGTTGATAATTGAAACTGACATGTATTGTTTCAAAGAAAGACAACAAATTCAGTGCAGTCTGTAAGTATTTGGACCGTGACAGAATTTTTTGTTTTTGTTTTGGCACTCCAGTACATTGGATTTGAAATGAAACTATGAATATGACGCTAAAGTGCAGACTGTCAGCTTTAATTTAATTTTACATCAACTCAGCTGTTTCTTCTTGGCCAGCTGTGTGTCGTTTTAAAATCTAATTTAAAATCTCACTCTAGCCAGCTGTGTGATAGCACTGTGTATTGGCACAGTGTGTGCTGGCGCCATGTGGGTTAGTTAGTAGCCTACTGTGTGTTTTAGCACTGTGCCTTGGCGTTGTGTGTTAGCTCTGTAGTCTTTAGTGCTTTGTGTTAGCACTGTGCCTTGGCGTTGTGTGTTTGCTGTGAGGGCTTTAGTGCTTTGTGTTAGCACTGTGCCTTGGCGTTGTGTGTTTGCTGTGAGGGCTTTAGTGCTTTGTGTTAGCACTGTGCCTTGGCGTTGTGTGTTTGCTGTGAGGGCTTTAGTGCTTTGTGTTAGCACTGTGCCTTGGCGTTGTGTGTTTGCTGTGAGGGCTTGAGTGCTGTGCTTTGGCGCTGTGTGCGTTACGCTGTAACGTTATATTTTAGCACTGTGCCTTGGAGTTGTGTGTTAGCTCTGTGGGCTTTAGTGGGGGTCCCTCTCTCCCTCTCTCTCTCTTTTTCTTCTCTCCCTTGCTCCTTCCCACTCTATCTGTCCCTCTCTTCCTCTCTCAGTCCCTGCAGAGTAATCTGAAATTTTCCCTCCTGCCGAAGAGGTTGATCATCTGTAAGCGCTTGGCTCAGTGTGTGGGAAACACATAATGGGAACCTGAAAAAGATGTTCCCCAGCTCTGTATTCGCTTAATATGACATGGACTATTGAGGGTTAGGGTTAGGGTTATAAACTGGATAATATTTATGAAATATTTTAAATTGAAACGGATCAAATTTGACCCGAACACAATAAGAGGGTTAATGTGTGTTAACAAAATATTGAACTGGGGAACATAGATCCACTCTCCTTTAGTGCTGTGCGTCGGCTCTGTGAGTGTTGTCGCCGTGTCGTAGCGTTGTATGTTCGCACTGTGCCTCTGGCGCTGTGCATTAGCGCGCTGGGCTTTAGCTCACTCAGGATGTTTGTACCTGTCATAGACCTCCAGGCCCTCCTCCAGGCCTGGCAGTAGCCCCATGACGAAGGCCTGCAGGCTGGGCAGCAGGGCGCGCTGCAGGGGCAGGAAATACCGCTGATATAGCTTCAGCAGCACCGGCCTCACCGCCATGGCAGCATGACCTAGGAGTGGAAACAGCCCCGAGCTGCCAGCAGGGGGCAGCGTGGCACATCAGTATGGCGAGAAGGGGCATTGATGGGGAGATTCAAATAACTGCAGCCAGCAATAGACTGGCCTCCAAACTACAAAAGTCCCAAGGAAAGTCTTTGCAATTATCCATGAGACACTCATAAGAAACATTTGAGAAAACTAAGACATTCCGTACAGCAGCTTTAGAGTTGCAGTCATTTTAAACATTTTAAACCCTCACTGGGCCCCTTACTTGAAACACCTTTTCACACAATTACTACTGTTCGTCGTTAATGTTGTTGGATCTCATTCGCTTTTCAGTATAGCTTTAATGTAAATTGTATATAGACAGCGTTTCGCAGAACCTCAGTCCAGTACCTGTATATGAAGAGATCCTTGGCGAGCCATTTGGTTCCGATGATCTTGAAGATGACCTCATAGGTCTCCAGGGCCTTGAGGTGCACCCCGCTGGGCAGGGCAGGGTGCAGACACTGAGCCAAGCGCTTACAGATGATCAACCTCTTCGGCAGGAGGGAAAATTTCAGATTACTCTGCAGGGCCTGAGAGAGAAAGAGAGGGACAGATAGAGTGGGAAGGAGCAAGGGAGAGAAGAAAAAGAGAGAGAGAGGGACAAAGTGAAGAGGGGATGGAGAGAGGAAGTTCACGTTATTTTGGAGGGCCTGGGGACAGATGAGACGTGAAACACGGTGACAGCAGTAGAGCACTGAAATCACTGTGCACTGAGCACTGTGTGGCCATTGCCACACGACAAGCCGAAATAACACAAACTCTGCTCCACCGCCACCCACTCACACAGATATCGCTCACACTGTGAAATCTAATGGATCAGTGCGTTCTGAAGAACAGGAGGGAGAGAAAGAGAGAGCTGCCTCTTCCAACCATTTATTCCACGCAACATTCTACGTACAACATTCTCTCAACTAACTGATAATTACGCCAAAATGTCAGCAGCAGCACTGTTCAATGGAGGGACAGTAAAACTAAAGCGTTCATTTCACCAGGCAGATTATCTTGGAGAGAACCGAGGCAGCCGTAAAGCACTTTTACCACCATCATAACTGCTAAAGATATGATATCTGTCTGCATTTACATAGTTTGTTTTTACACGCTGGATTTGCACTGCCGCTTGTGGTTTTCAAAAAGCTAAAAAAAAGAATGTTGGTTGCATCCAAAATGAATCTTCATTGATGGTGGCGTTATCGCTGCACTTGTGGACACAAAGGCCACAAGACTTCCTGCTGGGTTCTGTCACATACTGATAAAGTTAAAGATACAAGACAAACACCACAGCTACAAGCCTCCCTTTAACTTCCCCTAACACTGTACACAGCCTACCCAGTGTGTAAAGAATAACTCATCCTAAATCATTGAACAATGACACCCGCGTAGCATTAACGCAGAGGAGAAGGAGCAGGCAGCCGTGCCTTGGTTAGCTTGTCCAGGGAGGCGATGAGGTCGGCCCACTCGCTGGAGGACTCAAAGCTGCGCAGCGACTTCTCGATGGCGGCCCTGTAGGCGCGGTACTGAGAGTCACTCTGCAGCTCCAACTCCTCTGGGTCCATGGTGGCTCACTGCAGTCCCAGCATGCTCAGCAGGCTGTCAGGCGAGAGAAGGCAAAACCACAGAACAAGGTTACATCCAACCATCAACTCTGTTCTTTTCACCTACACTTGTACTTACGCCCTCCCTCTAACCGATACTCCTCAGATCCACCCAGCTCACCCAAAACACTGCCTCTTTTACTTATCAGCACCCTTTATCTATTCTGTTTTTGCAGTCTGTTTTCTATTATCTACGTTTTAGGTGTCCTCCTTATTTAGAATAACAGTGCAAGAAAAACACACACACACACACATAGAAAGACAGACAGACACACATGCATACATACACACACATGCATGGACATACATTTTTTAAATATTATGAATATTAACAAACAATAATATCATATGAGTTTAACTTCCACCTGACTGCATGATTCCCAAATACTCCAGGGGAGTGTGGGTGGGCCTAAAAACCTGGCAGCAATAACTAATCCGTTTGTTTACACATTCACAAGTACTCATAAAACCAGTTCTTTGCCTTTTAAAAAAGTGCCTGTTTTGGGAACAGCAGCTTCCTCGACACAGATGGTCATATGGTCACATCTCTTTGTCTGAGAGTCAGATCTGAACCTCTAGGTTAACTTGACCACGTCCTGATCCTGTGTGGATTCACACTGCCGGTGATTAAATGGGTTTGTCAGTATGGCTGTGTTGTATGCTTTAATTCGGCAGTTCATCCCATGCTAGATTGAGCTGTTTAAACTGTGTTTCTCCAGGAACAGGAGAATGTAATTTTGCAACGAATAAAGTAAATTTCCAGAGGAATTACTAACTGTGCTACAATTTGAACAGGGATATTTTACTGGATTTACTGCAGATATACTTAAAGGAATTTGTTCATTTATGTTTGTTAACTCATCTAGCAGAGCCAAAGAACAACCTGAGAAATCTTTTCAGGTAAAAGAAAGAGGCAAATATACTTACTGAGAGTTTTCTGAGCCTTTTTGTCCAGCATTTACAACAAAATGAAAAAGTCACAATGAAAATGTCTCCCTTCCTTTTCAAACCCACAATCTGTCAACATCACTGTACAATCCAGAACCACACATGGTACTGTGCAATTCCGATCATTTCATTTACTTTCCTTAAGTCTACTTAGCTTATACTATGATTTATAACATCTTTCAAAAAAATTGAAGAAAGCAACAAACAATCAAATTTTCTTGTCTAATTCCTCTCAAATTTTAAATGGGTATGGCTGAAGTACCTCTTATTTTCAGGCGTAGACCTCCGAAAGCCTTCTGCCAAGCAGCATCAACAACTGGAAATAGTTGGTTCGTCTCCCTTGCAATTCTCGTCCGACAGATAAAGGCCCAACACTTGGTTTGCTCGTGTTAAAGAGGGAATGACTGGCGTGTTTGTTAAGCAGGCATGGCAAGTCACTTTGCATGGCAAATCAGCAGCGCTGTCAGATGACACTTTTCTTCATGCAAACACACGGGGACACTCAGACCCTGAGACTGATCCACTAACGTGAGAGGGGGGGGGGGGGGGGGGGGGGGGGCAGAAACACATCATTGCTCTCAGGCAGGGCCAAGAGGGGGTACTGTATGTGGAGATGCTCCAGAGGCACGCTTGTTTTGGGGCGATCGCTGTAATTGGACCGTAGAAGAATTTGACAAAAAACAGGAGAGCCATTGAAAGGGTCTGCAGCCATCAGCCCCTAGTCTTGCAGGGGCACAATGTCTGCTCATGTTATAACTCAAACAAAACACTTAGTCGGAGCCATTTTAATGATACGTCCTCAGCCAGTAAGAAAAAATATTAGTTTAATCAGTCATTAAAAACTTTTCTCATGACTCATTCCATACAGTCATGGCATCAGGTAAAAAAATTGGGGAAATGGGAAATACAGTGGCACACGCACACGCACACACCAATATTTCAAAACCTAGTCTTCCCAAAATGGTCTAGATGTGGTATTCACACTTTTTCCCACATTATGGATTATAAAGGGTTGAGAGTGTAGATATGTATAAAAAGACCTCATGAATACATATAATTTACCAGGAACATCTTTTTATTTCTATTTAAAACTGAGAACAGCCATGCGAACACATGGAGTCTCGTGGAATAGCTCTCTCCCTATACATCCAGTTTTAAAATTGATATATGCTCAACCTAAATGTGGGGGTTTTGTATCAAATATGTATAAAAAGTTACAAGGGGCTGTAAGTCCTTCAATGGGTGTGGTCATGGCCTGGAATGTTGATTTGAAGGAATGGCACCAACCCATAAATTGGAAGAGAGTATGGGGAAATATTCTGGGGAAAAATTACGATTACCTCTCATAACTAGAATCATCAATTGATCCATTTCAAATTTATTCACAGATTTTATTTGATTCTTCAGTTCTGTCCCACGTCCATTTGCCCTAACCATCTGAAGCCAGCATGGGATGGGGGGTGTGGGGAGGTTAAGTTGGGATAGGCTCGGAATGGGGCTGGGTTGAGTTTGATGGAGAAGAGAGGAGGGGCGGTAGTATCATATTTAATATTTAGTCGCATATCCTTTGCATGCTATTACTTCCCGAAGTCTGTGACCCATCAATATCAAAAGTCTCTTAAACTTGTATTTTCAGGTACCGTTACAAGCGATACTATAACCTCTCTGCATTTGAATGGATCTCTATGGGAATTGGGGGGTGAGACTAGATTCAGCTGTAAATTACACTGGTACAGTATGGAACACATGACTGGCTAAATGACTGTAAGTCATCCAGGGTCAAAGGTATCAAACAAGCCCCAAACCATCACTCTGCGGCCAGATATGGAGTAGATGTGGATGGATCACTGCAAGGGTTACTCACAAATGATGAGGACCACAAATAGATTAAACCCCAAAAGGGTGGAAAAGAAAAGGAATAATCCTAGAAGCTAAAACAGCCAAATAATAATCAGCCCAGGAAAACAGGGCGAACTGGAAACACGAAATGTAAAAACACAAAACTAAGTCTTCCGAGTTCAATACTAGAGCTAACATGGGAAACTGAAAAAGAAAAAAACACCTTCTGCACATAAACCTAACACGGCCAGAAGAAGGTGAAACAAAAGTCAAACCTCCCAAGAAAAACGGTCTCAGTGAGAACAGCACAGACAAAATAACACAGCGAAGCTTACAGTAGTGGATAAACCTATACCTGAAAAGATAAAGCTATGAAGCAAGTCCCTCGTAAACATAAAACAAGTTTAATTTCACGAAGTCGCTTGTACCTGGCTATACCTGGCTCAATGTAATGACAAAATGACAAAGAAGCACCGGGGAAGTGGAAGTGAGGCACTTAAATACTCCGCAGGTAGAAGCACAGGTGAAATGAATAACGAGCACGGAGAAGCAAAACCCCGGACCGGAACGTGGAAGAAATCTGATAGATTCTCAATACGAGGAAACAGGACGAGAAGCACAACGAAAAAGGAAAAAATAACCTAACCATGACAGATGGTTTGGGGCTTGTTTGATACCTTAGACCAGGGGTGGGCAACTCCAGGCCTCGCGGGCCGGTGTGTATGCATGTTTTTACTGCAACCAGTTACCACGGCTCAATCAGCTAATTAGTCATACACACAATCACCGATTCACTCGTAAATTACAGAACAATACAACTCTACAATACATGCAAACCGGCACAAGAACATTCATCAGCTGCTGTTCATATCGCGAATATGGAGATTAAAATATCAGATCATGTAAACGATTGGGCTAATTAAATAATTGTTAACTGGTGGCAGCAAAAATCTGCATACACACCGGCCCACGAGGCCTGGAGTTGCCCATCCCTGCCTTAGACCCTGGATGACGTACAGCCATTTAGCCAGTCGTGTATTCTATACTGTACCAATGTAATTTACAGCTGAATCTAGTCTCACCCCCCAATTCCCATAGAGATCCATTCAAATGCAGAGAGGTTATAGTATCGCTTGTAACAGTACCTGAAAATAAGATATTGAGAGACTTTTGATATTTATGGGTCACAGGCTTCAGGAAGTAACAGCATGCAAAGGATATGGGACCAAATATTAAATGTGATACTTTAAAAGTACATATGATCCAAGGGTTCACATACTTTTGCCAACAAAGCATTTAATTTTGGATAATAATGTTTTTTTGTGTTTTTTGTTGAGCTGGGTTCACTTTATCAAGTTTTAGATTAAGATGTGATCGAATTTATGCAGATACAGGTGCAGCTCAAAAAATTTGAAAAAGTTCAATATTTTTTGTCACTCATTTCAGAAAGTGAAACTCAAATATTATATAGATTCATTACACATAGAGTGAAATATTTCAAGCCTTTATTTCTTGTAATTTTGATGATTATGGCTTATAGCTAATGAAAACCCAAATTCAGTGTCTCAGAAAATTTGAATATTGTGAAAAAGTTCAATATTGGAAACTCATGGTGTCACACTCTAATCAGCTAATTAACTCAAAACACCTGCAAAGGTTTCCTGAGCCTTTAAATGGTCTCTGAGTCTGGTTCAGTAGGCTACACAATCATGGGGAAGACTGCTGACTTGACAGATGTCCAGAAGACAGTCATTGACACCCTCCACAAGGAGGGTAAGCCACAAAAGGTCATTGCTAAAGAAGCTGGTTGTTCACAGAGTGCTGTATCCAAGCATATTCATAGAAAGTTGAGTGGAAGGAAAAAGTGTGGTAGGAAAAGGTGCACAAGCAACAGGGACAACCGCAGCCTTGAGAGGATTGTCAAGCAAAATCCATTCAAGAATTTGGGGGAGCTTCACAAGGAGTGGACTGAGGCTGGAGTCAGGCGCGCACAACATCCTCTTCAGGGCGCGACTCCTCATGACCATAATTTCAACTCGCCCAGGGCCATTCTGTGTGCAACGATTCTCTCCAAGCCCATCCCCCCCCCAAGCTCCCTCAAGGCACCGGCCATGCTCGGAACCGGTAGGACCGGGGATCGACTGAGGGTCTGCGCCTTTGTCTGCCGCACCACCTCGTCGCCCCGACTATCGCTTTCCATACCGTTCTATTCTAATGTTATTTCTTCTGGTCCACTAAATTACATTCCGTTCACGTGTACCCGTTATTCACGCTACTGAAGCAGACTGTGCCATTCACACATCTGCGCAACGCATATTGCGACAGCAGGTACACATGGAATTCTACATAATTATACACAAGTCTTTTGTATTCATCAATGTAAAATATTCATTGGAAGCACTGAAAATTAATTAGTAAACATTTCCATTATGAACACACAATTAGAGAACCATGATGTCATAGTGTTCATTCACCAATTAACATTGACATTACAAACCCCTGAACACTCACAACACAGTCATGGCACACAGCTAGTTAAAGCTGAAATGTGTGCGTTGTTTGCAGGTTGGCCATAGGCTGATAGTGTCTGTGTTAGATGCAGGGGCTCTGAGATGAAGCTGCAGTAAAGAAGCTGGGAAGCTGTAGAAAGTTCCAGCAGGGCTTCATATGCTGTGGTTACCACGACAGCCAGCTCTTGCGGCAATATGTCTCGTTGTCCTGGCAACCCCCACAGTGTGGTCTGTAGAAGAAAGGAGAGATTCTGTAAATTCTTAGAATTTTTGTGATGAAAGAAGGCAACAGATTGAGATTTTTAGTGCACCAGGATTTTTCTGGCCTGAGGTGAGAGATGTGTGCATTTTTAAAAGAATGTGCTAATGATGCTGTTTCACATTTGTAATGCTGTAGGATTTCTTGAAAAAACAAAAAAACATCATAAACATGTGTCCAACAGCTGATTTCCCCAAGGAAACCTAGACTTTACGAAGCTTTGAGCTTTGAGACTGAAAAGCGTACAGGGCCTTTGCCATAATTCAATAAAACCAAAAGCAAGTGTTGTGCATGTTAAGTGTTTCTGGTAGGTGGTCCTGGTGGAACTATCATGTATACTCTAACAGGTCTGAGAAGAGCCCCAATTAATGGAGACGAGGATAGAGACGGAGACACACACATTTAAGGTCTGACCAGTGAGAATCAAACAATCCTGATCCCTCCATACAAGTCCCCAAAACATGACTACTTTATATACACTTCACTGCTATGGCAGCAGTGTGATGCAGCTCTGTGTGTGCGTGTGGAGCAGAGTTCTAAAAAAACAAACATAATTCTGATCCATGCTGGCAGAATGAGCCCATCAACAGCCAACCAAACACACTCCACTATCAGATTAACACAATCCATTATCATATACAAATAAAAATTTGATCACAAAAAAATAAAAACATTATTTACGGAGGGCATATGAAGACTGAAACCTCTATAACAGCTAACAAGTATAATACCTCCAAGCACTATCAAATAAACAAAAAAAAAATCACATTTCAATGTCTATTTTTAAAAAGCTGCTGTTTTTTACCATTTTATTTAATTATTTAAAACCATTAAAAGCAGGAATACGACAGTCGATAAAGCTGTATGTTGCCCTGTGGTGTAATTACAGCTAAATTCCCACATGCGGCAGCAAAGATAACATCAGACTAATGACAGGAACGTGAGCTCTGTACCATAGATACACTCTGTACAGTGTGTGAAAGATCAGACCTTTACCTTTCATATAAAATGTAACCAGCCACCCAAAAATAATTCACAAATATGCTATTAAATGTCATTTTGAGCATGCACAACATTCTTCTGAAACACAATTAAATCTTTTAAGTGAAAATAGTTTTGTTTTTAATGTTAAATAAAAAGAAACACCAGCACACTGCTATGATGCTTTTGAAGTGATATTTTTTTATTATAGTTACATCCATGAGCAGTGACAACATTCCGACCAAATCGGTCTTCATCAGGTCAAGGTTATCACGAGAGTACACCTGTATAAACAGACGAATAGTCACATATAGTACGAATAGTACACATCAGCAATACCTCCTTAATCAATTCAAGATTGCATAATGTAAGACACGAACATTCACCATGGTCCTACGTGTACCATTTTTTTCCTATTTCTCATTATTCGGTTTTACCCATCACCTGCACTAAATTTTGGATGTGCGCGTATGCCTTTTAATATAATCAAGAATGTTTTACCTGATCACATTTTTAGATTTTTGTAAATATACGCTAATTCCGAATTTGATGCCTGTAACACCTTACAAAAAAGTTGGGACTGGGAAGTTAAAAAAAAAACACCCGTTTGGAACATTCTACAGGTAAACAGGTGATGCCATCATGACTGGGATTAAAGGATATCAAAAGATCTTATTTTCAGGTATTCTTACAAGCGATAATCTAACCTCTCTGCATTTGAATGGATCTCTATGGGAATTGGGGGGTGGAACTAGATGAAGCTGTAAATTGCACGGGAATAGTATGGAAGCCATGGTTGGCTAAATGGCATAAGTCATCAAGGGACTGAGGTATCAAACAAGCCTCAAACCGTCACTCAAACTATGCTGCCAGATATGCAGTAAGTATGGATGGATCACTTGAAGGGTTGTTTCTCCTTACTTATTTTTCCAGAGTTGAATAGGAAAGTGAGTCAGGAGAAACAACCATAAACAGTGCAAAAGGTTATTGCTCTCATTTCAATCAGATAGTAAAAAAAAAAAAGTAGGTGTGGTCTTTACTGCCTCAGAAAGCACTTCTATAATGTGAAAGGATTATTCAATAACTCAGCATGCAGCACAGACTCACCTGTGCAGTTAGGCAGCACCTCAGAACTCACCTGTGTGTACATTATTTTCTGGGGTTTATATGCCATTTGATTAGAAATCATGTTTGACACATCACATGGCCAGTCATCAACTGAACTACCAAAACTACATAGCGAGAAATGACAGCTGCACAGATGACACTCAGTAGTCATCCAAAAATAACCTTATAGGCACCATATCATGCAGGATATTTTTTACCATGGTAAAAAAAAAACTAGTCTTCTAATAGTCTGCAGTGTTCCAAGTGTCTCAATAAAGTAATTAATTTGAACGCAGCTAGTAAAACAACATAGTTGAAACATTTTATTTTTTAGATCTTGGAAAGTTGCAAAAACTTCCTATCCTGGGACCCAGACCTTCACTGCGCCCCGTCGCCCTTGTCACTCTCGCCCAGCTGGATGCGGGACACCGACTCTGACAGAGAAGAACACACCCTGCCGCTCAGTTCCCCGCTCGCTCCGAGACCCACACACACACTGCTGCTCCAGATACGACAAAAATACATTCCTTACGGTCTGAGGGAAGTCAGTTCCCCCAGCAACAACTCATCACCGTATCTCCTGGCACACTGGCTCCGTCGCGCTGATCAGCTCTGCAGTTAGCCGTCGTTGCTGTCCACCAGTTCCGGGTCCAACGCCGCTGTTGTGGTTCACAGGCGCCTCAGATTGCCTTCAGCTGATCGCCTCGTTCAGGTAAGTTCTTGCCGTACATTGACACGACACATTCACATTTATACAAAAAAACAACATAATCAAACTAATAACGAAAAGAAAAGAAAAGAAACACCACCTCATGCAAGTGCCCAGAAACCCACCCACACTCTATCCCAGGTGCGCTTCATTATATCCCCTCAGGGAACCCAGCCCCAGCGTTCCCTTCCAATCACTCAATCCCAATGAGTACCTTACACTCGTTCAAGCACTCACTCTTCCAATCATCCAATCAATCATTCAATCTGACTTCGTAATTATCCCATCTTCTACTACACAGCCACCACCATTCCCCCCTTACTGAGGGAGACCGTGAACATGCTACACAAGCAGGGAACAGTGTAAATCATGGCCTTATATCGGTGAAGTAACTGGGTTAGGAGCAGCATTCTCTCTGCTGTCTGGGGAGAATATAGACATCTGTTGTCAGCATCTGTTAAAAAGCATTGATAGAATTGATGCGGGTGTTGATGGTGCTGAGTAGGAGGATGTCAAGGTCATGTCAATGCTTTAATATTCATTAATGATCATTGTGTATATTTCACACATACTACATCTGAAAATATTGGAGAAAAAACACCTTGCAAAACTAAACCCTCTTGTCATGTTAATTTGTGCAATAGAATCAAAATAAAGTTAAACGTGTCAAATATAACATGTTATCTTTGCATGAACAATAATGTGAGTTGTGTTGGTTTATTCCTCTCATTGTGTATTTTTTCTTGCACTGAGCTATAGACTTGTTGATGGGCATTTGAGATATGTTGTGCATGTGATGGAGGACTAATAATGACATCCTCTCAAAATGCCGGATATCAAATAGCTCAGTCCTTCGGTCTCGGAATAATTAGGACTCAAAGATCTCTGAGGGTTTTTCAGAAGACTGCATAGAGAAAAATTAAATCCAGGCCCAGAAGTAGCAATGGAACAGAGGATGCAAACTGTGTGTCACGGTAGCTCCCTCAGGTCATCTGCTCAGATGTAGGCTAAAGAAGCACATTGCGCTCGAGACATCATTTCTTCTTTCTTGCCGGTTTGCGCGTTCGCTCTCTCTGTGGCTCCGCAGCCCCATGCCCTACTGAGGCCCAGTAGTTTTCCACTCAAAGGGGACTTCCTGACTAATGGCAGGTTGGCCAGGAAAGAGTGACAGACAACCACAAACAGTCTGCACCAGCAGCGACCAAGTGACATTTCCATGAACAGAAAAGCATAACAAACCAAACAGAGGACTGAGTGGGTTTTAAAAAGGCAGGTGGTTAAACGCTGGTCCGGTTTTAGAGCAAGTCCAGCATCTGATTAATCTTTTCCATCCGTGGTAGCTCGCTGGAAACCACTGACCCAAATACAGTAAAACCACTAGGTTCAGTAATGCAAATAACTTGGTAAAATAAATGCAAGTGAACTTTTTTCGATGATTACAAAAAGACTGTAAAAACAACAGCAAAGAACATCTGTAAAAATCTCAAAGAGCATATTGTAAATAGGGTTTCCATATGAATTACTGTCAAATCAATTCACATCAGATCAATACTGCTACATTAAAAGGCATGTCCACTGAGATGTGTCCCAGGATAGTCACCTCAATAGCTCAGTTGGAAGCGCACTGCTGTATCCCCACTAAACACTCTTAAAATAACACTGCTGCTTGCCCCACATGGACACACTGTTAATAGAGAAAGGGGGGCTGCAAAAGTAAAACCTGTTTTAAAGACACAAAGTAGTAGCCTATATGCACACTTCTGGGTAACGGGAAAACAGTACAGGTCTTGGATATTTGTGTGGAACGGGGTGTAACTGTTCCTCAGTGATTTTTGTATCAACAGTGCAAGATAAGACTTCACTCACATGCACATTCTTATAGACCCACAATGCACTGCAGTTAGAGTCCACCCTCAACATTTTGAAGGGAGGAGGGGGGTTGTAACTTTCCACTGTAAAGCTTCCACAAATGGACCTCTCTGCACCCTTCCTCATCCAGAACTCATCGAGCTTATTGCTGCTACACACATGTATGGGGAGACGTCATTGTTAAAGGCCACAGTTCCATGCCGCAATAAACATGATTAAAACTATACAAGGATACTATTGGAATTATACAGTACAAGAATTTGTTTCAAGCACTGGTTCTTATTCAGTGATATACATGTGAGAGCAAAGGTTGATGACTGCATTATACATTCATTTAACAATAATACTATTTAGGCTGTTTATATAATTCACTTAAAGTGGCTATACCTTGATGTTGTTTGTAGGTCAAGAAACATTGGACTTTTGTGCAGACACTGTGTTTACAGTCTGCCATATTTAAAATTCAGAACATGTTTAAAATTCAAGGTCTTCTTTGTCACAAGTAAATCCTCAGGACGCACTGTGTAACTGGAACACGTTAAAGTGGAAAATTACCAGGCAGCAAAAAAAGGCACGTCTCACAGAAACAGGGTTAAAGAAGGACGCAGATAAGACGCAGATGTAGCTCTAGGTCCTCCCCCCGACCCTCCCACTCTGCCTGCAGTTTCCTGTAAGTTTGGCAAACTGGCACAATTGCTCACCAAACAACTAGCATTTAAAACATACAAAATGTATATTTCAAGGTACATTTGATGCTTATAAATAAGTATGTCACAAGGACTATAGTCATATAGTATTAACATATGTATATAAACATCGAACAAAAAGTTCGGAAATTTGTGTTTGGTAGATTATTTCTCTGTTGTAACAATGCTTCTTGGCAATACATTTTATACCGTTGGAAAGCCTGTTTATTTCCCTTTTAAATGGTGCCCCATTTGTAAGGAACATGCATTTGTGGGATGAGCAGCACAGCTGAGTATGTGGGTTGCGCCCATGAAAAATTTGCCAAATCTTCTCTGCCAATGCCAAATGACACCCCAAGAAGACCGGTTCCTCACCCTTTCAGCACTTAGGAACCGTAGGCTGTCTTCTACAGATTTGCAGTCAAGGTTTGCAGGACGATATGGCACACGGCTCTCGGCCCAGACAATCCGGAATAGACTGCACGCAGCCAATCTCCGGGCTCATAGGGCTGCCAGGAGGCCTGCCATGACTGCCCTTCACCGTCAGGCCCGTTTGCGCTGGTGTCGGCAACACCTGCACTGGAACCTGAACATGTGGAGGAACGTTATGTTCAGCGGAGTCCAGATTCTGCCTACGGAAGTTGGATCGTAGGGTCAAAGTGTGGAGAAGACGGGGAGAATGCTATGCTGATTGCTGCACCGATAGAGTAACACCTTTTGGTGGAGGCAGTGTGATGGTGTGGGGCGGCATCTCCATCACTGGAAAAATTAGGCTTGTCATCATTGGAGGCAATCTCAATGCAGAGATATCGAGATGAGATTCTGCAACCAGTGGCAATCCCATATCTCCACAGTCTGGGACCGAACTCCATCCTCCAAGATGACAACGCTCGCCCCCACAGAGCGGGGTTTATCAGAGACTACCTCCAGAATTAGGGGAGTAGAGAGAATGGAATGGCCTGCCAACAGTCCTGACCTCAACCCAATTGAACACTTGTGGGATCAGCTTGGGCGTGCTGTTCATGCTAGAGTGACCAACACAACCACGTTGGCTGACTTGCGACAAATCCTGGTTGAGGAGTGGAATGCCATCCCACAGCAGTGTGTGACCACGCTGGTGACCAGCATGAGGAGGAGGTGCCAGGCTGTTGTGGCTGTGTATGGTTCTTCCACACGCTACTGAGGCTCCTGTTTGTTAAATTAATAAATTGTAAAATTGCCAATATGTCTTGTTTCTTCCTTGTTACTGTATAGACTTCAATCATCCAATCCACCAAACAACACCAAACAAGAGTCACTAGCAACAGCAGAATAAGCAAAGATTTGGCAGATTTTTCATGGGCGCAACCCACATACTCAGCTGTGCTGCTCATCCCACAAATGCATGTTCCTTACAAATGGGGAACCATTTAAAAGGGAAATGAACAGGCTTTCCAACGGTATAAAATTTATTGCCAAGAAGCATTGTTACAACAGAGAAATAATCTACCAAACACAAATTTCCGAACTTTTTGTTCGATGTTTATATATTCATAAGAAACGATTAATATTCAATAACAAATGAGAGTGGACAACCAAGCAGTGTTGTACTTCAGCTACTGTGAATATGCCATTTCTTAAACAGGCAAAGAAAATGGTACAGGAAATGGAAGATAAATATATATGCAGTAAATACATCCTGTAGGCCATACAGTTCTGAAATAACATTAAACTAAAGGTGTGGAGAACGGTGCAATGTGCTCGAGCGAGAGCGGTGGATTTGCAAATGCGTCTCCTCTGCATCGGCTTTCACACACCTTGTAGCCGTCACACACTCTCCTTATGGCAGCTGTGGTTCGGTGGTGACCCTGAGCTAATATGAACACAAGTACAGAAATAAGCACACACAAGTATATTTTATATGAATTTATTTAAAACCAGTATTTGCACACTTAATTTTGTCTGTGCCCAAAATAAATCACATTTTAATTCCTCCATAAAAATGACCATCTCTCCGCCTCATGCACAGTTTCATATGTCAAGGCTAATTCTCTGTTTGTTCGTAATGTCAGCCGGGACCCTTTTGGTGAAGGGATGTATGTTGTAAACTTTAATCACATAAAAATGTATTTTCATTTACTGTAATATATCGGACATTTAACATTTAACTGAGCATATAATGTCACCAAATAATTGGTGACCTTATGCTACTTTTAGTTTCAAATGTACAGGTCACAATAATAATAATAAAAAGTTAAAAACCCTTCCCCCCTCAGACACTGAATAGAAAATGCTTCAAATCTCTACACTACAAAAACAGAAATTTGTATTGAAAAAATACAAGCCAAAAATATATATTTAGAGCCGTCACAATCCATTTACACAGACATTTACCTGAAATCAATAAGCATACCCACCATTACAACAGACACAGAAACATCGGTTAAATACTTGCGGAAACTCCATGGATCATAACGTCACAATTTTGGTGATATGTTCATTACCAGCAACACTGTTCACATAATCATGGAAGGGCAGACACTGTATACTGAAGTAAAACCTATTTTAAAATACCTTTATCATTATGCAATCAAAAATCTATAAGCAGTTACTTATGATCAAATGAAATCTGAAGACCAGAGATGATCACTGACCATCAATGATAACGGATGGGTTTCAGAAACACTCTCGGTGAGAGTATAAGAAGGGCTAATGGTTTCTCACAGGTGAGTTTTAAAACCCAGGTGCTGCCAAACTGCACAGGTGAGTCTGTGCTGCACACTGAATAATCTCTTCACATTACAGAAGTGCTGAGGCAGTAAAGACCATGCCCACTTCTTTGATTTTAAAATAAGTGCATCAGACTGAAACAAGAGCTAAAACCATTTGCAAGGCAGTGAAATGTGGGACATCCCAGTACACGTGGGATTTTTCTTTTGCTCAGACTTAGAAAATGAGGTGACTTTATTTTCAGAGAAACGGCTCGATGTTAATTGTTTTTAAGTGCCCAAAAAAATAACTGCCAATAGTATCCTAAATAAGTCACATGATTTCCACTCAGCTCAGTTTGTTCTTTCTCACATTTGATCCCTTTGCCTCTTGTTAGTATTAATTGGTTGCTGAGCAATTAACCTTAACTTGCACATAATTTCTAAATATTTGTGCGCTTTGTAACAAAATTCATCATATAATTGAACGCATTACTAAGAATATGCGCTTTTTGTTCTACTGAAAATATATTTTTAAGTCTAGAAATCCTAGAAGTATTTATTTTAATATTTTAAAAAATCCCACTTTGATGAATCAGTACATCCTGTGCCTGTTGTAGTGCTGCAGTTTAAACCCCCCAAGAGTCTTCAGATACTTCGCATACAATAGATTAAACAGCAAGGGCCAATAATATAGGTAATATATAGCAGTATATAATATACGTAATATAGCAGTACTGCTATATGTATAGCAAACTGTTTGTGCTAGAGTAGTCAAATAAAGATTAAAAAAGGCCTGGCCTCTTGAAATTAGCATTTTATTATGAAATGACACAAATAAAGTGCATCTGTTCCGGTCCCACAGTACTGTAGCACATAAGCTTTTGACTTATGACACATTTTGCTCATCACAGCTACACTCAGAGGGAATATAAAATAAGGCAGGTTTCACATCTTATCACCATCGATAATAGAAAGCTACTTCACTTACGTACAGTGCATACAGAAAGTTCTCAGACCCTTTCAAGTTTTCCACATTTTGTTATGTTTCAGACTCATTTTAAAATGGATTCAATTCTTTTTTTTCTTTCTCATCAATCTACACTCAATAACCCATAATGATATAACAACTTTAAGGGTTGTTTCTCCTGACTTTTTCCCCCCCATAAAGTTCTATAGAAAAATGAGTCAGGAGAAATAACCCTTGCAGTGATCCATCCACATCTACTCCATATCTGGCAACAGAGTGATGGTTTTGGGCTTGTTCGATAGCTCAGACCCTTCATAGCCATTTAGCCAGCCATGTGTTCCATACTGTACCAGTGTAATTTACAGCTGAATCTAGTCTCACCCCAAACTCCCATAGAGATCCATTCAAATGCAAAGAGGTTATAGTATCGCTTGTAACAGTACCTGAAAATAAGATAGCGAGTCTTTAGATGTTGACGGTCACAGACCTCAGGAAGTAACAGCATGCAAAGGATATGTGACCAAATATGAAATATGATACTTTAAAAATACGGTAAAGCAAAGGGTATGAATACTTATGTAAATTAGATTTCAGTTTTTAATTTTTAATAAATTTGCAAAAATCTCTTAAAACAGGTTTTCACTTTGTCATTATGGGTTATTGAGTGTAGATTGATGAGAAAAACTGAATTGAATCAATTTTAAGATGAGTCAAACATAACAAAATGTGGAAAAGATGAAAGGGTCTTAAAACTTTCCGTATGCACTGTACATTTGGCCATCAACGATAACGGATGTGTTTTAGAAACCCTTTTGGTAAGAGTATAACAAGAGCGTTAACAGTTTCTCAGCTGCTGGAATTTCTCCTCCAAAGTTACTGCACTATCACTGTGGGATGGAGTAAGTCAAATGACGGCGATACGAGTCCCCCACAAAGCCCTACATATTAAACATCCCCAAATAAGCAGCAGAAAATCTTTGCAAATGTGTCTGTACCATTAAGTCAGCAGGGTCAGTCAGGCCAGGCCTCTACACAGACAAGAAGACGAGCATGAAGACCCCCAAGCAGCAAACCATCAGCAGGCCCAGGTTGAGGACCAGTCTAATTTTGGGAGGCTCGTAAAGCATCTCCAGAAGCAGCCGTCTGTCTTCTTCCTGCAAGGTGCTGGCGTCTGCGGACGGGGTGGCGATCGTGGACGGTGCCTTGTAGCCGCAGAACCAGTCCAGAACCTTCAGGCACTTCCCCCTCTCCCTCTCGGCGCCATCGTCATTCTCATGGCGGTCCAGGTGGGCGTGGCCGTTATCGTGGTGCTCTGCTGGGTGGCCGGGGAGAGAGACCAGCAGGGCGCTGTCGGCCGGCCCAGTGCCGCTCACCGTCTGTGCGCCGAGAAGTGGCGGCTTTTGGGGCCTGGTGCTGCCGTTGCAGTGGGCGTCACTCTTGTCACTGAGCATGTGGCTCTCGCTCTCCTGGTCTCTGATTGGCTGCTGGCCCTTACGGCGCAGACCCCACAGAGTGGTGTTGCTCACCTGCTCCTCGCTGGGGGGCGGGGTGCACAGGCTGACCACCACCACCACCAGCCCCGACACCCAGAACAGCCCGGCCGCCACGTACATGTAGTGCACCCCGCTGATGAAAGCGGGCCGGTTGTCAGGGCGGTCGCAAGGGGGCTCCCGGTAAACGAAGGCCAGAACTAGGCGGACGGAACCCAGAATGAAGCCAGTCATGCCCCCCCAGAAGGCCCCCGCCTCATTACAGCGCTTCCACAACACGCCAAGCAGGAAGACGGCGGCGACGGGTGGGGTCAGGTAGCCGGCCACCTCCTGGATGTACATGTACATCTGACCTCCCTGCATCTCGATGATGACGGGCACCCAGGCGATGCTGATGACCACCATGACGACCACGAACAGCCGGCCCACCACCAACAGCTCCCTGGAGGAGGAGCCCTTGCGCATCATCTTGTACACGTCCAGCGTGAAGATGGTGCTGGCGCTGTTGAAGATGGAATCCAGGTCGCTCATCAGGGCAGCGATCATTACTGCCATCATGAGCCCGCGCAGCCCCACGGGCATCACGTTCATCACCAGCCGCGGGTACGCCATGTTGGAGCAGCCCGCGCGGCTCCCGCAAACATGCAGGCAGTGCTCGGGCCCCACGCAGGCCAGCTCGTCCGTGAACAAGATGCGCGAGATCATACCGGGGATGACGATGATGAACATCGGCAGGACCTTCAGGAATCCCGCCATCAAAGTTGAGCCCTTGGCGTGGGCGATATTTTTGGCTGCCAGCACCCGCTGGACGATGACCTGGTCGGCACACCAGTACCAGATGGATGACGGGGTCTGGCCCAGGAGGAAGCCGGGCCACGGGATGTCCTCGTCCAGCGGGCTGCGCAGGACCTTGAGCGCCTGCGGTTTGGGCTGGATGCGGCAGCTGTTGGTGTAGGTGAAGTTTCCAGATTCCAGTATGGCGGTGACGTTGGGGGTGGCCAACATGTACTTGGTGTGCATCGCCTCCAGACCGCCCACCTTGGCCAGGCTGATGGCGGTCAGAGTGAGAGCGCCTGTGATCATGAGCAGTGCCTGGAGGGTGTCCGTGTAGATTACAGCCGCCAGCCCGCCAGTGACAGTCAGCAGGGCGGTCATGGTGATCAGCAAGATGACAGACAGGTACAGGTTCCAGCCCAGAGACTCCTGTATGAAGAGTGCTCCTGCGTACAGGTCCACAGAGAGCTTGGTGAAGATGTAGAGCAGGAGGGAGAGGCCGGCGAAGTACAGCTTAAGCCGGTTGCCGCCGTAGCGCTTGGACAGGTACTCGGGCATGGTGTACACGCCCGAGTGGATGTAGACGGGGATGAAGACCCAGCCCAGCAGCTGCAGAACCAGCAGCGCGTTTAACTCAAAGGCCCCCACCGCGTAGCCACTCGCCGCTCCAGACCCCGCCAGGCCGATGAAATGCTCACTACCGATGTTACTGACAAACAGTGACGCACCGATCACAAACCAGTTCATGGAGCGCCCGGCCAGGAAGTAGCCATGCACCGTGCTGCGATTGCCCTTCCACATGGCAAACAAACCAATGGACAAGACGAGCAGAAAGTAAAGCACGACAACAACAATGTCTGGTGCTTCCAACAAAGGGCCCATTCTCGCAACCAAATGTGTATCAAATCGGACCAATCTGTCAGAAAGGGTTTACGGACCTGTGAAATTACATATAATCAATAATAAAAAAATAAATATGACTTCAACGACAGGGTGAAGGCTGGTCAAAATGCTTTGTCCTTTGGCTTGCTGTCTGGAGGAAACGGTAGTGTCCAGTTTGGTCAAATTCAATTTTTGGTGAGATAATCCATCACCCATGTACTCTGGAGACACACAGTGGGTATATTGGGGAGTTGGCGGTTTCGTGTCTAGTAATACCTAGAGTAACACTCCTGCAAGACAGCAAAGACAAATACAAAGGTTGCATTAGATGCAGAGCTGACAAGGGAAAGATGCAAGACCGCAAAACTTTAGCAGAAAAAAGAAGGGAGAGAGAAAATTGCACTGTTAAATTACGAAACAAAACACAACTATTTGTCTAACCCATTTTATTAACTGTAAGCAAAACGGATGTAACAGCACAGCGAAGAGAATAGTTTCATGGTAACATTATCATAATTTACTAAGTAGTCTATTAATCATATTTTATGTAACAAAGCAGTTCCAAACAGGTGGGGTAGTGGAGGGTGATCGTGAATCTTAACACAGAAACCAAGCAAATGAGGGCAGCAAAAACAAATGAGCAGCAAAAAGAGGTCTGATTCTTGGTTTAAAAAGGGGCGCTTGATTAGAGGTGTGTGCACGTGATTGGTTGAGTATGAGACGCGTGGTTGCTAGCCAACTAGCAAGAGTTTCCTGACAGAACGTGCAATGCACACTTTGTTCGCGACGCTCATTTCTGTTATAAAAACAGAGAAATGTATAAAGAATAGGATATTTATTGAGAGTAGGCTAAATATAGGCTACTACAAAATGCACCTCATCTTTCAGGTCCTCAAATACCTTTAACCAATGGATTACCTCACTGAGTGCCAGAGTGAGCGCTCAACCCGAGGAGTGAAATCCTGTGTGCATGCAAGCAGTTTTTTTTTTACTCAGATAAAATACCTACTGCAAATACCAGAATCAAACATATTGCCAGGGCTTGAATTACATGGCAGCCATACATCGATGGATGCCCTGTATTTTGGCCTTAGTGTCCTTTTAGAAAGAACTATCCTCATGACCATTTGTGACTTGCCCCATCTTATTGTCATGGTGGCCTCTGGAGGATTTTAAAAAGTTAGCCATCCCTTTTCTTGGCACATTTTTTCCATGTCAACTTTCCCATTATATTTCCATTACCCAGACACTAGGCTTATGTTTTCGGCAGTTGGCGAAGTAGACCAATGACATTAAAGGTATTAAATAAGATTAGTGGACAATGTGAGGATTAAGTAGGAAATGCAGCAGCGGCAATTCAGATCAGATACACCAAAGTGTGCTTGCCCTAAAAAATACGAAATTCCAGGCCTGCAATACCCACTGCAAGTACTGTAATCCAACATAAAACAGAAACTGCAAATACCATAATCAGGCATACAATATCCACCAGAAATACAGTAAACAAACATACAATACCCATTGAAAAGTATGTAATCAAACATGCAACATCCACTGCAAACACAATAATCAAACATACAATATCCAATACAAAAGCTGTAATTGAACATCCACAAAATCCAGTCTTCACTTTTAAAAATGTTGCAGATTATAAAGTATACCTTATACAAGTAAATGACCAAAACTTGAATTAAGAATAGGCCTGTTTTTACGGTAAAGCATGTGGTCAGATTCAAAATGTCAGCTTTCTGCCTACCGGTGAGACAGCGGACCACAGAACAGACACAACTTTGTTCGTCTTTCAGACAATTGGCTAGTTTGTTTTCCAGTACACAGCTACCAACTCTTTACTGGAGCCACATTTACATAGTTGTGATTTTCAGATGTGCCACAAACTGGAATAAGGTTACCCCCGCCCACCCCCAACGAGTCAAGCCACTGAAAGGGTAATTTGTGTATCTGGTCAGTTCCAGCTTTTTCAGTGCAGTAAGGGCCAGATATAAGTACTGTGTGAGTAACGCACTGTTTAAAACGATGGCAGAGACTTGGAATAGTTGCATGTAGGACTTACTTGGAATGAAGAACTTTGTTGGTGAGGGTGGTGACTCACCATACACCTCTTTATGCATATGCAATTCCTAACATGCATATAGATGAGAAAACTCGATAAAACTCTGAGGAGATGCAGGCAATTGTGTAAAATAACACAACATGTAATTAATTTAACACATAAGTAAAATTAGGAGTTAAAATGTAGGTCATTCAAAAAGAAAAGCATGGCAAAACAGCCTTTGAGTCTATTGAGTCTATCTTAAGCATCTAGACTGTGGATAGTCAAATCTGGACCTCAAATCCAAATCCAGCCGTGGTTTTCTTTCTCCCAGATAATTATCTGAACAATTAGTGCTACTGATTGGCCAGACTGTCTTCACACCTGACTCGCACGTACAGGGAGGGTAGAAAACCAGCAGTACTTGACCTTGAGGACCGTGATTTTAATACCAGGGATCTAGACCAAATGTCTAATTCGGTTTTCAGAGAATCTGACGCTGCTTACAAACAAAAAAAAATTGAACAGTATCATTTACAATTGTCCTATCATTCAGAAATGCTGATATTATGGCATCATGTGTGCATTTCTATAACAATTCAGTTCCTTATTTAATTGCCAAAAAATTGTCCATCTGAAAACACCAATTTAGCAAATGTAGGCTGGACCCAAAAGTGCAATTAACTGCCCTCAGCTGCATTCCATCTTGCTGTTAGGCATTCCATCAAAATCTGGTTGCTCAATTGCTTTACAACTTTCGAGTTACTTTAAGTGTATTTCTTGCTTTAAACCACAAACCCACCAATGCCCCTATACCAGCCATTTTAAATGTGAATATGACAGGTCATCATAAACTTCTGTCAATGTCTAAATTACACTAAATAGCTTTCATTTCACACACAAACTGCCTGTGGCCAATTGAAGAAAAAAAAACAAAAACCAAACAGAAATATTGAAATAATATGAAAAACGCAGAAAGTGACCTAAATTTAAAGAAACTGTTGGTTGGGACCATGTAACGCTCTGTACACCCTGGTGGGGAGGTGTAACGTTAATCCTAAATCAAAGCTAATGCTTTGATCTCGACTGGCAAACAGCTAACGTTAACCAAGTATCTTGTGCTGCAATAACGCTAGCAATACCCAACAAGCAAACAGTAAGCAGGTGAGCATGTGGTACCTTAACGTGGTAAGCACAGACCCACAGAACTGTATAAGAGGGCAAGACCTTATCAAAACCTCCGATATTGTAACGTTACGTCAGATATTCAAGACAGGAAAGTTCTCAGAAAGTTGTCTCAGAAGCTGCTAATGCAAGTTAAGTTACCATTCCCCGTATACCCCACACGAGCAAAGATTAGCCAAGTTAGGTCAAATGTATGGCACACGACAATTTAACGTTAGCTGAAATGTATTTGCCTTTCACAATAAAATGGAGAAAAAAAAATCTCCTGGGCCATAAACTACGTCTGATAGCTGTACATTTAACGTTAGGCTAAATGCCATTTAGACATTGCACTAACGTTAGATATTCCCAACGTTACTAGCTGAGCTAGCTACTCATACATACCACAGCCTGCGTGAGGTGCGCATCAGTTAACGAGGCCAACAGCATCGTAGAGTACCAAAGAAACTTCTAGAATCACGTTCAAAGTGACGCTTTTTTGCGAATTTCTGAGCAGGAAAACAGTCTGCGCTGTCGAGGCGTGTAGAAGGCTATGTCGCTGGCTATGAATGCTAGCAGGTTCCCCGAAGCGAATGCCTGATTTCAGTGCTAGGAATGTTACTGTAATGTTACTAGCCGACACTCATTCTTAGTTTTGTCAACTTAAGCTGTAGCTGGTAACTGCCGTCTCCCATTCAATAATTCGTATTTTTACTGAACTCAGTTACAAGTATTTATATTGGTGTATGTAACGTTACAAAAAAGAAAAAAACAATTTATCACAGTCTCGCTAGCTAAGCTAGACATTGAATAGGCTTTGAACCTATTTTTTTTTTTTTTAACGTTAGCCAGGCGAACTGGTTAATTGCTTGACTCACTCATTTAGCATGCCAAGTGAGTTAAACGTGTTCGCTGGCGAGATAAACGTTCACACTTAGCTTAACGTTACCAATTCATACAGATATTGTAGCAACGCATCTTAATTACGTTTGAAGCGCAGGTAGCCTACAACAGGTAATCCATTCCAATCTATGTAACGTTAACGTAAATAACTCGCTACCTTAACTTACCAGTACCGTTTCACAGCAGCATTTGACTTCAGAACAGACTATTTCCTGCCCATTGCCATGCCCGCCCGCCAGCACAATGCATGCACAAGGACTAGTCAACCTTGCGTTCTTCACTTGTTCTTACGTATGGTCAGTGTCTGTACTTTTCCCGTACACATTCCATTCTTACCGCTCTCTGACGTTTGCAATCCCGAAACACGCAAGTGAAGTCGTCTTATAACGTGTTATTTATTTATATTTTCTTCTATTAATATATATATATAATTTATTTTTTTTTACGCCACACACGGGGCTGTCTACATATAACCTGTTCTTTATGTTCAGCTCAGCAGTCTGTCGACTCCTGTCACTCCACATTACGAATGGATACAAATGCTCATGCAAGTCTAGAGTAGCTATACGCTGTCCGCTTAAAATGATAACAAACTGTTTCTTGCGTAGACCTTTTCAATTAGTGAAAATTTTAGGCTAATACCTTTTGCTTTTCAGTTGCTGTTTACGATACCTGAAATTGCCAGACAGTAAAAGCCTACTGTCTGTAACAAGTAATTAAATTACTGTTACTATAAGGATAGTTAAAACAAAAGGTACTCAAATTTACGATTAAACTAGGGGTATGGACATGGGCCCCAGGGTAACTATGAGATCATTCATTATTATAATTTTTTTTAAATCTCGAGGGCAGGAATAATTATGGGAACAAACCTTGGGCAGCAAAGCACAAAACAAAATAGAAACCCATGTGAGTTTGTGCCGCGCTATGGATAATGGAGCAATCTGGAATCTCACAATTTATCACCTTTGTCCATTGAAATAATGTTGTTTTTTTCAGTTCTGTGAACATTTAAAGTCTTTTTGTAAACTAATTATTGCAAAATATAAATATTTCTAAATGTATGTAGCCTACTTTCAGTGGAATGTGATGTTGCTTATTGGCTACATATATCACACAGAGACAGCAAGAACCCCCACAAAGAATGTGATTGGTCAAATTATGGGTTCACTGCAACAAATCATCATTAAGTCATGTGTAGCAAGTATGAAAGAGCAAGTGAGAATCAGCTACAGGAAAGCATTTCACTGCCAAGAACAATCAATCTGAATCAGGGGTACATAGACCACCAGGGGGGCTCAGTTCTTAACCCACTTGAAACTATCCATGATCCAGCCAGCCTGGTGATGCCCTTCAGAGGATTCAGACTGGTCTGCAAACCCTTTTTCTCGCCTCCATGTGTCAGACTGGAACTGGCAGCTGTAGATTAACGGGGCCCAATTTCCAATGGTAGGTTTAGTTATGAATCCAGATGATGCCTTGCATGTTCCAGAATGTGTTGCAATGCATTTGTTATGTGTTCTCATCCTCCATTTTGTAAATGAACATAACTATCATTGTACCACCTACATTCTCAGTACATGGTCCCCAATTCTGATCTTATTTTTCAGCTGCCATTGGGACTATGCCCATTAAATTAGAAATAAAAATGTGAAACATATTTCAAGATATTCAAATCCAGCCTTTATTTCTCTGTCACTCAGAACAATTGATTTCCCAAAGTGATTCTCCACACAAAAAAGTTACATTGGAATTCTAACTCAGGAAAGCCATCTGTTTCTCAACATCTGGCATGCCTTTGTTTGGGTTTGTGCTTGCTTAAAAAATTATACAAAATAGCTGCACACTAACACTGCAGCTGGTGTGGTTTTCAATGTTCTGTGTTACCTGCAAACTCCATACTCAAATATAGAAGTCTTAAACCATTTACATGTACATGGACCATGGATTGGCCACTGGAAAAGTTGATATAAATAGTCATGAGTTGTCCTTCTTGGGAAAAGAGTAGCCAGAGACATGACACAAGAATAAAAAATAGCAGCACTGATGTTCCAGAAAAGTATATCTGAATAAGCCACTGTTGGCAGTGTGATGACAGAAGTAGTTTGGGAGAATTATTAGCCTACCCTTAGTTACCCTTTGAATAGCATATAAGCTTAAGAACAAAGGAATGTTTGACGATTAGAACAGGCTCCAAACTGCCAAGAGCCAGACTATTTGTGGTATTCCATTCTGGCTTCAGAATGAGAATTGCCATATGTTATGCTAGAGTAGGGGAGACCGAGTAAAGTTTTACCATGAGTACAGTTTAAACACGCAACATACCTTATTTGCGTTACAAGCTTGTCGTATTGGCTGTGCACATGCATAGTATCACCCTCTTTCTACTTGAGAAATCTGAAAGATTTTCGGAAGATAAAAAAAAAAAAAATGTTTTTGCCACTTTTGCCAATTAGACCACTTTCTTACCTAGCTTTGTTTCTGGATATATTATTATGCTTATGTGACCATAAAATTTAACTTTTTAAAAATTTCCTTGATCTCTTCTCTAAAAAATGCCATCTTTACTGATGTGTCAGGATTCTAGATTTTTGTGAAATCGAGACAAATGTGCAAGGTGGTCAGTAGTTAAGTAGTAGAGTACGGATCTAACACAGTGTTACAACTGTACTCACGGTCGGAAAACACCAACAGCCCAAAATCAAGCTCTCTGGTCCAGCAAGTGCTGATAGAGACCAGTGCTAATTTAATTGGACATCCAGACGTCGGTTCAGAAATCAGAAATAAATTGAAGCATTTATCACAGTACAATAAAACAAGCTTTCTCGAGCCAAACTTCTAATTTGAATCTGTTTTATTCCCGTTTCTGAAAAAAAACATGTTAAATATTTTACAGCTTGTAAATTCATGTAAGGTGTATGTTTACATCAGATTGATACATTTGCAATGGACCAATATTTAATAGCAAACTGATTTGAAATTAAATGGCAAATATAAGAAAATTGTTGTGGAGGATAAAGCAATGTTATTTTGATTAGGCTACTACCTATAGTTTAGAGCTTTAAATAAGTATTATAACTGTCCCATTGTACTGTTACAACAGTCCCTGACATGTATTCCTTGTTTTTACACACTAATTGTGGAATATATAAAGTATTTACATCTATTTTTGACTCAGAATTGGTTGGGAGACAGATTTAAGAAGCCTATGTATGCCGATGTTACCTTGAGCTTTTCGACCTTGATGAGGAAGATGAGGGTCCAATTCAGAAACCGAGAACTACCACTCGGTGCGCCGACATCTCCGATGAACAGGGATGAGATAGAAATAGGGAGGAACGAGTCCAAATAAAAAGTTATGTTTTTCATTAGCCTACTTTCTGGTAACATTGTTGTATAAAAGCAATAGATCACTCGAGGTTTGTGCGTTATTGAATATAAGCACTGCTGAGAGTACTTCACAACGAGACCGAACTGCGACGTCACAGCAGTGCTAATATTTCCAATAGAGTACTCAAGTGACTACGTTTCAGAAGTAACTTCCCCATTCATTTAGACCATAGACATTAACTAAAACATACTTTTAAACTATTTCTAGTGATTATGTCTAACCATCAATTTCTTGGATTGTCCAATATAACGCCTGTTCGCAAAATATGTTGTTTTTCTGGACCTTTGAGTATATTTTACATTTTAGTATTTTTTTGTGAATATACCAGCGCTAGCACTGTTTAAAAATTTGACGTCCCTTAATTCCCTCTGGACGCACAACCGTAGCGTAGTATTGTCGCCAGACGTTGTCATATAACGTTAGCCAGCAGTAGCACACAGCTTCATTTTTAAACACTTCTAAGCTAGCTAGCTTGAAGGACTAAAAGCTTGAATTGCTTCATGTGGTTAACCGTAGCCTGGTTTCTGACCTTGTCGGGCGGGCTTCTCAATTTACCAAGCTAACATTAGCTCATCTTCAGCGGCAGCACTGCCAAAAATGTCCAGACGAGATGATGATATCTGATTGGTCGAGAACCACCCGTGCGTTGCAGTAATGGATATGTAGTCCGTTAAAGTGGACTACAAACTGAACTACAATCATTAATCCATTACTTTAAAAAATAAAAATTGGAACATGCGATGTCTGGTCTATATCCTTATACCACACAGGCTAATCCAGGAACATTTAGGCTCATTCAATAAATCAGATTTCAAGAAATAGTTGATAGTCTCCAAAGCCCATTCTATCTGTCATAGGGAATTTACTTCCGAAACCAAACTCCGCCCACGTCTGACGTGTAGCCCAGGGGTCGATTCCAATCGCTTATTTCATCCGTCCTCTTCTCCTCGGTCCTCGCCTGACCCGGAAATCGATCGAGGTTCGCCATCTTTAAGGACTTTCCAAACCGCTAAATGCTCCTCGGAGGAGCGAGTAACGAGGCGGCTAACGGAGGATGCTTCAGTGAGGAGACACGAATGTACCCTTTACGGAAGGCTTTTCTCAGGACGCGTGATGTGTAGGCTATGGCTGCATTCCAATCCCATATTTTTACTGCTTGCATCCTTTCCTCGCGTCCTTTCCTCGCTCATTAGCTCCACCCAGTGGAGGCCAAAAGGAAAGGATCCAAGGATCACATACGAGGACGCAGCAACCGAGGCAACATGAATTAAGCAAATGGAACGTCCTTGCTCAGTCTAGCGTCAGCTGAAGCGACGTCAATTACTAATGACGTGTTGCACAGCTGTATCACCTGTCAAAAAAAAAAAAAAAACCCGTATCAGCTGTCAGTGGCCTTTGCTGCTAACGGATTGTTCTGTAGCCTATCGTATTTTTATCTCTGAGCTTGTTTTTGCATGCAACATGGTATAAACTATTGTTTTATTTGACGCTATATTGCACTGTGAAGTTATCACAATGATTTGCAATGATTTTCTCCCATGCAATTTGACAGATGTGAAAATGACATGTGAAATAAGAATATTGTCTCTCAATTACAGATGTTTGTGTTTGACGTACAGTGTCCCATTAACACATCCACAACAAACGGCTATTTATCACTGTGTGAGTAAAGATCGCACGAAGCATAATTTTAATTGTAAGTAGGCTACGCCTATATTCCACACGCTCAATGGCCAATTCATCAATGGACTCGAATGCATGTTTGTTCGTTAAAATTGGAGCACATTACAAATGACACTTCCAGCCAATAACCGAGCTGATGCCGTTTAATTAATTAATCAATCAACAATTAAGCATGTATGATCTGATGGTATATAAGCGACAGATACTGATTTCAAAACTTAGATCGGCGACTTCAATAGGCTAGTATACTGGTCTGCTACTGTACGCAATCAACATTTCCGCAATGAACCTAGCGTTCGCCATAAACGCATGGCACCGGCTTCAGCGGGAACGGTGGCGTTGCCAGTTCAGGGGATCGCGACTGCTTCGCTCCGTCCTGTTCCTAAGTGAGGTAAGAATCACGTATTCTCAACAGTAGTCATAAGACAGTGCTCTTGATCAAACATGGACATTGATAAGCATGAAGCACTTTTAACAGTGGGTGGAGTAGAATTCACCTGGATAAATATACAGCAAAGTTATGTCATGCACACATAGTAATTGCATGTTCTATAATACCACACATTTACCTGCATGTCGGACTACAAACTATACATTTGGCTACTGTGGTTTGGTGTTAATCAATCAACTTGTGTGAACTGTAGGCTGCATGTACACACTTCATGTTTTTCATTTCATTCTTTTTTAGGTCGACGATCCAACAGCTGGGCATTATGCCCAAGAAAATGCCACTGTGCCAGTGCTCCAGCTTTACTTTAATGGGGACCAGAACCTCATGGTAGACTACCGTCTGAGCCATGGCTCCATGGAAGCATTGATAATGCTCCTGCCGCATGGGGGAGCGTTGGCTGGGCACAACACTTAAGTGTCCAGGAGGTGCCTGCTCTTCAAGGCTCTGGAGGTGGACCACACCTTTGTACCCACGGTCATCACCGCATGTGCCATGCTCCATAACATCTGCCTGACAAAGGGGGACATCCTTGAGGTTGTCGAGGATGTTGGTGATATTGGTGTGGCTCCACCACGTCCAGTGAGGGGGGGAACAAAGCGGACATGGCCGGCGAAACCAACTGGCGGGGCAACCGTCTGCTCCAAATATGTGTCCAGTAGCACTGAATGAACATGATTATATGTAATTTGGCAATTGTTTGAAATATTATTTATACAGGAGAGCTTTTTGTTAGTGTCTCCGTTTCTTGTTATGTTTGTATATTCTCCCTCACAGCCCCTCTTTCTGTCCAGTGTTAATCCACGTTTTATTTGTTATGTTAGTGTTAATAAAATCACTTATGGATACTAACATATCAGTTTCATACTTATTTTCTGTGCCACATTTTCATTACCTTTATTTATTTCAAAACACACAATAAGCATACCACTTTGACACCAATGTATGTCAACCACCTGTCGGGGAAGTGAGGATTCTGTAAAATGTCTATTTTCTGAATCCAGTGTTTCCAACGGTCAATGCCCTTCCTTGTTAAAATGTTCAGCACTCTGAATACTGAACACAGGCGATATTGCGTGCTAGAACCACTCACTTATCCTGCAGTAAAAATATATTTAACATCATTTCATAATTATTAGAAATGACAATCCTCAATTCAATCGCATAATTCGTCCATAGGACAGTAACCTGGTGGAAGCAACAAGTCAAAACAAAGTCTAATTCAGGCCTAAGAGTACATCATTTCAGTAAAATAAAAACAGTAAATTAGAATAATGACTGCAAATCATTCATTAATGAATTTAGGCTGACTACTTAGAATTTACAAAAAGGAAGACATTCACTTGAAGTTACCAGTAAAGAGCGAGAGACCGATAAGCCAGAAATAGCCTAGGTATTACCCTCCTGAAGCTTACACGATCAGCAAAATTGTTAGTATTTGTGTGTTTCGTTTCTCCCAAATAGTTTTGTGCTGCTGAAGGGGGCACTCAGATGAAAACTATATCTTAAAAGGTAAAAACACAAGTAAAAAAACAAATTGACAAACACTTGTGAACTATTTACATTTTATTAAGCATTTTCTCAAACTCATTAGAGCTTTCCAGTGTGGCCTTGAATCGCTCCTCTTTTCTGGCAGCATCTTCCTTCAGGAACCGCAGAACGGCTCCCTCACCGGTCCTTCTCCTTTTGGGGGGTGTGGGACAGGCACAGCCTTTAGCCAGGCTGTGCATCCTCTTCCTCCTCCTCCACACACGCCCGGCTACAAGTGACCGCCACAAATCCAGGAAGAGATGAGCCAGTGCCATCTGAGGTCTCATCAGCCACATGTGCCAGGTTTTCTGCAACACATGAGTCCATCAGGACAGGAGGATCGATAGATGGCCTCCCCCCGATGGCCTCATGCATTGCATTAAACCATGGCCATGTGGCTGCTGTGGCCTCTCCCCTGTCTGTTCCGTCTCTGTAGCAGGGCATCTGAGTGCCTACAAGGAAAGATGCAAGGGTGAAGGTGAGTCATGAGCCTATTGCACAACCATAATTTTGTTTCAGTATGCAATAGAAACTACAAATTCGCAAAAAGGAAAAACATCATAAATTGAACCTCACCTTATATTTTTGCTTGAGGCTGTCCCATTTCTTTGCAATTTGGGTGGGGCTCACCTGGCCCTGTAGGCCCATCTGCAGACGAATTTCACTGAGGAAAACAATACATGTTACCATACCATACCCAAGTGCCCTACAACAATTACTGCCATGCCATAACATGTTTATGTGTTATCCATTTACAGGGGCAGGCATGCCTCTTGCCATCACACTTACATTAGGGATATCAGAAGTTGTCATTTGCATACAATTAACTACTTCAACACAAGACATGAATCATGGTGCTGAGGAGTGATTCCGTCAACATTAATCTATGACATGTAGGAACACCAATATGGACAGTGACATGTTCCTGCAAGAACATAAAAAATGGCTTATTGCCAATGTTTCGATGTAACATATTTTAGTTCTATGTGACATCACACATTATAGAATGTCAGTAATGACTCACCCCCAAGCTTTTTTCGCTGTATACAAGTGACCGCCACAAATCCAGGAAGAGATGAGCCAGTGCCATCTGAGGTCTCATCAGCCACATGTGCCAGGTTTTCTGCAACACATGAGTCCATCAGGACAGGAGGATCGATAGATGGCCTCCCCCCGATGGCCTCATGCATTGCATTAAACCATGGCCATGTGGCTGCTGTGGCCTCTCCCCTGTCTGTTCCGTCTCTGTAGTAGGGCATCTGAGTGCCTACAAGGAAAGATGCAAGGGTGAAGGTGAGCCATGAGCCTATTGCACAACCATAATTTTGTTTCAGTATGCAATAGAAACTACAAATTCGCAAAGGAAAAACATCATAAATTGAACCTCACCTTATATTTTTGCTTGAGGCTGTCCCATTTCTTTGCAATTTGGGTGGGGCTCACCTGGCCCTATAGGCCCATCTGCAGACGAATTTCACTGAGGAAAACAACACATGTTACCATACCATACCCAAGTGCCCTACAACAATTACTGCCATGCCATAACATGTTTATGTGTTATCCATTTACAGGGGCAGGCATGCCTCTTGCCATCACACTTACATTAGGGATATCAGAAGTTGTCATTTGCATACAATTAACTACTTCAACACAAGACATGAATCATGGTGCTGAGGAGTGATTCCGTCAACATTAACCTATGACATGTAGGAACACCAATATGGACAGTGACATGTTCCTGCAAGAACATAAAAAATGGCTTATTGCCAATGTTTCTATGTAACATATTTTAGTTCTATGTGACATCACACATTATAGAATGTCAGTAATGACTCACCCCCAAGCTTTTTTCGCTGTATGCCTGTTCCCCGTGAACAGTTGCTTATTCTCACACCTGAGCCGAATGAGGCTGAGGGTGCTCTCATCTGTCTCTGTAAATGACACAACAGACCTGCAAGTAAAAACCAGCTAGTAATGTCTGTGTATAGCCCTAAATCACAACGGCATGTGTCAAGGGGCTTCACAAGCCCATAATTCATACATGACATATGTAAGTAGGCTACATGATGCAAAATAGTAGCCTATCCTAATAAGCTAGCCTAATGTGCATTTCATCGGTCAAAGACAGCAAATGCAATAACATAGACTGAGATTACATTATTTCTCAGTCATACAAGAGTGAGGAAAAATATATTTTAAACGCAAAGCAGCTGCATGTTCATGTTTCAGTTGTTACACTGGAAATCGAGCAGCGACTGTAGAGCCCATTTCTCAGTTAGCCTACTTGCCGGGATGCATTCAACAGTGTGAACATAGGCTAAACGTAACATAGCCTATTGCATAGCGTATAATATAAAATTGTATACAGTTTTGAAAGGACATGGGTTAATTGAAGCTTGCGTTTCCTATGCAGTAACGTTAGCTAACAAACAACTATATGGGACACAAAAATGTCCTAAATGTTACGCTTACACGCTGAACTACAATATTTGTTGTCTCTTTTTTCTTGAATAAACTTACCTTTCGTTTGTCCGAAAGAACGAGTGACATTATAAATGAAAGCGCTTTATAAAATAAATAGAATGGACGATAAGCATTTACATTTGTGTACGAGTGGTCCCGCCATGTTTTAAACTGTGGCAGATGTGATTGTGGATCAAACACGTCACGCGTTCTGAGTAAAGACTTCCGCAAAGGCTGCACTCGTGTTTCCTCACTGAAGGATTCCCCGGGAGCTTCCTCTTTCCCCACTCCTCGCTCCTTGGTGGAGCATTTAGCGGTTTGGAATGTCCTTAAAGATGGCGGACCTCGATCGATTTCCGGGTCAGATGAGGATCAAGGAGAGAAGGACGGCAAAAAAATAGGATTGGAATGCAGCCTATATAAATTACCCACCGCTCTCGACATCTGCAACGTCACAGGCACAGCCTACACAAATGCAATTTTACCGTTCCTTGCAGCTTATTATAAAGCGATAATCCATAATGACACCCATACTTTATAACTAACAAAAGGTACGTTTATTCATGAAAAAATAAGATAATAAGCATTATAGTTAAGCACGTATGCATAATATGACACTGACGCTTGATTGAGTAAGGACGTCCCATTTGCCTAATGCATGTTGCCGCGATTCCTCTGTCCTCGTATCTGATCCTTGCGTCCTCCGTTGGGCAGAGCTAAGCGAGGAAATTACATGAGAATAGAATGCAAAGAGTGAAAATAAGCTGTCAAAAATAAAAAATGTAGTCTAGCTGTTTCTCGTTTTCGTGTTTGTTCATTTTAATGCGTTTTATTGTGTCTACCCCATTGTCTATGTATTTTTTATTGTTGCTGGTGGCTACAACTGAAGTTCCCTCACAGGAAAATAAAAGTTATTCTATTCTATATGAGCAACATTCCAGTTAAAAGCTGGAATGTTGTCTTACTTTTAAGTTTAGGTACTAGCCAAACTACAGATTTCCCTGAGAACTGTTGATAGATTTTACTGATTTGTGATTTGCCATATAATTTAGACATTTCTTCTTAAGACTCGTTCTTAAAACACGAAATATCCACGTAGGACAATGAAAAGTACTGATTTCCTTCTCTTGACGACAATAATAAAAATAAACCTCGATGACAAGCATCGTGAAAAGTGTGAAGTGGGTTTGGTGTCAGCCGGGGTGAACGGGACTGGTTTAGCCAGGTGGGTAATTGGAAAGGCGGACTGGGGTAGGTTCCGGATAATGAGTGAAGAGGGTTCGGCACTGGTGGGGGTGGGACAGGGTGTCGATGAACTTAATGAGGAGGTTCGAGCGGCGATAATAGGGGCTGCAGAGAGGTCTATCCCTAAGAGGTCAGGGAGGGGAAATAGGAAGGCGGTGTCGTGGTGGACAGAGAGATGTAAGGAGGCTGTGGTGGAAAGGAATAGGGCGTTTAGGGTTTCAAAGAGGACACACAATTTTCAACACCTAGTGATGTATAAAAGGTCGCAGGCACTGGTCAGGAGGGTGGTTAAGAGGTCTTATTGGAGGGGGTATTGTGGGACAATAGGGAGGAGCACGCCGGTCTGGGAGGTCTGGGGTATGATTAAGCGGATGAGTGGGCTGAGGAGGGAGTGGAAATATCCAGTGCTGGATAATGGAGTGGGGACGGCTGTGAGTGATGTGGAAAAGGCTGAGATGTTGGCCAAGGCCTTTGTGCAGGTACATAGCTCTAGTGATATGATGGAGGAGGGGAGGAGAGGGAGGGAGGGGACTAGGGTGGCAAATATAAGGGTGTTGGGGGTGAGGGAAGGGAGGGAAGATGCGATGGATGCTCCGTTTACATTGGCGGAGGTCAGGAGGGCTGTTAGTAGGGCTAGGTTGACGTCCCCGGGGAAGGATGAGGTGTGTTATGCGATGTTGGCTCATCTTAGTGATGTGGCACTGGAGGTGGTACTGAGGCTATTTAATGAAGTGTGGACAAAAGGGAGGTTGCCGGGCAGTTGGAAGCAAGTGGTGGTGGTTGTATGAATGTTTGTCTGTTGGTGCGTGAGTCAAGGATCACACTGGTTTAGAACAATATAGTTGGATTTAATGATAATCCGTAGCTACTAACAGTAACGCTGCGTGAGGCTACTAGCATGACAGTACCAACTTTAGAAAAGTTACGGTGGCTCATGAGGAACAAACAGAACCGTCATTTAACCAAATGATCTACATCCTTTCCCTTTAGCTCGCATCTCCTATATAAACAAAATAGCACTGGGTATGTATCATCATTACAGAACATTTCTTTCTTGCCATGTAGTTCTACAATTTTCAGTAAACAATGATATTCTTGGTTAAACTTGAGACTATCTAACAGAAATTAGAGTTGGATGAACATGTCACTTTGACAGGTTGGCCTATTCATAATACTATCACCATAAGTGCATAAATGACAGAACGTGGTGCAAATACTCAGTAAACATTACATTTTACGTTACAATTTCTTTTTTTTTCTTTTCTTTTTTTTATAGAACAATGCTGGCAGTCCATAGATTATTGCATATATTTTGGGTTTGGCCTGCAGGTGCGGCCTGAACGTGTTGTGTAATGTGCATTACCGGTCTCAGCGGGGAGGTGAGCTGTGGGCGTCGGCCGGAGAGGGGATGTGTGTTGTGAATGCACGGCACCTTGCTCTAGTGTTTGTGGTGTGTGGAGAACACTGTCCATTGTGGAGGGGTCAGTGTTCTGGGAGTCTGGGTGGAGCTGTGATGGTGGCGGCTCTGCAACAGGAAGGATGTGGCGGCGATTCCTCCTGTAGGTCTTCCCGTTGGACTGGATGACGTAGGAGCGTGGCTCCTTGCTCATTCCCTTTACAGTCCCAAGTTGGTCGTATCCTTTGGGAGTCTGCATCCGGACAGTTTGTCCCTCTGCCAAAGGCTGTAGTGGACGACTGGACTTGTCGTAGTGGCGCTTTAGAGTGAGTCGTCTGTTGAGGAGTTGGGTGCTGACTTGCTGGGTGTTCTTCGCGGCTGGTTCCAGTAGTTTGGTACTCACCGGAATGGCTGCGCGTGTCTGCCGCGACATCAGGCGTTCAGCGGGGGAGCCTAGTGTTTTGTCACGGGGGATGTTTCTGAGGTTCAGGAGATTGCGGAAGACGTCAGTCCCATCTCTGTGAGATTTCTCCATCAGCTGCTTGGCGCTGCGGACCGCTCTCTCCGCAAGTCCGTTCGACTGGGGAAACTCGGGGCTGCTGGTGGCATGGATGAAATCCCATTGTTTGGCAAAGTCTTTGAAATGCTGGCTGGTGTATTGTCCAGCATTGTCAGAGAAGAGGGTGTGTGGTGTGCCGTGGACTGAGAAGTGTCTCTTCAACTTGGAGATCACGGCTGATGATGTCATGTCACGGAGAAGGTCGACTTCAAACCATCCGGAATATGAATCCACTAGCACTTGGTAGTGTTTGCCATGCCAGTCGAAGATGTCCGTGGCCACTGTGGACCATGGGAGGTCTGGGACTGGGTGAAGGTGAAGCGGCTCTTTTTGTTGGTGAGACTTAGTGCTGTTGCACACTGCACATGAGAGCAGCTCCTCTGTGATGTGTTTTGACATTGTTGGCCAAAAGATGATGTCCCTGGCTCTGCGCTTGGTCGCTTCCATACCTGGGTGGCCTTGGTGCACAATATTGATGTACTCCCTGTGCAGAGACTGGGGGATGACTGCTTTGTGGCCTTTCATGACGATCCCGTCCTCCGCTGTGAGTTCGTCCCTGTAGGGGAAGAAGGGACTAACAGCAGGCTGGAGCTGGCTTTCTCTGGTGGGCCATCCTCGTTGAATGACTGCACTGAGGGCTTGTAGAACCTCATCCTCTGCTGTGTGCTTTCGGAGTTCCTCCAGGCGGGCTGTGGAGATGTAACTCACCGACATGACTTCGAAGGCATCGTTTTCAGCAGGGCTCTGGGAGACTTGTGTGTTTGGAGCTCTCGATAGAGTATCCGCCAGATACATGTGTTTACCCTTTTTATACACCAGGCTGATGTCGTAGCTCTGCAGCCGGAGCAACATTCTCTGAAGACGGGCAGGGGCGGTGTGAATGGGCTTCTTCAGGATAGTTACCAGAGGTTGGTGGTCGGTTTCCACGATTGTGGGCTTTCCGTACACATAGTGCTTGAATTTAGTGCAGGCAAACACGACAGCCAGGAGCTCCTTCTCTATTTGAGCATACCGTGTCTCCGTGTCTGTGAGGGTACACGATGCAAACGCTACTGGTCTGCCGTTCTGCAAGCATGCAGCTCCTAGGCCATAGCACGACGCGTCACAGGTAAGCGTGACTGGCTCCTTGACGTCGTAGTATGCCAATACCGGTGGGCTGGACAGGCATGACTTGAGACAGTCGAATGCCTCCTGATGTTGCTGGAACCAGCACAATGCGGTCTCCTTTTGGGTCAGCTTCCTCAGTGGTGCTGCAATGTCACTGAGGTTAGGGATGTACTTGCCAAGGTAAGTGACCATGCCAAGGAAGCGCTGTAGTGAAGTGATGTCTGTGGGGACTGGCATCTCATTGATTGCTGTGGTTTTGGAGGGGTCAGCTTTTAGGCCTTCGCTTGTGAAGATGTGGCCCACATAGCCTACTTGGTCCAGGCGAAATTTGCATTTGTCTGGATTCAGCCTGAGGTTGATCTCTCTAACCCGTTCGAGCACTCTCTTCAAGTTGGCATCGTGTTCGGCTACCCCACGGCCTCCGATGATGATGTTATCGACGATGACGGAGCACGGATAGCCTGCGAGCAGGTGTTCCATGGAGCGCTGAAACACCTCACTTGCGGAGTTAATGCCGAAAGGCATCCGTAGAAACCTGTAGCGCCCAAATGTAGTGCTGAAAGTCGTCAGCATTGAGGATTTCTTGTCGAGACGTATCTGCCAGAAGGAGTTTTTCGCATCCAGGACCGAGAACACTATCGCCCCTGACATCTGTGCTGCCACTTCCTCAACGCTGCGCATGGGATGATGGGGCCTTTTCAGTGCTGTGTTGAGGTCTTTTGGATTGATGCATAGTCTGATTTCTTTCTTGTCTTTCTTATGCGCTGCCACCATAGAAGAGACCCAGTCTGTGGGCTCAGTGACTGGTGTTATGACACCTATGCTTTCCATGCGTTCCAGCTCAGATTTGACTCTGCCTTGCATCGCAGCAGGGATGCGGTGGGCTGGCCGGACCACAGGCTGTATGCTGGGATCCACCGTCATGGAGTACGTGACTGGAAGTTCTCCGAGCTCCTCACTGAACAGGTCTTTGTATTGTGTGAGAATCTGTGTGTTGAAGTCTGCGTTGCTCTCCATGGTGACTTGATGGACGTCAGGACTCATTTTGACAACACCCATGTCCATGCACGTGTAGGGGGGAAGTCAAAGTGGGACTCAGTAAATGCTGACATTTGGGAACTGGAGAACATCATGCACTTAGAAGGACCAGAGGGCATGGTAATAAAATAATCAGTTACTCTGACTTCCTTTGGGGTCCGACTGTTTGCTCCCAACAATGTCCCCATCTTATCAAGATGGAGTTAAGGACAAATGGAACTGTTTGTAAATGTATCAGAAGAGAGCATTTACGGCCTTCACACCCCAGCCAGACAATGGGAAAGGAATGTCCACACAGGACATCTGTGCTCTCCAATCACCCAACACCTGGGCACATCCTATGGGAAAGCCATTGGACACTAACACAGTGCCCCCATTTGGGCACCCCTGTCAGTACCCTCTTTAATTCTCTTCTGTACCAGGACTCTAAAACTTCTGTTAAAGAGTGTTAATAACCATGTAAAAACCGACAAACATTGCACATGTGATCCTTATATTGTTACATTCTGTCTTATGTGATAGTAACAGGAATTGCATGTAAAATGAGACATCAGGAGGAAATTTTCATGACAACTGCACATACTATTATATCATCTTAACCTGTTTGGTATGTATGGATTCAGGTAAAATCAAGGAATACAGAGTAGTGCATGGTTCTGGTGATTTGATGTGATTTGATGTTTACGCCGGTTCTTGTCAAATTTGCCTTAAGGAGCCCTTTAAATGTACTCAGACTGGGGCTCGCAACTATCTATGATAAATGAATATCATGTATTATGTTGACTAGACCCCCAACCTCTGCGTTCGCCACCGAACTGAGTTTCGGCAATAATGCTGATTCCGGCAAGCATATATTGATAATTGAGGACTAATAATTAAGGACGAGTCGAGTGTAACCACTCTGAGTTCCACGCAGGTTTAACCCAAATTCTAAATTATTATTTTAAATGGAGTCAGATCAGTACAGAATCAGCGTTGGTGGCTGATGATTTACTGCAATATACACAGGCTGTTCTTTGGATAACTGGGTCAAGGTGGGTCAAGGTAGACCAGACCAACTTAAAGCGGAAGATACGACGTGGTACGAGTATCTTTGATTTGTGGTCCCTTATTAGCTAATCCAGTGAATCTAAAGAGCAGTCTAACCCGGTTGCAAGAATATTCATATTTCTTTATGAACTTTAATCATTTTCCCTTTTTCCCACAGCAACAGAATTGTTATAATTGTGCTCTGTTCATTTGAATGGAGAATAAATAAATAACATCTTTTATTTACGTCACAGCAGCTGAGAGAAAACACGTTATACCTTCAACCCCAGTTATTTCCCTCCTTGGTTTAGCTGTGCGGTTTCTACACACGCACTAAATCCTAGCAGTGGTTGCACCTCTCTGTCCACTATGAAGAAAGGCAATGAGTGGTGCTGCTCCTTTAGGCAGCATGACAGTGTGGCTACGCCGCTGGTCTCAATTCTGGTGCCCCCATAAGCAACAAGGTTTGCAGCTTTCTTCTGCTTTACGAGTGGCTCACCATTAGTCACACGTTTGAAAGTCTCCAGTGACATCACATTGCATTTTGCCCCTGTGTCGACTTTTATTTCAGTGGGCCAGCCATTTATGTTGTGACAAATCCTGCATGACATGAGAATTGACAAACTTCGTCCTTCATTAGCATGAGAATTGACACAGTCAACTTCGACACCATCCATCTTCGTATGTTGTGGGCTGATCTACTGCCACTTCATGCACAGACTGTCTGAAAGTCTTTCTGCCTGAATTACTTTGGCTCCGTGGTGTAGACTTGCAGCAACTTTTGTAGTGGTTCAGTTTATTGCAATTATGACATTGTTGTCCGAACGCTGGACACTTCTCCCTTTTAGCTGCGTGACTACTCCCACAATTACTGCAGTTTGTGATAGTCTGAGAGAAGGATTGGGGTCTTGACTGGCGCATTCTGTTAGAAACTGGCCTTACTGCATCAACATTAGTGGCTTGTGTGGCTAGCGTCTTGCTACTCTCCTCTGTCATCTCGTGGATGTGACAGATTGAAATGGCTTTGGCAAGTGTTAACTTGCTGTCTCTCAACAGAGATTTACGTAAAGAGTCACTGATAATGCCACACACGATCCGGTCACAAATTAGCTCGTCAGTCAACTCTCCAAAATGGCAATTTTTAGCTTTGATCCTCAGATCACTGATGAATGATTCAATAGTCTCACCTTGTTTCTGATTTCGTGAATGAAACTTGTGTCTCTCCATTGTCCTGTTGCTTTGGGGACTGCAGATTTCGCGAAATTTCCTTTTTAGGCATTCAGGGTCCTCTCGGGATTCTCCCGCGGTAATTAATGCTGCGTTTTCTCCGGGCCCGCGCACTTCAGGAGCATAGGCAAACGAACGCTCCCGTTCAATGGCTTCTGGGCCAGCAATGTTAAGGAGAATGTAAGCCCTTGTCTTTGCAGACTTGTCGGAGTGGGCTGCGGCGATAAAAATATCGTACTCCCGCTCAAAAATTCGCCAATTCTCGGCGACATTTTCATCAAAAACGATAGGGTCCGGTCTGCGAAATCCATCCATTATAGCATGCCCCGAACTAGCTAGCCAGCACAGTTTAGAGTAAGCAACAGGTTGTCCAACGAAAAAAAAATACTCACAGGCGAGTAGTCCGTATCCTATTCTGACACCATGTATGAATGTTTGTCTGTTGGTGCGTGAGTCAAGGATCACACTGGTTTAGAACAATATAGTTGGATTTAATGATAATCCGTAGCTACTAACAGTAACGCTGCGTGAGGCTACTAGCATGACAGTACCAACTTTAGAAAAGTTACGGTGGCTCATGAGGAACAAACAGAACCGTCATTTAACCAAATGATCTACAGTGGTGCCGGTGAGGAAACCGGGGAAGGACCCTACGAAGCCGGGAAGTTATAGGCCAATAGCATTAACATCACATATATGTAAAGCAATGGAGCGGATGGTAGCTGAGAGGCTGTCATTTTACCTTGAGACGGGGGGGTTTATGTCTCCATGTCAGAGTGGTTTTAGGAAGGGTAGGGGAACAATGGACCCTGTGTTGTGCCTGGAGTCGGAGGTGAGGAAGGCACAGGTAAACAAAGAGGTTGTGGTGGCTGTGTTTTTTGATGTGGAGAAGGCGTATGATATGATGTGGAGGGAGGGTCTTTTAATCAAGCTGGATGGGATGGGAGTGGGCGGCAGAGTGTTTAATTGGGTGAAGGATTTTCTGACCTGTCGTTCCATTCAAGTGCAGGTGGGGAGGGGGCATTCTGGGTGGTATATAGTGGAAAATGGTACACCTCAGGGGAGCGTGATAAGTCCTCTACTGTTTTCGGTCATGATAGACAGGAACAGGTAGGTGAGTATCTAAAGAAGTTTTTATGGACATATACAAGTATATACTGATGGGTCGAAGGATCCGGTGACGGAGAGGGTGGGGTGTGCCTTTGCGGTGCCGGAGTTTGGGGTGGCGGTGGGGAGGAGAGTGGATGACCAGCTGTCTGTATACACGGGAGAAATGGTGGCAATTATTTTAGCACTGCAGTGGGTGGAGGAGGTGAGACCAGAGAGGGTAGTAGTGTGTTCAGACTCAAGTGCGGTGTTAGAAAGTTTGAAGGGATTCAGCTCTAAATGTAGGCCGGATCTGATTTGGGAGGTGTTACAGGCTTTGTATAGGTTGAAAAAGATGGGGTTGGTGATAAGGTTTGTGTGGGTGCCGGCGCACGTTGGGGTAGAGGGCAACGAGATGGCTGATGTTTTGGCTAGGAGGGCGGTTGGGAAGGCCGATGTTGAGGTGGGTGTGAAGATGGGTAGGGCGGAGGCAAATACAATAATAAAGGAGAGGGTTAAATGAAAGTGGCAGGAGGGATGGGACCGGTAGGGCAGATGTATAGGGTTCAGAAGACAGTGGGTAGGATCAGGCATGGGGGGAGGTGTAGAAGGGAGGAAACGATAATAACAAGGCTTCGGGTGGGGCATGCGTGTTTGAATGGGGTTTTAAGGATAATAAAAGTATTGTAAGGAGGAGGAGACGGTGGAGCATGTACTGATGGAGTGCGGGAGGTATGGGAGGGAGAGGGGGAGGATGGTAGCACGAATGAGGGAGAATGGGGTGGAGTTCGAGATGGGGTTTTTAGATAGACAATCTGGGGACGGGGGATATAGGCACCTATTTCGATTTTTGAGGGAAACGGGTTTGTATAAAAGGGTTTAGAGGATTTAAAAAAAAATATTTATTTATTTATTTATTTTTATGATTATTTTTAAATGTATTTACTGTAAGAGTTTATTTTCCTTTTGTTTGTATTCTTGGTGGTAGTTGGGTGGTTTAATTTATTTTGGAGGATGTTTGTTTTGTTTGGTTTGGGATGAGTGGGTAGTCAGCTGGTAGAGTTTGTTTTGGGAGTGGTTGAAATCTTTGTTAAGATATAATTCATTTTTATGTTAAATCAATAAGACGGTACATTTAAGAAGAAGAAGCATCAGACTACAGTAGTCGCTTTTTAGATTCGTTTACTCCTGTACTCAATGCTCAGTGAATTGAGCTACACATTTAGCAGAACGGGGGCGCGGCGGCTGGGGGGCTGCAGGTCTAAATGCGGAAAAATCTTGTTAGATATAAATTTTTTTTTATGTTAAATCAATAAGACGGTACATTTACTCAGACAGTAGTCGCTTTTTAGCTTGATTTACTCCTGTACTCAATGCATATAATTAGCAAACGCAGCTAGCGACATTGCTAGCTAGGCCTTGCGTTGGACTTTTCTTTTAGAGATAATTTGGCTGTATAAGCCAACTCCATACTATTTTAAACATTTCTTTGATTTAGTTCATAGATTTCTGACGAAATTATTACATAACCGGCGACAGTATTGTACTTCACATAGTGTCTGAATGCCTTGCCCTTGAATGATGTCTAACGCGACTAGTTTGCTCAAGCAGATCCCATGAATGAATTAACGTTAATTTACGGCATCACACATTTATCACCAGTTTTAACGAGCTAACGAATTAAGTCAAAGCCGGATATCTTGGTTCCAACTTTTATGTTAGCCATGTAACCAGAAACTTTCTCGTCGATGTTGTCATGAAATAATTGTAGACGTCCTGTCTACATTTTTTGTATGCTAGCTACATGTGGTGGCATGGCTTTACTCGTCCCTTTGGTAAGTTACGTTAGTGTGAGTTATCTCTCTCTGTAGGTGCGTCAGTTCTGCTCCACTACAAGCAGACCAATGGCAAGACTTATCAAGGTAAGAAAAATCAAATAATTTTTTTTCGAACAGCCTAGAAATCGTTCTTTTTTTTACATGTATTTAGTATAGAGATGGGATAAGCAACTCGAAGTGTAGATTGTCATTCACCTTAACCTTGCTGAAGCGTAATTGGTATTGAAGGACCTGATCCAGCTTTCAGTTAGGAATGTCACGCTAATAAGCTAGCCCACTCTGGCTACTATCAGTTTAGAAACGGGGACCGAACACTTCAAGTAACTTCAGAACAGCTTGCACAGTGACATATTTCCAGGGGGTGTACATGAGGGACGCATTCATTGCATAGCGTTTATTCACTATTAATTTACAGCAGGCTTCATCTAAATTATATTATCCTATCAATTATATTCCCTTTGTGCTTGATGTGAATAAAGTATTGGCCGTCTGGAAATGTACTGAAACCCATGGTAAATTAAAAGACGACTGCATGCCTCTCCAGCCTCCTATTCAGATATATGGAGTGGAGGGCCGTTATGCCACGGCGCTGTTCTCAGCAGCCAGCAAACAGAAGAAACTGGACCAGGTGGAGAAGGAGCTGGTCCGTGTATCTGTGAGTCTCATCACACATCGAAGCTCTGACCTCAGAGACTGGTTTCACACATCGAAACTGCCGTTCCTCACAGTTCTTCTGCGGATCTGTACATCCATACCGTGTGCTGTCCTGCCTGACGTTAAGAGGCGCACTAGTCAAAATTTGGCATTTTACCTTGGGTTTAACATAAGTGAAACATTGCCTCAGTGCTCAGCGACTTTCAGTTTGAAGTTAGCCAGAGTCCATCCTGCCCGAACTGTGGATGAAATGTGTTTCAATTCATAAGTTAACTGTAGTTGCTGACAGGAGCTGGGTAGGTGCTAATTAGCGGATGGTGCTCACTTTGTGCCCCCCCCCCCCCAGAACATGATTGCAGACCCTAAGTTCTCCAGCATTGTGATGAACCCCCATGTGAAGCGTGGCGTGAAGCAGAAGATCTTCAGCGATGCCCTCACCAGAGATAAACTCTCCCCCATTACCATCAGCTTCATCAGTGAGTTGAGCCCCGCTGAGCCTTTACTGGTGGCCTTTTTGTAGAGCTCGGCACAGAGTGCTTATGAGCAGGGTGTGTGTTTGTGTGTTCAGAGAAGTTGAGTGCGTTTGTGTGTTCAGAGAGGGTGAGTGCATTTGTTGAGGCAGGGGAAGTGGGATAGTGCTCAGAGCTGTAGGCTCCTGCTGGGTTCCAGTGGGCGATGCTGGAGTTCCCTCTCTATTCAATGTAACTAACCTGCTTGTTCCTCAGACGTGCTGGCTGAGAACGGTCGCCTGAAGGTCACCTCTGACGTCATCTCAGCCTTCAGCAAGATGATGAGTGCTCACCGGGGAGAGGTCACCTGTACCGTCACCACTGCGCAGGTAACACACAGACACACCTAAACACATACACATTATAAACACACAAATTATATATACACACACACGCAAATCGGTGCTCATTCAGCACATCCCAGACTGCATACATGCAGGCGTGTGACTCCCCGCAGTGTTAACAGCTATTGAATGGAGTGTGTGCATGCCAATTAGGGATGCAAATTTTAAGGAATTTCCTTAATCGATAGTTGTTAACCTTGATTAAATTAACCTTAATTGATAACATAAAAGCTAAATATAGCTTATGATAGACAGAATACAAAATGCATGTTATATTCCTCAATCAAAGATTTATTGTAACATTTGAGAAACAGGCATTATTGTAGCATAACAAAAATAGAATATGAAGGCGTGTATAGGCTACTTTAACAGAAAAGAAATTGCACTCCGTCTCATCTGTTGCAAGCGAAACCGTTGCTCCGCTAGCCGCATTAACATAATCGCTCTTGAAATTGAAAGGCGACAGTTAAACTAGTAGATCTAGCCTAGAACAGTCAACTTAAAACATAGGCTATTATGTTTTGAATAGGCTCCTCATATGCATAGACCTACATATTTTTATTCAAGAACATTTAAGCATATCTACGTGGTCGGGAGTGAGTCGTGTGCGCAGCCTGTTTTACTAGCTCTCGAAATCCCTCACCGTCAACGGTGCTTAATGCCATCATGTCCTTTTCAACCATGTTGCATACCCTCTGAGTAATAGCCTACTCTCCGCTCGTCTATCGTCACACACCCTCTTTGGCAACACTGAGGTGATGGTAGGTCGCGATCCACTTTGCCCTGGCAGCACAGTTGGATGTACGCTTTTCAGGTGGTAGGCTACATTAACGAAGTAGTGATACTTCAAAACGGCACCACAGGTATTGCAATGTATTGCAAACCACAGGCGCTCTCGCGTGGAGACCTTAAATCATGATTACATTTCACACAAAAACTCCCGTTGAAACAAGACCGCAGATTGTTCAGTTAATCGTTTAATTTGAAATCTTATCGATTAAATTCTTATTAGCAATTAATTGATAGTCGATTGTTAACATCCCTAATGCCAATCAGTACTGTGACCTGATCAGATTATGCGTGTGTATGTCCACAGCCCCTGGATGAAGCCAGCATGGCGGAGCTGAAGACTGCTCTGAACGGCTTCCTACAGAAGGGAGAGACGCTGAAAATGGAGACTAAGGTGGGAAGGCAAAGACCAGCCATGTGCAAACCGGGTTTACCCAAATCCACAACCACCTAAAGTCACGTTTCATTTCAGTTGGAGAATTTTACATGTGAAAATGTATGGAATGAAAATAGGGTCCAAAGTATTGTGTTGTGTATCGCCATACTTGCAGATTTGTTTTGTACTCTTAGATTTGTTTTGTACAGATACGAGTACAAAACAAATGTGCAAGTACGCAAGCAGGTATGGTGATACACAACACAATACGTTTGACCCTATAAAAATGAGTACATCCCAACATCATAGCATCTCAGGAAATATTTTTTCCAGTTAAAAAATGGAAGGGTTTTTGGAAGCAGAAACCCTTGTGGTGTTCAGGTCCAGACTTGGCACAGTGCTGGACACTCTAGTCTGTAGGTCAATGAACCTACATGGACTGAATAGCCTGTTCTCAACAAACACTTAAATTATTCTAGTTATGTATTCACAATACTGGGACATGGGGGGGATGAGTTGCATTTCACACTGATCAGGCAGTCTGTAGAAGATGGTGTGCTGTACTGTGTGCGATCCCTACATGCCGTGTTCTCTCCCTCCAGTCTGATCCGTCTATCCTTGGCGGTATGATCGTCAGCATTGGAGAGAAGTACGCGGACATGTCCACCAAGACCAAGATCCAGAAGCTCACCAAGATTATCAGAGAAACATAAATCCTGTGGACTCAGAAGAGTGGAGTATTCCTGTTTATCGTAGCCTGGCTTTCTAACAGTGTAATGTCACGCTGCCTTCCTGTTGTGTTCATAATAAATATTCTGTAACATACAATCTGGTTGTGGCCTATACATATTCAATCTATGGTTATATTTGTGTTTGAAATGTTTTATAACATAGCTGTGGTTATAGTTATGGATGCCACTGTGTGGGTTTGCGTCATTGGCCTTCCTTCACAGAGGTGATGTTTAACACCACTAAACATGACACCATGATTCCACCGATGTGTAGTATTAGTGAAATCTAAGACTTTGTGACAAACCAACATTAAAACTGCGATTCAAATAGGTCAGGTTCATCACCAAGTCTTTACTGGACAATGGCTTAAGATCGATTTTATGATTTCAGACTCCTAGCCCCATTGGGTCCCATTTGTTTTTTTGTCCCATGGTTTTTGTGGTTAAAAAAATTTGTATTCTATACTTACATTTACACAAAATAAACAAGATTATATGGCTCCAGCAGAAGGTTTTTGTGTTGTACAGACTGCAGAGACAAACAGGCAAAGCCTTCATTCATACGTTAACCCACTCATTTGTACAGTCAGTGTCAACAGGAGTCACGTTAAAGAAAAGGCTGTTTTAATGAGGCTGTTACATCTCACCATACTGCACATCCAGGCTGACATGGTCTTTAGTACTAGGGACCCAACACATGGATTTTACAACTTCATAAAAAATAATTGCATGCTCTGGTGGGCATTGAGGGAGAGGCAGAACATAAAATCCAGGGGAATTACTGTTAAGAGCTACTGTACAAATTACAAATAATACAGATTAACCGGCATACCCCCTAGTTTGTGATTAGGAAAATATGGCCCACCCCGTCCACCAGCTAAAGCACATCTAGCTTTTCCTCGGCTGATTTGAGTTTTTAATCTTTAACATTTAAGACAATATACTGCTTTACAATTATGGTCATAATGAATTATTCATTTTTCTTTAATAAATTATCTGATCACATACTGCAATTGATACGCTAGAACTTCCTAGACGGAAAAATAAAGGATTGCTTATTTAGTTGGAATAGAGAAAGTGCACTATGGAGGGGGGAGGGAGGGATGGAGGGAGAGGAGGAGGAGTGCACTCGTTTGCTCCGCCATATCCTCTTATGGACACGCACTTAAAGATGGAGCACTTGCGTGAAGCAAGTGCACCCGATATGCACACGCGCACACTTACCCACGCACACACACACTCACACACTACTGACACAAAAACATACCGACAGTGTTACTTCCAGGCTCTGCAAAAGCTGTGTGTAGCGATATGCCCTCCTATACACCCTTCCCTGCTGGGAAACAGAGCAGGGTTGTCCCCCCCCCCCCCCCCCTACACCCTGGACCCCAAAACTATAAAACACACGCAGCTGGCTGGTTCATCGCCTGGTCTAGGCAGGTTAGCAGAGGCTGTACAACTGTGCTCATAGCACACTTGGTCAGGATCGCCTGGATTTGCATCATGTGACACTGATATACTGCCTATTTCAGCTGAACTCCAGCAAATAGCTAATTGAGCATTACAGCAGGCAGTGTAATAAACAGCTACAGGAGCCTGTACTCTTCACAACCTTTACTGGCCTTACGTTTCTATACAGCAGAGCCATTCACTCTTACCCTATGTTACCTAGCGGTCCTAATGAATGGGTAGTTATACTGCTTTATCAGTAGGGGGCACCCTACTCTGTTCTACAGTAGAAACCTGCACTATTGCCTCTAACATTGTTACACAGTGTGATGCTCACTTTCATCTCCATCCCAGAAATACAATGTAAACTGTCCTGATCCACAGCTCAGGAGCCAGAAGACTCATGGGAAGAGGGAGGGCCTGAAATCTCATGGTAATATTATCCTGTATGTGGTGACTGAAATGGTAATATTATCCTGTGTGCGGTGACTGAAATGGTATTATTCTGTATGTGGTGACTGAAATGGTAATATTGTCTTGTGTGCGGTGACTGAAATGGTATTATTCTGTGTATGGTGACTGAAATGGTATTATCCTGTGTGTGGTGACTGAAATGGTATTATCCTATGTGTGGTAACTGAAATGGTATTATCCTGTGTGTGGTGACTGAAATGATATTATTCTGTGTGTGGTGACTGAAATGGTATTATCCTGTGTGTGGTGACTGAAATGATATTATTCTGTGTGTGGTGACTGAAATGGTATTATCCTGTGTGTGGTGACTGAAATGGTATTATTCTGTGTGTGGTGACTGAAATGGTATTATCCTGTGTGTGGTGACTGAAATGATATCATTCTGTGTGTGGTGACTGAAACACATGGAATTGTTCCCTTATGCTTTCCATTGTAAGTGCAAAACATGATTTTAACAGATATTTTACACAAAGAAAATATCCATGAAATAATGGGAACTCCTGGCTCAAAAAAGTAATGTTCCATTAAAGAGGTACAAAATCAGCAAATAACAAAACAACATTTTTTTGCAAACATTTACAACTACAGTACCATCATTGCTTATGACCATTCACAGGTAAGCATGACCTATAATCACTTGTTTGAAGATAGAATCACCAATAACCAGTTCTACCAGTCACTGCACTAGCAAGTCCTCAAAACAAATAAAAAGAGTGCAATTATTCTAAACAAAACAACATGTCATCCAAATAATGTTCCCATTTTAACATTTGCCACAAAATACTATAAAATAGTATGGCGTAAACCTTCCTGTAAAATCAGTAATGGTTACGTTCATAATAAATATTGCTGTATATTAAATACCTTTTGTGATATGAAACCTTTAATCCAGCCAATTAAAATCTTCTATAAAATATAAATAACCTGTGAGCATTAACTAGTATGAGAGAGATATGTTGAATGCAAACGGATTTAAAAAAAAAAATACAATTCTACTTTGTCTGCAGATCAATTGCCATCTTACACACTGCAAATTCCACTAATGGTAAAACTGCTTGTTTTTATTACTCCACATTGCAGTCATGATGGCTATATACGTATATATATATACACACACATTTAAAAATCATGGAAATAAATTGAAACTACAAAAAGATTCTCTGGCTTGAAATGATTCAGACAAAATGTCCCTTTTTCCAAGAAGCTGGAGTATGGAATGTAACCAGGATAACGAGCAGGATGTGGCAGGCTTAGTGAGCAGTGACTGTAGGCTCAGAGACAGCACATGTTGCACACATACGACAGCACACGCTGCAGAGACACGACAGCACGTGGCTTGAATGGCTGATTCTGATACTCCATTGTCACTCGCACGGAACCCAACCCAGAACAGCTTGCGACACGATGCCACTCTCCTTGTTTGAAACAAAACCCTTCCGTTATTCGAAAAGATGGTCAAGGAGCAACAACAAGCTACGAAACATACCCTACAGAATAATTTAAACGTTTGAGAAAATGGTCACTGTCATCTTGCTGACATTCAGGAATGGTTTCTCTTTGCTCCGCTAGCGAAGGACTTATTTGCTGCTTCATGTTTGTAAAAACATTTAAGTCTGTCAGCTGGCCCTGTTTCTCTCTGTTAGCCTTCAGCCTTCACAGTCTGTGCACAGATGTACAGTTGTCACCATCCTTTTAAAAAGTCACATTTTGAAAAGTCGGATGCTCAGAAAACCCCTCGATTGCAGCCGATTAACTTTAGTGTACCTGTACCTATAGACCAAGGGCCCGCAGAGCATACCTGACTGTGCGTACCTCAATCACACATCTGCTGACCTACACTCCTCTGCTCTTTTACTGAATGAGCACCCAGATGAGTGCTTGTGTGTTTGTCTGATTGCTTTACACGTTAAACACTATTGTTTACTGGAGGTCTGCTTAGCTATTATAAATTGTCCAGGCATGTAATACTGTGTTGTCATGGTGTAATAATGCTACAAAATGGTGAGATGCTGGTGTGTGTGTGTGTGTGTATATGACTGCTTTTGTTTAAATATTCATAGTTCATAAATAGATTAAAACCAGAATGTCAGTAGCTATAGAATCTTTCACAAATGTCAGATCCATGCGTCATAGCAATACAAATAAAAAAAACACAATATTACATTGCTCTCAATAATAATAATAATAATAACAATAATAATAATAATAACAATAATAATATAATCTGTAAAATAAACAAGTTAATTAATAATTAAAAATGGTCTTAACAGCTTTTGCAGGCACACACACACATGCCCACACACACATGCACATGTGCAGCATCACACCCATTTGAGTACGTGTGCGCGTGCACACTCACACCAATATACACACACATACACACACACACACACACACAGGTGACAGAAGTGGGCTGAGAACACTGGGTGGGGTTGGAGACTCCGTGGCGGATCATGGCGGGATCAGTGGAACAGGGTCAGGGCTCGTCAAAGAGCTGCAGGTCTAGTCGCACCACTATCTCCCCGGTCGGAACCTCGTGGAGGAGCAGACGCTTTGTGATTGGTCCCTTGGATCCCTGGTCTTTTTTTATGTCTGCCAGTCGAATCTCTGTTCTGCCCAGGAAGTCTGCAGAGAGAAAGAAACCCTCATTTAGATCACACCCCTTACAGGCACTCAGATTAGACCCCTTACAGGCACTCATATCAGACCCCTTACAGGCACTTAGATTAGACCATTTAAAGGCACTCAGATTAGACCCCTTACAGGCACTCATATCAGACCCCTAACAGGCACTCATATCAGACCCCTTCAGGCACTCAGATTAGACCCTTTAAAGGCACTCAGATTAGACCCCTTACAGGCACTCATATCAGACCTATAGCCACAAACACATTTGCTTGAATCCACAGCTCTACAAACTGCAAATAAATCGGATTATTACTTATTCAAGGCACATATATGACTGTGTGTATGTCTGTGCATGTGTGCGTGTGAGTCTGAGAGCGTGTATGCGTACTTGTGTGTGTGAATGTGTGCGTGCTTGAGCGCGCAGGTGTGTGTGTGTGTCTGCGTGCACGTGTGTGCGTACACATGCATGTGTGTACTGACCGTCCGGGGAGAACTGGTCCCTCTCGAACACAGTCACACACAGGACATCTTGCTCCAGGTCCTTGATGAAGAACTGGCAGTTGGAGTTCCATTTGGGATTGAGTGTGTCCTGCAGTGTTTTGGTGATGTGGCACTGGGACCCCATTGTCACCTCACAGTACGGGTTACTCTTACCTGAGACAAACAGTACGTCACACACACTGTGCATCACATACTGTACGTAACACTACGCACAATACAGTACATCACACACATACACGCTCTACATCACATACACAAGCTGTGTACACCACACCAACTGTTATCCAAAGATAAATCATATTTTAATAGTATAATTCCTCCTTTGAGGACATGTTGCCTTTCTACTGTATTGTAAGTTAATTCTGCATAATCAAAACAAGAGATTCAGACTGTATAATACAGTATCTAACTCCTGTCATTGTGCATCATTGCCAAGTTAATGCATGCACACTGTATAAAGTATAATGCATAAGTAAGAGCGTGAGGGTCCGGTGTTTTTCCCACTGAAGGAGTAGGGGTCACGTACCATGAGAGCGGCAGGGTTTCAGCTCGATTCCCTCTACGATGTTCACCATCAGCCTCCCAATGCCGGTGGCCCTCTGAGACCGAACTGCCAACAATAACAGACGCCAGTCACAATGCTGCCCCTGTGTGGGGTACTTCCCTGTGGGAGGGCAATAATGCCCCTGTGTGGGGTACTTCCCTGTGGGAGGGCAATACTGCCCCTGTGTGGGGTACTTCCCTGCGTGAGGGAAATACTGCCCCTGTGTGGTGGAACTGCGTGGGCTGTGGCTCCTACCCAGGTATGCCTTCTCCCGCTTCCTCTTCTCTGTCTCTATGTAGAGCTCTGATGCCGCCTTGATCTTCTGCACCCACGCTGTCCTACAGCACAACCACCAACACAGTTACACAGTCACACACTGAACACAGCCACAGTCACACACTGTAATACTGCCCTACTCAGTCACACAATGCAACATAGGGACAAACACAATCGTACATCACCTGTGTAATACTGACTGTGTGTAGTACTGATGTAACATGTAGGCTGTGTGTAGTGTTGATCTGGAGGTGTAGACTGTGTGTAGTGTTGATCTGGGGGTGTAGACTGTGTGTAGTGTTGATCTGGGGGTGTAGACTGTGTGTAGTGTTGATCTGGGAGTGTAGACTGTGTGTAGTGTTGATCTGGGGGTGTAGGCTGTGTGTGGTATTTATCTGGGGGCGTACTGTACCTCTCATTGATGCTCTCGGCCCGTAGGGTGTAGACACGGTCAATGTGGGAGATGTGGAAAATGGGTTCATCTCCTGATGGGTCCGTGGGCAGCTTTACCAGAACCTCGTTGAGAAAAATGGGCTGTGGGAGGTGACAGAGACTCATGAACTCAGAGTGAAAACTGCATTCTATGATTCACAACCCCCTGTTCATCTGCATTCAGACCCACCTGTTCATCTGCATCTGCATGGTTCTTTAGCGCTCCACAGCCTGGTGCTTTAGCACTTTAGCGCTGCACAGCCTGGTGCTTTAGCACTTTAGTGCACCACAGCCTGGTGCTTTAGCACTTTAGCGCACCACAGCCTGGTGCTTTAGCACTTTAGCGCACCACAGCCTGGTGCTTTAGCACTTTAGCGCTCCACAGCCTGGTGCTTTAGCACTTTAGCGCACCACAGCCTGGTGCTTTAGCACTTTAGCGCTCCACAGCCTGGTGCTTTAGCACTTTAGCGCTCCACAGCCAGGTGCTTTAGCACTTTAGCGCTCCACAGCCTGGTGCTTTAGCACTTTAGCGCTCCACAGCCAGGTGCTTTAGCACATTAGCGCTCCACAGCCTTGTGCTTTAGCACATTAGCGCTGCACAGCCTGGTGCTTTAGCGCTCCACAGCCTGGTGCTTTAGCACTTCACAGCCAGGTGCTTTAGCACATTAGCGCTGCACAGCCTGGTGCTTTAGCACTTTAGCGCTCCTCAGCCTGGTGCTTTAGCACATTAGCACTCCACAGTCAGGTGCTTTAGCACTTTAGGGCTCCACAGTCAGGTGCTTTAGCACATTAGCACTGCACAGCCTGGTGCTTTAGCACTTTAGGGCTCCACAGTCAGGTGCTTTAGCACATTAGCACTGCACAGCCTGGTGCTTTAGCGCACCACAGCCAGGTGCTTTAGCACTTTAGGGCTCCACAGTCAGGTGCTTTAGCACTTTAGCGCTCCACAGCCAGGTGCTTTAGTGCAGCACAGTCAGGTGCTTTAGCACTTTAGGGCTCCACAGTCAGGTGCTTTAGCACATTAGCACTGCACAGCCTGGTGCTTTAGCGCACCACAGCCAGGTGCTTTAGCACTTTAGGGCTCCACAGTCAGGTGCTTTAGCACTTTAGCGCTCCACAGCCTGGTGCTTTAGCGCACCACAGTCAGGTGCTTTAGCACTTTAGGGCTCCACAGTCAGGTGCTTTAGCACTTTAGCGCTCCACAGCCAGGTGCTTTAGTGCAGCACAGTCAGGTGCTTTAGCACTTTAGGGCTCCACAGTCAGGTGCTTTAGCACATTAGCACTGCACAGCCTGGTGCTTTAGCGCACCACAGCCAGGTGCTTTAGCACTTTAGGGCTCCACAGTCACGTGCTTTAGCACATTAGCACTGCACAGCCTGGTGCTTTAGCGCACCACAGCCAGGTGCTTTAGCACTTCAGGGCTCCACAGCCTGGTGCTTTAGCGCACCACAGTCAGGTGCTTTAGCGCTCCACAGCCTGGTGCTTTAGCATTTTAGCGCTCCACAGCAGGGTGTTTTAGCACTTTAGCGCTCCACAGCCTGACGCTTTAGTGTTCTTCCCGTTGTTTAACACATGTGAGTCCCATTGCTGCTCCTGTGTGCAACAGGCCAACATGCAATACTGCAGGTGTGTTACTCACAGTCTTGTACATGCGATACTGCAGGTGGGACTTGGGGCTGAAGACCTTCTCTGAGCCAGAGAAGCCCAGGGGTTTGATGATCTGTGTCAGCAGCAGGAAGTCGTTGAACAGGAACCCGTACAGTTCCTTGTTGCTCTTGGCCTTGTACAGCTTGCCGCTGTGCAGAAACTTACGGGGTCCCAAGCAGTTTGTCACAGAATTGAATACCAGTTGCTATAGGAAACAAAGAGGGAGAGAGAGAGAGAGAGAGAGAGAAGGGGGCTGCTGTTATTTACACCCATTAATTAATCAGCTGGGCTGATCCACAGGCCAGGCCTGAGATATGTAAAATGATACAATCACTAAAAACCCATCAGTTTTGACAAAAAGCACCACCTACTGGCTCTGTTAAGCAATATCTATCTGGGTGGGTGTGTGTAAGTGTGTAGTGTGATGCATAAGTGTATAAAGTGTGTGTATAAAAGTGTGTACGTGTGCATAAGTGTACTGTACCTCAGACAGCCCCTCACACTGTACGTGGGCCTGGATCCACTCCAGCCGGTCTGAGTTCTCCTTCTCCCTCACACCCTCGTTCACCTGAGAGCACAGCTCCTCCGCCTTCTCCAGGGCCTGCTTCAGATGACTGTGGTCCGGGTGGCTTTCCGGAGTATTCTCCAGAATCTGCAGAGACCAGAGCGTCACCCCCAGCCAAGCTCTCACACACACACACACACACACACACACACACACACCGTGTTTGTGTACGCGTGTTCTTTATGATGAGTCAGGTCCGTGTATAGTAAGTGTACGTACATTCTTAATAATGAGGGGGTAGCGGGTGACTCTCTGCATGGGTTTCAGCAGGAAGCTGGACAGAGGCATGCCTTTACACCGTGGGTCCATGGCCAGCCTCTGAAACACACAAGAGAGGGAGGGTTCAGCACAGCCTGTAACCACAGAGCTCTACCCCTCAGCTCAAGCCCCGCCCCTGCTCAACATTTGCCCCATCCCCAAAAGGAGCCCCACCCTCGGGACGAGCCCTGTCCCGTTACCTTGACAAAGTCTTTGAAGTCGGGCAGCTCGTCGGTCTTGTGCTGGATGAGGGTGGCGCCGTTGAGCTGGCAGCTGCAGAAGCGGATGTACGGCTGCATGTGCGGCAGCTGTGCAGTCAGGATGTCACCGATCATCTTCACCGGCATCCGCTCACCTGACATCTTCTTCCTCACCCGCAACGCCCTGAGAGAGATACGCGATACGTGTCATTTTTCTCTGATGTAATATACACAATTTCCATCATGTCGTTATGCCAGTAGGTGGCATACTTAAGCAGCTTGATGTTGCACATGATGAGCTCCTTCCAGTTGACGAATATCATGGCCACCTCCTTCTCCGTCAGCAGCTCTGAGTCTAACAGCGGCTTCTGGAAGACCTGTACAAAGTGCAGCACAATGATTAATCGGCGCCTAACCAGCATTAAATCTGTATTTATGCACCACAGGCACATTCAGTTCTCATGTGTGACAGGAGAGGCCGACTGTGAGTGTTTCTCACTCGTTTAGCAAAACATTCTGCGGAAAAACTTTCAGCTGGACTGACATGACATGAGGCTGCAGTAAAATTACGTACACATAAACACAGAGACTGCCATACTGTCCACCAGTTTGAAAGCACATGGCCATGCCGTCTGCTTGTATAAACACAGACATTTGCATTTACAGTAGATCAATGTTTCTGTGTGTGTGTGTGTGTGTACCTCGGTGACCAGCTGCAGGTCGTTGACATAGTTCTCCTCGGTGACGATGAGCTCGTGGGTGTAGCCCTGCCTCTTCCTCTCCATGGGCGTCAGCATGTCCAGGAGGTGCAGGTCAGCACACCCTGAGAATGAGATAGCAGTGAGGGTCAGCGCTCCTCTCCTCCATCCTTCTCTCTATCTCTCTCACACACACACACACACACACTCTCTCTCTTTCTCTCACTCTCACTCAGAAAAACAACGATGCACTTTGTGACAGAAAGAGACGCTGATATGGCCGTTTCTCTGGTTGGCCAAAACTGGATGCAAAGATGACCATGCGAGTAAAGACAAGCAAACCGTGACCAAACGTGGTCACGTGGCGCTCATGGTGTGGAAACCAGTTTTGTTATTCTTCTAGCTTCTAACCAGCATAAAACTGGCCACACACCTATCCAGTGTTTCACAGTAACCACAAAAGCACCACAGCTTCTCGATTGGACCTCATTGGAGTTGGACCTGTTCCAGCCACACCACAATAACTCAAATGCAGCATCACTCTCTTCCATGACCATCACGAAGAGTTACTGAAGGTCAACTGTATTAAAACGCCAGTGCGAAACACACCTTTGGCCAGTCAGACACGCTTGTCTGCGTTTGCTGCCGTTTCTTTGTAAACGCATTCGTGCTTGTGCAAGTGCTGTTGTGTTTGTGTAAGTGCTGTTGTGTTTCTGTGTGAGCTTTTGTGGTTGTTTGCAAATGGTGCGTTTGTGTAAAACTCAGTAGTTGTGAGATGACTCTTAGGCTTGACATTCAGTCCTTAATCCTTACTTTAAAAAAGCCCCTAACACATCAAATTTAGTGTTTAAAGCTCACGGGTGTACACTTTGAATCAGGTGGAATTCATAATGTCTTGAGTTTGGGAGACAAGGATAGAGTGAAGCATCTCTCTTACTGACTTGCCAATGGCACGATGTTGGATTTAACGATCTGAGGAAAAGCAAAACCATTACAGTGCCTTTTACGGCTTTCCTATAAGGGCTCTTTTGTTAAAGCTGTGGACAGCGCATGCAAATGTGTGTGTGTGTGTGTGTGTGTATGCTGGTACACACATTTTCATTCTTCTTACTAGCGATCATGATGAAATACTCAAGTAGCCAGAACAGCGGGACAGGATATTCCTTTTATTTCTTCTCTTTTCTTGCAATTTCTTGTGTGCGGAGAGTAACATTGGAGATCACTTTATTCAGACATGGCTCATCTACATCTCCATAATTTCTGCTGTTCGGACTCAGGCTGCCCATGACACAAACTATCCCAGATACCTGAACGTCCAACAAGCGAGATCCAGTACTCTCACACAATAACGGAAACGTAACCTGCTCCACACCAAATAAATTTATGTCCGTTATAAAATTATGTTAAAATTACAATACTGTTATGCCAAAAATATTGAAACAAAAACAAGATATGGCAGCTGTGTTTATGGTGTAAAGGCCCCATCCTAACTTGAGATAGTGCTTTATAAACACTCCCAGCTATGTGGGACTTAGACACATCGGAGACACATGCAAAATCCTGCATGGATGAAACTAGATGAAAGTTTTTTAAAAAAAGCCAGAATTTGCAAGTAAGAATTCAATGAGGCACACAGACACCCAGTGAGATCCCAGTTTTCAGTGAGATTTCAGTGCCACCCCAAATGAGTATCCATCATATCCCCACTTGGTGAACTCTATCATATGTCATCTGAGCAAGGATGCATGTAGAGGAAAAAAAGGCAGAACTTTTAGTTAAGAAATTTGAGTTTAGTGTGCATATCTCAGGCCAAGGATGAGACCCTTAGTGAACGCCATGCTTTACTACATGAAAAATGTATCATTTAATGTAAAACAGGCCTTCTGTGCTGTAATACAGTTCATTAAAAAAAACAAAAAACACAGAGGGTAGAACTATTGCCTTTTAGGTACATTCCACTGTCTTTTCAAAAAACTGTTGTTCTTTTAAAAAGTTATGTCCCCCAAATCAGATACAAAATTAACTGATGGTAGGTTATTCAAAACTGCACTTGTTTGAGGTTTTATTGCAATCCATTTTCAGTGGGAAAACTTAAAATGATACATACCATATTAAATTAAAAAAACACTATTTATTACAATTTCATTCATATATAAAAATAGACTAGGCCACCATAGAATGACTTGGGTAACAAGCGTTCTCAGACTCACACAGCAATTCAAATATTTCCCAAATGTAACAGCTGAAAGAAAAACTGATGTGAAAACATCATGTAAACTAGCTGAAATCCCTTTCAAATTGCTCTGAACAAATAATGACACATCAAGGTGAGCAAATACAAAACAAAGTTTAAAAAAGTGAAGCAATTAGCCTACACACACTTAAAAACAAAACGTGTGTGTGCTCACGTGAACAAGTGTAGAGTGTGCGCAAGTGAGTAGTGTATGCACACGTGTGTGCGTGTGCATGCCTGTGTGTACATGCTTGTGCAAATGCACGTAAGTATATGTGTTTGTGTGTATGTGCATGTGTGCAAGCATATGAGCGTGCATGTGTGCGTAAGTGTGTGTATGTGTGTGTGCGTGCGTGTCTTTTCCCCCCTTACTTCTGGTGCTGAAGAATCATTTGGTTTAAAACACTGCTCTCAACCACACAAATGCTATGAAACAAATTGAAGAGTGGAACACAACATTCACCATTCAACAAAATAACTTTTGGTACAACAGACGAAAGAGGGAGTCATGTGATTGGACAAATCGAAGAGTTCAGTCACACCCACAGTTTTGACTGACACCACACCAGTGGTGGATCCTGTACTTAACACAAATATAAGCTCCCATGCCCAAATGCCATCACCTCTGTGGGTACGTGACCTCTGAACTCCTCCAATTGCCCATGTGACAGATCAGTGGTGAGAAAAACACAGCGTTCCAGATGCAGGCTCTGATGATACAGTGTAAGCACACACAGGCGCTGGGAAATAGTGGGTCTTTCTGTGGAGCTGTGGGAGGTAGTTGAGGGGGGGGAGGGGCAGGGAATTAGTGAGGTAGAAAGCGGGTGAACATCCAATGAAATGGGACTAGGTGGACATGTCTTTAGTAGGAGCTCCAGGATGTAAACCAGGGAGGTGCTTAAATGAACAAAAATGAAAAAACAGAAAAGGAAGATTCTAAATATTAGTTAACAGAAAGAGCCACAAAAAGACCCACTATCCAGGCTCATTCAATTCTTATCATTAATGATTATTCGTTTGTTATTATTTATTCTTAAAAATTAGTGTTCAGTTTTGTAAAATCAAATTTCAGTCATGTAATTATCAAATTATTGTTTGAAATAATTAGAGGTAGAGGAGATCCGTTTGTTGCCTTTGCCTTAAATGTGAGAACTTTATAACTACTCTGCAGTGTTCTTCTAGCCAGAGGGCCAGGTGCTGATCATGCAGGAGTCACATGATCAAGGTGTGCATCTCCCATCATCCCTCGGGGCAGAGTATAAGGGATAGTGGGTCTCATTGAGGACTTTCAGGGCTGAGTGGGAAATGGGCAACATATGATTCCTAGAAAGAGGAGGAAACACAGCACATAAGCAAAAAAACGGAAGAAAAAACGAACAAAAAAAGGAAACGAACACAAAAAAAAAACGTGCAAATACAGGAGAAACCAAACGAACCAGACACACGTGTTCACAGCGCAAGTACACAGATGACATAAACACCTCACGTGCTACATGGAGGTGGGGGGGGGGGGGGACTAACAGCAGAGAGAGCAGCGAGACTGGGTGAGGAGCACTGGACAGATGAGCCTTTCCTGCACCTGGCTGCGGTAGAAACACTTCCGTTTTACCTAACCCTATATTAACCCTCTTTACATAAAAGGTTACCCACTGCTGATGTCTGAGGTCAGTGTGCAGAACGAGGTACTCACACTGCTGGCTGGGGTCGGTGTCGGTGGTCAGTTTGACGTAATTGGAAGGGAAGAGACCCACGGACCCGTTCAGCTCCCCTTTCCACCAATCAGGATCCTCCTTGCTAAGCACGTTGATGATCTGGCCCTTCCCAAAGGCCAGCTCGTCGTCGTTCTGGGCGATGTAGTCGTACATGCCAATCACCTGGCACACTACAAGGCACATACGTCACAGGGGCGGGGGGCTTAGCAGGTCACATGGTCAACTCATTCTGAACAGCAGACGACTACTCCTCCTCTCAGTATAAATATAACTGCACGCCTGTGAAATGTGTGTAAAAACACAGCCAGTTACCCACACAATACACTTGTACCTTTCCTGCCAGTTTGTGTATGATTACACATTGCTGGCATTATGAAAACAATAAGGGCTGAAATATCACTACTGTACAGAGTGCATATAAATGTATGAAATATCTCCTCTAAAGGACAGACACTATAGTAACAAAATCAGTTCATACAGTCGCTCCATCCTCATAACCTCCTTACTTTAGGAGGGTTCCAGCTAGTGACAGGAGTTTCTGTGATTCGCCCATACCTGCGCTTGGCACTGGTGGTTTAGGGGGTGTGGGCTCTGTGGGTGTGGTCTTATTGGTGCTGGGACTTAGAAGCTTCACATAATTGGCTGGGAACCACCCAATCTGGCGCTTCTTCCCCCGAGCCTGGGTGACAGAGGGGTTAAAATCACTGAGTCACTTTAACATGTACATGGAGAAATATGAATACCATACACAGCTTTGTATTAGAGTAATTAAAGTATTATTAATAATAATAATAATAATAATGAATTAGTACTGATTTGTGATGAATAATTAGGCTATTAAAATCCCAAGAGCCTGAAAAGCCATATCTAACTTCAGCATAACTGGTCCTAGTCAACAGTATAGTGAGTATTGTAGTACAAACCCCAATTCCCAAAAAGTTGGGACAGTATGTAAAATTCACATAAACGCAGAAAGCAGTAATTTGTAAATTCTCTTTTACATATATTTAATTGAAAACAGTACAAGAGAAAGATATTCAATGTTTTACCTTATCAACTTTATTGATTTTTGTAAATATACGCTAATTCCGAATTTGATGCCTGCAACACGTTCCGAAAAAGTTGGGACAGGGGCAAAAAAATATATAAATACTGGGAAGTTCTAAAAACACCTGTTTGGAACATTCCACAGGTAAACAGGTGATGCTATCATGACTGGATATAGAATAATATCAAGACTCTTGATATCTTATTTTCAGGTACTCTTACAAGCAATACTATAACCTTGCTGGATTTGAATGGATCTCTATGGGAATTGGGGGTGGGAGCTGTAAATTACACAGGAATAGTATGGAACCCATGGTTGGCTAAATGGCTGTAAGTCATCAAGGGTCTGAGGTATCAAACAAGCCTCAAACCATCACCATGGACAGATCACTTTAAGGTTTGTTTCTCCTGACTCATTGTCCTATTGAACTCTATGGAAAAATAAGTCAGGAGAAGAAACCCATAAAGTGATCCATCCATATCTACTGCATATCTGGCAGCAGGGTGATGGTTTGAGGCTCGTTTGATACCGCAGACCCTTCCAGTCTTTTTTTTTTTTTGCCCCTGTCGTGGCAGGCATCACATTCGGAATTAGCGTATATTTACAAAAATCCATAAAGTTGATAAGGTAAAACATTAAATATCTTTTCTTTGTACTGTTTTCAATTAAATATATGTAAGAGGGAATTTACAAATCACTGCTTTCTGCTTTTATGTGCATTTTACATACTGTCCCAACTTCTTTGGAATTGGGGTTTGTACTTGGTGAAAGGTATTTTGTGTGCTGTGGGTGTTGTGAATACAGTGTATAGTGAAAGGGAATGCACATGTTGTGGTTCTTATTGAAAGGTGTTATGAGTATTGTACTTAGTGAATGGTATTGATGGAATTGTGGTTCCTGGTGAAAGGTACTGTGGGTACTGTAGTTCTTAGTGAACAGCATTATGAGTGTGGTGGTTCTGAGTCAAAGGCATTGTAAGTACTGTGGGTGTTGTGGATATTGTAGTTCTTATTAATAAATAATAAATAATGCGGCAGACTAAGACTATGAAGACAGCATCAGCAATGCATCAAATGCGTTGCCTCTGGTACATGCATGTTCAGTGTTTCCCATTAATGTATTAAATTGTGGCGGCCCGCCAGTTTAATTTCAACCGCCACAGTTTCCAATTGATCAAAAAATAAATAAAAATTTTAATTGTAGGCTTATGAGTGCAGCATAGCCCTGTTGTTTCAAAAAAACCCTCTCTTCACTCAGGTCGATGCCCCTACCCCCTGCTCACACACAAAACCCGCTGCACACAGAGGCTGCATCTCCTTACGATTCTGAGGAGATTGACGTGGTTAGTATGTTTGTGAAAGTTAAACACTCTGTGGTACATTATAATGGATACATATTGCTTCAGCATTAAGCTAGCCAAGCTCTCGACTGTGTTACGATATGAATTTATCATCAGCTAACGTAACGTTATAAGATACATTTATTTTATTTTTTACAACTAATGTTATCTCGCAAGCTAACCTGAAAATAAAAACAAAATAATACACCCTAGTTCATGCGTATCTCGTAGAAGATAATAATGACGTTATTCAAGGGAGATATCAGCACGATAACAGAACGCAACCTGCTGTGTTCACCCGTTTCCCTCACCAAAATAGTTTCCCTTTAGTGCAGGCTCTCAGTTTTTTTTTAACAATCTCTGTCTGGCGTCGCCCGGCTCGTTCGGCTTCTACGTCATATAACAGGATCTACTTTTTTAAATGACTTTACTATGAAAAGACAAAAAGAAGATGAAGAGGAAGAATCAACAGAGGTAGCAAAGATGTAATCATCAGATCCAATCAGATTCGGCTTTCTTGTCAATAAAAAAGTATTTACCCTGTTTTTATTGTAGTTTTCAATCCCACTTAAGACAGGGCTGAGCTTTGGACTAGAACAGGTTAAAATGCATTGTGATGGTTTCTGTATTGTCTACTGACAAAACATTTTTGAATATTTTTCATCAGACCACATTTCTGATGTTAGCTAGCTGTCTAGCCAAATAAAAAGGCCAAAATTCTATATATTTCACATGTTCCATTTCCCATGTTCCAATCACAAAGAATTGTGGATCTAGTGTTTAGACTTTAATCTCAAAGAGCACCAAATTGATACATTTAGCTGTTGGAATTGACAAAATTTTCTTCCGGGGGAGCATGCCCCCGGACCGTCCTAGACAGTTCGGGGTCCACCCACCAGTTTCAGAAAATCCTGTGGGAAACACTGATGTTGCCTCATCATATCGTTAGCGCCAGTACCTATAAGTTTCTTTCCAGCTACTATCAGCTGATGCTGATACAACCACAATACTATCGTGCATACCTAATTCCGGGTATTGTAATTATTGGTTAAAGGTATTGTGGGCATTGTAGTTGTTGTACCTGCAGCTCCCCCTCCCACCAGCCTCCTGGGTTCTTCTTCCGGATGAGGATGAGTTGGCCTGGAGCCAGTGTGAGCTGCTCCGCCCCAGTCGCGCTATAGGGGGCGATCACCTGCGCAATCTCTGAAAGAGGAAAAGGAAAGCGGGAGGAAAGGAGAGAGAGAAGAGGAAAAGGGTAGTGAGAGGAAGGAAAAGAGGGTGAGAGCAGAGGAGCAGGGTAGTGAGAGGAAAGAAAGGAGGGTGAGAGCAGAGGAGCAGGGTAGTGAGAGGAAAGAAAGGAGGGTGAGAGCAGAGGAGCAGGGTAGTGAGAGGAAAGAAAGGAGGGTGAGAGCAGAGGAGCAGGGTAGTGAGAGGGAGGAAAAGAGGGTGAGAGCAGAGGAGCAGGGTAGTGAGAGGAAGGAAAGGAGGGTGAGAGCAGAGGAGCAGGGTAGTGAGAGGAAGGAAAGGAGGGTGAGAGCAGAGGAGCAGGGTAGTGAGAGGAAGCAAAGGAGGGTGAGAGAAGAGAAGCAGGGTAGTGAGAGGAAGGAAAGGAGGGTGAGAGCAGAGGAGCAGGGTAGTGAGAGGAAGGAAAGGAGGGTGAGAGCAGAAGAGCAGGGTAGTGAGAGGAAGGAAAGGAGGGTGAGAGCAGAAGAGCAGGGTAGTGAGAGGAAGGAAAGGAGGGTGAGAGCAGAGGAGCAGGGTAGTGAGAGGAAGGAAAGGAGGGTGAGAGCAGAAGAGCAGGGTAGTGAGAGGAAGGAAAGGAGGGTGAGAGCAGAAGAGCAGGGTAGTGAGAGGAAGCAAAGGAGGGTGCGAGCAGAGGAGCAGGATAGTGAAAGGGAAAAAAGGAGGCTGTCTACAAAAAAACCCCTTCATCACCCCCCCCACACCACACCCCATCACTCACCTGGCTTCTTGCCCAAGCTCCCAGTCTTCCCAGCAGGTCCCAGAACCTGGAGAAACACACAGGCTTATACACACACATACACAGAAAGACACACAGGTTTATACACACACATACACAGACAGACACACAGGCTTATACACACACATACACAGACACACAGGTTTATACACACACATACACAGATTCACAGAGATACTGGCTAATTCTGGCTTATATCGGAATATACCTTTTGTGAAATTCTGGTAATATAACACGGTACAGGGTAGGCAGCACTGTGCTTTTGCTGATTCCCGTCCTGTGGTAGCGGTTATTCCATATGATTGTGATTTCTTATATTTCGGCAGGAGTACTGCCTGTATGGCAACCCTGGTATTGTCTTTGTGGGTTTGCTAATCAGCACCGCCACAACTGTACACACTGTGTACTCTAACCGTAACAGGCACACTATATTAAACCAATTTACACAACAAAGTCATATCATAAGCAGGTTTTTAAATCACTGAACATCTGTGTGCCCGGCGTGCCCGGACTCACCTCAGAGTCCCGAGGTTTGACGTAGTTTGAGGGGAACACACCGGTCCTGTCCGCCACTGTCCCGGTCCACCAGTCCCCCTCCTTCTTCAGCACCACGATCACATCGCCCTGCTGGAACGTCAGGTCTCCCTGCTCGCTGCTCTCATACGTGTACATCGCTATGAACTCTGGGAAAACACATCACACAGGGCTTTATTACACACACCTATACGTCGCTATGGAGGGTGGAGGCGTGTGTGCGGGTGGAAACGGTGGAGGTGGACAACTGGAGGTGTGCAGATGGGCGGGGGTGTGTAGGTAAAGGTGGAGGTCTGTGTTTGGATATCGAAAAACGTCCGAAATACGTCGGTCCTACCGGGTATCAAAAAACAGTACCAAATATTGATACTTTACGGTACATAAAGTTTATGGTACTTCTCGACGTGAATGCTATTTTGCAGCCAGTGGACAATCCATTGCATGAAATGCAACCATTGCGGAACTACTATTAAATTAAACCCCAGTAACACATCGAATACGGTAAAGCATTTGATCATCCAGTGCTGGGTCTTCTGACTGCTGACACCGATTGAATAACAGATACGGTTCTCGCAAACAGAACTTTTGGTTCGGATATTAACGATTACCTTGCAATAACGTTGGCGTAGCTGGCTAAGGTGGATGTTAGTTAACTGCTTACCTCGTATCTTTCAAGCTATCATAAACAAACGTTAGCAGTAGACAGCTAGTTGTGATCTTATTCTATCTCAGTCCGATTTACTTTCATACTAAGGTCCCTCTGTGAAAGCCAGTCGTGTAACTGATTGCACCCCTTCCGTAACTCCCTTTACTGAAGCAGCAAGTAGAGCTAAGCTGAAGAACAAAAAACAAGATGAATGGCACCGTGCTGTAACCTGCTTTATAGTAAAGAAGCTGCATCCTTTCAATACAGATGAATCTCAAAAATGGATGTCCTGACTGTTTTGGAATTGCACTTTATTTTCTTATGTTGTGCTGAATGTTTACAGAATAATAGCCTACTTATCAGTCATTTTACAAGGACATACCTTTCACAGAATAATACTTATCCGTCATTTTAGAATAGAATAGAATAACTTTTATTTCCCTTTAGGGAACTTCAGCTGTAGCCCCAGCAACAACAAAAAAGACATAGACAGTGGGGCAGACCCACAACACACAAACAAACATATCAAATAAAGACATTCAATAGAATCATTGCATTAATTAAGTGAATTAAAGTGGAATAGCCATGATTAGAAATAGCCCCCGCTGTCCCGAGATGTCCAGTGTCATAAGTCCAACACACAAACTCTGCCTCCACGACTTTCCTCCATACACGCAGTGCTGCGGTCTCTGTCCTCTGTTGAAACGGAGCTCAGCCTTCCCAGTCGCCGCCTCACTCCTCCGCATTATCTTCTTCTTCCCTGGTGGCCTTCTGAAGAGTGCCCGCACTCCCGGATCAGTCCCGACATCTTTAACTCCGGTGAAGAGCGATGGTAAACTCCGTGGCTGCAGATCCAACGAACATTCCGAGCATAATGCGAACGCGTCTCCATGGTGACGACCACAAATAAAATGATCCCGGCTAGACAATTCTTCAATATTACAAAAACGAGCAGCAGGAGTGCCCCGAAAAATCTCCATCCGCTTCCTCGTACCACAACAGACACATAGCGCATTAAAAAAAAACAAAAAAAAAACACAAAACCCCGACACAACAAAACACATTCAAATTAACAAACATGTACACGAGAGACAGCTGGACTACATGTCGCCATTACAGCACCATGTGACATTTATAATGACATAATGTTTACAGAATGAAAATGTTACAAATAGTAAAGATATCAGTTATGATAATTTATAGAAACATAGTTGGCCGATAAACATATAAAGATTTAATTCAAATAAAGTATAAAAAAAAAGTATTGTGCAGGCATCGAATGGAATTAAAGGTATCGGTTTTGGTATCGGTATTGAAAAATTTTAAACGATACCCAACTCTAGTGGAGGCAGGTGTACGTGGTGGGCTGAAGTGTGTGGAGATGGGCAGGTGGAGGTGTACAGATGGGTGTTAGGGTGGAGAGGCACCCTCACCTTCCCCAGGCTCCAGGGGTTTGCTGGGGGAGGGGCTGGGTCTTTTCACAATGGGGGGGCTGTCAGACGAACCCGACTCAACACTGAGGAAGAAAACACACACACATTAACACACACCGAAATACACTCAACACTGAAGCACAGAACACACATTAACACACACAGAAATACACTCAACACTGAGGGACAGACCACACACACATTAACACACACAGAAATACACTCAACACTGAGAAAGAAAACACACACACTAACACACACCGAAATACACTCAACACATTAACACACACTGAAATACACTCAACACTGAGGTAGAAACACACACACATTAACACACACCAAAATACACTCAACACTGAGGGACAGAACACACACATTAACACACATCAAAATACACTCAACACTGAGGGACAGAACACACACATTAACACACACCAAAATACACTCAACACTGAGGGACAGAACACACACACATTAACACACAAAAAATACTGTATTATCTACCATATATTAAGTGACAGAGCCAACATCTTACTCTTTTTTTTATTTTTTTAAATTTTAAACATTTATTTTACTCCCATTTTTCTCCCAATTTAGTAGCCAATTGAACTATTCTAATTCAAATCCCCCTGTGTAGCAACCGCTAGAGAATCACCACTATACAACCCTGTCAGCCGGTAGTAGGAAGGAGGGCGCCACGTCCTCTACAGGGCGCGACTCCTCGAGCTCCTGACCGTGATTCCAACTCGCCCAAGGCCTTTTTTGTGTGCAGCGATTCTCTCCGTGCCCCTCCCCCCACCCGGAAGCAGCCGCCAATTGCTGCTCCCACAGGGCACCGGCCATGCTCGGATCTGGCAGGACCGTGGCGCGAACCCCGATCCTCGGAGTACAACTGCACTGACTGAAAGTCAGCGCTCTTACCATTGTACCACCGCGGCGCCCCCAACATCTTACTCTTGACTGTAATAACTCAAAACAATATGACTATTTCCAAGACGTACCACATGCATTGTGCTGTATGCTACCATATAAAATATTGTGACCTGATAGACTGGCGCAGGGGGCCAGAGATGAGCTTGACGTAGGATTTGGGGAACCAGCCCCTCAGGCCCTGCACCTCCCCAAACCACCACATGTCCTGCTGTTCCAGCACTGTGATGACATCGCTCTTATTGAAGTTCAAGTGGTTATCTTTCTTAGCCCTCCAGGGATAAAGAGCTTGGGCCTGGAGACCCTCTACCTTCTCCCCCTGAGAGAGAGAAAAAAAGAGAAACAGGGGAGATATAGGGAGAGATAGAAAGAGGGAGTGAGAGGGGGGGAGGGATAGAGAGAGAATAAAGAAGGGAGGAGGGGAAATGGGGGAGAAGAAGGGAGAAATAGAGTGAGAAAGTATGCTACCATAATGTTATGGCTATATGATTATTCATATTTATATTTGACTAAAATTATACAGCATACTGCAACCATTTATCAGGAGCTCTTATCTCAGTACAGAGAAGGAGCAACAGGACAATGAACTCAAACAGAGAGTCACAAGTGTATGGCACCCCTAGTATTGTCTTTGTGGGTTTGCTAATCAGCACCGCTACAACTGCACACACTGTGTACTCTAACCATAACTCAAGTGTAACAAGAAGTGCTAGAATTCACTACCATCTTCTGTCAGCAAAATCAAATATCCAGACAGCCGAATCGAACAGTCTCTGTCACAGGCTCCTCTTCCCCTCCTATCCCCGCACTCTGCATACCTGTCCCAGAACGGGGGAAGGGGAGGAGCCAGTGAGAGTGGCGGGGGTGAAGGCGGAGCGTTGGCGGAGTTGGCCGGCAGTGGGGACTGAGAGAGAGGGCTGCGTGGGCCAGGACTCCCAGCCGTCAGCCTCCGACTTCTCTCCTGCACTAGAGGGCCACCTGAGCGAGAGGAAGGGAATGAGGGGGGGGGTAAGAGAGAGAGATAGAGAGAGAGAGAGAGAGAGAGAGACTGCTCAACCCATATGATAATTAGCAGGTTAGCAGTGATGTTGGAACAGACTGGAGCTCACACTGCTTGACAAATAAGTAAAAATAAGTCAAGTCCCAGCAAAGGTTACAGCAAAATATGCATCTACAAGAGCAGTATTGTCAGAACTGGGCACCGGAAGTAAATTCAAAGAGACAAAGAGTATAATTAAATTATTAACTTATATATTATTTTATTTAAAACATTTCAAATGAATTATGAAAAACTATATGTGTTTAGCATTCACATGCCTGTTGAGCAGTGTCCATTATTATAATTTATATGGGACCCTGTGGAACAAATCGAAAACTTGTTTGGTCCTTGTGATACTGAGTTAATCTCACCCTCCTTCTATGGTTGGCCTGTCAATTACATCAGAGTAGGCAGAGAGGGGGAGGAGCAATCACTCACGTGGTGCTAAAGTCCGCCCAGTTGCTGGAAGAGGAAGAGGATGTGGAAACTGCGGGGACAGGTGGGGCAGCAGGAGTGGCCGCGGGTGGGGTTGGCAGGACCTCCGGAGGTGGGGGCTGCACGGGGGTTGTGTTGGGCGTGGCCGAAGTGGGGGTTGTGTTGGGCGTGGCCGATGCAGAAGTGGACGTGGTGCGGGCAGCAAGTTTTGGGGCGGATCCAGATCCCACTGCAGAGTGCAGGCTAACGGGCACCTCTGTTTCGGATATCTTCTCTGCATAATTGGCAGGAAACCAGCCTGTCTTCCCATTCAGCTCCCCACCCAACCAACCAGGCTCGCCCGTCTGGGACTCATCCACCTGTGGGGGTCAAGGTTCAGAGGTCAGATGAGAACCACTGATCCAGACCACAGAACTCTAAGAGTTATTATAGTTATGTGATCCAGACACATTAGGAACCGTAAATACAGTGCTGCAGCTCACACACACAGACACACAAACAAGCACACCCCCCCCCCGCACACACACACACACACAAACCCCCAAACACAAACATGTATGCATGTACGCACATACACACAAATACACACACACACACACACTCAATGTTTGCATTAAATAATTCCACATTGTTCTACAATGATTTTGCTTCATTTGGCAAACAGATGAGTGAACAAACAATTGCAGCAGTAGCCAAGCTACTTCCTCACATGGATTTTGTCAACCTCAGTTCAGTCTATTCGTTTAATTTTGGCCACTTGTATTTAGGATGTGTAAAAAAATAGCTAACATTGAGTTTCAAATAAAAGACATGGCAGGCAATTAAACCCCATGAGGATAAGAACTTTATGGAAATGAATGAATACATGTAATTTCTTAGAATTTTTGGAGTTTTGAATCTTAAATGAGAATTTGAATATTCAGATACTGATTTACATCCCTAGAGTAAACCCATAGCAGCAGGGCATGCAGATGTAGCAGAAGCATTCAAGTAACAGTGAGCAAATCAGCACAGTGGTGGGGGGACAGTGGACAGCCAATCAGCACAGATGTGATAGGGGAAAGTGGGAATGACAGGGGAAAGTGATGTTGACATGGGGGACAGGGTTGACCAGCACTTACCCACTCCCCTTTCACCTCCAGAAGGAGAGCACACAGGTGAGAGAATCAGAGTTAGAGCAAACACAAAAAGTGATGGGTCCATGAATGTTAAACTGGGCCACTGGAATGAGAACACCTGCAGCCAGCTAAATTAATCTAATTTAAGCAGCAAACACATGTGAGGGTCTTACTCTCCATGCAGCACCTCAGATGGGATTCACAGTTCTGCTCCAGCAGGTACTATGGCTCTCTTGTGTGCCAATAGCAGTAACAGGAATACAACTCTTTCAGTCAAACTAATTAAGATAAGGGCTGGAGGAAGTGAAGGAATACCACATCCCCCTGTGATCACAGTCAGGCTTTAATATATCACCATCTCCCTCTTCCCCTGCCACTATGACTGCGAAGCTGCTTGGTCTGTGCCAGAACTAATGCCTCTTCCTCTCTATGCTCATAGAGTCTCTCTGTGTGTTAGCGCTGAATGCTAGTGGATGTGCCTGGACTGGTCTGTACCCTCATACAGTCTCTCTGTGTGTTAGCGCTGAATGCTAGTGGACGTGCCTGGACTGGTCTGTACCCTCATACAGTCTCTCTGTGTGTTAGCGCTGAACGCTAAAGGACGTGCCTGGACTGGTCTGTACCCTCATACAGTCTCTCTGTGTGTTAGCGCTAAATGCTAGTGGACGTGCCTGGACTGGTCTGTACCCTGATACAGTCTCTCTGTGTGTTAGCGCTAAATGCTAGTGGAGGTGCCTGGCAGGATCTTTACCATGACTATGTCCCCGGGCTGGATGGTGATCTCGTCGTGGCTCCGTGCCTCAAACGGGTACAGCGCCCGAAAAAAAACCACCTTCACCTTGTCCTGGCTAAACCCGCTCACCAGAACTTTCTCTGAGTGTAGAAAAAAAAGCACACAATATAGAGTGCCCCTGCAGACAGACAGACACACACGCAAACACACATGCGCGCACGCGCACGCACACGTACACACACACGCACACGCACACGCACACATACACACACCTGTGGGCCAGGGGGACTGCGTCGCAGGGGTCACTGGGTCAGGCTGCTGCAGGAAGAGTTTGTTGAGCTTGTCTTGCACATCTTTCCGGCTCTGCCCTTCCTCCTCCGACACTCTCGCCATCCAGGGCTGAGGGGGTGGGGTAGGAGGCGGGGCCTGTTCGCTCCCCTCCCGCTTCCAAACCACTGACGTCTCTTCCTGCACAGGGTCCAGCCTGGGGGGAGGAGACATGGAGGGGTTACGTTGTTACACGCACTCACCGCAGTGTGACATGCAGCTCAGCTGGGGTACCACAGAGTGATTGAAATGCATCTGCAGTCTCTTTCACAGGCCTTTTGATACTACCTGCCATTCCAAATTAGGAGAGAAACTAAACATTACCGATAACAGTGGCTCCAGCTCCAGCAGTATGTAACACTGGGAATGTAGGCTGGGACTCCAGGAATGTTCTGGAACCACACACACTTACCTGTCCTCCTGCAGGTCCCCCTTCGTGTCAGACTCCTGGATCTGGCCCAGCTCCCCCTCCAACTCCTTCTGCTTCTGCCTCTGTTGCCTGCTGTGGATCTCCCTCAGCTCCTGCACAGCATTGTGGGATAGTGGAAGAGAGAGTTGAGGTGAGAGCAGTTTAAGAACATCTGTGGTTCCTTCGTTTGCAGCCACAATTGTTCCCTGCAAGCGCCCCTGTGTGGTCAAGACCTGCGGCTCACCCACCGTCTGCTGTTATCTGAGCAGCAGGGAGACCAAGCTGTTAGATTCCTGGCCTTGTCACCAGAAGGTTGTAGGATTGAATATTAGGCAGAACAACCTGCCTTCAGCAAAACAGATATTCTGTGTTCAAATTTCAACTGTATAAAGTTAACGGATCACATTAATGCAAATGGAGAAAGTTAAAAGCGAATGCATTTCCATATGAGAGGGAGATACACCTGGGGATGTCTACCTGAACTCTGAATGTGAGGTGAGAAAGAGCAGAGCTGATTCGCCCCACTCAGGCTTCCTCATCGTGATCAGAAAGGCCGACAGCCACGCTGGGCATTCTTGCACGGAACAAGGTGCAGTCACTGTTACTGCAAAAGGAAACGTCTTCGTTTTTCCGGGCGGAGCTTGAGAGGGGAGGGGGGGGGGGGGAGGGGTACTTGCCGTTAAGTTCACTGTGCTTCACACATGAACCGCTGGTGTTATCACAGCCCGAGGCTACTAGCGCTGACAGGAGTACACAAGCCTTAAAGCCAGCAGTGAGGAGTAGGGGAGAGGAACCGCTAGGGCAGATCCCGCAAAGAGCTCCAGGGGATTCACCCATAGTGAACAAAAACCTTATATGTAGTTCCTTACCTGTACCATAGTAGGTATTCTCGTGGAAAAGCTTTTAGTTTATTGTTATAGGCTACCTTATAGCACTGGGCTGATTTACACTAATTTCCTGGTTCTCTAACTCTCCTAATAATCCCAGAATTCTCCACACATTCCTCTCTCTGTAATTTGTAGCAAAATACTTTTGCGAATCACATTCTTGTTACTGTTAATACAATGACATACTGGCCTCTAAAATTCATTATCAATCAACTGAGGCATGAACAAATAAGTCTGCATGTTTAACTGCTGATAGAGTGCTCTTTGTACACCGAGCTGGTTTTTATTTTTTATTTTTTTTAGCAGTCTGCTAACAGACCAGCTTCACAGCTCCATATACAAAATGAAACAACAGCACACTGGGCCAGTGAAGAGAACAAAAAAATACTTCCTATAAACTAAGAGATCATTGATTGCTCAAGCACTGAAATGTAGTTCACTGATACCAACCAGAGCTAGAAGAACATGTGAAATGGCTTCCTTACTTTTAAACATGCAAGCCTGCAGTCCTGGGATGTGAAGAACAGTCCCACATCCAAGCATGTGCCGCAGATCACTGAGAAGTTCCATGGAAAATTCCAACAGTGACCAGATCTAAGAATTTTTACTCCATTCAAATTGTCAGGATATGCTCCTATGGAAACATGATTAAGGGACCAGAGAGCAGGAAGCTGCCTGCTTTCGAGATCTTACACCAATAAATAACATTATTACACGGAGCGTCCCGTCATAGATCCTGCTTGTGGCTGGAGATGTTTCCATGGTCACAGAATTAGATTGCTGTTGCTTGGAAAGCATTAAACCCTGCATTCAGAAATACAGAACACCTGATTTTTTTGGAAAATCACATATTCCATTTCTTGCGGGAGTTTTTGCACCTTCGTTCTGAACCGCCCTGAGCAATCAGCGCACAGGGGCCGAAGACGTTAAAGCGCACAACACGCAGCCGTTAGAAAACAAAGCAATAAATCCGCCCATCGACACGCAGTTACCCAAGAACCGCGCGCATCACTAGAGAACAGCGTTCTATTATAGATGTTGCATTACAAGCCGGGGGTACGGGGGACTGCAAGTAATTACACATGAAAAAAATTTTTTAACACGTAAGCAACGGCGTTATTGCAAGTTAAATCATTTGCAACTCACCGACTGCATGGTTTTAGTGGCCCAATGTATCAAACGGGAATGCATGAGTACTACAATTCCCAGCATGTTATAATTATACATTTATTTCTAAACTGAGATAACCAATAAATATAGTGTGCAGTCTCAGTCTTGGATAGTTCTGTCTGCTACGATGCATTAGTAAGGGATTCCCTTTAAAGGAACCTGTTCCACGGTTGTTCTACTCAGGTCTCTTGTAACCTCAGTCCCCCCAAACAACATTTGGGGAAAAGCTGCTCGCACAGAGAACTGGGTAGTTCAACACTGGCAGGGAGCACACAGGCCTGAATCAGGAGGGGGAGGAAAGCTCCTCTTTGGCTCGAGCAGAAGCAGAAAAGCCAGAAAGTTAACCACAGCGTTTTTGTGACTGCATGGTTTTAGTGGCCCAATGTTTCAAACAGGAATGCATGAGTACTACAATTCCCAGCATGTTATAATTATACATTTATTTCTACACTGAGATAACCAATAAATATAATGTGCAGTCTCAGTCTTGGATAGTTCTGTCTACTACGATGCATTAGTAAGGGATTCCCTTTAAAGGAACCTGTTCCACGGTTGTTCTACTCAGGTCTCTTGTAACCTCAGTCCCCCCAAACAACATTTGGGGAAAAGCTGCTCGCAGAGAACTGGGTAGTTCAACACTGGCAGGGAGCACACAGGCCTGAATCAGGAGGGGGAGGAAAGCTCCTCTTTGGCTCGAGCAGAAGCAGAAAAGCCAGAAAGTTAACCACAGCGTTTTTGTGTTGGAAGCTCGGAAGCACCGAAGCAGAGGCAGCGAAGCAGCTGTCACTCTGACAGAGCCGTCAAAGAAAGCTGGGGGCGGGATGTAAATATGGGGGACGTGGGGTTTTGGGGTGGGTGGGGGGCACCTGTAGATAGAAGCCTAAGTGCTGCAGACAGTCCAGGAGGGAGGACAGACAGACCAGCAGTGCTTCCTCCACCACCCCCACAGACTGCAAGAGACACAAAGGGCTAGGGGTCAAGGGTCAGGGGTCAACCAGCACTGGGAGTAGGTCTGCCACAAACCTCAAAGGGAAGACATAAACAAATAAAAGAAAACACTCTGCAGTTCCTGTCTCCCATTCAGGCAGTCAGCATGAGAAACAGGTATATGTGCAGGTGAAACGAATGACAACACTGAAGTAACTCCTTTCCAGAGAACCCGTGTCTTACCTGTGACCAAATACATAACACAGGAAACATTGAGAAATACGTAAGTGGTGTTAAAAAGCTTAATTTGACAGAAACGGCATGTTTGGCTTTGTTTAACCCCTTAGTGCAGATTGTCTCACATGCGAGACAGTTTTACGCAACTGAGACACGCGTTGCTCCTGCAGCCAAACTATTAGTGGAAAACCCAAACGCGGTATTTTAACTTTATTGGTAGACGATTCGCGACGATTTCTGGCCAATGCGTAGTTTCTAAGTGTCACTATCTTTCCGTAGCAAGTCCATTTAACAAGCACTCCCCACCCAGCCTATACCTACCCATGCGTGACATAGTGGGCAATAGCGTCTATGTTGGGAGTTCATAAATATATGTATTCATCATATAATATCAGAATTCCATCCAGCAACCAGATAAACCCACCAATAGCCCGACCGTATGCAAATACAGCGGTGCAAATCGCTGCTCAATCAATACCGACATAAACAAGTGAAATCATACAATGCCATTCTACTATCAATATCTGCTATTAAATATGGAATTCGTGTGCAATCCTACCGTGGATTTAAGCGTAGATATGTCCCTTTCAAGATTCCGTGGTCATTTATTGTCTTGGACAATCCGTTTGAAAAATACACAGCGCATTGGAACACTATTAGACAAACGAAACTAGCTCTGCGTAACCCCCCCTTCCTGATTGCACTGCTGTGACGCTTTCAATTTTATTCTGGTTTGATCGACAATTGTTTTATCCAATAGAAGGCACGACAAGCTTCCCAAAAGTAATTTACATGTGTAATTGAAAGCTTGGATTAACTATTTAAGGGCGAGCGTAACTGCAATACTTGTTATATCACGACAATTTTACGCAGGCATGCGCAGATGACGCATTTGGTTTGACGCAGTTGGTATGACGCATTTGGTATTACGCAATAAAACTGCGCGCAACTTTGAAGTGACTTTTTAGTAGTTTTCCCCCGAAGTCGGTCAGAAGAGGACAACAACAGAGATTCTTCTAATCCCTGTAGCATAGATTCTGTGGAAGAGGTGCCTATCAATATGGGGAAGATATCCTCCTCGACATGTAAGTATTACTGCTTGTAATATTTTGATTATATACATTCGTTTTTCCACTGCGTGCTATATGTTCGTTATTTTAGTATTTGCATCAGTCGTAATAGATAATAATGCTAATAATGCTGAACATATTTGAAAACACACTTTTTCAGACTCCACCTTGAATAACTACATGTATAAGGCAAATTATACAGTACGTTCTTTCCGTTTATTTTTTATTTTCTATTTGGTTTAGCTATCTCATAGCTTAGAATGTATAGCTGACTGTATTCGGTTGATGACTAGCGATAGCTTCTACGTTGTGAGAAAGTAGCGCTTTCGTGACTTTGCTTCGTAGATTGTGTCTATGACCTTCAATATGCACTTATTGTACGTCGCTTTGGATAAACGCGTCTGCCAAATAACTGTAATGTATTGATACTATTGTGTTCGTGCCGTTCCCGTAGTGGCTCGTGGTGGCCTGCTTTGTTAGAATTCATAGCATTCACAATGAAATTGAGTATTTTAGCGCTGTTCGGTTTGGTTGCTCAGTCGTACGTTATAAACTCCTCAAAAAAAGTTCGGAAACGTTATTTCGGTCGATTATTCCTCCCCTTTAATAATACCAATTGGTATTGTATTTTATATCGTTGGAAAGCCTGATTCGTCACCTTTACAACGAGGTACAACTTGTAAGGATCGTGCATTCGTGGAATGAGCAACACAGCTAACCGTGTGGGTAGCGGCCCAAAAAAATGTGCCAAAATCCCCTGCTATATTCTTCTGTTGGTATTCACTCTCGTTTTGAGTTGCTTGGTGGACTGGATGATTGCACTCTCCCACAGTAATAAGGAAAAAACAACACATATTGGCCATTTTTACACTTTATTCATTTTACACTGTCAGGGACCTCAGTAGCGTGTGGAAGATCCATACGCAGCCACAACAGCTTGGCACCTCCTCCTCATGCTGGTCACCAGCCTGGTCACACACTGCTGTGGGATGGCATCCCATTCCTCGGTGCCAATCAGGTGCCAGTCACACACCTGTGACTGGCATACACCTGCCAGCACTTGAAGCTCAAAACGAGAGTGAATACCAACAGAAGAATATTGCAGGGGATTTTGGCACATTTTTTTGGGCCGCTACCCACACGGTTAGCTGTGTTGCTCATTCCACGAATGCATGATCCTTACAAGTTGTACCTCGTTGTAAAGGTGACTAATCAGGCTTTCCAACGATATAAAATACAATACCAATTGGTATTATTAAAGGGGAGGAATAATCGACCGAAATAACGTTTCCAAACTTGTTTTTAGGAGTTTATTTTATGCCTCGATTTGCCGTGAAGCTAGAACATTGGTAGTGTGTTCCGATATTATTTTATTGTAATTTCTTTGTGCATAATGTACTCTATGGGGTATTAGTATATCCATGGGTGATGCTTTTCACTTAGGGAATGGAAAATATGTATTCAAATGTACTGTGTCCAGATGTGTGCAAGATGAATGTAAAATAAATAAATAAAATAAATAAGCAACAGTTGTGAAACACACTACAGAGTAATGCCATCCTAGAGCACGCAACAAAATATAACATAATGTAGCATACAGAAGAAAGTGTTTACTGAAGTACAAGAGTGAATGATTTCATATTTAGCTGTGTGTACCACAGTGTTATAATGCTTCTGCATTATGTAATTTGTTCCTATAACATGCTTGACCCTCCACCTCTGCCACTCCAGCAGTGCCCTCTACTGGTCAGAGTGAAGCCACTGCAGGACCAGATCCTTACAGCATACTGAAGACCGTGCCATTGATGAGTGCATTTTGGCCACGAAGGCACCGCACAGGATGAAGCAGTATATGAAGGATAATGGTGAAAAAATGGCACACTTGCCATCAAACACTGAACTGAAACTGTGCAATATCAATGTTTTCATCCATTAAGTGATCGTAAGGTAAAATGTATATGCTTTATAAAGGACAAAAGGCTTTTTAATAATTTCTCGGAGAGGTTTTGGGTAGGTTATTGGACACCTAGATATCCACCCCCCTGTACTGATCCAAAATAATTCCCACATGAAAATGATAAAAAGGTGAGTTAAATGAGTCAAAACGGTTGATTTGCACTGAAATGTATGATTAGTTTAAGATTTACAGCTATTCACATTTTAGCCAATTTGGATAGGTTTGGAGACCCTGGGTACATCAGGCTACACTGCTTACATTTCGTGTCATAGATCTTTAGTAGTTCTGTATATCACCCTGCGATTATTGAATGCTTGTGGACAAGGAGTTTATGATCCAGGAAATGTGTAGTTTTACCTGTTTCACTTATGTAGCTCTCAGTATTTTGAAGAAATATGTTATTTTGTGCATTTTTTTGAAAAGTTTTGCTTGCATTTCCGGCACTTTATTTTGACTTCAATTATGAAAATAAACAAATCTAAGTTTGTACAAAAAATGGTACACCGGTTTTGTTTCATTTAAGCCATTTACCAAGTTTATGTGATGCTCACACCTGGAGTTATAAAGCCTTAAACATGAGTACCCCCATGATTTACCAAATATGCCATCTGCGCTAAGGGGTTAAACCTATTAGACCAGGGGGGTTTTCAACCTTTTCTGATCCAGGGACCCCATGCTCAAAGGCATCCAGGAGAATCATAAATTCTAAAGGGTTACAATAAAATAAAAAGGTTTAATATTTTTTTATATTTTCAAAAAATCATTAATTGCATTTCTAATTATTTCAAGTCATTGCATATCAAGTCTGGCCAGGGACCCCCTACAGTACCTTCAAGGACCCCCTGTTGAAAACCCAGGCATTAGACCTATTTCAGGCCAAACAAGCTGATGTCAGGATTAGGATTAATTCTAAAACGTGCAATAGATTATTTCCACTTTAAAGGATGTGGTGGCGGTTATCTGCTATATCCACACAACATAAGAAGGCACCCGTGCCTCTGTGTTCCAAACAAAGCACAGCACATTTGCTGTATATTCACAACACATTTTGCCACCATTGATTGCTTTAGCTTCGATTAGCTGAGCAACATAAAACTAATAATAATGATGGATACGCAAGGATGCAGCAACACAGAATCTCCAGCTGAAGGCAGGCAGCAGGGGGTCGGATGGGGTGGGGTAAGTGCTGGTTGGCATGGTAACTACCTGTAGCCCCCTGTGCTGCTCCAGAATCGGCGTCAGGTGTAGGCCCTGAATCCGAGCAGCCTGGGCCTGATAGAACAGCCCCAGAGCCTTGGGGAGTGGGCCAGGGCGGGAAAAAGAGGTGTGGCAGCCATAGGGGAAGGGGAGCGCGGGGCAACAGAAACAGGACAGGGGAACAGATGATCACAAGGAGCACACCATCCCTCTCTCAGTCCCCTTCTCATGAGCACACACACTCACATGCATGCATAAACACTTACTCTCATGCACACAGAGTCACACACACACACCTACCCCCCAGAGCAGGGACAGTGGAGATATCACACCTGTGCGCTGTACCTTTAGTCGTGTTTAATGATGTGTCTTGTACCTTTAGCGGCGTTTAATCTTGTGTTCTGTTCTTTTGAACCCTTTAAGGTGTAAGATCACAAATATGTGATTAGAATGTTCTTCACTGAACATTCTAATGCTGATGTAATAATCACTATCAATGTTCTAGAAAACTGACTTTGAAAAAAAAACATTCCCAAAAACGTACTCCTCAAAAGACTGTGTTTAATGCTGTGTTCTGTACCTTTAGCTGGGTTTGATGCTGTGTTCTGAAGTGTTTTAGTTTACCCCTTCCTGCATTTATTGTCTTGGACAATCTGTTTGAGAAATACACACCCCTTTACAACGCGAGTACACTTCCTGTAACCTCATGGGCAAAACCCCCCAGATGGACCTACAGCTGTGAAGTATTTCACGTTGTTCCGGTTTGATTGACAACTATCTGATAGAGGACAGGATATCCTTTATGACTGTTTCCAATGTCTTATTGGATACTTTGAACAATAAATTACAGCCGTGTGTAACAGCATTTTTCATTTCATCAGTTCAATATTACGCAAACAGCTACAGAAAACGCATTCACTCTATCGGAGAAGATGCGTACAAATCAGTGGTGGCTGTGGGTTGCAAAACTGAGGAGGCAGGATGAAGTCAGTGTTAATTTTGGCAGTGTTTTAAACTGACTTTTTTGTTTTAGTCGTGTGATGAAAGTGCTAATTAGTTTTAATCACATTTAGTCCATTTTATCTTTCATAGTTTTAGTTTTTTTTTAACTATCAAAAACTATCTGGACACTATCTCCTTTTAGTCATCAATAACTATGGACATAGGGTCTAGTTTTAGTCCACAAAAATTCTGTGGACATTTTAGTCAACAACAAATATGGACATGTTGTTCCAATTTTAGTCAACAAAAGCTCTGGCCATTCTAGTCTTGTTTTGGCAACAACATTTCAGTAGAAAAACTCCAAATCTCTGCTTACAAAAACACACATTTAATTTTTGTCAGATGTAAAAGCAGGCTGTTCAAATTGGCCACAAAATGGTAGAAGGTTGTAGGTAGGTTGTATAATCAGGTACACTATTTTTCAGTGAAGGGGATACCGCTCATTTTAATAATTCAAATATGTTACTTATATCACCATGGACAGTTGAAATAAATATTACTTTCTCCATACAGCAAATTGTTAGCCCTGCCCCCTGGCCTATGATGTTGTCAACATGTGCTGAAGTCAACATACATCTTTGGTCCAGTGTAGCTCAATGTGTAGGACAAAGTGCTAGATGTTCAAAGTTCAAATCCCTTCCTTCACTGGGCCACCCAGTGCAGACTAAAACTAATATACTCAATGAATTAGTATGCACTTGCACTTTGGATAAAAAAGTGCCCACCAAATGGTAAATATTATATTACATTATATTCTATTTTATGTTCTCCTACTTGCCCACTTACACCCAAATGAACTTTATTTCTTACACTGCTTACACATTGAATGAGTAAATTAAGGTAATTTGGATGTAAATGTACAAAAGTTTAGCTCCCACTGAGAAAGTTCACAACATTACAGACTAAGTGACAGGGCTAACTATTTTCTCTTGTTTCTGGCTTGAGGGATAAAGTAATATATATGCAGAAATATTTCTGTCCAACACTATTTTAGATTTTATAGATTTAGTGACGTCACCATTAGTGACATAAGTTGTAATGCTGAGTGGCTGGCTGTTTAAGTAATACGTTGTGACATAAAACCTTTGAAAGGATGCAGAGATCCACTGCACAGAACATTTCTCAGAAATATTATAAACATAGACTACTATAACAAAATAACTTAATTACTTGGATGGCTAGACAGCGGGTTAGAGACCACCACAATCGAATCATGATTTTTCTGGGATTCGAACCTCAGCCCTCATGATAAAAACTTGGGCCTCATCTGCTCAACAGTCTGTGCCACATTGCAAGTTCGATTACACGGATTCGGAGCAGGGACGATTTTGTTGAGTCAAACAGCAGGTGGGATACTGTGCAAAAATAAAGTTCAAATTTGAAATGTAGGCCTACTGAACATGTCAGTGATGTTGACTCAACAATAAACAATGACGCACAAAATACTTCCCAAAACAAATAATAAATACGCCTAATACAAGACTTAGAACCTGGCCATAAACTTTGGCCAACGGCTTGGGGAATCAGGCTAAAATCAGTAACTCCATCCCCTGAGTAACGGAGCTGAATTCCTGTTTAGCTCGCAATGAAACATTACCATGGCATATCGGATCATATCTAACAAAACCAAACATTTGGTTTTATAGGCCCCTATTCCTTATTCCGAAAAAAATCAAATAATTTGTGCTATGCTAGTCTAAAGCTGGTGTCACTATATAAACATTAAACATTAAAATATCCGACTATGTGTCGCGCCCAGAGTTAGGCCTAGTAGAAATAGATCTCTGGTCACGTCCGCCTTGTGCGTGCGGAGTCAAATTTGCGAAATATTCTGCGCACCTGCGTGCGTGCGAAATATTCTGCTTTGGTTAGGGGGTGTACATATCTATAAAAATGACCAGTGATTATGAACATTGTTTTTTTTTTTTTTTTTTTTTACATATCTATAGTTATGCAAGAGCTGATTTTTATAGAAAACTGTTTTCACTATTATTCCACATCAACAATGTAAAATTAATGTTAACCAAACTAAGAAGCACTGAAATTAAATAAATTTCCATCAATATTGTTTGAAGTTGCAATATTGTTTGTTCGAATAGTGCACTGAACCAGAAGGTGTGCTATTTAGTGCCATCCATCCTCATTAACAAAACATTCTGTTGAATAGGTAAAATAATGTGTTTTATTACGTCTAAATCTAAAAACTTTGAATGTCGGCAGCCATATTGGCTTGGCACTGCTGAGGCTTAGTGTTCCAGAACACTCTGGCATTGAATGAGTTAAAAGTCAAATAAAATATAATTTAAAAAGTAATGGAATTACATTATTTTTACAGAGCTTAATGCCATGTATGCATCCATTTGTATTTGTTATAGATTTCATACAACAGTAACTATTTATAGCCTAATTGGAATGTATCTCCAAAAATCTCCAATTACTGGTTGCTAACAGGTACAGCCAGAGATTTTGGAAGTGTTATTGCAAACCTATATAACTTATTTTACTCCAACCAATAGTAGTCAGGCATTTACTGTAAATGTTTTGTAAAATACCTTTGACCAACATCAACCAATAAAAGCATGGTGAATCGTGTGTGCAGAAGGTATGGGGACTTGATTTTCCCTGCACCACACATGAGCCAAGCTGCTGTTCTTTTTTGACACACCTGACATATCTTTTCAATAGATATTATCTGATATAAAAAGACCGACTACATGGGTAGACAATTTCCATAATGGGAAAATATTTATTGCAAGTCAAAGTATGTACTTTAAATTGCTTACTTTCAGCAATTGGCTGGAGAATAAACGGCAGAACAATCATTACAAATAACATGTTGTTACCCACCCCTATTTATTTGAACCGGAATACACAGACAAGGAGCTAAATCAAATTGAAGTGGGTGGAAGAAGAATGGAGGCTGAGACAGAAAGGCAAGACAGAGTATTCTGTGTATTCCGGTTCAAATAAATCTGGGTGGTCATCAAAGTGAAGAGACTCAACATCCTCGTAATAGTCTGATGAATAATCAGCATTGCAACATGTTTTCGATTTGGATGTTAGCTTATAAAGTGAACCACACACTACTGGAAACAATACATTTTAGTGCTCGCAAAATAAGTAAGTACGATTGCATTAGGTCAATTCTGCAAGTTCAACTGAATATATGTTAATTAAAATTTTTATTTAATAATGAAAAAAAAAAAAAACTTTCACACTCGTTTTCACTTCCAAATTAGAGGTTTATATGTAAACTGGACTTGGTTGAGGTAAATTGAACCTGTATCTATATATGCTGCAAATGGACTGGATGGAGCGGTTCCTGGGGTGATCAAAGTTTGAAAAAGAAAGATGTGACGACATTATTATTACCAATCATAATGCTGGAAATGGTTCGTAAAAAAGGGTCTAAGTCGGGGACATTTTTTAAATTATCCTGTAAGCGATGGTCGTAGCAATGTACAAACAGTGCACTGGGGGAAACCTCTCATTTTAGCCTGCAGTCTAATACAGGTGGCATGACTGCAGCCCCGTCATACCTCCGAGCTACCAGTTTGCTCATCATCGAGCACTTGAAACGTCAAAAAATCCAATAAACTTCTCCTGAATGTGCCCACTTCCATCAACGTATCGCAATGCAAGCTGAGAGTGACAACTGGTGTCAGTCATTTCATCAATTTGCCAAACCAAAAAAACGAGCAACCTCGCGTTTTACTTTACGTTTTAACTAACGTTATCTCATTGTTAAAAACAGTCGATGACTCCAAGAGAGAGGCAACCAAATCATCATAGCTGGCCATCACATCAACAAACGAACTGCCTAACGTTACCGGTGAACTTCCTCATTCATCCTGCCTTATGAAAGCCAACGTAACGTTAACTCTTGCTGGCCAAGTAACGTCAACGAACTTCAAGCACAGCCCTATTTCGTCTTACGGTTTCATCATGTTTTTACGGTCTATGGTTTTAAGCCTGAAGCCTTTCCCCCTCGTCAATAACATGCTCTGGGTTATTCAAATTTGTACCCAAAGATTCAACTTTACCAGTGCACTCACATGTTCACTGGATTCTGCATGCTGTGTGAAGGCTCTGGATGTTGTGATTTTATATACAGCATAATCCACATTGTTTGCATTTGTTTATGTGCTAAAAGTGTGCTTTTGAGACCTGTTTCTCCGTGCAATGGGAGTGAATGGAAAGAGAAAAAACATCATTCTCCGTTGGCCAGTTGCTGACCACTGGAGCAAGTCATGAAGATGAGCGTGAATATTACGACTCGTATCGGGGCCAAGTAGCTATACAATATTATGATCTAACAAAGTTCAGTATGCCTTTAAATAGAACACTCTCTAAATAGGTGAGAATTGACCATTTGAGCGGCATTTGAGCGAAGGGGTTAATGCCGTGTTCTGTACCTTTAGCTGGCTGTTGAAAGCATCAATCTCCAACAGTTTGGACCGGGTCTCTCGCTCTAGAGCATCCAGCTGGTCTCTGAGCTGCTGGCGGGTGGACTCCTTCACTTCCAGAGCCTTCCGCAGGGTTACCAGAGAGTCTCCTGCAGGAAACACACAGAATTTTCTCTTAGACAAAACCCTCAAACCGCAAAAGCGGTTAGCAGCCTGCCATCGCTACTCCAGAGTACGACAGGATACGAATGTTCTGTTCTACTGAACTACTGCTGTGTGGGACTCACTGTCTCTAGCAGTGCTACAGCACCAGTGCAGTTTCGGACTTACTGTGCAGGCTGCTCTGTTGGACCTGTTTCAACTGCTCATTCAGACACTGTTTTTCAGGGATGAGCCGACCAAGCCACTGCTGTGACTCCTGAAAGACATCATCAGAATGGGTAAAACCAACACAGTTCAGCCACTGCATATTAAAGGCTATAGATAGAGCATTTCACCCCCTCTAGTGTCTCATATGGAGATTGCATCTCATAACAACACAGCTGGAAGTGGAAGCACACAGCCTTCAACTAGTTGTCAGATTGTTTCATCTGCATTTTGTGTACATAAAGTCACTTCATCTGAGTGTGAAGAGTGGAGTCAGAGGCACAATCAGGCTCAATCATGTCAAATATTTTGTGGTTGGGTTGGACAAGCAATTAATTCATAAACAAATTTAGCAATAAGTAGCAATGCATTATCTCCATAGATTTAGGTTACTCTATGCGGTGGTGTTTCAAGATTCATGTAACCCCAGTGAGAAAAAGCCCTTATCTAGAGGGGTGGAAATCTCGGAATGAGAGGCGTTTTGAAATAAACGTGTCGATTTAGCCCAAGGTGGAGCCTTCCTACATCCTAGCCGGTTAAACAAATTTCACTTTTCAAACAAATTTAGCTGATTTTTCACCTAGACGCGAGACACCGTTTCACTGACTTTTCAACACAAAAATGTTCACTGGGACGTTATGATATAGCTAACGTTAGCTAGTGAGTTTGCATGCATCTTGTCTCTGCTAGCTATATGTAAATACCTTCTTTATTATAACTATCCATCTAGGTAATGTAGGCTATAGCCCACAATGGAGATATTTATTCATAATGGTCGTTTGGAGCTGGAGGATTGCATCTGGTGAGTTAGCAGCGGTGAAACTAGCGCCCAGCACACTAATGGGTCTTGCAGGTGTTCCAATCCGGCCATTTTGATTCCTGCAGAACTGCACCGCTGGTAAATCGAGCTGCAAAAGAGCTAATGTTAGAAGCCCTCCAGCTGATTCTGGCGGTCGCTAACAGGTCCCAACGGACTAACGCTAGATGATCTCTCGTAAACCAATGTGCAAATAGCTAGCAGCCCGACAGCATATACGCCGGAAACCTGCTATCTGGGTCCGAACCCCAGTTTAGCAAAAAAGATAATAACTAACATTCTATGTTTGATCTGATCGCGTTCGTTTACCGGTCGAGTAGAAAAGTGCGTTGCTTCTCAAGCATTGTGATTCTTTGAGCTCCCTCCAACGACTAAATACCGAACCAAGGTTGACCCTCGACTTGCTCCGGTTCTTGTCAAGGACTGGTACCGGGGTGTCAGACTAGCTGAATCTGGTAACCAATTGAGACTCCTGATACAGAGGTGGGTGTGGTCTGGCTCAGGAGTTTGTTAGAGCCAGGAATCAAACTGACGTATTAGACAGAGAGAAACACTGCACTCTTTTAAGGCCCGTAAAACAATTTTTGTCATGATAAAATCAATATTTATTTTTATGGAAAAGCAATAATTTTATTTTGCAGCTTTCATCAAGCTCTGTGGATGTATTATTTAAAAAATGTTTTTAGTCAGCATAATCTATAGCCTTTAAACACTGAGTTTATTTAGACAGTGCAGTGCACTGTGGGTAATTTATTTTACAGTACAGTGCATTATGGTTGATGGTGTGTTACAGTGCATCGTGGGTAACGGTAAGTTGCAGTACCTGTCGCTGTCTCTGTAGATGTGTGATCTCAGCAATGCGGCATTATGGTTGATGGTGTGTTGCAGTGCATCGTGGGTAATGGTAAGTTGCAGTACCTGTAGCTGTCTCTGCAGGTGTGTGATCTCGGCAATGCGCAGCTCGCGGGTCTTGTTGGTGCTCTCGATGTCATGCCGTTGTGCAGACAGACGAAAACGAAGATCCTGCAACTTCCCCTCCAGCTGCTGCCTCTTATCGTTCTGCAGTAAAATAACAGTAATAAGGCATCTACATGGACCACATGGTGCATGTGGCGTATACAGTAGTGATGTATTATTAGGGCCTTGTTAAAATTGTATAAAAAGTAATCTGGCTTTAAAATTAGAAGAAATGTGTCATGTTTAACTTTGTACCATATAGAGGTCAGGATAGCTTCTGTTCACTTAGATATTAATTGTAAAAGGCATTTTAACCAGGGGTGACCAAATCTTTGCACCCCATTGTATACAGTGATGGTGGTGTATGCAGTGTATATGGTGTATGTGGTGTATATAAGGATGGTGTATTACGGGGTGTATATAATTGTGCTGGAGTATGTGGCTTATATAATGGTGGTGTAGTACGGGGTGTATATAGTGGTGGTGGAGTATGTGGCTTATATAATGGTGGTGTAGTATGGGGTGTTTATAATGGTGGTGGAGTATGTGGTGTATATAGTGGTGTTGGTACCAGCGCCTCCAGCTGGAGCTCCAGGGTTTTCTTGTGGGCCTTCAGCAACACCATGCTCTCCTGTTCACGATTCCTCTGGGTCAGCAGCTCCTGCCGTCGGCTCCTCTCCCACTCCAACTGCCTCTGCCTCTCCAACTCCCGTTTTGCAGCCTGGAGAACAGCACAGTATCCTTAAAAACAGACTCACACACACACACACACACACACACACACACACACACACACACACACACACACACACACTCACAAACATACTCACGCACACACACAGACCCCTCATGACCTCTATCCCTCCCCTTGCCTCTCTCCTTTCTATCTCCTTGCGTCTCTCCTCCTCTCTCTGTCTCTCCAGTTCTCTCTGTTTCTCCAGCTGTTTCTCCAGTCCCTGCTGTCGTCTCCTCTCCTGCTGCAGGCGCTCCTGTTCCCTCCTCTGCTGCTCCTGCCGCTCCAGAGCAGCCAACCGCTCCTGCTCCTTCCTCTGCAGCTCCTGCAAGGCCTGCCGCCTCTTCTCCAGCTCCAGGTTCCCTCGCTCAAAATTCTCCCGCTTCTTATCCTCAAACGTCACTGTGGGAGCGAGGGAGGGTTTAACGTAACATCATCACTGAAAGACGCAGACAGCTGCACATGAACGCATCATCACTTAGAGACTATATCAGCTTTTCAGTGAGTCAAAGGTTTACATACACTTTGTTAGTATTTGGTGGCATTGCCTTTTAATTGCTTAACTTGAATCAAATGCTTGATGTAGCCTTCCACAAGCTTCTCACAATACTTTGCCATAATTTTTGCCCATTCCTCCTGACAGAACCGGTGTAACTCAGTCAGGTTTGTGGGCCTCCTTGCTCGGACACGCTTTTTCAGTTCAGTCCACAAATTTGCTATGGGATTCAGGCTTTGTGACGGCCACTCCAATACATTGACTTTGTTGTCTTAAAGCCATTTTGTTACAGGCATGGTTAGGGTCATTGTCCTGCTGGAACACCCAGTTGTGACCAAGTTTGAACTTTCTAGCTGATGTCTTGAGGTGTTGCTTCAGTATTTCTAGATAATCCTCCTTCCTCATGATGCCATTAATTTTCTGAAGTGCACCAGTCCCTTTTCCAGCAAAACACCCCCACGACATGATGCTGCCACCCCCATGCTTCACAGTTGGGATGGTGTTCTTTGGATTCAAAGCCTCACCCTTTCTCCTCCATACATAGTGCTGATCATTATGGCCAAACAGTTCAATCTTTGTTTAATCTGACCAGAGAACACGCCTCCAAAAGGCTGGGTCTTCGTCCTGGTGATCACCTGCAAATTTCCTTCTGGCTTTTTTATGCTGGGCTTGGAGTAAGGGCTTCTTCCTTGCGCGACAGCCTTTCAGGCCATGTCGATGTAGGATTCTCTTAATGGTGGATGTAGATACATTGGTACCTGATGCCTCCAACTCCTTCACCAGTTCCTTTGTTGTTGTCTTGGGGTTCAGTTGAACCTTTCGAACCAGTTTGTTCAACCCTGGGAGTAAATTTGTGCCTCCTTCCTTAACGATGCAGTGCCTGTGTGGTCCCCCAATTTTTATATTTGCATTCAAATGTTTGTACAGATGCTCGTGGTATCTTCAGTTGTTTGGAAATGGCTCCTAAGGAGGAACCGGACCTGTGGAGATCCACAATTTATTTTCTGAGGTATTGGCTGTGTTGCTTGGATTGTCCCATGGTATCAAGGGCAAAGGCACTGGCTCTAAAAGTAGGCCCTTAAATACAGCCACATGTGCCAAATAACTCCTAATTAAGATAATTGGCCAATCAGAAGCTTCTAAAAAAGTCTATTTCTGGAATCTTCTAGACTGTTTAAAGAGACAGTCAACTTGGTGCATGTGAACTTTTGACCCACTGAAATTCTGATATAGTGAATTAAAACTGAAATAAATCGGTCTTTAAGCAATTGTTAAAAAAATTACCGGTCACGTGAACAAAGTACATGCCCTAATTGACTTGCCAAAAGAAATGCATGGTAAGATGAAATGTGTGGTGAAAAACTGAGAGTTTGTACATCTTTCAAAAGTACTGTAACTGTACAAGTAGCTGTCCAATTGATCAGCTATAAATAAGTGCTTATGAACCTGATTCTTCCAGCTACCAAATTAAATGGCTGTTTAGTCAGAATTAAGTACGTAATTACAGTAGATGCATTTTTTCTGACATCAAAATAATCAGCTAACGTTAGTTAGCTAGCTATGATGGCTCACAAGTTATAGCTAATCTGTGGCCATTTTATTGCAGTTATAGCCACTGTCACTGAAGGTCCATTGCAATATTTAATATTTTTTGTGATATACATCAGGAATCCACCATGAAAAATAACAAATAAGATTATGAAGTCCCACCTGCCATGTTAACTCTCGTAATGGTTACATATGTAAGCAAGTTCCAGTGTGTAAATAAGGTGAATGAAGGTTGCTATATTTGGCACAATTAATGGGAAGGAAGAGCATGTGCAAGGAATTCTAAATTCTGGGTTCTGTCAAGTACAGAATTACACATTCTGGGATTATAGTATGTATTTGCTGTTTGCATATCTGTAGTTCAGAAGGCACTTCTGGGAAACAATATGGCGACCATACTCACTAAATAGAACACAAGTACGCATAATAGAACACAGCACATGGTCAAACTCAAAATGTGCTTAGTTCCTGATTATCGATTTGCGTAAAAAATGGTGGTGGTCACAGAAAAGAAAAGTATGTCGCGGTGACAAAAAAATCTGACCTGGAAGCCTTCTCTCTGCATTCTGCCGTTCCTCCTCCTCAAGCTCTTCCTGTGCCCGCTGCTCGGCCATATGCAGGCTGGCCAACGAGATTCCGCTGCCCGAACGAACCCTTCTAGAATGACACAGTGCGGTTACACACCCAGACAAATCACAGCCTTGTTACACACCCAGACCAATCTTAGCACTATTAAAACACCCAGAGACCAACGAGAGAGCCGTTACAAACATGCACACATCACACCTGAAAGTAGGCGGGATGAAGTCGGGGGGCAGCACAGGCGGGAGGGGCAGGCTGGACATCGCCATGTCAATCAGGTGCATGGCCAGGATGAACTCCTCAGCTGTCAATTTGCCGTCCTGGTCGATATCTGACAGGTTCCTACACATGGAACAGAGAGCAGGCTTTACCTGCTTTCTGCTGCTATTCTGAAGCACATGCTTCAACACACACACAGGTGCACACACAAGGGCTCACCAGATTGATGCTAACTGGGCTTGTGGTAAACTGGACTGCATCAAGATCGTTCTTGCTTGTGGTCCTAAAATAAAGGCGTACACACACACGCGCACAGATAAAAGTAAAAGTAACAATGTGAAATATATTATTTCATGCAAATATAATTGATTAGAGAAACATATCTTGTTTTACAAGTAGTTTTTTTCCCTGTGAAAATAGGTGTCAGAATTATTCATATTCCTGTTTGTGCACCCTCCCTTACCAAGAATAAGACTACTGGGTCCTCTTCTATGGTGTTTTATGCCTCCCATGCATTATGCGAGTTTCAGACAGCTAAAGACAGATACACTCTCACATTTAATGACAGTCCGAATCACTGGTTATTAATAAATACATTTAATGAATTATGTTTTTCCACTTTCAATTATTTCACGATTGTTGGCATATGTGTACTGTACACTGAGAAATAATTGAATCTTTTGACATCACCCATCAATATCCGATTGGTTGAATTTTATACGCTCGCCCTTGAAAACCCCTGTAGTCTGTATCAGTCGATTTTACCTAGCTAGATTCAGAGCAGTTGATTAGAGATAACATTGAGTTAACGTTAGATAGCTATCCTTAGCTTGTTACTTATGACTACCAACATGGTAAACTGCCAAAGAACAGAAACGCATTTGAACAAAATGTAAATTATTTAGGTAGCTAGCTAGATTGATACCTGACATTTATCAATGATAACTAAAGTTAGTCAACCGATAACCATAGCCATAACGTCAGCTGGATAGCTAACGTTAGTTATGAAATATCGACAGGCACTCATATAGGCTACCTTTACCGTGATGATGTGATTAGCGCGAAACATAATACGTATAATGTTAGATTTTATAGTTGGTATCTCTTGGCTGTCCAAATAACAATTATGGGTCTATATATAAGTACCATAAATGATCGACTTTAGCTAGCAGCAGCCAAAATTATGAGCTGGTGCAATAGAATAGAATAACTTATTTTCCCGCTAGGGAACTTCAGTTGTAGCCCCAGCAACAAAAAATACATAGACAGTGGGGCAGACCCACAACACACAAACAAACATATCAAACAAATACATCCAACAGAATCATTGCATCAATCAAGTGAATTAAAGTGCAATACAGCCATGATTAAAAATAGCCCCCGCTATCCCGAGATGTCCAGAGTCACCAAGCAGTCCAACACACAAACACCACCTCCACGACTCTCGTCCACACACGTAGCGCGTCTCTGTACACCGCCGAAACGGAGCACCGAACCGCGTCAATCTTCCCAGTCGTCTCCTCCCTCCTCCCCCGCATTATGCTCTCCTTCCCTGATTGCCTTTTGAAGATTGCCTGCACTCCCGGATCAGTCCCGACAGAGCGATGGTAAACTTTGTTGCTGCAGTCTGCAGATCCAACGGACATTCCCGAGCATATGTCGCAAATGCGTTTCCATGGTGACGACCACAAACACAATTATATCGACGAGACAATTTGTCAATATTATCAAAACGAGCAGCAGGAGTGCCTTGAAAAATCTCCAGCCCGCTTCCCCGTCCCATTACAGACACACAGCGCATGAAAAAAAACAAAGACAAAAGCCCGACACAACAAAACACATTAAAATGAACAAACACGAACACGAGAGACAGCTGGACTAGATGTCCCCATTACAGCGCCACGTGACGTCATCCAATGGTAGTCGTATAGCTGCTGAATGAATACTGAAGATCGTAACTGTAAAACAACCTCATAACATCAAAGACGAACCATTATATTTCACCTTTTTCTGACTCCAAACCCAACACAAATGCACATGGCCAATTTTGATTTAATTTAAGCTCACTCCACACCTGATGAAATACCTTATGCATTTAATATGGTACTTTAATTCGGGTTTACCTTTTAGGGTTGTTTTAACGCACTTGTTCCTTGTTCGGAAATGCACTATGTACGTCGCTCTGGATAAGAGCGTCTGCTAAATTACTAGAATGTAATGTAATATTTTATATATAGCCCATTACATGTATTGTTTCTATTAAAAAAGGTTTCTTTGCTCATCTTTATAAAGGGAGTGAATAAAAGTGTAAATGATAGGATGAATGGCCTAATCACAGTAATTTAAGTCACATGCTGGCTTGGACATAAAGCAACATTTTGAAAAAATGGTAGGTAGGTTTTACAGTAGGATTAGGATAGGGTAAATCAAATTCCTGTCATGGAGGCAGCAATGTCTACAGATCTCTGTGGTTTCTTTTCTATTTCCAGCCAAATTAGCCTTGTAGAAGACAAAACAGTTTACGTAAACATGCATTCGAAATGACGATGGAGAAAGTTCTCACCCAGTCCGGGTGGAGAGCCACAAGGTAAAAAGCAAGACAAAAGCCCGTTTGCATAGGTTAAGCCTGCACGTTCATCTTTTAGTCTCGAGTCTTTGTTGTCAAAATAATGCCTGCCTGCTAAAGTCTTTGTGCTGCAGAAAATTCTGCAAAAAAAATCTCCATGAGCTTTGGGCCAGCCATCCTAAAAGACAAAGACTACCAAATTGTTCTCTTCCTCCCCACCAACCTTTTGTTTTTTTTGGAATTTTTTTTTACACATAATTGTCTCTTCTGGATGAAATGATGACACAGTGGCTAAGGGTTCTGGGATTTTCGGACATGAATGGCATCTGCATAGTCTGCACGCTGCTTCACCTATAAATACTGCAAGTGGTGTCCTCAACAAGCACTGCAAACGTATCACCAACCAGAGCAAAATGGGAAAGGTAAGCCTACACTGTGACAGGGCCCCATAGCTCTCTATTCTACTCTAGTCTTAAACACTTATATTAGAGAAACACTTATAACACTATAACACTTATAACACTTTGCTCCTCTGTGTGTGGCATAAGGTGCTAGTGTTAGCATGTTGAATACATTGTGTCGTTTTTTTTGGTTTGTGTGTGGTTGAGACTACTTCTGCTGTTGGTTTGGGATGCAGATCATCTTCTACGAGGACAGGAACTTTGGAGGTCGCCACTATGAGTGCACGAGCGACTGCAACGACTTCAGCTCCCACTTCAGCCGCTGCAACTCCTGCCGGGTGGAGAGCGGCTGCTTCATGCTGTACGAGCGCCCCAACTACATGGGCCACCAGTATTTCCTGAACCGTGGGGAGTATCCTGACTACCAGCGCTGGATGGGCATGTCGGACTCTATCCGCTCCTGCCGTATGATCCCCATGGTAAGTGCCTGCCCCCATGCAAAAGCCAAAATAATAAATACCACGGATGCCAGATCCCTGCCTGGAACTTCTAAACTGTCAGTTTCACAATATTTTCCAGGTCACTTTGCCTCAAACTACAGTTTTATAATCACATTTCTACAGAATTTATTTTATTCCAAAAGAAAAAAACAGAAATGAGGGAAAGGGTAGAGAGAAGATGGTGTCCAAGGGAATCTAATTAAAACCTTGAAATTGAAATGAGTTATCTACTGAGAACAAGATCATTTTGATCAATAAGTAGTTTTATTTAATTTATTTGACTTTTTAGATTTTTATTTAAAAATATCAATGTCAACATTCTGGTGTGTTTCAAGATGATATTAATCTAATCCTTTTCCAAATAGATGAGGGGGTCCCACAGAATGCGATTCTATGAAAGGATGGATTTTGGAGGCCAGATGATGGAGCTGATGGACGACTGCTCCAACTTCATGGACCGCTTCCACATGTCCGACATCCACTCCTGTAACGTGATGGACGGCCACTGGCTGTTCTATGACCAGCCCAACTACAGGGGCCGAATGTACTACATGAGGCCCGGAGAGTACCGGAGGTACAGCGACTGGGGAGGCATGAGCCCCAGAATGGGGTCTATCAGGCGCATCATGGATTACTGAATGCAGCTCCATTCCTCTCCTCTCTGTCTATTCAAAACCCAACCAAGTCATCTGGGAAATCATTGAGCCAACCTTTTGAATGATTGCAGCCTATAAAAAATTTGTGTTGCAATACAAAGTTGATAATAAATTAAATAAATGTGAGAAAAGCACAAACTTCGTATCTGCTCTTTTTTTAAATCTCTTTTTTAAAACCTTTCTGACAATAAAAAACTGATATTATGCAATTTTGTTATAACAAGTCACAAACATAATCATGAAAATCTCTACATAATACATAGTAATAATAGTACTGCTCACACTCTAAATAAATATTCAGCCATCCTATTGCGCATCCTCTTACTGCAGGTGTAAACCTCTCATACTGAATTAGGTAGCAACTCTTAAAGCTCTTAAAGGTAAGGTTAAATGAAGCTGCTTTTTTGGGCTAGTTCAGGATCTAAAAGTGGTTACCAGTCAATACCAGCACTCTGTTAACTCATTCAGTGCCGGGGGCGACATAACATACAAATGGTCTAAAGTGCCAAGGGCGACTAACGTCGACCCCAGCCGTCTTTACACTGCTGGTAAATAATTCCGGATTTGAGTCGGAAAAAATGAAACTATTACCAATTACAGTTCTTTAATCGCCTTTTACCTGGATTTGAGTTTTACAAAACGAAACCACTTCTGGCCCAAATACGGCCTGGTGCTAGTTGAGAGGTTAACTACCATGTTAGCTTTCAGCCCAACCTGCAATAAAGGCCATCTAACAAAACCTGTGCTTCATGATCGTTTAAATGACAAAATCTGCACAGTGCAGATCTTTGCCATGAATATTCTCAGAGTGTGAGTGCAGAGAGCAAAGTCCAGAATTTTAAATGATGAGGATAAAATGTGCACATTTTTGCGATGTAAATAAAGATTATTTTATTACTTGCCTAAAAGCCTAGTTGAGGAGAACTGGCTATATCTGATGGTATGGAGAATTATGTGAATATAATATAATGTGCTTATACACTGCCTGGCCAAAAAGAAAAGTCGCCGTTGCACCCATCATGCATAGTGCCCACTGTACAAGCCTCTGGAGGCAGTGTTATGATCTGGGGTTGCTTCAATTGGTCAGGTCTAGGCTCAGCAACGTTATGCAGCAATAAAATGAAGTCAGCTGAGTACTTGAATGTACTGAATGACCAGGTTATCCCATCAATGGGCATATTTCAGGATGACAATGCCAAGATTAATTGAGCTCAAATAGTGGTTCAGGGAGCATGAGGAATCATTTTCACACATGAAGAGTCCTGACCCATTGAAAGTCTCTGGAATGTGCTGGAGAAGACTTTACGGAGTGGTTCGACTCTCCCGTCGTCAATACAAGATCTCGGCCAAAAATGAATGCAACTCTAGATGGAAATAAATGTTGTGACGTTACATAAGGTTGTCGAAACAATGCCACGACGAATGCGCGCCGTAATCAAAGCTAAAGGCGGTCCAACTAAATATTAGAGTATGCAACTTTTTTTTGGGCCAAGCAGTGTACTTATTTAATAATGTCAACTTTGAAGCGCTCCAAATGCACATTTACTTATTTTAAAATTGTAGTTCAAAATACCGGTATTGGCGGTAGTGTAGGCTCGTGCACCGTATGCCACCAGTTAAACCGAACACCGTGACAAGCCTATAACATTCCATTTCCCTTGTGTGTTATTATGAGAGCAGAATAGCTAGGTTGCTACTAGCTAATGTTAGCTACCATTACCCTTGTGTGCGATTATGAGAGCAGCTTGCTAGCTAGCTAGCTTCTTCCTGTGTTAACGCAGCACATCGAGAACTAGTTAATCGCAATCCAAAATCCTGTAGTGTGTGACCCCCCCTGTGACCACCACAGCCTGTGATTATGCGTGTAGTGTGAGCATTCCTAAGATGAAAATACCAGCGATTTTTATAGGAGACGGTCATGAAATGTGAGACGCCCTCAATTAAGTTTTGAGAGTTGTGTAGTGTACACAAGACATAAATAGCAGCGTAAAGAAAGGGAGCAGGTGTACCTGTGAGATGGCCGCACATCATTTTGTCGTGGCTGTTGAAAAGCTGTCGGTATTTTAACCGCGAAGACTGAGGAACAGCCCAGTCAGGAGGGGGCGCTGCCAAGCTAAGTAAAGGGAGAGATGAAGACACGAGTGTGCACATACACACAAACCTCCATCAGAAAAACCACATGGGTATCACCAGAATCACCAGGCTTTTCTCTGAGGTAAGCGTGAAGATTAACTCACCTGGGCGTTTCAAAGGACTGGCCTTTCTGCTGTTTCAGACTTGAGCGATTGAAAGAAGAGCTCTTATTGAGTGCTGTGGCTGATGAGGAGAGGGGATTAAGCAAGATACTATTCACAACTGAGAACCTCAGAGATTACACTCCATACTAAACTAACACTCCGCTCAGCATATGGTAAGTACTGTACAATAACCAAAACCTAACCTCACACAAGTGTGCACTTATTTATATGGTTCACAACATAAAGATACATTAGAAAATTTATGCTGCGTCACTTTTCTTTGCCGGGGCGAGGCGTAGCGCATAACTGAAGAGGGCAGGGTCAGTTTGTATGTGCAGAGAGGACAGTGCATACCTGGGTGTGAGAAGCCACTGAGAGGTGGGATCACGGCGGGGGTTCCGTTGGCCATGGGGGGAACGGCAGGCGGAGGCACAGAGGAGATGAGGGGGGGAGACACGCCCATCCCTTGAAGAGGAGGTAAGGGCACAGGGGGGACTCCTGATAGACCTGGCATACCTGCAGGACAGACCCAAAACAGCACAATTACACACACACACACACACACACATACACACACACACACACACACACACACACAGGCTGGGAGGACAGGGGCAGCCTTACCGAAAGGCGGGGCCGAGGGCAGGGGGAGGGGCTGCTGCTTCATGGCGGGGGGCAGCGAGGGGGGCAGCGGGTGACCCTGCAGCTTCAGCTTGATCAGCTTCATGGCGATGGAGAACTCATGAGCGTCCATCTTACCATCATTATTCAGATCAGCTAGAGCCCTGCATTGGGGGGAGGGGAAAAGGATTATTGAAATATGAGTGAAAGTGAAAAATCTGAATGCTGTCTGAACCGGGCCGGATTGAGGCTCTTACCATATCTGTGCCAGAATGGGCGGGGACAGGCCGGACTGCAGGAAGAAATTCCTGGCCTGGTCACCTGGGGGCAGCGTAACACAGACAGAATGAGATCGGAGGTATTTATCCCACTCAAGGGGCCAATACCGGGCTTTCGTTTTGAAGCTCACGTCCTGGTTGGGCTGGGAGCCGCCATTGTGCCGTTGCTCACTAGCGCCACTGCGGTTGGCTCCAGTATAGGTCTTTCACCATCTAAGTCAATGGCAGCAATGTGGTCAAAATTTCCCACAAAAAAATGTAATTGCAATAGGTGCCTTTCTTTCATCTAATGCCTGCGCATGTGCAGATTTTTTAAAATATTGTGTCGTTTGGACAGGGTATTAACATTTGTTCAGGACCAATCAGAGGGACAGGTTGAGTCCTGGGGTCACTGCTAAAGATAGATTATATATGGTTCTCACTGCCCTCACTCGGAGGGGCGAGACCAGAAGGGGGAGACAGCAGTCATTGGTCTAAAACGCGCCCTGGCGTCTTGGGACCTTTCCAGTCTATCCTTGGGACAGGGAGACACGGAGTGGAAGTCGATGGAGAACATCGCTTAGTAGCCTACCGTGAACAAGCTGTTGTTTTGTGGATGAAGTTCGTAACATAATAAATTCACTGCCGTTTCGCTCATCTTCAACATGTTCGTCATCACGTATTCATTTTGGAGTGAGCTATGATGTGTCATCCTACTGTTTCATGAGATGAGACAGCACGCAGCTACATTACAGGCCCAGCGTCTCGGAGCAAGCAGGTGGTATCTGAAATCCATTGCTCCATACCTGTATAACCTTATCAATTTAGATATTAATTTAGCTATTCCACCCCCTCCCGTACACAATCGCCGTACTCCTACTTAGCAATGCTGAGTTAGTTAGCTAGCAAGCTAAAGATAGCTCACAACAAGTCGTTTTAACATTTATCTAGCAAGCTAACATTAGCTTATGGCAAGCCCTTTTAATTTAACAGTTATTCGACTTCCTTACAGTCATCCTTGCTGGCTGACCATATAAGTTGGCTAGCTAGGCTACCGTGATTGCCTTGCTAACGTTACTAACGTTAGGCAGCTGCTCCAACTAGAGGTTACCCTAACCGGACAACTCTACGCCTGGATAATTTTTTTTCGGTTCCAAAAATTGAGAAAATGTGCGGGGAATAGATCCAAAGTGTTAGCGGTATGTTTGCACTGACTCAATACGGGGATGTTTAAAATAAAACTTTAGGTTACTGTCGTAACCCCGGTTCTTTGAGTAATATGAGCGAGATGTCTCGCTATGGGATGTGACCCTCCGCAGCCCTGACAGAAGTACCTATCTCAAATAACCAATCCTGATTGAACCAATAATTTATCGGAAAAGAATACAGAGTCTGCGTTTGTAAATGTTTGTGATTAGGTTACAGGATGCAGATGAAAGTTAATGCCAGCTACGATGCAATGTAGGCTACTATGCTTTAGCTAGCATGTGAACCCACTAACCTACAATGCCGACTATCTGGAACAGTTTTCATAACAGGGTTTAAAATTTTGCAGAAAACCGTGACAGACTGCTCTGTCACAGTCGAGTTAATTAGCGGATAGCCAAAAAGACGGTGGTGGTTTTCTCATTTAAGACTATGGGGACAGCTTGCTACCTTTCTAGCGGCGCTAAGGATATTTATAATAAAACCGGTCTTGTCAAAATAACATATGTGATTGATTTACCGTAAATATAGTTGATGGCAATAACATTACCCTATGTTCGTCCGTATGTGGTGATGCAGTGCGAAGCTTGGCTACGCATATCCATATGCGGTTGACCCTGCTCCAAACAGCGTCACTTGGGCTCCACGGAGCAGACGCAGTTTGTACAAACGGGCAGCGAAAAAGACATCCGGAGCTTCAAAACTGTTTTTACGAGGCCGTGGGAAGGCAATCCCGTAACAGTGGCTTTGTCCATATTTTTATACAGTCTATGATTCCACTGCATCCTTGTCCCAGGATCCACTCTGACTCTCCCTCTCACGCTGCCATGACAACACACGCACCGCCCCCGCCCCTCTGCACCGTGCCTGCACCTCTTCCTGGGCAGACAGGCTCTGTGTCTCACTGAGCACGGGAATCACCTATCAAAAACCAAACTATCGGAGTGAATTGACGACCGGCTTAATAAAGCCATATCCTGCTTCAGCATGTTATGTCCACAGGTTAATTCATTAAGATCTGCATCACGGTGCCCCCGCCAGCGCCCACTCCGATGGGGTCAGAAAAAGAGCCGCGGGCAAAGTCCCAAAAAACAACCCCAAAACAGGCTCCCTTTCTACACACAGGACACGCCCCACGCTGGGGGCCCCCGACCACACAAGGGCACAAGGGCCTGCCTATTTCAGAGCTCTAAAGAGGAGAGCTGAGGAGAACAGAGAGAGTGAGAAAGCAAGTCGGGGCGATAAATCCTAATGAACATTATCAAACTATAACAAAACTTATCTAATATAACAGTTACAGTCCTTGTCGGCTTGCGGCGTATTGGCTTTCTTTTCGTATTTTTTTTCTGCAACCATATGTGATGCCATAGTAAACCTCCTGAGACCACGTGAAAATGTTTCCAGGAAAAAATTAAATAAATAAATAATAGCAATATTAAAAAAACAAAAGAATTGCTCCCATCTATTCATGTTGCCTCTGAACATGCTTCTGACAGTTTGCTACAGCACCAGACCCACACTGCCTCTCACGGCTCTCCTCCTGCCTTGTACTGCCCTCTATTTCCTCTCTAATCCCCCCATTGACCCCGTTACTGTCCCCGACAGCCCTTACTGCCTCCATCCTGGCCCTCTACTGCCCTTAGCATAGACTGACCTGTGATGAAGCCAGCAGGGGTGGGGGTCAGACTATGGAACTGCTGGTCATGTTTGGCCCTTTCATCTACAGAGATGAGCCAGGCATCCAGGCCCCCTGAAAGAGAGAGAGAGACAGAAAGAGGGGGGGGGGGCAGAGAGAGAGAGAGAGAGAGAGAGAGAGAGAGAGAGACTGAGGTCAGCATGTGACATAATAACAGTTGACACTGACGGTGCTCAGTGCAGTGGTGATGTTGACACCAGGGCTGTCACTTTTTTGTTTGATAATCAAACTTGTTCAAATCTCAGGAAAATTTCTAATTTCAAATATGTAATTAAGGGTTCAAATTTGTAATCCTGTTGCCAAGTTGCGCTCCGCACTCATTCGTGTTGAGCTCATGGTAATGTTCAATATCAGAGATCGATAAACAACAAGCCATGTTATTGTTTTGTCTGGAGGGTATACCGTTAGGTAGCCTAAATAAAGTTAATGTGTGGGTCATGTTATCTACGTAGCCTGTAGGCTATACATTCGAAACGGAGGAGCCAAAAAAAATTGTAACCACCACAACTCAGGACTGCCATTTGAAAATATTACAGGTTCTACAAAATAATAACCAGTCGCCTGCAAGGGGTGCAAGTGGCAACTACCCTATACTAACTCTCCAAAGGCTGACACTTTTTACCCTCTAAAGGAGAAACAGCATTCACTCTAACACTGAAAAGAGCAGATCCTGTTTCACAGGGGTATTTATATCTTAGCGGCCAGGGCTAGTAATTACTTATGTGACTAATTAAGCAGAAGAAAAACACATTAAAAAGGTAGACAGTCCACATAACTAAAGCAACATGTAAATTACAACACAATCAGACATGCTCAGGAGGATGGGGTTTTAAACAGTGGAGTACAGAGGAGAGAGCAGGCATCAGACCTGAGTGAGGAAGACATGTTTCACCTTCAGGTAAAATGGATGAAGGAGGGAAAGTGAGTGACAGCTCTACTCCACACACACACACACACACACACACACACACACTTACCAGGGTTACTGCAGTGTGACTGAAAACTGCATATCTGGGAAGACTGACAGTTGTCAATTGGATAGCAACTGAGCTACTCACCTGTGAAGGGTGTTGGAAACTGAGCCATGATTCAGTCTGTCACCTGGAGCAGAGCAGAGATCTCCTGTAAGCACAGAGACCATCACAAACACTAATATGTTACCCCACACCTAGTCTCAGCCTCAGCATCTCTGACGCACTTTGTACAGAGCGTCTGATGCATAGGCTTGCATAAGCTGGGTAAAACTATAGAAAACTTGACAGTCAGCAATCATTGGTTAGCAGCACTGTCAATCACAGGAGTGTGTGCGTATTTCCGGTACGACGATGTGCATTGGGTTTCATCAGTCCGCCGGGAAACAAGTTGTGCTAACTAATCGGTAGCTAACGAATGCTGCGAATCCATCAAGAACAATGAGTGTTTCGGACCAAGACTAAGAGCTTAACGCTGGGTAGATTGAAGAAAGTTTTTGAAGTTCGGTGTGGTAGACTGTTTTACTGGAGATCGCTGTGCCATTTGTGTAAATCACATGTGTTTCACGCAGGTCTGTTTTTCTTGTAGCGCCGTTTCTGAATTGACCGTCCTCTGTACCGCCTCAATACGTCACGGAACATAGGCGGTCTGTGGTTGGTTATATTTCATATCAATCAAAGGCGCCATCTTTTCAAAGTGGGCGGCTCTTTACCACGTTAGGCAAGTCTATGAACAAGACTTTGCGTGGCCTTTGCGAGACTACCCCACACCCAACTCTATCACAGATGCGAACAGTGTCATCCATGACTCATCCACAGATGAAAACATGCTAACGCACACCCGTTCTTAACTTTTCTTTTGTTTAAATTCAAATTCAAACTAGAAGATGGCGCATACCTCCGCCAATACTATGCGCCAGTTCTCCATGTCAGATATTCACCTAAGGTTAGGCCAATCATTCCTTCCATGCCCGTCGCATCAGGAGATGCACTCATTTTCATGACTATCTCAAATCAGCAATGAGATATGCCTGTTTAAATTCTAGCCACTCTTAAGCATTGTAGTTGGTTATTGCAAGGCCATGTGGCCAATCAGTACTATATTTGTTCAATGACCAGAAATGAGTTCTGTAGCACCCCCTGCTGATAGGCACACAAAGTTTCATGGTGTTAGGTGAATCTGAGCAGAAGATCCATGCATTTTTGTGAGAAGCCACGCCCACTGCCACACCCCATATCCGCCGGCAACTATGTTGGCGAAGGTAATGATATATCCTGCCACCTATTTCAATTCAAATTCAAAAATTGAACTGAGATTTATCAGCAGAACTGAGATTTATTCAGAATTGGCCCCAACCCAGGTGTGTGTGTGTGTGTAGTAGTACCGTAGAACTGTGATAATTCACTGGACTGATGCATCACTGCAGATGCAGGTGTATAATAGGCTATATAAACACATACAGGCCCATAGCAGCCTCACACACCAAACGCCACTCAGAGCAATACCTGAAGATCAATACCGTCTGGCAGCATAACATACTAAAAGAGTGGTACTTACTGGCCGCAGGCGCGCACGCGCACACGCACACACACACACACACACACACGCGCACACACACACACACACACACACACACACACACACACACTACACTACACTACTGCAGGCACTGTGTAGTATGTAAGTGTGAATGCAAAAACAAACACTCAGCAATTTTGCTTTTAAGTTTGTGAAAGCAGAGCCAGAGAGGGCGAATATGCGAATATGCTCAGGGTAGTGATAGACGGCAGGGAGCCGAGCAGCCCGGCGCTGGCAGAGCGCTGGCATAGCTCCTGCCGAGAGAATGACTGTATGAGGAGGGCATTGCTCACAGAGGTGTGATCACAGTCAGTGGCTCCGCTTCTCACTCAGCCGAGAGCTGCGCAATACTCACACAGCACGACTGCAGTGTTAAAAGCCTTAAAAGGTGTATGCCATCCAAACTGCCTTGATAGACGCAAGCACCTTCCACACCACCTTAAAAGATCCCACCTTCCGTACACCCTGAAAAAATGCATGCCTTCCACACCGCCTTACATTATATATGTATATATGTACGTAGAACAGTTCATTTTGCAGAGACCTATTACGTTCCAGACGACTTTAGCTGAGTGAATTTAAAACTGCACTGTACACATTGCAAGACAGCGAGCATTTACCAATGTACCATTACAGGAAAGTAAATGGATGTGCAAGAAGCGCTAACGATGCTTTAATATTTGGGTAAAATGGCAGTACGTAGAAGTGAAGAGATTGATGCAGTGACTGAAGAGGATTCTGAATGTTTTACAGACTCTGCTGGAGAACAGAGCAGCAAAGTGAAAAGATGTCACACTACACGAGACAGGAAAAGATGGCAGTTAGGATAGAGCAGCCCTGTGACAACACTACAGGTCACTATTCATTCAGCGCAATGTACCGGCACTTATTATGATTATAACTTTGCCTATCTCGCAGCTGCAGCGTTTGCTTACCTGTGAAAGGCACTTTTTTAAGTCGCTTTAAGCAAATCACTAAATTGTAAATTTTAACAAGCAAACTTCTGCTGCGTAAAAATTAGTGAAAGACATAGTGCATGCATGACGTCACGTGGCGCTGTAATGGCGACGTAGTCCAGCTGTCTCTCGTGTTCGTGTTTGTTCATCTGAATGTGTTTTGTTGTGTCGGGCTTTTGTCTTTGTTTTTTTCCATGCGCTGTGTGTCTGTAGTGGGACGGGGAAGCGGGCTGGAGATTTTTCAGTGCACTCCTGCTGCTCGTTTTGATAATATTGACGAATTGTCTCGTCGATATCATTTTGTTTGTGGTCGTCACCATGGAGATGCATTCGCAACATATGCTCGGGAATGTCCATTGAATCTGCAGACTGCAGCAACAAAGTTTACCATCGCTCTTCGCCGGAGTTGAAGGTGTCGGGACTGATCCAGGAGTGCAGGCAATCTTCAAAAGGCAACCAGGGAAGAAGAACATAATATGGGGGAGGAGCGAGGAGACGACTGGGAAGGCTGACGCAGTTCGGTGCTCCATTTCGGCGGTGTACAGAGACCGCGGCGCTGCGTGTATGATTAGTCTGGACTGTATAATAAGTCCATGTAGTGCTGACTTCTCAAAGCGCTACATGGACTAGTACCAGTGTATCTGTCACACATACTACCTTACAAGCCTACAAGGTTACTTTTTTTCTCAAGACGCATGTTGCCGAGTTGTCCCGAGAGTTTCAAAAGACCACTTTTGAGTTTCAAAAGCCTTCCAACACACAAACTGTGCCCCCGTTTTCACACGCAGGCTCCTGAGAGGCGGGTCTGTTTCTGTCCTTTCTCATGCTTGTGAGGACTTCTGTCTCTCTAGTAGTTACGCTGCCTTAGGAACTCATAGTAACTCTGCCATCTCCACTGTCCACTCCATTTCTTCTACCATAATCCTCCTCCAACTCCCTATTCTCGTTTCCTGTTTCTCTCTCCCACCGACGGGACACTTGCTCCGAGTCTAGACTCTTGAGCCACTCCAGAGTCACTCCAGAGCCTGCTGTCTGCCCCCACATAAGGCATCATTGTTACTCAGGACAAAAAACTAAATAGGCTCTATCCTTTGCAACTCACCGTCGTGCCTTAGCTACAACCGAGAATGACAATTTAGAAGGGGAAAAACACCCAGTTCAAATAGAGTTCAAGATGCAGCTTAATAAAAATCATAAAACTTCATTATAGATCCTATCCATGCTGTCATCCCGCTGAATCGAATTCAGTGTCATTGCCTGTATCCTTGAAGATGCCAGCAATGTTGAAAACTCTACTGCTTTAGAGTCACAACTGTTTCTGAACTGCAGACGGTGGAGCTCGGATTCTAGAAGCTAACCTTGTTACCCATAAAACAACAAACTGCTAAAGCTGCACGATTGATCTAGAACCGCTAGAATATGTATTATCAATTAAGCTCATCTCCCCCGATTACTATATAGTGCTGAAGCACCTTTTGTCTTTCGAGTACAGGTCCTCAACATTAAATTATGGTGCACAACTCTGGAGAGCTAATTGAAGGGTACGCAGGCACGCACGCACGCATGCAAAATAAGGTGAAGCACTGTCGAGATTTACAACCATCTCTGTCAGCTGCCTGCTGTTCAAGAGAGAAACAACTGTGTTTCAGCTCTACAGAAAGCCATGTGAACTGCAGCTCATTAATATTTATAAAATACGCTAATGACAGAAAGAGAGCAGAGAGCAGAGCTTAGTGTCTAGAGCAAGGATTAGAACTCAGTGCCTTTAGAGCAGGGAGCAGAGCTCAGTGTCTTTAGAGCAGAGAGCAGAGCTCAGTGCCTTTAGAGCAGGGAGCAGAGCTCAGTGTCTTTAGAGCAGGGAGCAGAGCTCAGTGCCTTTAGAGCAGGGAGCAGAGCTCAGTGTCTTTAGAGCAGGGAGCAGAGCTCAGTGTCTTTAGAGCAGGGAGCAGAGCTCAGTGCCTTTAGAGCAGGGAGCAGAGCTCAGTGCCTTTAGAGCAGAGAGCAGAGCTCCGTGTCTTTAGAGCAGAGAGCAGAGCTCCGTGTCTTTAGAGCAGGGAACAGAGCTCAGTGTATTTAGAGCAGAGAGCAGAGCTCAGTGTCTTTAGAGCAGAGAGCAGAGCTCAGTGTCTTTAGAGCAGAGAGCAGAGCTCAGTGTCTTTAGAGCAGGGAGCAGAGCTCAGTGTCTTTAGAGCAGGGAGCAGAGCCGTGTGTGTGTGTGCATGACACAGACACATACCAGCCCTGCAAACACACTGTATATATGCATGATACCGACACAAATGAGCCCTGCAGACACACCGTATGTGTGCATGAGGTACAGACACAAACCAGCCCTGCACACACACCGTATGCATGCAATGGTACAATCAGGACAGCAGGGTGTGCACATGTGCTTGGGGTAAAGGGCACACATTGCTTGATAAAAGCATTAACTGCCTTACCTGTACCACACACACATTGTTTCCTCAGTTCATCCATTGGCTGGTTCTGGTTGCTCAGGCAACTCAATACTGAGATATCGGTGAGGAGGCCCCCTCCCAACAGAACACCAGATCCCGCAGGGTTCCGTCTCCCAGACACACTTTGCATTCCACGGCCCCCTCTGCCGAGTCGACGCCTCATTACCATTTCACCATGACAACTTCCACGTGACCACGCTCTGGACCTGGGGACACCAACCCCCAGTATGCCCCTCACACACAGACCTGGTCTCACTGTCCCCATGGTTCCCATCAGTTTCCGCAAGTATGAACTCTCCCTTTATCCCTGGCTGTGACCATCTCAAATGGAAATGAGGAATTTCACATGCCTTCTCAGCCACATGGTAGAAAAATTTAGGAAGACAAGTACACAAAACCAGAGTGGGGGGGGGGGTGTTGGCTCTTAGCGTACATTACCTAAAATGCATTAGTGAGCAGAACAGTGCTGAAGAGCACTGTGTGTGTGTGTGTGTGTGTGTGTGTGTGTGTGCGTGCACTAAGTAAACCAGGGGGATGTCACGTGGGGGTCACACCTCGCTCCAGCTGATGGGATGGACTGACAGTGGACTCTCACACTCGCCAAGCAGAGACTCCGCCCCTCTGTCACCCTGGTATTTCACGCACCAGTTCCTGCTTTGTCAGTGTGACCAATCGGAGACCGGCCATTGTGTATGTTCAGCTCTGGGTTTCTGTGTGCTACAGCGGAGAGCTAACAGCAGCACAGCCATACTGATACACTGTGCACCACAGTGGACAGCCAACTGAAACACAGAGATACTGATACACTGTGTGCAGCCATGGAGAGCTAACAGCACACAATCATACTGGTTATAGCAGGGTACAGTGCTGTACAGTACAATAGAATATAGCAGGTTGCAGTGCAGTACAGTATAGTAAGGTATAGCAGGGACAGTACACTATAGTACAGTAGAGCAGGGTATATCAGGGTACAGTGTTGTACAGTACAGGAGATATAGCAGGGTACTAACAGTGTAGTGAGAAGGGTACCAATAGTGTTCTGGGCAACAGTACAGTGGGAGAGGTATTTATACCTCACATCCACACCCCCAGACTGATACACGCCTCAGTGTGAGAACATCACTGGCATAACACAGAGCCTGCAGGACGTTCAACTGAGCTAACCACTAATACAGATCCAAGCACATTCAACTCAGTCAGCTGCTCATACGGACCACAGCACATTCAACTGAGCTAGCCACTAATATAGAGCACAGCACATTTAACTGAGCTAGCTGTTAATACAAAGCACAGCACATTTAACTGAGCAAGTCGCTAATATAGAGCACAGAACATTTAACTGCACTAGCCTCTAATATAGAGCACAGAACATTTAACTGAGCTAGCCGCTAATACAAAGCACAGCACATTTAACGGAGTTAGCCGCTAATATAGAGCACAGAACATTTAACTGCGCTAGCCTCTAATATAGAGCACAGAACATTTAACTGAGCTAGCCACTAATACAGACCACAGCACAGCACATTTAGCTGAGCTAGTCGCTACAAAGCATAGGACATTTAACCGAGTTAGCCACTAATACAGAGCCCGGCACACTGGATCACTGCAGGGTCACCGGTGCCAAGTCTGTGCAGCCAAATGCATCCCATCTGCCTCTGCTGTCTGTGTCTTTCCATCAGCCCCTGCAACATCAGAGAGCCAGGCATGGACACAGCATCCTAAATTTAACAGGGTTTAATATTACTCCAGGAATAAACGCCTTTCAAATGACAATATCTATGGCTACACCAGGCCCAGTGATTCCAGCGTGTTTTTATTTAAAAGTGATCAGAAATTATTACAAATGACTACGGACCCTGGCCTGATGTCAACACTGGTTGCGTGGGCCATCTGTCAACATGTAGGAGGAAATAAACAGTTTCACCAATCTGTGTTTTTTTTCTCCAACCGAACAGATTTACAGTGCCCACTTCCTACTTTAGAAGCCCAACTGGATTCACCACCATTCTAAACCACATAAAACTCCATGGCCTGTCAATCCAGCCATTCACCAAGCCGGGTCTGGCTTAGTATCATCAGTTTGCCCATTTTGAATTGAAAGTTAGTATAAATATGAGATTCTTAAAGTGACTGGAGCAATGGACACAGCCCCACAGCTTACTGCAGGCAGCTTGGTGGCTCATCTGTGGCTCAAATCCTGCAGAGGATTAGGATCCACTCAGACAAACAATGAAGGAAATAATCTCCATCCAGGGTCGCCGCAGTGACACTGGAATGCATGCAGTGCAGGCCAGGGATGTTAAATGCACAGCACTGTGTTTAACTGCCCTGGAAGGCTTCTGCAAAAAACTATGCATGCATCTCACTGCTGCACACTGACAGCACAATTCCCATGTGCGCTTTAGAAAACAAGAAAAGTCAAGGCTCCGCCCTCATAGAAGAGTCGCAGAATCACATACCAGAGATGAGGCACTGCACCACTGGAGAACACCAATGAGCTCAAACCGTCATCACTGTGCTGTGGGGCTTCATCTCTGAATGAGGGGCCAATCAAACATAACCAGCCAATAAAATGGAGAGATGATCCCACAAACAACCACCGCCACTCAAATCTCTGTTGATTTCAGACAGCTTTAGCCAATGAGTGCAATTCTCTGCGGCTGACAGAGACAGACATGCCCTGAAGGTAACCTGCACATGCTTTCTTCCTTCCTTCCTTCCTTTTCCTTTCCTTTCGTTGCAGCTTTTCTGTATAGAGCACAGGACCCCTCCAGAAAAAGAGACGTGTGGAATCCCAAACCAGGCAAAGGAGCTTCAAGGCGGAGACTCAGCGGAACACAAGACAAAGAGCACAACTCAGCGGAATGTCAGGGCTGACAGGCAGGGCTTCAGTGTTAAACACACACGCGCACACACACACACGCACACACACACACACTCGCACGCACGCACGCACGCACGCACACAGCCATCTCATTTCGTACAGAAAATGCCAGAAGCCTGATTGCTTTACACTACAGTACTCAACCAAAACACACTGCTACCAGAGGTTATCGTCGAAGGCATGCTCTGATGCATACCTTCCACGACATGTTGACAGTGCCTTTGTTCCACAGAAGAGTCGGGTAAGATATGATGATATGATGATAAGCTGGAGTTCAGACAGAGTTGTTATAGTGTCTTATACTAGGGCTGTCAGATTCAGATTTGGTATGAGAATATTCCTTGACTAGAATTTTTTTTTTTTAAGTTTTAAAACATGCTTTGTGTTTCAAAACATTATCTCTTGGTTCTGAGCAGGGTGTGAAATTAACACTCGCCACCAGCCAAATTTTGGCAAAATTTTGATTGTGGCTGGTAAGATTTTCTACTCTCTACCAGACACTTTGGCAGATAACCAACCCGGTTATGTGACATTGTAAATGTAATGTGGCTGTTAAAATGTTGAAAATGGCTGGTCATTTTTATAATCCACAAGCCACTCAGGCCAGTGGGAATATTATCTAATGCCCTGGTTCTGAATGACACTCCCTCCCCTGGTGCATAGCCAATCAGGTTTTGAATTTTTAAAAATCACCAAGGCTGATTAATATTCTGCAGCAAGTGATGATCATGCATAGCAGTTGCATCCTGCTGTATGGTTGAAAACCTCAGGCTGTGGGAGGTTCCCTCACATCGCACAGCTAGTGCAGAAATACCTGAGCATTCCTGGCACTACTGTTCAAGGAGAGCTTGTTTTTCCCTCAGCAGGAAACGTTGTAAATAAACACGGCACTGGACTCTTACCAACTGGATCGTCTTGTGTTTTCGGCAAATAACAGCTAAAAGGATAGCACTAATACAAAGTGCCCAACTAAAACAGAACTGTCCTTCATGACTTTTCCATTGCAGTGTAGCCTATTTTGTTCCCCAGGTCGTTCTTACAGAATGACAATGTTATGGTCAATATAAGGGTTTAACTGTTAAGATAAAATACAATTTAAACTGTTGAAACAAAATCTATACTGTTGTTATGTTACAACATGACAGTTCAGATTTGTTTTTACTTCAGGTCTTTATAGAGTACTCAAGTGAGTACGTCAGTCCGGGCGGAGTCTGGTTTCGGAAGTAAATTCCCTATGGAAGATAGAATGGGCTTCGGAGACTATCGACTATTTCTTGAAATCTGATTTATAGAATGAGCTGAAACGTTCCTGGATTAGCCTGTGTGGTACAAGAATATAAACCATATATCGCATGTTCCCATTTTTATTTTTTAAAGTAATGTATTAATGATTGTAGTTTGACTTGTAGTCCACTTTAACGGACTACATATCCAATACCGCAACGCACGGGTGGTTCTCGACCAATAAGATATCATCATCTCGTCTGTCTGGACATTTTTGGCAGATGGGAGCAGGATGGGAGTACTGCCACTGAAGATGAGCTAACGTTAGCTTGCTAAGTTGAGAAGCCTGCCCGACAAGGTCAGAAACTATGCTACGGTTAACCACATAAAGCAATTCTAGCTTTTAGTCTTTCAAGCTAGCTAGCTAACGTTAGAAAAAAGTGTTTGAAAACGGAGCAGTGTGCTACTGCTAGCTAACATTATATGACAACGTTTGGAGACAAAGCTGCTCGTTCACAAAAAAAATACTAAAACGTAAAATATACTCGAAGCTGGTCCAGAAAAACAACAGTTTGCGAACGGGCGTTACATTGTAACGCGTTATATTGAACAATCAAGGAAATTGACGGTAAGACATAATCAGTAGAAATGTAAGTAAGCTTTAGTTAATGTCTACGCTCTAAATTAATGGGGAATTTACTTCCGAAACCAGCGTGACGTAGTCACTTGAGTACTCTATTACAAAAGATGCCAAGTTTAATTTACAGTAAATAAGGGTTAACCAACCCTGCTTTGTGAGAGCAAGTGTGAATAGACTGTCCTTACCTGTGCAAATGAACCACACCACGGTGGTAAATGTACCAAAGGTCAGACCACTCCCAATAAGCATTGGCTATACACAGCCTAGAAGGCCAAGGCTGCCACTTTTTCCCCTCCAAAGGATATCGGTCTGTTCAGTTTAGTAAGGGAACCAAGATTTCATAAGACCCGGATCCGATAAGCAGAATCGGAATGGGAATCAGAATCAACACAAATCTAAACGATTCCCAACCCTAGTGACAGCCCTAATGTGTTGTACTCAGTTCACTAACACACAGTGTGCTGTGCTGTACCACAATGTTGGTCAGGATACTTCAGGTTTAGGTGGGAATATATTCCATAAAAGTGAGGAGGCCTTAAAAGCACACATTTTTCAGCTTTGTTCCTTTTCCTCAATAACACTGGGAAAAAACACACAGAAAAAACCCCTGAACTGTTCTGCCACAATCGCACAAAGAGAACCCCGATAGGCTCGCAGCTGAGGGGGGGGGGGTAACTGTCAGGTCCCTGACTCAGGAACAATGGTCACTTTGAGTCAGCAGGCAGGAGGCGTGCTCTACAGCCAAACGCACAAAGATCCCCTCATAAGCCCTGCCCCCTTCATTGCTCAGCCCCACCCCCTTCAGCACCCAGGTCCTCCCCCTGTATCACCAAATCCCGCCTCCTCCAGAAATTAGGCCACAGGCCACACTCCCTTCAGTGTTCAGCATCACCCCTTCAGCAATCGGCCACGCCCACTTACACACTCATTCCTACCCCCTTAAGCACTCAGCCCCCTGTCTTGAGAACACGCACGCGCACACACAAGCGCACACACACGCGCACACACACACGCACACACACGCACACACACACGCGCACACACACGCGCACACACACACACACACACACACACACACACACACACACACACATACAGCATCCAGCTTCTGTGTGGCACAGAGAGGTACAAAGAGTGGGTGAAGCTGCAGAGCAGTGCGGTCACAGTGGACAGTAAGGGATCTCGGCCATCTGATGACTAAACAAAGACCTGATCAGTCAATAAAACACACTGATTACTTCATAAACAACTTCTCCTGCGACATCTCTCGCGCCTGACTTAGTGATTTCAGACGGCAGTCGACATACCATCACCTGGCCCAGTTCATCTGGGTTTCTCCTTTCATCCAGCCAAAGAAACAGTGGGCCACTTTGGATAGGAGACTCTCACTGTGGACCACAGCAAGAAGGGGTCAGAGTCTCTGTGCTTGAGTTCACTCTAGAGCAGTGGTGTCAAACTCATTTTCACCCCGGGCCACATCAGCATTATGGTTGCCCTCAATCAAGGGCAATCAAGAATTTTTGTTGAAGGGGGGGTGCAATCGCCTTTTTTTTTTATACAAACTTCATTTAACGTTTTATTTAACGTATGTACCGCGGGTGTGCGTCCGCGTCTGCGTTTGTCTGTTATATCGTAAAAGTAAATCCCCGTTAACCAGCCACGTAGATACACGCGTCAGATACTTAAGTTCTCGCGGGCCGCATAAAATGCCGTGGCGGGCCGGATTCCGCGTCAGATAATTAAGTTCTCGCGGGCCACAAAAAATGACGTGGCGGGCCGGATTTGGCCCGCGGGCCGGGAGTTTGACACCTATGCTCTAGAGCAGTGGTGTCAAACTCATTTTCACACCGGGCCACATCAGCATTATGGTTGCCCTCAAAGGGCCGGTTGTAACTGTAAGACTATAAATATAACCAGGGCCGCCGCGTTAGCTCAACGGTAAAAGTTGTGCTCCGAGGATCGGGGTTCGCGCCCCGGTCCTGCCATATCCGAGCGTGGCCGGTGCCCTGTGGAAGCGGCAATTGGGCGCCGCTTCCGGGTGGGGGGAGGGGCTCGGAGAGAATCACTGCCCGCACGGGGACCCAGGCGAGTCGCGGTCAGGAGCCCGAGGAGTCGCGCCCTGTAGAGGACGTGGCGACCTCCTTCCTACTACTAGGACCGATAGACGGGATTGTGTAACAGTGGTTCTCTAGCGGTTGCTACACGGGGGGGAATTGAGTTAGAATAGGGGTTCAATTGGCTACTAAATTGGGAGAAAAAGGGAAAAAATCAGAAATAAATTATTAAATCGCCTTTTTAAAAAAACAAATGTATACAAACTTCATTTAACGTTTTATTTAACGTATGTACCGCGGGTGTGCGTCTGCGTTTGTCTGTTATATCGTAAAAGTAAATCGCCGTTAACCAGCCACGTAGATACACGCGTCAGATACTTCAGTTCTCGCGGGCCGCATAAAATGACGTGGCGGGCCGGATTCCGCGTCAGATAATTAGGTTCTCGCGGGCCACAAAAAATTTGCCGGGAGTTTGACACCTATGCTCTAGAGGAAGAGAGAGAAAGCAGACAGCAGGAGTGATCTCTCCCACACACACACACACACACACACACACACACACACACACGTAAGACAACCACAGCAGTCTATATGGTTTAGGTGGGAATATATTCCATAACAGTGAGGACGTTTGTCAACGTTTGTCTCCAAACGTTGTCATATATGATTTCCCACTATATAGTGCCTGAAACAGCATAACCTTGCAGGCGGTGGGCTGGAAAAAGTAGGTCCGTAATGGGGTCAGTGAAATGTGTAATAATGACACTAATCCCATCAGCAGGGGGAAATGCTGCTCAGGTTTGGGGCCATCAGGACTACACATCCAAGTCAACACGTAAGACCAAACCTCAGTGATGGTGAAATGTTCATTCTCCTCTTGTTTTGCAATATGGCCAGAAAAGCCACTGCCATCCACAACTACACTATTTATCGAATAAAGGAAAGGTAGTTTGTTTGTAAACGTTTATGCAGTGCTATTCAAACAAGGGATAATACAAATGCGCCTAAAGGCCTGAGGATGTACCTGTATCAGAAAGCTGGAGAAACTCAGGCTTAGGGAGCTCCGCCCATGTTATTTTGTCACTCGGGTCTATGACTTCAGTTTAACTTCAGTTTAATTGAGACACAGAGAACCAGGTCAGCAAGATGAGAAGTGGGGAAAACAGTCAACGTCTAAAAGGAGCCGAGGAAAGAAGAGCAAAAGAAGGAGAAAGTAGAAAAATCTCACAGATAATAACTCTATTTGGTGCATTTCAAATCGACAGGTAGATGAGATCACAGTAAAGGGGTGTCATGATGCTGATCTTGCCCAGGTGCCAAAACCAGCCACAGATGCAATAAACAATATACACCCGCACCATTTGGACATGATACATCTGCAGTGACTCTCAGTATATGAAACGCTATTGCCAGACAACGAGGCTACAACCTGTCCCTCTTCTGAGTCATAACGATAGTACGTACAGTAGCAGACTAATGCTGCCCGCAACGTATCCAGTACAAACACGTACACCAGAGCACGTTTTGAATCATGGCTTCAGTGGCGTTGTACCACGATGCACACAAAGGGAAACGGCGTTTTTGCCACGACAATGTTGGAAAGCTGAGTTCACAATAAACTGCCTTGTTATGTTCGCAACCTGTACGCGAGCGAGACATAGCGCGGAATACGATAGACGACGCGCCCCCGGGGGGTTGGGTCGCGACAGTGTGAAAGAAGCAGCGCGCCGTTACACGCCTATAATAATAAAGGGCAACATCACGGGCACAATGTCATCATGAGCTGAACGGACTGTACCAATCGCGAGCTCCATCGCTTCTACTTCAGCAGAAACGTGCGCGGTAGCATTTCGGTCACATTTCGAATGAGAATAATGTGAAGTTGGCAATCACTGAACAGGCTAGAAAGCACACATTTGTTCTAAATAAGCTAGCACGTAAAGGCCGATCGGTTGATAAATCGTTGAATAACGTTACTTTATTTCACCAAAGCATCAGCATCTGTCACGTTACAATCGAGCGACACTGACCTCAATGAGCACCTTGCTTTGCTAGCTAACTAGCCACCTTCTTAAACAAACAGCTAGGTTACGGTTTTCCATGAAATTAACGTTCTCTAGAAAGCTAGCATATTGCACCGTTCTTATTCATAGCAATGGCCTAGTCATGTGTAGTCTAGTCTAACGTTCACAGACCTATCGAGACCTGTCCACCTCCATCAAATCACACGACCAGTTAGCTGCACAGCTACAAGCTGCACAGTCAAAGTAACTACAATCTCGGGAGCATATCTTTGCAGTTAACGTTAGCTAACGTGAAGTTACTTACCTGGTTGCAGGTTGTATGACTGTACAGGTACCGTTAGCTAACGTTAGTTATTTTATTGAGATATAGCAAACCACATCTTGTAACAAATCTGCACAAATCCGAAAAAGCAATGAATTAATCGTTAATTTTGGACAGAATTAATCTCAATTTACCAAAACAATAGCCAGCTAACGCTAACTGACTAACGTTAGGCACAAAGTGACTGTGTTAGCTAACGTGCACATGAGTGACAATTAACATTACTCATGCTTGCGATTTGAGTTCACGTGCTATTTAGCTAGTTAACATATATCTTAAATATTGTTCATTATAACGGTTAACGTGAGCTACCATCGGGGGAAAAAACACTGCACAATTTCCAACTTTTTCAGATTCATATAGATAAATAGCTACATAGACAGCTAGCTAACATAAGTCAAAACGACACAGGTAAGTTAGCTAAGTACGTGAACGTTAGCTACCTGATTTTAACGGTTGATTTTGTTTTTCGTATTATCTGGTCCTTATACAAGCGGGCGGCTAAGACAGCAGCACTGATTTTCCTAGCTAAGTCACTGTGTATGAACACCAAAGCTAGCCAGCAGTAAAGTCTTAGCTAGCTAGCGAGCTGCGAGCTACTCTTGGAGCATCAGGCAATGAATGCTCCAAGAATGATCCAATTAGCCCGCGAGCTCATGTAGCTAACGTTATGATTCTAACAATATTTGGTGGGAAAACACAAACGGTTATTCTTACCTCATCATAGGTCCCCCATAATAAATAAAACATTCAGCAAATAAGATTTTTTTAAAAATTGAAAATCCAATTCCCAAAGCCGATGCCAGTACCCTAACAGATCTTCCTTTCTCTCAGACTCCCGTTTTTCTTCTCTCACAGAGCCGCTGTAGCCTACTAGCCTACTGCTACGCAACCACAGTACGCAAACGCTGCGTGTAGTCACGCCTATATGGGGCGGTGCCAAGAGATTGACAGCAACACAAACCCATATGAATACACTGTAGTAATTTTGTAGTCCTCGACACAACCTTTAAATGAAAAGAAGATTTACTGAAATTGTTTGATTGGCATCCCAGAGGGCAAATGGTTAAAGCTGTACTGTGTACGGCTCCGGTGTTGGCGATTAGACTGTACGCATTTGTTGTATTGGGGATTTCGGGCAGCGACAGAGTGGAGTAATCCTTTGTCGGTTGCTGGGGGAATATGTTTCCAAGAGGGTGGCAAGAACAAATTGCACACCCCACTTAAATTAATGTAGTATGCAGCGATTGATTGAGTCAGCGGAAACTGGAGAGAAAACGACTGTTAAATAGACAGTAATTAAATTACGTCCAAATCAGATTTATAATTGAAATAGAATGGTTCCACTTTTGTGCAGTGGCGTTATCTTGTTCTGTTTAGTATACAGGAGCTTCAAGAAACCCAGAGTGTTGTGTTCTGACTCTGAGCTATTGTATCATGCGAATTGAGTTGGTATTCATTTATGTTGGACAATTGGTTTGTAGCCTATGACACATTATTTTCACCTGGCCCCTCATGCCTCTCATCACTATTATTACTCAGTGCCCTTTCACCTTGAGCTACAACAAACACGTTGAGTAAAGTTTTGACCTACGAAACAGGTGTCTGATAGTTCCCAATCCCAGTCCTGGTCCCGGAGAACCTCTGTGTATGCTGTTTTTTTTTTAACCTTAATTACAATTCCTGAAGTAAAAAGAGCTCTTCAATGTTTTTAATCAGAAATGTTACTGTCTAATGGGGAATGATTTAATGCCACATTCGCAGAAACATAGATTGAATGCTTATTTTTTCTGTAATCTGCTTTGGCAAATGGTTCCTATTGCTGAAGTCAGTGAACTGAACTCCTGAATGCTGAAAGTGTGGGCAACATTACTATTGTGGGAAACAGTATTTATTTGAAATCCAATCCAACCATACATACTATCATTTTTAAAATAGTGTATCGAAGCTTGCTGCAGTCAAAATTTTTGATACTCAGCATGACCACCACTTGCATCATGCAGATTAGCTTCTGGGAAATGACTGCAAGGAGTTCTTCCTTTTGCCACTGTCATCTTTGGCTTATATTCCAGGACACACATGCATTTTTCTTGTGAAAGGAGAGTCCTCCCTCCTTATGTACGTTCTCACTTTATTCAGACAAGAAGAAAGCAAAGAAGATAACAGAGAGACATGGGTCACAGCACAGGAAGTGCAAACGCTTGCTTTTCTGTTGATTGTGAGGAAGATGTTCCAGATGTTTATAATGTAAGTCACCCTGTTTTATTAAAGGTATTTAAAGGTGTTCTGACCCAAGCGCTCCTAATTTTGGGTTAGTCCCTGTGAAGTAATCTAGGTAAGCATCCTTCTTTATGTACCATGTGTCCTAGCTGTGAAGCACCTATTTGTCATCTTCTATTAGCTGGGATCAGGCACATTTTGGCATTATTTTGTGAAGTATTAAATGGGCCTGACTAATACAAATAATAATATTTTATTATTTGCTCATGAATTTAATGAATGCTTTGGTAATAAGGCCTTTATTACCCTGGGGGAAACATTGCCTCTAACCTATCTTCTGAGGACCAGCAGGTGCTAGAGTAGCTTTGGGCCAACAGGGGGCATGTGTGTGCAGAGTTGGATGGGACAGGCTGCTCTGTTAACCAGAATGATTAAAGCTGTAACATTTACCATATACCAATATTTGTTCTCTCTCTGGCTTGAATTTTCCCACTGAGAGAAAAATAAAATGAAAAGGTGATTTTGTACTGGATGTACCAGCCAGGAGGGACATCCTTTTATTTTTATTTTTCACACAAGTCAATACAATTTCTAGGATGGAAGCCAACATTACCCAGCCTATTAGTGTGGAGATGAAAAATGGGTGAAATGGGTGGAATGTGTGTGTGTGTGTGTGTGTGTTTGAGAGAGACAGAGAAAGAGGGTTTCTGTGTGTGTGTGTGTGTGTGTGTGTGTGTGTGTGTGTGTGTGTGTGTGTGTGTGTGTGTGTGTGTGTGTGTGAAAGAGAGAGAAAGAGAGATAGAGAAAGTTGATGTGTGAATGTGTGTGTGTGTGAAAGAGAGACAGAGAGAGAGGGTTTGTGTGTGTGTGTGTGTGTGTGTGTGTGTGTGTGTGTGTGTGTGTGTGTGTGTGTGTGTGTGTGTGTGTGTGAGAAAGAGAGAGAGAGAGAAAGTGCGTGTGTGTATTTGTGTTTCTGTGTGACATGATGGACAGTGCTGATGCTCACTTTTTTTGTGTGAGCCTATGTCATGACATGATGGACAGTGCTGATGCTCACTGTTTTTGTGTGAGCCTATGTCATGACATGATGGACAGTGCTGATGCTCACTGTTTTTGTGTGAGCCTATGTCATGACATGATGGACAGTGCTGATGCTCACTGTTTTTGCAGCCCACAGCTTGAGGGTCCTGAGCCTTTGTTGGAAGCAACTGTTTCCACGGAGATGATGCCTTTGAAAAAGGGGTTGATGATTCACCTCTTATGAGGCTCAAACAACTTCCCAGCATTTGTCAGTTGGCCAGAAAGCTGCGACATGCACTCAAGTTAGAACTTTTTACGACTACATTTTCTTGAAGTTGACATTTGTTCAGATACTGCAGGATAAATGGAATGCAATGTATAAATGCATAACGTTTTTTGTGTACAAAAATGTTGTGATATAGCTTGTCCTTTAATATTACGAAATGCACAACAATGGCATGTGCACATCAAGGAAGGCTTACAGGTGGACATGAAAGTGATAATTTGCGAGCAGCACGTAGGTGAAAAGTTTTTTTTTGTTGTTTTTTTTTGTTTTGTTTCCCCCTTCACCTGAAGAGGACAAACCACAATTTCCTGGGAGCTGAAGAAGTTTCCCTGAGTTAAAGTTTAATTTTGAGAAAAATATTTTAAAACATGATAATAATCAATGCTTTGTAAAGTCTGCTATGCAAGAGAACAGTGCCTTACCAGGATGAGCCACCCAGCAGCCCCCTAATGGTTTGGTTTTTACCGGCAGTCAGACAGCTGCTTTTGTGAGCCGCAGTGCTTTCTTTCCCACCTGTCACTCTAGCAGGTGCTCCAGTAAATCAATGTCTTTATTGAATCAATTCAGCTTCCCTCCCCAGAGGTTTAACGTCTCATCTGAAAGACTGCACTGCCTGGCGTATCTGGGGATGTTTTTATTTACCCTAAGGGAAGATTACCTCTACAGCCCTGCTGATGTCATTGCTAAGAGAAGCCTTGTTTTGCTCTCAGGTTTCTTTCAGTAATCAGGCCCTGTTCAGGCCCAGTTTGATCAGCTACAGCAAGGACGTGAGAGGAGACCTAGGAAATAATCAGCAGCCGAAGGTTGAAGAGGTTTGTAAATGACAGAGAGAAGCAGTTGCAATTGTTCACATTGATAAGAGAAGAGCAGCATTGGTCTATGGGGTGAAAGGAACATAGCTACAACAATTAGCCATGTGTATAATATTTGTACTAATTTGATCATAACCATTTTATTAGTTACCATCTTCTGTAAAATGGTGGGGGTCGGTTATAATTTTATGGTATACCAAGTGGAACATTGCTCTGCATCACAACTGTTCTGTAACACGTGCCAGTGCATGTGTCTCGAAAGCATCTAGCACATCCATAGGTATGCATGGGGGAAGGGTAGCCACTTACTGCACTCTACGATACATCATCCAATACACACTCGACACTTCCTTATTATCAGCTGCTGTGGAGATGATCTGCATTCTGTCAGGTGAATACTTCACTCACCTATGTGTGGAAGTTACCTGTGTGTGGACGTTTTTTGTTACCTGTGTGAACTCCTGTGGCACTGGAAGGGTTTGGCTTTCAAACCCCCTAAGTGGGGATTGAGATAAAGCAAGGCATAGTGGTTCAGGGGAGTGGTTTTATACAGTGCGTTTCATTCCCCTGCGTTATAATCAGTTATTCCCTGCACATCGTAGCTCAAATATCAGCTCCTTAAAAAAGTTTGCCAGTAGTCTGCTCAAATTCTGTTAGAGAATGTTCTAGATTTCTGACAAATCGACAATGTTTCTGTCCTTGGTTTCTTATCAGTTAATGAAGGTTTCAGCCTGTTCCAAGCGCTGCTATGACACTCAGCACCGTACCTGTGGTGTCATTTGTGGGGTATTCCCAGCCAAGAAGAGATAAGACCCAGCTGATTTTCCTAAACATATTTCTATAAGTGAATCAGCTGTTAGTTAGTCCCTGGAAAAATCTCTTCCAGTTGAATCTGCAATCACACCGTTTCCAAATTGTAGCTGAACAATATTGATCAGATATATTATGCTTGAACGGACAGTCTCACTTTTTGAGTCCAATACATTCCACGTTGTCCGTCAGGCCTTCAGACTGCCTGAAGAATGATTTATGAACAAGAAAGCAGGCACTCTTGTGTAGCATTCAGAGTGATTTAAACTCTAAACTCTGTTATACATACAAGTATTAAATTTTTAAATATGTTAAATACCCCCACATGTGTCTTTGTTCTCACAGAATCATGGGTGTCTGAGCAGCCAGGAAGGCAGCAGTGGGCTTATCTGCATATCTGACTGTGTGACGTTAGTCCCATGAGCCCACACTGTCTCCCAAACACACACTGTTATCATTCCTCTCACCGCACCAACATGTAAAACTATTTTTTTTTAAATTTTTTATAGGTCCCTCATTATTACTATTAAACAATCCCCTTTGTAAAAAGGTAGACGTAGTTAATAGCATATACTGTAAAACAGGAAATATTAAAAGTTTTTTAAATATATGTACTGCAACCTAGTGGACAAAATGGGACATGACTCAAGAATTTATCAGAGGTTCAAGCTCTGTTTATTTGATTTATTTGACTATTTAACAAAGAAGGTCAACTGATAACACAGCACTTACAACAAACAAGGAGAGGTGGCACTGCTAGGGATTAAAAGGCAGTAAGAAAGCCAGTTTAGGAATCTGACCAGCACACTGGAATTACCAACCCAACTGTTTCAAAAGGATCCGTTATAAAATAAACAATACAGAACACAAGAACTTTTGCAGACAGCAAAAGGGAAATATAGTATATAGTTCTGCCACCTACTGGTCCACCACCACGTTCTACATAAACCTAGTTTTCCTAGAAGGGCCTTCCAGCCCAATACTAACCAAGCCCAGTCCAGCCTGCTTAATTTCAGCACAAAGCAAGTCCAGTCCTGCTTATTTTCAGCACTAACCAAGTCCAATCCTGCTTAATTTCAGCACTAACCAAGTCCAGTCCTGCTTAATTTCAGCACTAACCAAGCCCAGCCCTGCTTAGTTTTAGTACTAACCAAGCCCAGTCCAGTCTGCTTAATTTCAGCACTAACCAAGTTCAGTCCTGCTTAATTTCAGCACGAATCAAGTCCAACCTGCTTAATTTCAGCACTAATCAAGTCCAGCCTTGCTTAGCCTCAGTACTAACCAAGCCCAGACCTGCTTAGCTTCAGTATTAACAAGCCTATAGCAATGCTTAGCTTCAGTACTTACCAAACTCAACCCTGCTTAGCTTCAGTGCCAACAAAGGCCAGTCCTGCTTATCTTCCATACTAACCAAATCCAGCCCTGTTAAGTGACAAAAGTACCCTGTACCACTCAGTTAAGAATAAACCAAAACCATGTCCACATTTTCGTCATGGGTGTGGCTGTCACTGAGGTAAAGATACATGGCGCTGTAGAGCCAGTGACGCACGGATGACCTTGGTAGTCGACCTTGAAAAAATGTTTTCCTGGATCAGGGGAAGCTGATAAGAGGAGAGGGGAGCCTCCGTATAGTGTACTCGCTGCACACGCTGTTCCTGGCAAACGGTTTCAGAGTAACCATGTGAACAGAAGTACCAGGCTCTCCTCTCCACTTAGGTTAACTCCCCATCTAAGACTCAGCATTCTTCAGCCAAAACGGGCCAGTGTCATCCCCAGCTTCAGACTGTAAGTTTAACATTAAATTAATTACATTTACAAACAAATCTGTGTATGGTGCTGGCACAGGTACAAATTGAGCTGTACACAGCAGGCTGTAAATCAATTATCTTATTTTTAATCATTCTTTTCTCTGCATTTTTAAACTGTAACCATGGATAGATGAGTGCTCTGCATTTTGATAGTAGAGAAAGGCAGTGGTCTGGCCTGTCTATGCAACTACTAGGAGGTTTAAAATCAAGTGGGATAGAAAAAGGAGCAACTTACAATAAGACCAAAAGGAAATACTATAAATATAAAAAAGGATGTCATACACTCTTATCGGTTCATATTTGTATATAAAGTTCTGTGTGAGAAGTCAGTGACTTTCTTTCTTCTTAAAATTCTGGTGGGACATATTCAGGAGGCAACTGAAGTGCAAAACTCCACCAAGCACAATTAATCATTCACAGATAACAAAGCATGATAACCTTTAATTCTAGAACACCATGACATTGAAATAATAAACGATGTTGAATCATGAATGCACAATGATGAACGAATGACATCTGCTATGAAATAATGTCCACAACATAGATCAGATGCTGTTTCTCATTTTCAAACCAGTGTGATTTTTAAATGCTACGCAACATAGTTAACACTTAGATGTCTGTTAGAAGTCTTCAATGAGAGTGTAGTACCCAGAAATAAAGAGCAGAACTGAAATGTTGGAGCAAAACTAATGTGTCAAATAATAAATGTGCCATTTTAATTTCTGGTTGCCCACTTCAGGTTTATGGGTTTCTGGTCTGTTTGCTGAAACAGAGATGCTTATTTGGTACTGGAATCTAATTGTTGCAGCTGTTTCTTGATAACAGGCAGGCCTTAGTATTTCCTTCACCGGGTGTTGAGACAGTAACTGGGGCAAATTGCTGAAGTACAGTTATTTTAAATTCCTATTGTGTTTTATTGTGTAAAAACAACTTAATGTGCTGTATCACTCTTAAACTCTGTCTCACCTGCCCCCCCTTATTTGAGATCCCCTTACCTGTTTCTCTCCAGCTACCTCCGTCTCTGACCTGACCCGGCTCGGCTCGGTTCAGCTTGATTCGACTCAGGCTCAGGCGAGGATGGTTCTGCAGGTGGGTAACCTGACTCGGCAGCTGGAGGACGCCCTGACGCGGACGTTGGGCGATTACCTGGATCGCTGGCGGCACAACATGACCCAGGCGGAACAGGCCCAGAGCAAGAGGATGGCCCAGCAGAACTTCCAGGGCGTGGTCTGGTACCTGGCGGTGATGATCGGCATGTTCGCCTTCATCATCGTGGCCATCCTCATCAGCACCGTCAAGTCCAAACGCAGGGAGCACTCCGAAGACCCCTATCACAAGTACATTGAGGAGGACTGGACCGCCCAGATCAAGAATGAGGCCATCGCCCACCATTACGTCCAGTCCAACCCCATAGCGAGAGGCTATGATGTGCCCTATTCCCCTTGATCAACTCTGATCTTAAACAGTATATAAGCGCTCTATTCACACCGATCATTTTTCACCCTGATTATAAATGGCAGTAATCTGTTTGTCTCTCTTTGATCTACTGAGTGCGTAAACAACAGCGAACTCTGCTTTCTCTGACCGCCTGAGTGCATGGAGGTAAAAGCAGTCCAGCTCCCCTAAATCAGTCTGATTGACACATGTGCGCTACCCACAATCCCTCTCCACAAAAAAATTTATTCTGATCAGCTCACTGCCAGCGCACTGAAATTTTTTACCTTCCTCCTGATCTGTGGGCATGATGATTCTCCCTCTGACCGATTCTATCGCAGTGGCCATCCAGAGGTTACCTATCCCGACGAATTCCAAAGACAGGGGCCATGACCGAAATGTGATCCCTGTTCCCTGCCCCCTGTCCACTCAGACCCCTGTTTACTATGTGCCCTCTCCCCTCACTTTGCAAGCAGTGTGCAAAAAATAATAATTCTGCAAAACTCTTTCCAAACTAGTGAAGAAGTAGTTTGTAATATGTCCCACGCTTGTACTACAAGTTGTAGTTTTTACTTGTGGTTTAATTCCTGAAATTGTCAGATGAGTGTGCTCCTGAATCCCCTCAACAAAACACTGGAAATAAGGTTTCATCTTGGGATTTTAAGTGCCCCCATTTGTGAAATAAAGTCGCCCACTCAAAAAAGGTTTTGACGAAGTTGACTCAGATAATCGCCAAAATTCGCTCGCAAAAGGGTGAAGAGATCATATTCGGTCCTGGCCAGGGATTGAGTCTCCATCCTGCATTAGTTCAGCTCCAAACTCATCCTGCTCTTCCACTAATAGCCCAGACCACGCCCTCTCACCTGCAGCCTTGGCTACTGACCACACCCTTTTTTGTTGTGCAGCTTCAGAACTTGGAATGTTTGCCTAGTATCTGGAGCTCAGAGAGCCACCCTCGTCTGTAATGATAAACCTTAGCTCATATATAAATGCTATAATGATGTGTATCGACTTATGTGTATAAATGGTATAATGCTGCGTATAAATGTTAGAATAATCGGCATGTGTGGATAAATGCAACTGGGAAACAAACCAGTGGTGATGGTAGAAGTGAATACAGAGCTATAATAAAACTGTTGATTGTGCTTAAGCAACTCAGGTGCTTTGACACAAATTTTAGTGTTGACTGACGGGCAGTATTTGAGTTTATAAAGCAGTGCTGTAGTTCCCTGGTTGTCCACTAGGCTGTGCTCTTGCTGTGTCACTCGAGTGGGACTTTGTTGAGGGCCCCAGCTGTTGTATCACATCTTGTTTACAGTGGGGAGAGGGGTAGTCTGTATACCACCCAGCAGCTGACCAGCCCAGGGCACAATCACTCTCACACACACACACACACACACACACACACACACACACACACAGAGACACAGAGACACAGAGACACAGAGACACATCTCTCTTTTTCTCAGACACACACATCTCTCTCTCTCTCACACACACACACACACACTCACACACACACAATCAGACATACAGCACCCCACATGCACACGTACATACATGCATGCACGGACACATCCACACATACACACACATCCACACACAGAGAGAGACACAAACGCTAAGACAGGTGCACAGACATGTGCAACTCCACCCACTTTCATACAGACTCATATACCTATAATGTCTGTCACTCACACTCAAAAAACAGCCGTAAGAAGGAAATACAGTTTAGAATGACTCAAAAACTGAGCTATTATCATCACTGTCATCAGTCAGAAGCAGATCCGTTAACAACTGTCTACGGTGTTGACCACCATGACCATCTTTATCAAATTAATATATATTGGTTGTGCGTTTTTTCATTTTTGAGGCTCGGGAAGGGAAGAGCCAAGATATGATTTGAAGAGGTGAGCCCCTCCCCCAGGTACAGGCCCAAACACAGTAAGGCTGTGAGCTGGAGCCCGATGAGTCACTGCGTTATCCACATGGCTGGCAGCAGCGTGCCCCACCACACCTGGATGTGCATTTAGGTGTGTGCACAAGTAATGCCCAGGTGCCCGCGAAGCGGAGCCGAGCTGGGCTACACCTTGTGCTTGGGGTGTCCCCATGGCAACAAGCCCCCCCACTACTACGCATGACTGTCCCCAACGCTCTGGATCACGGGGCCCTGGGCAGCTGCACACACATGTGACAGGCCGACTGTTACACACAGATAGGGCGTGGGGTGGGAGGGTGGGGGGGGGGGGGGGTGGAGGGAAGGGAAAGAGAAATAATGAGGGCAGTAAGGGGCAGCAGCTGCACGTGTTTATTTCCACCGCTGCCCTGGACTCTGCCTCTCCTCCTGCCCCCAGCTTCTGCTGCACACATGAGCCCCACTGCCACGAGCAGAGAGATAGAGCGAGAGAGGGGGATAGAGGGAGATAGAGCGAGAGGGAAAGAGAGAGATAGAGGGGGAACGGGGAGAGAGAGGGAGAGAGAGATAAAAAAATAGAGGGGAGAGAGAGATAGAGGGGGAGAGGGTTGAGAGGGAGAGAGATAGCGAAGAGAGGGAGAGAGACAGATAGAGAGGCAGAGAGAGAAATAGAAGAGGAGCGAGGGAGAAATAGAGGGGGAGAGGGAGGAGTGGGAGAGAGAGGGAGAGAGGGTTGAGAGGGAGAGAGATAGCGAAGAGAGGGAGAGAGACAGATAGAGAGGCAGAGAGAGAAATAGAAGAGGAGTGAGGGAGAAATAGAGGGGGAGAGGGAGGAGTGGGAGAGAGAGGGAGAGAGGGTTGAGAGGGAGAGAGATAGTGGAGAGAGAGGGAGAGAGAGAGATAAAAGAGAGAGAGGGGGGAGTGGGAGAGAGAAAGCGGAGAGAGGGAGATAGAGGGATTAAGTCCCACTCCAGAAGGTAAGTGAGGGGCTGGGTTTATGTGCTGTTTGGGAGGAGGAGGAGGAGGAGGAGGAGGGGGGGTTGTTGGTGATGTGCGGGGCGGTGGGGTACAGCTGGGAGACAGAGGGGTGTGGGATATGTACAGGAGAGCAGCTGTCTGCCAGGGGGCTCCCAGGGATACGGGGAGTCAGGCTTGAAGATTCCTCTTAACACACACACCCTAAGATACACACTACAGCACAGCCACACACTCACAGCTACACAGTATAGGGGTGTCGGTGTACAGAGGTATAAGTGTATAAGGGTATAGGTATATAGGGTGCAGGTGTACAGAGGTGTACGTGTGTAGTTGTACAGGGGTGTAGGTGTAGTGTGTAGGTGTACAGTGGTGTAGGTGTGTAGGTGTACAGAGGTATAAGTGTAGAAGGGTATAGGTATATAGGGTGTAGGTGTACAGAGGTATAAGTGTATAAGGGTATAGGTATGTAGGGTGTAGGTGTGCAGGGGTATAGATGTGTAGGGTGTAGTTGTGCAGGTAGAAACTGGATGCTGGCAGAGAACAGGTCAGAGAGGAGTCTGCCAGCAGCCCAGTGCCCAGCTCAGCCAGACAGGAGTGCAATGCATCACGCTTCATCGGTCTGTGAAATCCCTGCTACGCTACACTACGCTAGGCTGCACTGCGCTACGCTACACTACGCACGGCTGGGAGGCACTCACAACACCTTTCCTCCTGCCTTTGGGGCACAAAATCTAGAAGAAAAAAAACACTTCAATGTTCTCTGCAGCTGTTTTCATGTTTTTGTTGTGTAGGAAATGATCAAAAACACACTGATGCTCTTTAGACTGTCTGACTGACAATGCACCAGAATGCTGAAATTACACAAAGACACATTACTCTATGATGCATTACAGTGTATAAGTGTATACAGGTGCAGCTCAAAAAAATTAGAATATCGTGAAAAAGTTCAATATTTTTTGTCACTCATTTCAGAAAGTGAAACTCATATATTATATAGATTCATTACACATAGAGTGAAATATTTCAAGCCTCTATTTCTTGTAATTTTGATGATTATGGCTTACAGCTAATGAAAACCCAAATTCAGTGTCTCAGAAAATTAGAATATTTTGCTTTAACATATTTTTAAAGTATCATATTTAATATTTGGTCGCATATTCTTTGCATGCTGTTACTTCCTGAAGTCTGTGACCAATAAACATCAAAAGACTCTCGATATCTTATTTTCAGGTACTGTTACAAGCGATACTATAACCTCTCTGCATTTGAACTGATCTCTATGAGAATTGGGGGGTAAGACTAGATTCAGCTGTAAATTACGCTGGTACAGTATGGAACACATGACTGGCGAAATGGCTGTACGTCATCAAGGGTCTAAGGTATCAAACGAGCCCCAAACCATCACTCTGCGGCCAGATATGAAGTAGATGTGGATGGATCCCTTTAAGGGTTGTTTCTCCTGACTTTTTTCCCCATAGAATTCTATAGGAAAATGAGTCAGGAGAAATAACCCTTGCAGTGATCCATCCACATCTACTCCATATCTGGCAACAGAGTGATGGTTTGGGGCTTGTTCGATAGCTCAGACCCTTGATGACTTACAGCCATTTAGCCAGCCATGTGTTCCATACTGTACCAGTGTAATTTACAGCTGAATCTAGTCTCACCCCCAAATTCCCATAGAGATCAGTTGACATGCAGAGAGGTTATAGTATCGCTTGTAACAGTACCTGAAAATAAGATATCGAGAGTCTTTTGATGTTGATTGGTCACAGATTTCAGGAAGTAACAGCATGCAAAGGATATGTGACCAAATATTAAATATGATACTTTAAAAATATGTTAAAGCAAAATATTCTAATTTTCTGAGACATTGAATTTTGGGTTTCATTAGCTGTAAGCCATAATCATCAAAATTACAAGAAATAAAGGCTTGAAATATTTCACTCTATGTGTAATGAATCTATATAATATATAAGTTTCACTTTCTGAAATGAGTGACAAAAAATATTGAACTATTTCACGATATTCTAATTTTTTGAGCTGCATCTGTAGGTGTACAGGGGTGCAGGTAGAGACGTAGGAGCGTTGATGTACAAACATGTTTAGGGGTGTTGGTGTATAGTGATGTGACAAAGACACATTACACTACGATAACACAAAGAAGGTGTTCCTGCTCTCCCACTAAAGAGGGTTAGCACAAAATTCAGAAGTGCCGCTGAGCTGCAGGGTGAAAAATGTTTGTCTAACAGCAGCATGTGCAAACACAGGCACCCGACACCACAAGACATGAAGAGTCTGGTGCGATTATTCCAGAAAGGTATTTACCTGCCGTGAGTGCGTGAGACTGAAAGCAGTAAACAATGAAAGTATATGATGTAAGTGTGGAAAGAGATTAATCAGTTTTCTCAGCCACATGATTGAAGATTAGCACTTTTTATTACTCCGGAAAAGAGAAATAGATAATATTTTCGGACATGATTTAGCTACTGTACTGATACCTCTGATTATTTCAGAGGCCAAAGACGTTATTCTCCCTTACAATCTCGCTTTACTCGCAGTAAACATATTTGCATTTAAATAGTTGGGGAAATCATGGTTTTCTTTCATAGCTTTTGTAATCAAAGCACAAAGCCAACTAGCTACATTTCAATGGTATTTCAGGGAAGTTTACTGTGTTTCCCTGTGACATACAAAACCGATGCTGTGATAATGAATGTGATGTAAAATCACACAGATAATGCAGCACAACAACTTGCAGCTGTTTTTTTTGGATGTGGATGATTTTCTTTATTTGCTAGCACTGGACTGGAGTATAGGCAGATTGCAAAAATAAAAATGTGCGCATAAAAGAAAAGTGGCCATCTTGTTAGCAGGTTGGCTATCTTGATTGTAGACTACCGTGTGTTTCATGACTGTCCTTTCAAACATATGATCATTTTAGCTTTCTTAGCTGTTGTTTCTGCCACGTAATTCACGTGTTGAACGCTGGTTATTATTAACTGCTTTGGAAGTGGAGCATAGTGTTCATCGCATAATTTCCTGGCAGCCTCTGGCTATTTTAGTTGTGAACTGAATGCTGACACAATTTTGGAGAAAAAAAACACGGGTGAAGTACTGGGAATCATGTTGACTGTTGCTTCCAACAGCCACAAACCATTAATAAAAGCACTAACTTGTTTCTAGTTATGTCACCTTCCCATGTCACCATTAGCTCTATCCAGACAACAAATGGAGTTTTCTTTCTTCCTCAAATTCTCCCCCTCTTACAAACATGGTTAATGTTAAAAAAACGGTGGAATGGCGGTAATGTATCACTGTCGCCTCACAGCAAGAAGGTCAGGGTTTGAATCCAGGCCAGAGGCCCTTCTGTGTGGAGTGTGTCTGTTTGTATGTTCTCCCCGTGTCCGCGTGTCCCCGTGTCCGCGTCGGTATCCTTCCACAGTCCAAAGACATGCAGGTTAGGCTAATTCCCTGTGTCCGCGTCGGTATCCTTCCACAGTCCAAAGACATGCAGGTTAGGCTAATTGGAGAGTCTAAATTGCCTGTGGGTATGAATGTGTGAGTGAATGGTGTGTGTGCCCTGCGATGGATTGACGACATGTCCAGGGGGTATTCCTGCCTCTCGCTCAATGCATAGGCTCCAGGTTTCAGCCCCTCTGTGACCCTGACCAAGAATAAGCGGGTTAGAAAATGGATGGATGGATGTTAACAAAAAAAAGAATGGGTGATGTTCTTGCACGTCTGGAACATCTTAGTAATGTAGAGTAAAAACACAGCAATACCTATTATCCTTCACCAGGGGGCTGCAAAATGAATCATGTTGAATTAATGGTTTGACAGCAGTGCTTTTAAAAGCCACGCCCCCTCTAAGGTGCTTTAAGGTGCAGTTGAGTAGAGTAACGGATAGAAAGCCCGCCTTGTAATCACAAGATTGAGGTTTTGAATCTAATCTCAGGTATACCTGCCATTGTACCCTTCAGAAAGGTACTTGAGAAAAACTGCTCATGTGAATTTCAAACCCGTCAACGTCTTCAAAAAACCATAAATGTCACTCGGTCAAAAGCCAAAAATATGGACCTCAATTTCCAGCCAATGACTCAATCAAAGCATGAAAATTATCGACACTCTCAAAAAATTTCCTTCTCTAAAATTAAACGTTTTCTGTTTTTCAAGATACTTTTTTTTTGCAGTAGATGGCAGCAAAATACAATGTTTCTCATACAATCAAAGTAAAAAGGGATGTTTGAAGCTGACATGCATATTCAGTCTTTATGGAAAGACAGCAATGTAACATTAGTGGTGATCATGTAGTCAGCCATTTAGTTAACTCAGGCACCACCAATGTCCTTGAACTACTCTTTTGCATAATTCACAAGTGTTTCGTATTTGTGCCGGAAAGCATACTTAGCATAGCGGTTACCTTCAGTGTATTTTCTTTGTTGTTTGGCAACCCTGGCTTTAGCTTTTTATTTGTAAGCCAATGTTCCAAAGTGTTTATAGTGTATTAATGTGATATCAATATGTGGTGAGTTTTGGAATTTTCAATGAAATTCCATTATTACATCACACATTATTTCACTGCTAACCCATAAACTTGCTATTCAATGCTGCGGAGACTTAACAGCATTGCACAGGAGTGTAGGTCAACGATCCATCTCTGGCCTGCAGGTGACCTGCCTGTCACTCATCCTCCACTCAAGTTTCATCACTGAAGTCACTCAGCAACTTGTCCCAGGCCAGTCACAAGAGCCATTCCACCACACACAAATCAACAAGGATGAGTTCCTGAGCAGAGGAGGAAGTCGCAGTACAAATTCCTTCCACTGGATGACAGTCATTTAAAAATGTGGTATTTCATCTTTAGTCTAAGAGATACATCATTTTAATTTTAAATTAAAAAAAAAACACCAGGTGACGTTTGTTTGTACTGTTATTTCTGGAGGTCTCTCAGGTGAACGACAGCATATACTTGTACTCTGTCAAAGCCATATGGATATCAAACTGACAACTGTGTCACATCTGGCTTCACAAGCCTGCTCACAGCCTTGGGTTAGGCTGGCCATGTTCAGCACACCATGGGCCACACACTCTGAGCAAAAGAATGCATAAAAAAATGCTCAGGGTGAAAGTCAGAAATCTGCTTAAAAAAAGTTTAGCATTTTCTATCTCAGTCTTTCTGTCACGGTGTCACCATATCATATGGACTCCAAACGTTGCGTGTACACGCATAGTGTACAGAGGTATGCAGATTCTCACAACATGTGTTATATTATGCATCTGAATTTCTGCGTGGAAACTCGCTTACGCAGCTTTCTGAGGGCATTTTTCTGCTCAACACTGTTTATACATGTGACCCCAGGACGAATCAAAGCTGATTAACTGCGAGTAGTGCTGGAATGGAATCCTGTGTCACATGACTTACCTCCATGACAGGTACTGTAAAACACTGATATCAATCAGATCCTAAATACACAAGAAACAGCACTAAATATTTATGATTGTATACTGCATAAAATCAGCGTGAAGAATCAATCTTCTTTGGGTTCTGAAATCTGACACAATAATATAACGTTCAGATATAGCTTATGACATTCACAGTTTGAACCCATTAGCATATACTTTGGAAGAAACTATTCCTAAGTTGAACCTGCAGTGCCACCGATAACCCAAAATTCAAGACCGGCTTGCAGTGCTCCAGAGTAAGGCTGTAATGTAACTGCAGGGGACCGGCAGAGCCTAATGCAATTCCTTTCCTTCCACGGAGAGCTATGCTAAACTAAAGGTCCATCTCACAGATTTAAAACAAAACAAAAAAGTTTGGCTATGCAATAAATGCTTGGCAACAGACCAACAGACCGCAGCTGTCGGACTGTTCATCAGATTCTCCCTGTGAGAAACCTTGGGGGGCAAATGTCACGGACAGGGGTTTCAGGGTCATCCCATATGGGGTGTCACAGGTTCTGCTTCTACTTTACTTTCACGTTCTAATTAAAGCCCTAATTACCAGCCCATCTCCTGATGGGATGTCTATTTACAGGCTCGGCCCTTTTCAATGAGCGCTCCCTCAGAGTGACACACTGAGCCGTCTGCTATCTGCTCTGAAAAATAAACATTGTAAACATTTGCATTGCAGGTAGGTTTTTAAGGGCTTTGAGTGCTGACATGTTCTATCAAGTGATATGTTTTGCTGATTAATTGAGAGAGAGAGAGAGAGAGAGCGAGAGAGAGAGATAAGAAAAAGTATAAGATAAGGTCAGTAAGAGGAACAAATAGGTGGTTGTGGAAGAGAGAAAAGAGAGTGTAAAGTGGGAGCATTAGACACGAGGAGGCAGATTCCCATGGCTTCATTGCACTCTCCTGCTCTCTCTTACTACGTCATACCTACCCACTGTCCATTTCTACTGTTGACTTTTTGGGATAATGCTCAGCTGGTGTACACCTGTAGTGAGCTTTGTGCTCCGTGTGAGTCTGAGAGCTGCACATTTTGTTCATAAACCTATTATCAATGACTCTGTGTGTAGAAATGTTAACCATTAGCAACGAGTGTGCGTGTCAAACTTTGAGCTGTGAGTGTGAGTGTTGAACTGTCCCAGAGCTCTCTGTCCAAGCTGGCATTTTCAGTGGACAGTACTTAACTGTCCATTCCTCCTGCAGCTCTGGTTACACAGTGGAGTCACGTACAGTATGTTCTGCAACACTTTAGCGCTCTTTTGTATAGTACGCAACGAAGCTGCCTTTAAAAAAATAACAAAGACAGTAATATGCAATAATATAGTCATAGCCTAACGTGCAAAGAGTCTCTGAAAAATTCCTCAGTGGTGTTTAAACCACAGAGAATGGGACCAGAGATCAGTACAAAAATCCCACGGTCAGAAGCGCACTCAAGGACTACGAACAAATCAAGGCCCTAATTTGACTTTTATCCTGAGAACTGAAAGTCCTATGAAAACTCCCCTCAGAGAGAGATCATCATTTTTGGCTCAGTGCGAGACCCCCCGATGGTGCTCCTGTCTGTCCTCTTCTTCTCCGGTTCAGGGGGGTTATTTTTAGCTCAGAAACAACTGGCTTCCTAAAAATGGTTCTGAAATGGCAGGGGAGGGGGGCAGCACTATGTAAGGTATCCCACCATAGCTCCCACGTCCCGATCCCAGTCCACCCTTTTGTCTCCTCTTTGTCTCTTGGAGAGAGGGACGGAAGGAGAGCGAGAGAAGAGGGACGGAGAGACAAACCGAATTGCTTTTCTGCAGAAGATAGGATAACTGAGGAAAATACCGGAGAGGGATAGTCTGGGAAGAACCGTGGTTCAAGGTGCTGCTGTTTATTTTTAAACCATTTTTTCCATCCCTTGGTGTCCATTTTTCTGGTGCCAATTCGTGAACTCCTGTCCTGCCGCCTCCCCGTCCTCGAAGGCCCAGTCCGGCATTATCGCGGCAGCCTCTGGCATCTCCCCGTACCCTCTTAAGCCACTGGTCTTGAAGGAGAACATGAAGGCCCTGTGGCTGTCAGTGCTGCTCTGCCTGTACCTGGCTTCCCTCTGTGTGGCCGAGGAGGGCCTGCAGTTCCCCACCTTCGATGGAAAGGACCGGGTCATCGACATCAATGACAAGAACTACAGGAAGGCCCTGAAGAAGTACGACATGCTCTGCCTACTTTACCACGAGCCCCTGGGCGACAACAAGGAGCTTCAGAAACAGTACCAGATGACCGAGCTGGTGCTGGAGGTAAGGGCGGAGGATGGGTGGGTGGGTTCAGGTATGGGAGCAGGATGAGGGGGGTGGGGGGGGTAGACCAGGTGGATCAGAGGCGGAGGTAGATCAAGGATGGAGGTAGCTCCAGGGTGCATTAGTTGGCAGAGGTAGGAGAGGTTGGGGAAGCCTACAGATAGAAACCTCAGACTTTATTAAGGACAGAGAATGCAAGGTCCCACAACATTACTGCAATATAAATCGACTTATCTATCCAAAGCACTGCAGCCGCACAGCAGTAGACCTGCAATTTTATTCTTGAAAGTCCTGTTCTCTAATGAACAGCGATAACTGTGAAAGTTTACAGAAACAAAGCACGTTCAATCTGCTCTGTGGTTCTACGTGTTATTGGCTTTCAAGATAAGCATCTTCCCCAGTACAGAAATGTCTCAATGACTTTCAGCCACGGCCATCAGAGCTGGTAGCTCCCAAGGTCAGAGTCTGCGTTTAGCTGCCTTTTCTATTGCCTCAGGTTATTTATATTCATACATGCATGTGTTCAGACTCATGCCAACTGTGCTTGGAGTCATTAATATGGCCGGCATTTCTGGGTTATTGAGGAATAGAACTGAATGCATTATTGTTTTCATTTATTGGGGAATAGTGTAGACAGGTTACCCTTGGATGCAGGCCTTCATTAGGAGCAGACCGCACAGACACTGAGCTCCCAGCAGGAGGGGATTCAGACATATGTATTGTGTTTCCTGTTCTATCATTCCCACTATCTGTAACAAGCTTCATCTGCAAACTCAAACAGGCCTCAACAGTGATATTTTAGACAGGCAGATGAAGAGGAATACTAATTCTGTACAACTGCTCAGAATAATGTCATCGATACATTAATTAATGTCTTTCTTCCATGCTCAGAGGAAACTTTACTGCGCTACAAGCTTCACTGATCCGGTGTCTTTTCCTTTTCCTTTGTGATATGCGATGTAAGTGCACATTGGTAGAAAGTCGTGAAATCTGAAACAACTAAAAATGTTCGAGTTTGCAGCCCGAAGTTGGTCACTCAAGCAAAGTGCTGTGTCTCCGTGACGTGGATGTCTGAGATCTGGTCTCATCAAGAACGGTATAAGATTTATATAACAAGATGTCAGACAATCTACTGGCATAAGAATCAGAAAGCTATGCAGTTCTTTTAGAGAGATTCTCTTCTAATATTGATTTCAGTTTGAGATGCATATGATATTTGCGTCCTCTGATTAGTCAAGTTACATGCTCATGGCACATCCGAAAAATAAAAGTGAGTTAGTTAGTGTGTAGTGAAGCAAGTTAGTGTGTAGTTTTGATATATATGACAATTAAAAAAATACTTTCACTGTGACTGACTGTCAGCATGTTCTCAGAACTGAGGTTCATGTTTGAGAGACCTTATAAGTTTTGTGGTGAACTATACCACAAATAAAATCCTGCTAAAGCCTATCACATACAAATATGATTTATCAACCCCGTTAAAGCCTATTGGACACAGATCTGAATTATCTTCAAGTATCATACCAAAATCTTTCACTTCATTCACTGAGTTAACTTATACATAACAGATATGCAGACTAGTGACATTTCTTTTTGTATTGGGCTATTTCAAAAATCTTGGTGATGTCATCCATCATGTGACAAGCTTCTTCATCTAGCAAAGTGTACATTCATAAACATAAATTCCTTTTAGTTTGCAAAATTTAAAATAAAGGTGGTTGGTAGTTTTACATTTTTTATCAATGATTGTTGTTTAAGCCATCGTGCTGACCACAGAGGTCTAAATGGTCTTGGTGTTGAGCTAACATTTAGAGCCTTTAATTGTGTTGTGGGCCGGTGATGGATTAAGTCAGATGTTTACCCCATCCCAAAGGGAGTGGCATTAACAAATATAGTTCAACACAGACACATGAAAACAGCGGGAAAGGGCACTTCGCTAAAATGTGACCTTGTACCATTTTAAAGCTGGCGTTCCACACAGCTCTAGGCCTACTTTTGGCCCTTCTTTGATTTTGCATTTAGATTATTTTAAAGTCATTGGCAAAATAGTGAATTAAGTTACTTTTAAAGACCACTATGCCATCTTTTCATATTTCCAATGTTACTAGTGGCTCCTGAGAACAATCGGACTCTTCCTTGGCTATTTATTGAAGCGTTCAGCTGCTGTAATTCCTTGACCCTATCATCTTACAGCAGCTTTTCCACACCAGGCCATATGCACTACAGCTCACTCAGACCTGGTGACCGTCTGTTCATGCCAAAGCCCAGGGAATGGAAACGGTTCAGTGGGATAGGGTTCCGTGCGCATCGCTATCTGGTCGATCGTCGCCCGTAGATTGCAGTCAAAGCCGCATGTGAAAGGTCTTCCTCCTACCTACCCACCCCTATAAAAATGGACAAATTCTCCCACACCCCCAGATTGTACTCATTAAAGATAAATAATGTCATTTCATTAAAAAGGGGACACATTCAGGTTTAAAAATCAGCTCCTCCATTTTTTTTTGTCTGCCATGCGGAAGATGCTCCCTTTATTCTTAGACATAGGGCTTGTGTTACACATCGTTTGTCAGAGCCTGAGACAGACGTCACTGTGGGAAATGCCTCATAAGTCTATTTAAAGAGACAGGAATGCTTAAACTATTAAACTGCCTTCATGCGATTGTACTCTCAGACAATTAAATGACTCACTGTAAGTCGCTCTGGATAAGAGCGTCAGCTAAATGCCTAAAATGTAAATGTAAAAATGACGATAATTCACAGTGCCTTCACCCTGGGTATGGATTTTCCCCCTGATGTGCTAAAAAGCCTAGAATTAGATGAAAACTTATTTTTTTTAGTAACAAGTCCCAGGTCTGGCACATATACAGGAATATATGGCACTTCAGGCATAGTTCACAAGATCCATATCAACAGAACATTTCATAAATCTTGGTGCTCAGGGTTTTTGAACAAATGATGCTAAGCCAGACTGAACACAGGGCCTGATTCTGAGGGTTTCAGTGAAGTCCTCTAGATGAGCTATTTAATGGGGTCCCCAAGCTTGGAGAGTCACTGGATATGCAGGGGTTCTCAACCCTGGTCCTGAAGAGCTGTAGAGTTTGCAGGGGTCCCCAACCCTGGTCCCGTGTTTCCACCTTAAAATCAGCAACCAGTTCAGACCCAAAAAACCAGGGGCCACATGTATAAAACTCTGAGTAAAATAATGCGTAAAAGAACGCTCAGGGTGAAAGTAAAAAATGTGCTTAATTTTTTTTGGTGCATTTTCTACCTCTGCCTTTCTGTCACGATTACATGGACTCCAAACATTGCGTACGTATGGTGTCCATCATGTGCAGATTCTCACAGCACGTGTTATATTATACATCTGAATTTCTGTGTGGAAACTCGCTTACGTGGCTTTCTGAGAGCATTTTTCTGTTCAGCACTGTTTATACACGTGGCCCCAGGTGAGGCTCGTTAACGGTGTAATAATGTACAGCCAACACCAGGAGAATCTCAGGCTGTCCAGGCCAGGGATGGTCACCCCTGTACTAAATCAAAGTCACACACAAACATCAGGCTTGCCTTAATGCCGCCACAACTTTGTAAAGGTGGTTTTCATTGGCTGCTAATGGCTGTCGTCATGGTTTTATCACCCTCAGCTGGCTGCCCAGGTGCTGGAGGATAAGGACATTGGGTTTGGAATGGTCGACTCGCACAAAGACGCCAAAGTCGCCAAGAAACTTGGTGAGCACGGGAAGTTAGGTCAAAGAGACTGTCACATTTTCTGATGCAAAACGCATACCTAAAATATTAAAAGATATGTATGAAGTATAGCAATCCCTCATTTTGTCATTACATGTCTTTCCCTGGTCTTATCGACTCAAAGCATTTTGAATGCAATGCTTCTGCCTTAAAATAAAAAGGGTGTGGGTTGTTAATGCTGAAATGAGTGTCCTTGACTTCTCAGGTTTGAATGAAGAGGGCAGTGTGTACATCTTTAAAAATGACCGGGTGATTGAGTTCGATGGACTGCTTTCTGCAGACATTCTAGTGGAGTTCCTGTTGGATGTGAGTATTGGAGGGGGTTGATGAAATTGCTGGCCATCTCTCTATTTTCCTGACGCCCACTGCTTCCACAGTTCATCACCCTTTAGGTGTAGGTACAGTACAGTAGTAATAACCAATTTAAATCAACTAGCTCTCAACTTCACAGTTTAGACTTCCTGCATAGTGCAGTGTGTCATCCCTAGAATTTTACATATGAGAGTAATAGTGCTATGCTGCCCCCTAGCTGCTGGAGGACCCTGTGGAGCTCATCAGCAATGCCTTGGAGCTGCGCGCCTTCGACCGCATGGAGGAGGACATCAGGGTCATTGGATACTTTAAAAGCGAGGACTCAGAACGTGAGCAACCGGCTGCATGTAATGGGCACATCAGATAATGACCTGCCCCAAAAACAATGACATCACTCATCACAGTGACTGCACAGAAGCTAACAGCAGCAAGCGGGAAAAAACACAGAGAGTTAATAGACCTGCCAAGCCCTGTGACTATTCAGCCTAAAATAGCTTTGTTCTGCAGCCAGGTATACAAGATCAATTACTGTGCTATTCTTAAAAGAGAGATGCATGAGGGGAGATTATCTTCTCTGGGACCCACTGCTTTTCCTGGAGCGGGCTGTACATCTCTAAGCCACGTGGGCATGTAGGCACACAGGAGCGGAGCTGTGTTTCTACAGTGGGTGCCAGTGTTTGTCTTTAACACAAAACCTGATTGGTGTGCATTGTGTCCAGACTGTCTCTGACTCAGAAATTTTGGCAGGCTAGGAATTAAAAAATAAATAAATACTAAATCTTCTTTTTTTTCTCTCTCTTTCTAATCCCTTCATTCTCGCCTCATTTTTCTCTTTTACCAATCCCTCTTTTCTTTTGTGTATCCTCTCTCCTCCCCCTCTTTTTCTTTCTTCTTCACTCCTTATTTCCACCTTTCCCTCCCTTCTCTCCTCTTCCCCTCACTTTCTCTCTCTCCCTTCATCCTCCTTGCTCTCCTCTCTCAGACTTCAGTGACTTCCAGGAGGCCGCTGAACACTTTCAGCCTTACATCAAGTTTTTTGCCACCTTTGATAAAACAGTGAGTATCATCTACACAAATCTACACTATCCCTGATAGCTGAGGACAAATGCTGAATTTGAATTCATTTTCGGAGTGTTTTTCCTGACAATTTCGTATAAATAATTAATCTAATTTTATCCAAATGACAGATGGGCTTTCCCAGAGCGGAGTTCCCAGAGCCCACAACGCACAACCCATTTAATGTGTGACTGCATTTATTGTGACCAACATTAGCAAAATGCAGGCTAACGTATGTTCAACATGTGACTAAGGCAGGCTTTTATTTGACTGATGTGAATGCCAATGTGAACTGCTACTGCTTTATTGGCAAAGGAAAGAGCCCTTGTCATGCACGCAACCACTGCTGTAGATCACCTCTTACTGAGTCCGTCTCCCCCTGAGTGCTGGCTTCTGGTCGCTCAGATGAAGCTGTCTTACCTGCTGCAGGTGGCCAAGCAGCTGACGCTGAAGATGAACGAGGTTGACTTCTACGAGCCCTTTATGGACGAGCCCACGACTCTTCCTGGCAAGCCCCACACCGAGGAGGAGATTGTCGACTTTGTTAATGAACACAAACGGTAAAGTTCACACACCCCTTGAATCGGCAAGAATCCAACACACGTGGCTCTGTTGTGAATGAACTGTGCTTGCAACTCAGAGGTTCCCAGTACAAATCCCAGGTTGGCACCTGCTAAGGTGCCCTTAAACAATGGTACTTAAGCTATATACTGCTTCAGTGAAACATCCAGCTGTATATGTATGCTGTGTATGTTTATCTGGATGAGTATAAAAAGTAAAGATAAATTATTACTTATACAAGTACATACATATATTGTGCTCTGGTCCCAAAGATGTACCTAGTCCCTGCTTTCTGTCTCAGTGATATACCTGTACACTTGTACCACATAATGCCCATAGACCTTACTTCGATTCTTGGTTGCAATCTTTTGTCTCAGAAACAGAAACATTTCGTAAGTGCACTGAAAGTCTTCTTACCACAAATCGTACTATGTTATGAGTTAAGTTGTTTTTTACAGGCCAACACTGAGAAAGCTGCGTGCTGAAGACATGTTTGAGACCTGGGTGAGCAGCTTCTTCCTGGGAGATTTTTTTTCAGTGTATGTGTGTGCGTTTGTGTATGGGGATTGTGTTTAACCTAGAAACGATCACTTTGTTATAATTACAGTATCGATATTTTTTTTCTTTAAATCCTGTTTTTTTGTAGAGGCTACAGAGCAGGGGCGAAGCACAAAATTCAATGCAGTCTCCGCGGGCCCCTTTCTCAACGCAGTCTTTAGTCCAGGCCTTCTGAGGGCCTCCTTCCCGCCTTGGGGCCCTGGGTTGTCAGCCACTATTCCCCCACTACGACGCCCCTGCTACAGAGGCTTATTATGTGTGTTTAGTTTTGAGCAGTAGATACTTTGATGGATATAAATCTGTGGAAATGTCTGTAGAAGCTGTAAGGGTTTTCTGCTCCAGCTGGTACATCATTTAAATCCCCCTCAACATTCATTTTCAGGAAGATGACATGGATGGAGTTCACATTGTTGCTTTTGCTGAGGAAGAAGATCCCGGTGAGACATTGGCACACTCTCTTATTCTTCCTATCTTTTCTTTATCAAAATGGCACCTGTACACAGAGACTCTAAAATCTAAAACATTCACACATTTTTTTCCAGATGGTTTTGAGTTCCTGGAGATCCTGAAAGAAGTGGCACGAGACAACACCCACAACCCAGAGTTGAGCATTGTGTGGATCGACCCGGATGACTTTCCCCTGGTGAAAAAAACATAGAGAGCTAAAACATGCTAAAACGTGCTAAAAAAACACCAATATACCAATATGTGCTATAAACACACACTACAACATGCTAAAACACGCTAAAACACAGCTGTTCATTAACTCATTAACATGATTAAATAAATCTGTCCTGCTCTTCTGTTATTGAGGGTTTTGTATGTTTGCCTCTGCTGCTCAGCTGATCACATACTGGGAGAAGACCTTCAAGGTGGACCTGTTCAAGCCTCAAATCGGTGTGGTGAATGTGACAGATGTAAGTCAAAAACACTCAAGATTTTGCAAAAAACTGATTTACTCTTGAGCATCAGATGTTACTTTAGAAAATGGCTGAGGTCTGACCTGACTGGATATGAATTAATATGGCTGTGGGATTATTATAAATGAAGTGCTGTCACCAGGAAATGACTGTGACCCTTGACCCCACTGTAATTCTTCTTTGATAGGCGGACAGTGTATGGTTGGATATGCCTGACGATGAAGACCTGCCCACTGCAGAAGAGCTGGAGGACTGGATCGAGGATGTGTTGTCTGGGAAGGTCAACACTGAGGATGATGATGATGATGATGATGATAATGATGATGATGATGATGACGACGATGATGATGATGACGATGACGACGATGATGACGATGACGACGATGATGACGATGATGACGATGATGACGACGATGACGACGATGATGACGATGATGACGACGATGATTAATTTATTAACTGTTCTGGGAGCAAGTATTAATCATCAGAGTAGATCACCTCATGCTGGATTCTGTCCAGGGCAGATGCAAAACCCAGAGGAAAAATCTATCCTGAATGCTTTGATAGAGTTTTGTACATTTTGTACGTAAATGTATCTTCTGAAATGTAACATAAAACATTTTAAACTCTGAATTCCTTCAGGAGTTGAAAGTATAACACAGAGGTGACTTATCTCACTGCTCTTAACTAAGGGACTTCCAGCTCATGAATTTGATGATTTACTTTCTACATTGAGCCGGTTTGGGAGTCTTACTGTCAGTGCCCACAGGGTCCTGTAAGAACATTGCCAAGCTGCCCCCTCACAACATAATGTCTTTTCAAAGGTAATTCAGCTTCCATTAATAATGCCCTTTCTACTGTAATTCAGTTCTCATTAATAATGCCTTTTCTACTGTAATTAATTAAGCTCTCATTAATAATACCCTTTCTACTGTTATTCAGCTCTTATTAATAATACCCTTTCTACTGTAATTCAGCTCTCATTAATAATGCACTTTCTACTGTAATTCAGCTCTCATTAATAATACCCTTTCTACTGTAATTAATTCAGCTTTCATTAATAATGCACTTTCTACTGTAATTAATTCAGCTTTCATTAATAATACCCTTTCTACTGTAATTCAGCTCTCATTAATAATACCCTTTCTACTGTAATTAATTCAGCTTTCATTAATAATACCCTTTCTACTGTAATTCAGCGCTCATTAATAATACCGTTTCTACTGTAATTCAGCTCTCATTAATAATACATTTTCTACTATAATTCAGCTCTCATTAATAATACCCTTTCTACTGTAATTCAGCTCTCATTAATAATACCCTTTCTACTGTAATTCAGCTTTCATTAAAAAAAAAAAAATTCTACTGTAATTCAGCTCTCATTAATAATGCCCTTTCTACTGTAATTAATTCAGCTCTCATTAATAATACCCTTTCTACTGTAATTCAGCTCTCATTAATAATGCCCTTTCTACTGTAATTAATTCAGCTTTCATTAATAATACCCTTTCTACTGTAACTCAGCTCTCATTAATAATGCCCTTTCTACTGTAATTAATTCAGCTTTCATTAATAATACCCTTTCTACTGTTATTCAGCTCTTATTAATAATACCCTTTCTATGGTTATTCAGCTCTCATTTTAATGCCCTTTCTACTGTAATTAATTCAGCTTGCATTAATAATACCCTTTCTACTGTTATTCAGCTCTTATTAATAATGCCCTTTCTACTGTAATTCAACTCTCATTAATAATACCCTTTCTACTGTAATTAATTCAGCTTTCATTAATAATACCCTTTCTACTGTTATTCAGCTCTTATTAATAATGCCCTTTCTATGGTTATTCAGCTCTCATTTTAATGCCCTTTCTACTGTAATTAATCCAGCTCTCATTAATAATACCCTTTCCACTGTAACTCAGCTCTCATTAATAATACAGTTTCTACTGTTATTCAGCTCTCATTAATAATAGTTTCTACTGTAATTCAGCTCTCATTAATAATGCCCTTTCTATGGTTATTCAGCTCTCATTTTAATACCATTTTCTACTGTAATTCAGCTCTCATTAATAATACCGCTTTCTACTGTAATTCAGCTCTCATTAATAATGCCCTTTCTACTGTAATTCAGCTCTCATTAATAATAGTTTCTACTGTAATTCAGCTCTCATTAATAATGCCCTTTCTACTGTAATTCAGCTTTCATTAATAATATCGCTTTCTACTGTAATTCAGCTCTCATTAATAATACAGTCTCTACTGTAATTCAGCTCTCATTAATAATACCCATTTCTACTGTAATTCAGCTTTCATTAATAATACCATTTTATACTGTAATTCAGCTCTTATTAATAAACCCTTTTCTACAGTAATCCAGTTTTCATTAATAAAACCCTCTTCTACAGTAATCCAGCTTTCATTAATAATACAATGTTTTACTGTAATTCATTTCTCATTAATAATACAATTTCTACTGTAATTCAGCTCTCATTAATAATACCCCTTTCTACTGTAATTCAGCTCTTATTAATAATACCCTTTCTACTGTAATTCAGCTCTTATTAATAATACCCTTTCTACTGTAATTCAGCTCTCATTAATAATACCCCTTTCTACTGTAATTCAGCTCTCATTAATAATACCATTTTCTACCTTAATTCATTTCTCATTAATAATACAATTTCTACTGTAATTCAGCTCTCATTAATAATACCATTTTCTACTGTAATTCAGCTCTGTTCTCATGCCTTGAACATGTCATATAAAGATTGCCTTATATTGTAATCAACCTCTGGAAAAAGGAATACTGCTGGAATGCCTGTGCAATTTATGGCAGCTGCTATTTTAATAAATACAATATAATACTATCATACTATAACCCAGGGCAACCATGCTGCTACAGCAGATCACTAATATTCCATATCCTATTTAATAATACATTTATAATAAGATAATTTAAATGTGTAAATATTGTATGCTTTTCGTTTTTTGGTCAAGAAATCGTTTGATGTTACACCAAAGATGTCAGATATTATTAATTGAAAATCTTAAAAACAAGGTCAAGAAAAAAAAAATGAACACGTTAATAATTTAACTCTGGCTTCTAACCAGAGCTGAGAGGAGAGAGGAGGTGAGGTGAGAGAAGTCTGTGTCACTGTAACCGTGTTCCATTTAAATAAAGCTTCAGGCTGATATGAATGTGCCTCCTGTTTACTGACAGCTCAGTAGTGTGTGTGATTGTGTGTGTGCATGAGTGTGTAAGTGTATGTATGAGCAGAGCACCCCCCCCCCCCACAAGAAAAAACACAACAAAACAAAAAACATACAAACAAGCAACAACACTGTACATAATCAGCAGAGCTGCAGAAGCGGTTAACAGGAGCCAGCCAGAAAGGAGCATACACAAGCGAGCCAATCAAGAATGCAGTATAAACATCTCTAGACTATACCTCACAGCTCTGCATGCAGAGATCTGAGTAAGATAATATTGTTGTCAAGGGAGCAATGGAATGTGTCAGGTGTGATGGACGGCAGTGTAATTTGCTGTAATTAAGCAGACATGCCTAAATGAGCCATTAGCGTCGCAATAACCATCTCCTCTGGTAAACACATCTCTTTTGCAGGGGTGGAACAGAGTGAGTTACTGACAGGTGTGGGAGGGCTGAAAAAGAAGGCCCAAAAATAGGTGGGGCCTCTGTCCCACAGGTACACACCCAGTCCCCAGATTTCATGTTGTTGCAGCTGTTTTCTCTCTGTTCAACCCCTGAGGAAATGAGGAAGCGTACTCAGCTTTAATGACAGAGAGCAGCTCAATGAAACCATGGCTGTGTCCGAATCAGCACCCTTCCAGACTATTAGGTAGGCTTGTTGAGTAGACAGGGCGAAAAAGTCGTTAAGTACGTGAAATTTTCTCTAAATATAGTATACTTTAAACCCCCGTATGATACACTTACTTCTGGAGTTTTGCTGAGTATATTCGGGAGTACACTTTTCAAGAAGTACACAAACATTTTGGTCGCATAAATATGACGTGAAGCTTCGTTTAAAAAAAAAAAAGAGGCGCAGTTTCGCTGACGTTTTCCTTCAAATACAACAAAAACAACACGTGACATCTGCCAGTGCACTGTACACAGGAGACGGGGCGCAGTAGATAGGGCTTACGACACTTCCACAGTATGGTTGGAAATTGCTAAACGTGCTAAACAGTGCACATTAAACAGCACACTTCTGCCAGTGCACTGTACGTAGGACAGGGCGCAGTAGATGGCTGTGTCCGAATATGACCGCTGTTCCCTGTCCACTGTCCCGGCCACTCAGAACCCTGTCTACTATGTGCCCTGTCCCCTCACTTTGCAAGCAGTGTGCGAAAAAAATCCCGCAAAACTCTTTCCAAACTAGTGAGGAAGTAGTTTGTAATATTTATTGATATTTTTATTGAGAATATCAATTAGTTAACTTATGACAATTGTTACAAAGTGTAGATTATGAATGAAAAAATAAAAAAAGAGTAGTTTGTCATATGAACCTATCTTGGACCATAGATATGCATATACACTCTATGTCTTTTACGTTTGTACTTCCGGGTTACTTACTTAAATGGGGGTTCATCCTGGTAATTTAAGTGACCCCCATTTGTGTTTTAATATTACTGAATACCACCAATCACAAAACACATACAATCTTACAATCCCTGTATACTTATCTGCACAAATCTACCCCTAAACACAGTACGTGCGCGCGCGCACACACACATTCCAGTATAGAAGCAGTTGTTTTCGGGAGAATACCGCATTATAGTGGAAAAATCACTCGGCAGATTCCTAAAAATGTGAAAATGTATTTAATTTGGCAGGAAGAAATGACAAAGCCTTTTGAAAACCAGTTACAAATCTTTGTAAAAATGTTTATTTTATACAAATATTCATGTTATGAAATTGAAACAGTTTTGTATGATAAAATGTCACGTCTAAAACAGAAAAAGCCTCGTGTGCATGTGTAGGAAAAGCAGAGGGATGTTAATGTGTTGAGGACCAGCGTCCACACACTGCTGGTAAAACAGGCACGCGTTCACATTGTGAGAGGGACATACAGTGCACTACCATCATCTGTAAAAACCCAAACAGCAATTGGCATAAACATCAAAAGCTTTCTTTAAAGAACAGTATAAATGACTGAACATCAATAGACAATATATATAAAATGTATTTTCTGTGTTTAACATCAGTATGAATATAAAATGAGGGGTACTTTTTAATAAAATGTATTGGTTTTCAAACCCTGTAACTGTCAATACGGTTAGCTGTCCTAATTCCCAAACACCGCCAGGTATGTCTGCTAGGTGGCGCTAACAGCTGTTTTTGCATTTGAATGGTCACTTTAATATAACACAACCAACCTTTATTTTGAAGTTATTCTCACACGTTCCTAAGATTAATAAAACCTGGATTCTAAAACTGTTATCGAATGCATGTAAACTGATTTTTCCTTCCTGCGCGAGTCAATTTTCACACGTGTCTGGTAGTGCAGGCTTCTTTGAGCCCCAGACACAGGCTGTAAATCACTGTGCGCTCAACTCTCTCCAAACAGTACATTTTACCAGAACAGAATGAGTAAGGGCCCATTCTATGCAGCAGTGGTTCCCAAACCGGGTGTGGGAAAATCCACCGAGGGGGTCACTGGAGGGGCTGAGGTGGGACGTGAGCTACACATGGCAAAAATAACTGCGTACCACACTCACATTCACGCGGTCGGATTAAACACTGCAGCTGTTCCATGCGCTATACTAGTGCACAGTTATTGACATACGCTAAACCGTTTCAATTCCATATTGGAGCATAAGTTTGACTATATTTTAATAAGGGTGGGGGGTCACAGAAAATGTGTTCCCTTATTAAGGTTCATGGGCTTGGAAAGCTTGGGCACCCCTGCTCTAGACCCATCTACATCCTTATTTATACCACTGTAGAATGCAAGTTTGTTGGGAAGGTTACTGAGGACAGATGGAAAAAAAGTGTCATTTCAAAGCCGCAGCTGTGTGCGCCTGTTAAAACCAGACAGTCTGACCACTCCAGTAAAATAAGTTGTCTTTCTTCAACCAAAATACACAAGGGTTTATAATAAATATATTCCTTGTGGCAGGTTGTAATAGTAATTTGTTTTGGGCAGGTTTGAATTCCAACTGTCTCTTTATTCTCTGGAAGATGTTAAAAACATCACATGGTCACAGGCGTGTGTAAAAGTTTCCAGTGAATTTGTCCATTTCAGGACTAAACGCAGACAAATTAAACCAGGAACGCCAAGAATTAAGCATGAGAACAGAATCCAGAAGCCTCATCTATAACCTAATCACCCACATGCTACAATCTTAAGGCTTTCAACTATTTTTGGAGGGGAGAACATTGAAACATTGCTACAAAGGAGTCACCACAGGGTTAAAGTTTGCAATTCAGAGAGGCCTTAGTTACAGTGCTTTATACTCGTATATAAACTTGTTTTTTGTTACGGTTTTTGATAGCAGGAACTGTACACAACGCAAAGAAAGATTCATAACCTCTATGCACACTGGAGATTCTCGCCATTATTTCTTCGTTTCCTGCACATTTGAGTTACCAAAAAACACTACGGGTATGTTTAGTTCAATGTGAACTTTCTGGAAGTTTAGCCCCGTGTATCCACCTGGACCTCGGACTGCAGGTGTAGTCGGTGGAGGTGGAGGTTCAGTGCTACACGTTTACACCACATTCAGAAAAAAAGATCCAAAAAACTTTCAGTTCATTAACCCTCTACAACCTAGCGGTATGGACTGTTATACGTGTGTCTTTGGTTTGTGCTCACAAAAGTTCAGTGGGATCCAAGCGATCTGGGAAACAAGACTTATGGGTGGGAAATACAGTGGTGCTCAAAAGTATTCATACACCTTTCACTTTTTGCACACTCTATTGTGTTGTAGATTTCATTTTAAATGGATAAAATTGTCATTTTTGCCCATCAATCTACTCAATAACCCATGACAACAAAGTGAAAACATGTTTTTAGACATTTTTGCAAAAATCAAAACCTGAAATCTCTCATGTGCATAAATATTCATACCCTTTGCTTTAATGTATTTTTAAAGTATCATATTTCATATTTGGTCAAACATCCTTTGCATGCTGTTACTTCCTGAAGTACGTGACCCAACAAACATCAAAAGGTTCTCGATATCTTATTTTCAGGTACTGTTAAAAGTGATACTATAACCTTTCTGCAGCTCTATGGGAATTCGGGGGTGAGTCTAGATTCAGCTGTAAATTACACTGGTACAGTATGGAACACATGGCTGGCTAAATGGCTGTAAGTTATCAAGGGTCTGAGCTATCGAACCTGCCCCAATTTTATCCATTTAAAATGTAATCTACAACACAATAAAGTGAAGGGGTATGAATACTTTCAAGCACCATTTGAACAGGTCTGAACCTACAGGTTTGTAGAAATAAAGACGGACGAATGGAGAAATAAAATCTTTTTTATAAACTGCACTAAATGATTTAAATAAAAATCAAACTGCACTCATGAATTTTAATCGGTTGTAAAAACGAAGATGAGCTGATAGCTATCCCCACTGTGCAGAAGTTCAAACAGGAGTGTTTAAAAACAGAGGTGGGAAAATCAATGTAAAATCAATCTACTCTGTCTGGCCTGAGCCCGGAGCTGACCACAGGATTATCAGCTGTCTTTGACTCTCACGGGTTCAAGGATACTGCAAGCTAACGAACAAACAGCCTTCCGATGCTGAAGCAACATGTTAACTTGATATCAACACAATGTTATAGAAAAGATAGAAAAAGGTATTTAGAAACTGGGTTTCTAAAAATGTCTGTCTCCAAAAATAAGTTTATATCCAGGAATGGTGAACAGAATGTATATGAAGAGAAGTATTTTGGTAGTGTCTGAATTCCACAGTCAGTTTTATGTGCAGGCAGGCAAAGTAGAAAATGAAAGTATCAAATGAACAGCATTATATACATTTATATTTACACACAGGCAAATACCATATGTTTGTACATATATGTTAAATACATGTATATATATATACAAACACATATATACACATAAAGTTCAGACTCCGCAAAATGTAATTTTATCTGAAAATATGCACCTGAATTGTTTCAATGTAGGTAGTTGCTGATTCATTCGAGCAACGAGGTTGGTTTGTTAGATTGTGCCCCATTGAACCTGTTGCTATAGCAACTCCAAGAGAAGCATGTGACCAGGACTCTATATGACAATACAACACAGGACTTGGTTGATTTTTACAAGTAAGCAAAAAATAAAAAAAATACAAAATAAAAAAATTTAAAATTATCGTGAAAAGAAACTTGGTTGGGACTTCATGGTTCGGACATAAAAACAAAACCAGCATGTTTGAGTGTTCTTATTGAGCTTTAGGACCTTTTTTAAATCATATTGAAAACCATTCCTCTTCTCCTTCCGGATCTTTCTTGGGACACGGGCTTCAGTCGTCCTTTAGACAGGCTACCCCCAATGCCCGCCCTCCCCCCAGGGGCCGCCTCCTCCTACCCCACGCTCACACCCCCTCCACTTTCACCCCACATCACTCATAATGCTGGAACAGGCAGGACGAACGTGTCAATTTACACACACACACACACTTACACAAGCGCACACATGCATAGACCACTCACAAACACACAAATGTGCAAGCACACATACTGTAAATGCAAGCGCACACACACACACACACTCACATTCAATGGTTTGATTCCCTGTCCATACACACAGATGTGTCCTCCTCGCCATCTGTGTGATTTTTTGTTTATTTCTTTAAATACAGCTCATATTTTTGAGTGAAACAAAAAAACTGAATTGCATAAGTGACAAAAAACGACAAACCAAATAAAATAGAAACCTTGTAAAAAAAAAATGAAAAAAGATCCACACGCGCTACACCGAGGTCTCAGACTGCAGGCGCAGGACGAACTTGTGTGATTTGGGGTCGATGAACTCCTCGGACAGCTGGATGTAGGGAATGCGCTTGGTGGTGACCACCAGGCTGAAGTCTATGCACTTTAGGAGGAAGACTGAGCCCTCCTTCAGGCCGCTGGTCACAGCAGCCTCACTGACCAGCGTCCAATGCCTGGCCAGCCAGCGCTCACGCCCATACTGCAACGTGGGGCCCGGGGTCAGGTAGCTCTCCAAGAACGCCTGGGCAAAACAGACATGGACACACAGGATTCAAATCGATTAATCAGTCAATTAACCAATCGATTGTATAATCAATCAGCTATACAATCAATAGATCAATCACTCAATCACTTATTTATGGTATTGGTGAAATTGGAGTCCAGGAGCACAGATTAAAGTCATGCTCTACCTTGGGTGTCATGTTGTTGGTGATGCAGAAGGCCAAATGCTGCTGGATGCTCTCCATGGTGTGGCAGTGCTGCTGCCTAGTGGTGCGGAGGTATTTCTGCAGCGCGCGTGCCATGGAGGGGAAGATGGCCTGGGCGGCCTCCCGTGGGTCCATCACCTCCCCCGGAGTCTTCTTCTGCTCCTCCTCCTGCATGCGCTTAATGTGTGTGAAGGCCTCTTCTACTGCAACTACCAACCTGCACACACAGACACAATTTACACAATATCCTCATACATACCACCAACCTGCAAACACACAAAAAGTACACAATACCCACAAAAACCATCAATCTACACACACACACACACTTTACCCAATATCTTGATATATACCACCAACTTTCAGACACACAAACAGGCAGGGCCGTAGTAAAGGGGTGAATGGTGGTACTGATTATAGGGGCCCACAAGAAATAAGAAATGATGATGATAATTTGGTGTAGAGAAAAGTTGGTAGGGGGGGCACCACCCAATATCTTCAGGGGGGGCGGAAAAATCCTAGCAACGGCCCTGCAAACAGGCACATATAAAATGTACACAATATCCACATATACCACCAACCTACACACACACACACACAATATCTTCATATACACCACCAGCCCATCATGTGACCGTCTTGTCTCATCGGGTCACGTGACCCCATGCCCTCACCTGGCCTTGCGTTTCCTGACACGCCTCTCGTGGTCAGCTTCCTCATAGTAGAGCTCGTTGTGGCTGGTGTCCCTGCGGCGGGCGGCAGCGGCGATCATGGCTCGTGACTGACCCGCGCTGTTATTCCCCGGACCTGGGATCAGAAAGAAGAGGACCCAATGAGACCTGGACCACAGGCAGGGGGAGGAGCCTCCAAGGACCAATGAGAACTATGCAGATCGTCACACACGATAAAAGTGAGGAGACACGTTCATCTCTCAAGCTGCAATTAATGGGACAGTTTAGTCATTAAACGCTTGTTCAGGTGTCGTCTGAACTCCTCGGTACAGTACATGTTCTCTCGACAGTGTAGTGAGCAGACCAGTGAACGCACCCCGGGCTGCATCTCCCCCTCATCACGCAGTGCATCTGGTGGTAACACTTAGTTTACCCACATTTTAGCAGGCTGTGATTTACAGAAGTGATAAGAAGGTGCCCTGAGATTCATGCACATGCATAATCACGTCATAGTAAATATATAAGCATCTGAATCAGATAGAGGAAGCTTCCAGCCTCCAGAGAGAAAAGAGCTGTGTGCCGCGGGTGTGGATGATTCTAAAACATGTAGATGTTGGCCTGGAGGGATAACTTCAGCAGGTGACATCTCAGTTCAGTATTTATTTCCATGTGCGGGCAGCAGTGTTGACTGCTTGGCCGGAAGAGTGCCCCACGGCACAGACCTGGGCCCGACACCATTCCCCCACAAGCTCTCATTGACGACGATTCCTTCTAAGACTCCTCCTGTTAAAGTTCACTTAAGGAAGCTTTGCCCTGAGTCCTTATTAGTCTTTAGAAAAGGGGGCGGAACCCTTTTCACCCTCACCCAGTGAACAGCTGACTGCTAATTCAAACCCTAAAAATTATCTGAGAAAATACCCAGGGAATTAATGTCTTAACATTGCTTTAATGTACTGGCAGCACAACGTCTGCAACATTGCAGAAATGTCAGAAGAGTACAGAGTTGTAGCTGGGCATTGCACGCTTCCTGGTATTTCTCCCCATAATTCCACAGACAATTCACACACCTCTCACTTGGCCAACTGCTCACAACTCAGGAGCTACAGGCCAAGAATCAATTTTCACTGAAACTGTCTTGTATTCAAAATTTTAATTTGGTAGTTTTGCAAGATTAATATGAGACAACCTAATTCTTTTGCAGGAGATGATTTTAATATTGGCTGAGCAGGTGAAGCGTATACAGGATGGAGCTCATGAATAATTAATCTCCCTCAGTCTTTCTCTCCTCTGTTTCCATACACAGCCCAGCACACCATTTACTGCTCCCATACACAGCCCTGCTCACCATACCCTGCTCCCATATGCAGCCCTGCTCACACAAAAATATTGCTCACACACTCTTAAATATCATTAGATCCCTGTTTGGAGTTGAGCTGGTCACTATGGAAGCCTAAATCAGGTCATATATCAGACTAAATGGTAATCACAGCGGTCAGACTCTAAACACAGTTCACTATATAATATAGTGCCCGGGAACAGTTGGGAAAAAGGTTTAAAGGTTTTGCATATGAATGGACTTCAGTGTTTTGTTTTATATGACTACATATATCAATTATGTAGATTCATCTCTGCTGCTGGTAGTAAGATTAATTTCTCAGTAGTGTCAATAAAATAAATTGTTCTATACTATTAACAGCGAGACCCTTAAATGCTCAGTATCGTTAACAAAATTAAAATACCTTCATGCTCGTGGCACTTTAATATCCCCACCCCCACTGTCAATATCAAAGAGCACCACAGGGGGCGCTGCAGCAAACAGTGGCCCTCGTGTGTGTGTGTGTGGGGGGGCAGTGGGATGAAGGGCATTGATTTAATGCCACTGCTGTCTCCGTCTAAATCTGCTGCTGAGCGCACAGAAGGGGGTCAGGGAGGGAGAGAGGAAATGACACTGAACAGAAAGTTTCTCGAGTGTGCGCGTCTCCTGACACAGTGCCATCTTTGTGTCTCAAATCAGATTTTCTGTGCGATTCACTCGAGGTGTGACTTCCAATTAAAACTGACACAGTAATACCGCCTGCACTGACACTTCCAAATCTCTTGTCGAATTAGTTTCTCTGACATGCTGTGCTCTAATTTTCCATTATTTTTGCCCCGTCTATTCTTTTCCCTTTGTAGATCAGGACAACCGCACACATGAGGTTTTGGTTCAAATTGGTTATTTACAGGGTAATCTCTATGGTAATTATAACATGAAGCATTAAATTCATTAATGTTTTATTAATTAATGCTTAATCAAACTGCAGCATGTTGAAGACTACCTGCAGCATGTTACCGTGTGTATGGAGGTCAAATTGTACAAGTATATACATGCACATAGATTTTCTTCTTTGAAGCTAGGCTGTTCCTTAGCCGAGTAAATGACTGACTTTTCTTGCATGTGCGGCTTCTCTGAAATAAATAGCCCCTAGGACAGAAAATATTAACTACTTTGGGGGGAAAAAAGTGGTCTGTCACTTCATAAGTTTATGTATTTCATGAAATCAGTGTGCATATAGTGTACAGTTCTCAGAAATGACCAACCAGCAGAGGGGAAAAGGCCTTGTCCTGACTGAAATGCACAGTGTGGTAAAAGTCTGTACGCACGTATTGTATGCATAGAGGGCTATTCGATTAGGGGTGACAGATTGCAGACAGCACGCTGCTCAAATCCGTCCCCTCCCAGCACTGCACACAGTGAGGCGAGGTACTTTGTGTATGTATGGACCGTGAGAGCACATGCTGTGTGTGTGCCAGTGCAGAGAACATGCCTCCAAACAAAACCTGCCCAAGTGCATGATGGGAGGCGTTCTGGACCAATAACAAGAAGCCTGCTGAGGTGTGGGTGCCTCAACAGGCTCAATGAGAACAGGTGGGGTGCAGCATCTGTGTTTACATGTGTGGGTGGGTGTGTGTGTGGGGGGGGGGTGAGACGGAGAAGATCACTAACAGGATGCTTTTACTTACTGTCAATCAGGTATACTTTCAGCTTAGCTTTAAAGGCTTCGGAAAGCCAGACAAAGACAGTATCAGACAGAGGAAGCGAATGTCAATGAGTTGCAAAGAATGTCAGAACCTCAGAAAGAAAAAGGGAGGAAGAAAAGAAAAAAAGCAAGAAAGAATGCAATAAAGAAAGAAATCACAAAGACAAGAAACACACCTTATGACATCACAATTGTAGGTCCTTAGCCTTATGACATAACAATTCCAGGTCATAAATTCCTGAGCATAAGCAGAGACCACTATCCCTTTTTCCATTTAAGCAATAGATCACGAGAGGGAGTGCGTTATTGGAAATATAATCGCTGATTCTCACAAACCTCGAGTGATCTATTGCTTTTACACAACAATCTTAACATAAACGTTTAGTAAGTAATGAAAAAATATTGAAACAATAACGTGATGTCACATGGCGCTGTAATGGCGACATGTAGTCCAGCTGTCTCTCGTGTTCGTGTTTGTTCATTTGAATGTATTTTGTTGCATCGGGCTTTTGAATTTCGTTTTTTTCATGCGCTGTGTGTCTATTGTGGGACGGGGAGGCGGGCTGGAGATTTGTCGGGGCACTGCTGCTGCTCGTTTTTATAATATTGACGAATTGTATATTTGGAATAATTTTGTGTGTGGTCGTCACCATGGAGACGCATTCACAACATATGCTCGGGAATGTCCGTTGAATCTGCAGCCACAAAGTTTACCATCGCTCTTCACCGGAGTTGTCGGGACTCGGGACTGATCTAGGACTGCAGGCAATCTTCAAAAGGCCACCAGGGAAGAGAACGAAAAAGATAATGCGGGGGAGGAGTGAGGCGATGACTGGGAAGTCTGACTCAGTTCGGTGCTCCGTTTTGACAGTGTACAGAGACCGCAACACTGCGTGTATGGAGGAAAGTCGTGGAGGCGGAGTTTGTGTGTTGGACTGCTTAATAATGACACTGGACATCTCAGAACAGCGGTGGCTATTTTTAATCATGGCTGTATAATTCCATTTTAATTCAATTCACTTAATTAGTTTGATTAATACAATGATTATATAGAATGTCTTTGTTTGATATGTTTGTGCGTTGTGGGTCTGCCCCACTTTCTATGTCTTTTTTGTTGTTGCTGGGGCTACAACTGAAGTTCCCTAGCGGGAAAATAAGTTATTCTATTCAATAACTTTTGATGAACTCATTCATTATTTTCACCAAATTGCTAGCACCCTGTTACCTTTGCTATTGTTGTTGTTTATGCTTCCTAGGCAACGCTCTATAGAAGGCGTCTACGCACTGGCAGTGCGGTTGCGCTAAATACCAGCACTGTTGGAATGCGTCTCGGCCAATCATGTTACTCATTCAGATTTCATTGTTGTATAATAAGGAATTATATCACTACAACTTGATGCAAATCAGAAAGCTATTGCGACAACAATAACTGAAAACGAGTTAAATCGACGTGAAATGCTAGACTAATTCGCTTGCCAAAAGCGGATTAGAGTAAAATTCTATTTAGGGTACTGGAAAACACTGTAGCGACATAAAGATGGATGTCGCATTGGTTGTAGCTTAGCAGCTAAATTCCGTTATTCCGCTAAAGTAGGCATAAAATTGTATTAAAACCTAATATAAAACCTTATTCCGCAGGCTGCTCGGAAGTACCCACCAATCACCATGCTCTATTTTTCTATTCAGAACATGGTTACCAGAGTGTTCTATGGTGACGACACCAACATCCCATCCCTAGTTCATTATCTGTGAGTGTAAGGCAGGTGTGAGGGCAGATAAGCTGGCCTCTACAGTGATTGGCCCAGAGTGCGCAGAACTGCCCTCCTCTGCAGTGATTGGCCCAGAGTGCACAGAACTGCCCTCCTCTGCAGTGATTGGCCCATAGTCCGCAGAACTGCCCTCCTCTACAGTGATTGGGTCCCGCTCCCGTCAGCAGCAGAACTCACCGTCCACGTTGTAGACCTTGAGGCCGGCCAGGTGTTTGGCAGCGCGGGATTTGGAGGCGGTCAGCAGGGCGGGGTTGTGAACGGGGAAATCCCGGTAGTAGTTCTCCAGGATAGACAGGGCAGCTCGCTGGATACTGCAGAGAAAGAGTGAGAGAGAGCATGGGCGGAGTTGGAGAGCTAAATCACCCTGTGTTAGACTAAGCTAGGTCGCCATCTCTGCTTTATTTAGCAAAACAATTTTTTGTGACAAACACATAAAGCACTGGGGGAGGGGTGGGGATGGGAGGGATCACAATCAACTACACAATATGACTCATAGCAAAGTGGATGAAGTGCACAGGCAGAGCAAAGGATCTCTTCTCCAGCTGGCCAAGTGTGTTTCATATGAAAGACTTTGTGTCCTAAAATGATGGCTGTGCCAGCCGTGAAGAGCAAGGGTTAACACAGCTGAAACCTGCATCCCTGTATCAGGACTTTACAGAGTGTAACAAGTGTATGCATTATTCTACGTGTATAATTACACACACACTGACCATGTCATAATGACTTTTCTTATTGGGACGTTCTTATAGAGGTCAGGAGAAACAGCAGCACAGAGAAATGTGAGCACAGGAAATGTGAGCAGAGAAACGGGAGCACAGGGAAACGGGAACACAGAAAAATGGGAGCACAGTCGTGGTGCAAACGGGAGCAGTCCTTGGCACTCGCATAACTCAAGAAGTGGCTCTAACTGAATTGATGCCCTCAACGTGTGCTCAGTTTTAAGTTTGAACATGTGATTCCCATTTCCAAAGGCCATTAGTGCATTACTGTCTATGGGGATTTAGACATCTCCACTGCATGACTCTCCTGGGAAAGGGTGGGGTGCACTGACCTCCTCCAATCCCCAGTTAACTGACACAAGTACAGCGAGTCATTTATCAGTCTGAGAAATATACTGTATATAAGGCTTCAATCTGATCAAACCACACACTGACTCACTCTTTTTTCTTTCTAGAGACTTAACATTTTGTGAAGCTTCTCACACACAGACACACACACTCCAAAACAGACAAACAGACAGACACACAGACACACACCCTTTTGAAAAGGATGGAAAGAGAAGTTTAGAATGTAAATCTGATTGGGCAGATTAATTTGCACCCGTTGTGCTGTGTCAGTATCTGCTGTACTGGCTTGGATACATATACTAGAACCCTCCCCATTTCCTTATCCAGGAGGAGAGGATGTGAGGTCAGCAAAGGCCAGAGAGCTGAGCCCTCTGTAGGCAGGGCAGGTGTGCTGGGGGCGGGGTCAGGGGCAAGCACCAATGTTCTGACAGTGATGAGCTTCCTGCTGTCAGGGTGCCATCAAAGCAGACAAGCAGGCCCCAGGCCTACAGCTCCTGTAATTATGCCAATACAAATGACTACACCCAGTGCAGCCAGGTGGACACAGATGGAAGAACCTCACTTTATTGGCAGTGAACATTAACTCATTCAATGCCAGTGTTCCCTGCAGTGCCAAGCCAATATGGCTGTCAACATTCCAATTTTTTATGATTGATCCTGTCAATGTTCAAACCTCTAATAAAGCACATTATTTTTCTATTGAACATAATTACTTCAATCATTGGTGGTGTGAAAATAGAGAAAACTATTTTCCATAAAAATCAGCTCTTGCTTGAGAGATTTTAAGTTGGACACAGCTGGACAGTTTGACAGTATCGGTTTTGACACACCACACATGCTTTGTAATATTTGAGTATATGAACAATAAACTGAATAAAAACACATATCTGACCTGCTTTGAGTTACATACTTTAAAAGACGAGTCTCAGCTTTCTGGCGATAGTTATATTCCTATTCCAAATATTAAGCGAGATATGGTCAGTGAGCAGTAATGATGCGCCAAGGTCAAGATTAAATAAAGTAGGCATTTACGTGATCATACGAAACAGTCAAAAGTAAACGGTAAAAAATGTGTTTTAAGTAGTTTCATAATTTTTTTCTGTTATAGGCCTAATTGCATTTGAATGTTACTGTAGCCTACGCGATTCCACGACCCAATAGACATCTCCCGCGTCCCAAGTTTGGGTCGCGACCCACAGTTTGTGCACCACTGTCTTGGACTATGTGCAGATAATGTTCGCCCATTGTGTCATGGTTTATTTAGCTAGTAACAGCCTTTTGCTTGGGTTTTTAAAGATTTTCACTGTTTACACATTTTGGTCGACATAAGTCGCCCTTGGCACTTTAGAACGTTGATATATTTGTAAATTATTTCAGTGTCACTTCAGGGAGACCCCGTGTGCTGTGGCACAGGTCTGCCCCACCCCATCCTGGGATGTCCCAGGTTACAGTGGAGTGTATTACCTGAGCTGTCCCAGGTTATAGTGGAGTGTATCACCTGAGCTGTCCCAGGTTATAGTGGATTGTATTACCTGAGCTGTCCCAGGTTATAGTGGAGTGTATTACCGGAGCTGTCCCAGGTTATAGTGGAGTGTATTACCTGAGCTGTCCCAGGTTATAGTGGAGTGTATTACCTGAGCTGTCCCAGGTTATAGTGGAGTGTATTACCTGAGCTGTCCCAGGTTATAGTGGAGTGTATTACCGGAGCTGTCCCAGGTTATAGTGGAGTGTATTACCTGAGCTGTCCCAGGTTATAGTGGAGTGTATTACCTGAGTTGTCCCAGGTTATAGTGCAGTGTATTACCTGAGTTGTCCCAGGTTATAGTGGAGTGTATTACCTGAGTTGTCCCAGGTTATAGTGCAGTGTATTACCTGAGTTGTCCCAGGTTATAGTGGATTGTATTACCTGAGTTGTCCCAGGTTATAGTGGAGTGTATTACCTGAGTTGTCCCAGGTTATAGTGGAGTGTATTACCTGAGCTGTCCCAGGTTATAGTGGATTGTATTACCTGAGCTGTCCCAGGTTATAGTGCAGTGTATTACCTGAGCTGTCCCAGGTTATAGTGGATTGTATTACCTGAGCTGTCCCAGGTTATAGTGGAGTGTATTACCTGAGTTGTCCCAGGTTATAGTGGATTGTATTACCTGAGTTGTCCCAGGTTATAGTGGAGTGCATTACCTGAGTTGTCCCAGGTTATAGTGGATTGTATTACCTGAGCTGTCCCAGGTTATAGTGGAGTGTATTACCTGAGCTGTCCCAGGTTATAGTGGATTGTATTACCTGAGCAGTCCCAGGTTATAGTGGATTGTATTACCTGAGCTGTCCCAGGTTATAGTGGATTGTATTACCTGAGCTGTCCCAGGTTATAGTGGAGTGTATTACCTGAGTTGTCCCAGGTTATAGTGGATTGTATTACCTGAGCTGTCCCAGGTTATAGTGGATTGTATTACCTGAGCTGTCCCAGGTTATAGTGCAGTGTATTACCTGAGTTGTCCCAGGTTATAGTGGATTGTATTACCTGAGTTGTCCCAGGTTATAGTGGAGTGTATTACCTGAGTTGTCCCAGGTTATAGTGGAGTGTATTACCTGAGCTGTCCCAGGTTATAGTGGATTGTATTACCTGAGCTGTCCCAGGTTATAGTGCAGTGTATTACCTGAGCTGTCCCAGGTTATAGTGGATTGTATTACCTGAGCTGTCCCAGGTTATAGTGGAGTGTATTACCTGAGTTGTCCCAGGTTATAGTGGATTGTATTACCTGAGTTGTCCCAGGTTATAGTGGAGTGCATTACCTGAGTTGTCCCAGGTTATAGTGGATTGTATTACCTGAGCTGTCCCAGGTTATAGTGGAGTGTATTACCTGAGCTGTCCCAGGTTATAGTGGATTGTATTACCTGAGCAGTCCCAGGTTATAGTGGATTGTATTACCTGAGCTGTCCCAGGTTATAGTGGATTGTATTACCTGAGCTGTCCCAGGTTATAGTGGAGTGTATTACCTGAGTTGTCCCAGGTTATAGTGGATTGTATTACCTGAGCTGTCCCAGGTTATAGTGGAGTGTATTACCTGAGCTGTCCCAGGTTATAGTGGATTGTATTACCTGAGCTGTCCCAGGTTATAGTGGATTGTATTACCTGAGCTGTCCCAGGTTATAGTGGAGTGTATTACCTGAGCTGTCCCAGGTTATAGTGGAGTGTATTACCTGAGTTGTCCCAGGTTATAGTGGATTGTATTACCTGAGTTGTCCCAGGTTATAGTGGAGTGTATTACCTGAGCTGTCCCAGGTTATAGTGGAGTGTATTACCTGAGCTGTCCCAGGTTATAGTGGAGTGTATTACCTGAGTTGTCCCAGGTTATAGTGCAGTGTATTACCTGAGTTGTCCCAGGTTATAGTGGATTGTATTACCTGAGTTGTCCCAGGTTATAGTGGAGTGTATTACCTGAGCTGTCCCAGGTTATAGTGGATTGTATTACCTGAGCTGTCCCAGGTTATAATGGATTGTATTACCTGAGCTGTCCCAGGTTATAGTGCAGTGTATTACCTGAGCTGTCCCAGGTTATAGTGGATTGTATTACCTGAGCTGTCCCAGGTTATAGTGGAGTGTATTACCTGAGTTGTCCCAGGTTATAGTGGATTGTATTACCTGAGTTGTCCCAGGTTATAGTGGAGTGTATTACCTGAGCTGTCCCAGGTTATAGTGGATTGTATTACCTGAGCTGTCCCAGGTTATAGTGGATTGTATTACCTGAGCTGTCCCAGGTTATAGTGCAGTGTATTACCTGAGCTGTCCCAGGTTATAGTGGAGTGTATTACCTGAGCTGTCCCAGGTTATAGTGGATTGTATTACCTGAGCTGTCCCAGGTTATAGTGGAGTGTATTACCTGAGCTGTCCCAGGTTATAGTGGAGTGTATTACCTGAGCTGTCCCAGGTTATAGTGGAGTGTATTACCTGAGCTGTCCCAGGTTATAGTGGAGTGTATTACCTGAGCTGTCCCAGGTTATAGTGGAGTGTATTACCTGAGCTGTCCCAGGTTATAGTGGAGTGTATTACCTGAGCTGTCCCAGGTTATAGTGGAGTGTATTACCTGAGCTGTCCCAGGTTATAGTGGAGTGTATTACCTGAGCTGTCCCAGGTTATACTGCCGTGTCTCTCCGTCGGTGGAGCGTGTGACGCACACAGAGAAGCAGGGCTGCAGCTGTCTCAGCTCCAGGAGCACAATGGCCAGGTAGTGAATGAACAGCAGAGCGTCCACCAGCGACACAGCGTACTGCACTATACCCTGATAATTCTCATCCTGAGAGAGAGACAGAGAGACAGATAGCATTAACACACACCCACACACACAGTCCACCAGCGACACGTACTGTGTTATATACAGTGAGCGCCATAATTCATTGGACAGTGACCAGGCTTGGAATTTCGCCATTTTAGGGGCACGGCCATCTGGCCTTCGGTGTCACAAAGATTTTTAGGGCACAAAGGCCACATACCAGGGCATAAAGTGAAATAAAAGGATTTGGAGCCTACATATAAATAACTTGACTTTCCGATTAGAAAAAAACACAAATTACATGAAAAACATGAATTATTCACTTTTTAAATATCAATTAAAAACACAAACATTTGAACTTGTCATGTTATATGCCTCCTTAATGTTATGCAATACTCTGTGTGTGAGAGAGAGTCTTTAATCTGACTCATCATCACTTGAGGATGGAGATGGGGAGAAAAGTGGAGTAGGGCTAGCCGTCTGTGGGTCAGAAACAGGGTTGAAGTTCAGTCTTGAAATGTGGCTTAAGAAGGTAAATAATCCCTCTGAACATGAAAAGCACCTAATTCAGAAAAACTAACAGCTTGTTAAAGTTCTTGGATTGAGATTGTGGTTGGAACGAAAACCAGCATACACAGGGAGGCCCCAGGACCGAGTTTGGAAACCACTGAGCTAGGCTATCTGCAAGCTATCTGCAACCTAGAATATTTAGAATATGCCATGTTCAAACGTTGCTGTTCAGCAGATAAAATAGGTAGCAGTTTAACGGTAGCTGGAAATGGATGAAAAAAATTATAATTCGACCTGAGTTGGCAACCGTAGTCGAACCATGGAAATGCAACTATAGAACCCACGGTTTGACAAAGTCATCCAGTCACATGCACATTGCTGCCAAATCTCACAAACGTTTTAAATTTATTTTCTGAATTATCTTAAATCGTGGCATTGTTCTGGAAATGCGACAGTTACAAAGCCAGATAATACAACAGGCTATTTAGCTTAGGTCATAAGTACGAACCAGACAAGTGCTAATCGGATTCTGACTAGCAAGCTAGTAAATAGCTGTCAACTTGAATTTACGTTAACATTAAGTGGTATTAAAAACAGAAAGGATTGATTCAGTTAAGCACTAAATAAGTCTGCAATCTCTATCGATAACTAGCTCGTTTGCTTACGGTCTGTTCTTATTTTTCTTCCTTTTTAAGGTTTCTAAGCTTCGCTTCCTACGTTTTCTTCACAGAACTAGCTATATAATTATATAGTTCTGTGGTTTTCTTGCTAGTAGCTTTGATGCTATGTGACGCTTGCGTGCAATCAATTCTAGCTGCAAGAACTGCTGCAGTCATACGAGATCACTGACTGACGAGATTTTGACAGTAGCAGGGCACAAATGCCATGTTGGGCGTATGATTTTCGGGGCATCACGGCCAGAGCGAGGGGCCGCCGTGAAATTTCTACCCTGACAGTGACACATCTTTTGTTATTTTGGTTCTGTACTCTAGCACTGAGTTTGAAAGGATGCAATGACAATGAGGTTGAAGTGCAGACTGTCAGCTTTAATTTGAGGGTATTTTCATCCATATCGGATTAACCATTTAAAAATTATAGAACCTTTTGTACATAGTCCTCCCCCATTTTCGGGTATCAAAAAATATTGGACAGTTTAGCATAATGTAGAATAAAGTAATCATTTTAAATATTTTGTTGCATCCTTTGCATGCCATGACTTCCTTATGTCTGTGACCCAACAACATCAAAAGACTCTTGATATCTTATTTTCTGGTACTCCTACAACCGATACTATAACCTCTCTGCATTTGAATGGATCTCTATGGGAATTGGGAGGTGGGACTAGATTTAGCTGTAAATTACACAAACAGTATGGAACACATGGTTGGCGAAATGGCTCCAAGTCATCAAGGGTCTGACGTATCAAACAAGCAAACCATCACTCTGCTGCCAGATATGCAGTCGATATGGATGGATCACTTTAAGGGTTGATTCTTATTTTTCCATAGAGTTCAATAGGAAAATGAGTCAGGAGAATCAACCCTTAAAGTGATCCATCCATATCTACAGCATATCTGGCAGCAGTGATGGTTTGCTTGTTTGATACGTCAGACCCTTGATGACTTAGAGCCATTTCGCCAACCATGTGTTCCATACTATTCTCGTGTAATTTACAGCTTAATCTAGTCCCACCCCCCAATTCCCATACAGATCCATTCGAATGCAGAGAGGTTATAGTATCGCTTGCAAGAGTACCTGCAAACAAAATATCAGACTTTTGATGTTGTTGGGTCACAGACATCAGGAAGTCACAGCATGCAACGTATATGCCACCAAATATTAAATATGACTATGTTAATTACTTTTCGTACCCTAAAATGGGTATGTGTAAAATGTGTAAAAATGGCTACAACTGTTAAAGCAGAAACTGAATGAAATATAGTGTGTAACATCTTGACTGTCAATAATCAATATCTTGACTGTATTTTCTAATAAATTTTATGCTACCTTGGTGAATAAAAGTATCAATTTCTTTCAAAAACATAAAAATGCCTCAGTGATTCCAAAATTTGTAACGCTAGTGTATATGTATGAAATACTAAAAAAGCAACACATACACTTACTGTGTTATAATCACTGCAGTACTGCATCACTGTGTTATAAACATATCCTTCAGGGCAGTCTCACTGCATTATAAACACTGCAGTACGGTATCACTGTGTTATAAACATACCCTGCAGTACAGTATCACTGTTATAAACATACCCTGCCATACTATATTACTGCGTTATAAACACTGCAGTACTGTACCACTGTAATAAACATGCCCTGCAGTACTGTATTACTGTGTTATAAACATACCCTACCATGTTATAACTGCAGTGCTGTATTACTGTGCTATAAACACATACTGTATCAGCGTAATATAAACAGTGCTGTATTACGGTGCTATAAACACATACTCTACTGGCGCATTATAACCACAGTGCGGTGCCGCATGACTGTTATAAACACACACTATGGCTATTATAAACACAGTGCAGAACTGTATTACTGTGCTTTAAACACATACTCTATGGCCGTATTATAAACACAGTGCGGTATTACTGTGTTATAAATACACACTGTATCCGCATATTATAAACAGTATGAAGTGTCATATTATAAACACAGTGCAGTGTGGTATTACTGCGTTATAAATACACACTGTATCGGCGTATTATAAACAGTATGAAGTGCCGCATTATAAACACAGTGCAGTGCCGTATGACTGCAGAGGCGCTTACCCGTGTCTCCAGGATGCGCACGCCATAGAACAACCAGTAGGAGATGACGAAGAACAGCACCAACACCATGATCAGCGCGCGGAAGACGAAGACGCGCGGCAGGCCAGCGCGGGGCGGCCGGAGGAACAACGCCCACATGGCGATGAGCAGGATGAGCAGCTTGAAGGCCACGGAGATGAAGAGCCCCTCGCATGCCGTCTTGCAGGCCTGGAGCTTTTCGGGCCAGAGCACGTGGGGCAAGACCAGGAAGGCCAGCGGCGTGAGCAGCACCAGCAGGCCCAACAGAATCCCCAACGTCAGGCCCAGGTACCGCCGGCAGCCCAGGCCCACGCTGTCCTCCAGGTCCTTACTGATGTGCACTATGTCCTCCTGGGACAGGCTGTGCTCCGACGTGCCTGTTACTGCCGTGGTGGTCTCACCCCAGTTATCATCCTGAGAGGGGGAGGGAGAGATAAAAATAGGTATGGTGGAAGGTAGGGAGAGAGACAGGAGGTGGAGAAAGACAGAGGGAGGATGGAAGAAAAAAAAAAAAAGGGAAGGATGAGTGGGAAGAATAGAAAGTGAGAGAGAAAGAGAGATTCTGTCAGAAACACAGCGGCCACAAAAAGAAGAGGCCACTCCCAGCTAATAGAAACTAAAGGAAAACCTCACAAATGGTTGTGGCTGCAGTTCAGAAGCCAGTGCTTTAGAACTGCAGAGTCCAATGGCTTTGGTGTTAATACACATGTTGAGGGAGAGAATTAATGATTAGACACCCAGCGATAGAACAAACACTCCCAGTCCATAGCAGTTTGAGCTATTCCTAGTATTCCGAGGAGCAAGTGAGTGAACAATCACAGTCTTAACAGTCGAGAACAAACAAAACACCCAATCACAACACAGTCTAACCGCAGCTTATCATCTGGGTAAAAAGATCATTTTCAGATCTCCCATGACCTTACAAACGGAACATGTCCTCGCTGTCAGACGCCCACCTGACCGAAACGGCACACGGGCGCTCTCTCAAAGCCTCGTCTGGCCCTAATGTGGAGTGACATTCTTTATGCGTTCAATGAGGAGCGCCAACATACTCATAAGAATGACGGACACTCCTGTACACATTAATCTGAGAGGAAATAAGGCTGCCGATTTAAAAGGCCTGCCACGATAAATTTGGCATAAGTACATTAGCAAAACTTATCTTCCTGAACTTGATTAAAATGCCTCAGGGAGTATATGGGGATATATGCAGTGTGTAAACATGCGCATTTGCAGCACGCGTGTGTGTGTGTGTGTGTGTGCTTGTTTATGTATTTTCCTTGACCCTGAGATTATCCCATCTTTAAATTTTAGTTGGTGTTTTGCTGCGCTATTAGCGTGATCCGCGGGGGAAATCAGGAACGAGATCCCGCCGTGGGCTAATGTGCTTTTCCGGGATCGGAACTGTAATAAGTGCTGTGGACATAGCTAATGTGGCTCGATGCTGAATATGAGAGCAGGAATATGAAAGTGTAGTCCCTGTGGCCGTGGGCCTGGGTAACAGCGCGGCCGTGTGCTTTCAGCACTTCTGTCAGCGTGCTTTAATGCTCCTCAGAGACCAGGGAGGGTGGAGGGAGACGGTCACCGAGCCGCCCCAGGGTAACAATCAGCAGAACCTTAAATAAGGTTAGAAAAAAGCGTTCCGCCGCGAATAACACAGAATAAGGAAAGAACCGCAGACTCACAGACCCCCCTGCCAAACTCTGCAGTTCTGTGGAGAGATGTTCCACATGGGGATGTCATGGGCGACAGTGGTGTGGAGAGATGTTCCACATGGGGATGTCGTGGGCGACAGTGGTGTGGAGAGATGTTCCACATGGGGATGCTGTGGGCGACAGTGGTGTGGAGAGATGTTCCACATGGGGATGCTGTGGGCGACAGTGTTGTGGAGAGATGTTCCACATGGGGATGCTGTGGGCGACAGTGTTGTGGAGAGATGTTCCACATGGAGATGTCGGGGGATCAGTGTAGGATGACGGCGAGGGGACTGGGCCTGATTCAGTATATGCAGTATTAGATAGTAGATATTAGTAGTAGGAGATATTAAAATCTGGACGTCAAATCCAGGTAATCCTTTATCCCAGGTAATTAACTGAACAATTAGTGCTACTGATTGGCCAGACTCTTCACACCTGATCCCTAGGTAAAGGGAGGATGGAAAACCAGCAGTTCTCGGACCTCCATTTGAATACCAGGGGTCACATGTATAAAACTCGGAGTAAAAGATTGAAAGTTAGGAATCTGCTTAAAAAAAGTTTTGCTCCAAACATTGCGGAAATAGTGTCCAGCGTGTGCTGATGTACGCAGATTCTCACAGCATGTGTTATTTTATTCATCTGAATTTTTGCGTGGAAACTCCCTTACGTGGCTTTGAGTAAAATATGTAAAATTTCTCTAAGTCACTGGATAAGAGTCTGCTCAATGCTTAACATGTAATGTAATGGAACAGAATATTCCTACTGATGAATGACCGAAATCAAAAGCTGTTCCGAGGCTGATCTAGCAACCACAGGTGCACGTACCGCCAACTGCTAGTCACAAAACACCCGATGAAAATGTCTCCCTCTTATTATGGCGCTGAAGTTTGGGCCTGCAGTGGAGAATTGTGTAGTGTTACAGGCGAGCCGATAAACTGGCTCGTGTTCATTCAGTTATTTGAAGAAGCAGCTATTTCTTCTCTCTCTCGCACTGATGACGTCAGCCCTTTCTGAATGAACGGCTTGCGTTAAAAAAAACACTAAAAAAAACATTAAATAGACAGTTGACAGAACTCCTGTGCCTCTTCCCTCATCCATCCAAACAGTTTTGACTTTGTGAGTGGCAGGGAATGAGAGGGAAAGGCAGGGAGGGAAAGCAGGAAGGAAGAGAATGCCAACATGGGCGTTAAACACACCGACGCTAACGTGCGAGCGATGTGTAGATAGAACAGCCGGGCGGTCAAAAGTGAAGGCTCCTAAAATAATAAAGATAAACCGTTAACAGAGCAGTCGTACTCACGAGCCCGCCCCCCCCAATACCCACACGGACCCCGAAGGAAGCGTGAGTTCCCCGTTTGACGCGTCGAAAACCAAGAGCAGAAAGTCAACACGTCGATTCAAAAGCACCGTTGCTTCTGACAGAACAGCTGACGGAAAGAAAAAAAAAAAAAAACAGAAGAAAACAAGCAAACTGAAATCTTCGGTGACTATTAGAGAGCTATAAACGGACTGCGCTTCGCTTTGTGTGGGACTGCAGGGCTGGGGTGGGGGGTGACCCCATTGTTCTGCCCCCGGCGGGGCGCGTGGGAAACGGGGTGCAGAACAATGCCCACCGGGGCTCACCCTGACATGCTGTATCAGGGCAGGAACCAGGACTGAGCCAGTGTGATTGGATCAGCACCAGGGTCACCACTGTTCACTGTAACAAAGGCTTATCCCTCTCCGCTGACACATTCATCTAACGGACGAATTTCAGAAACAAAACAAAACTGCCTAATCACTCACAAAACAATTCAATCCTGAGCATCGTAACCTCAGGGTCCCGTTCTAGGGTCCAGAGAGTGTGGACTGTCCAATCACAGTGCTGTATAGCACAAAGAGTGCGGACTGTCCAATCACAGCGCTGTATAGCACAGAGTGTGTGGACTGTCCAATCACAGCGCTGTAGAGCACAGAGTGCGGCGTGGTATGGCAGGCAGCATGTGTGCGTGTGGTGCCTCTCCCGGCTGCCAGTGACCCACAGTAGTGGTAGGTCAGTTCCATCTCAGGCGCGCCGTAGGAGTTTCCACAGGAAGCTAACCTCGGGCTGGCTCATTTAGCAGTGCAGGCTGGCCCGCAGCCAGGCTACATCAGGTGGGAGCCGGCCTGTTTATCCTGCGCACAATACCGTGGCGAGCAGGCAATTTTCGACGCTATCGCTAACCAGGCAGCGCGTGCGCGGTCTTGTTCACATCACTGATAGTTCAGAGAAGTAATTAAACATTTTACCTGATCTTCAGGTAATAAGGTAAACATGGAAAAACACACGCACCGGGAGGTATCCGCCCACCCTCAGGGATCCCTGTGTGTTTGCGGAAGTGTGATGGTGCATTCACACAGGATATAGAGGAGTGCGCGTAGGTGGAGACAGCAGATGTTCTGGCATCAGAAGCAGGTGAGCAGGTTGGAACGGAAAGTGCCAGAACGACACACGGAGTTACTGCGGAGAGCGCAAGTTTAACAGCAACGCCCCACCGGTACCCTTCAAGGGGCGGAGCCTTCACTCTAGAGCTGGAAGAGAGACTGTCTGCAGACTGGAGGGAGAGAGGGATGACGCTACTCCAGAGTATTCGTAAAGAGATTCAGAGTGTCCACCCTCATCCTTGGATTTATATTGCTTGGAGCCATGGGAACAGCCGACCCCACCAGGCAGACCTCAACACACCACTGCTCAACCTTTAAACTGCCTGGGACAGCTTCAGCAAATAGACTGGGACAGCTTTATTAGACAGGTTGAGTGCTTTATTAAGCAGCCTGGACAGCTTCAATAGATAGTGTGAGACAGCTTCACATGGGAGTCCAAAGCCTTCATAACACAGTGGACACAAAATATGAACTCCTGAATAGCTGAGAAACATAACGCTATAACCCAGGAGCGGGGCACTCACCCTGTCACGAGTCCCAGGCCACAGTTACCCACCCTTATCTGCCCCCACAGGGGCAGTCAATCACTCAGGAGGGCTGACCTATGAGGTGATTGGGACAGGGGGTCACGGGGTCAGATCCCTGGGGGGGGGTTCACTGATGAGTATCAACCTAACATAAAACATGAAAGGACGAGTCCATCCAAACCCCCTCTCTGTTTACAGGCTCCACAATTAGCATGCCTAACAAAACTGGTATGCAACCAGACTCCCCCGTAAATCAGGACATGCCAGGTAATAGAGAGACAATAAAGACAGCCAGACTCCAGCTTATTCCACAAGCACAATGTGGTCTTCATTTCTGCACTTAAACTCAACGGCTACAACATTAACTGTAAAGTTTAAACGGTTTAATAGCATCAGGCAGCAGAGAGTCGCAGGTTACAGGCGGAGTGAATTCCTGCGGCATTCCACCTGAGGTAAGCGAGTCCCTAACAGTGCCAGACGGTGCCGGTAACCGGGCTCCGCTGGAAGCAGTGATCATTATTTTCACTGAAACATCCATAAAGGAGCCACGTGACCTTTAGAGGGGCAGAGAATCTTCCCCACAGGCTGTAACATGAGGACCAGGAGCCCCTGACACAGCCTGAGGAAACACGTCAACCGCACAGCACTGGCCACTGCGGACACGAGTGTGTGTGTGTGCGCTCATATGCAAGTGTGTGTGCATGTGCATGTATACAAATGTGTGTGAGAGAGCGACAGTGTGTGTGTGTGAGAGAGAGAAAGAGTGTGTGTGTGTATGTGTATGTGAGAGAGAAAGTGCATGTGTGTGAGAGAAAGAGTGTGTGTGTGTGTGTGTGTGTGTATGGTAATTGGATACTTCATCTGAAGCAGTGCTCCAGATGCCTCTGACTCTCCAGGCTGACAGAGTGACAAAGTGAAGGGACACAGAAAAGAAGAGAAAAGCTGATTCATACGAGTGGAATCCCCCCCCTCCCTCTTCCCCCCCTCCCTCTTCCCCCTCTGCCTCCTCTCCCTCTTCCCCCCCCCCAAACTTTGAGCAGTCCCGCCCCCCCCCTCGTCCCCCCAGTATCCCGGGATGAACCAAATCCTCATAATGTGCAGCATTACAGCTACTCTGAATTAAAGCTCATTAAAACGGACCGTCTCCCGCTTGGTCCCTGCTAACAGTGAAACAGGGGACCCATAGTGCATTTCACAGATGGCCAAATTAGGTTGTGTTTATGAAGCTTTTAATGTGCCCACACTCTGGCACGTCCCAGAACAAGAAAGAGCAGGAGAGGAAAATGGCAGAAAGAATAACACGTTCAAGTGCGTATGAAATTCCGCATTCTCCACCCCATCCTCTTCCTCCAATTCAAACCGTGGACGAGGCCGGGTGGGACAAAGTACAGACTCAGTGACCATAGTCCAGTCATAAAAAAGGTAGACGCAAAAAAACTTTGTTGCTCGGAGAACGGATTGTGCAGTCGCTGTGAGCTGCATGTCCGAGACAGGGATGCATTTCCTGATATCCTACTCAAAATGTTAAATTATGTGTGAGAAATTCTTACTACAATTTAAATAAAATTATTTCTAAATTCACCCTCCTTCCCAATATCAAAAAGAATCATTTAAATCCTACTGGGAGAGGATGCTAAAACTATAAACAAACATGCATCACACTGCCATTCCCTGAGGGAACATGGAAAAACATAAAAACAATGAACAGACTATGGCTATGTATTATCTCAATTTTAATACGAGTGAGAGAGTGATGGAAAGAGTGATGAGAGAAAGAGAGAGAGAGACTGGTGAAGTCATATTGAGAGAATGAGAAAGATGGATATTGAATAAGAAAGGGGAGAATAACCATTTATTATTATTATATATGTATAAAAAGCTGTTAGTTATCAGTCCACTTATCTGTACATGTATTATTGTTGGTATTATATGGTTAACCATATGAGTATAGGCATAGTTAGCCTGGTGGTATATGTGATTTACATGTTCTATATGCTTTGGCAACATTACCTTGGTTGTCCTGCCATTAAAATATGACTGAATTGAGAGTGAGAGGGATAGAGAGGGAGAGAAAGAAAGGGAGAGAGGGAGGTATTGTGTGTGAAACATAGAACTCACAGAAAGAAGAGCTCACTCACAGACTAAGCACCTGAAGAGAAGACCAGAGGACATTTAAGCACAGATGTGTGTGTACAGGAGGGGGAGGGAAACCATGTTATGCAAATAAAACATCATTTAATTGAATTTGGATTTCATAGAGAAAAAGAAAATGAGACTGAATAGCCTAAGTGAGTATGAGATGTGAGCAGAATTACTTAAATTCATCCTTGTTCCATTGTGCGTGAGTGTGTGCGCGTGTGTATGCGTGCGAGAGAGAAGAAAAAATCCAAATACAATCATCAGTGTCTTCTCTTCCATCGCGCTTCTCCTCGGTCTCAGCTCGGATTTATGACTCCAGACCGGCGTAAATAAAACACCACGGACAAGGATACATGGGTATCAGGTCTCGGATCCAATACCGCAAACTTCCCACACTCGCTGGGGCCCTGTGCCGGTGCACAAGCCCGCGTTTACTGCGTCAACAACCGCAGAGCCTCAAGTCTGAAATAACAGAGCACCTACCCCAGCAATCTTTGGCAGCCTGACCACATGAAGAACCCGGTGTGCTTCACCACAGATTAGCACAAGCACTAAAAGCACAGGCAGTGTGAACCAGGAGAGACCATCTACAGTTTCAGCCTTACTGCAGGCTAACAACCAACACACAAGCGCTTCATTAAAGCTCTTACATTTGAGCATTTTCAATTACCTTAAGTGCTTCAATCCCCCAGATTAACTTGGTATTAATCGCATATTCTCTCTCCAGACGAGCGGATCGCCTGTGTGGAGCGCTTTAAGTGTGTACACAAAACAGCACGGGGGGGGGGGGGGGGGGGGGCAAAACAGCACAACGCGGTTCAAGCGCGACCGTGACCGTGACTGAGACCAAGTCTGAAACATCTGAAACACGTTACTTACTGACTGACTTCACCTGCGGAGAAACACAGTGGGCTCCAGCAGGTGCTGAAAAAGGTTGGGAAGAAACCAAAAACAGGAGCGGAATTTGTAAATCAATAAGAAAAATTCTAAAGCAGTAGAGCAAGCTCACAAGTTCTTGAGTTCAGTGAGTAACTGCTTCGATGTGTGCGAGAGAGGACAAACTGCAGCACAGCTGGCATTCACGCTAAAGCATGCAGTACGTTCCGGTGCTCATCCCCACCTCTGCCACCAATTATTTACAAGAGCTACTAGAAAAACACAGGTGCACCTGAGCCCGTTTCTGCCCCATGTACACTAGTACAGGTGCACCTGAGCCTGTTTCTGCCCCATGTACACGAGCACAGGTGCACCTGAGCCCGTTTCTGCCCCATGTACACTAGCACAGGTGCACCTGAGCCTGTTTCTGCCCCATGTACACTAGCACAGGTACACCTGAGCCTGTTTCTGCCCCATGTACACTAGCACAGGTACACCTGAGCCTGTTTCTGCCCCATGTACACTAGCACAGGTGCACCTGATTCTGTTTCTGCCCCATGTACACTAGCACAGGTACACCTGAGCCTGTTTCTGCCCCATGTACACTAGCACAGGTACACCTGAGCCTGTTTCTGTCCCAGATTCCCACGGATGAGTGGATTTACGCGGGTGTTCCACAGGCGTGTTGCAGACGGAGAGAGCACTGAGACACGCATCACCTTTCCCCACGCGCAGGTGCGTCGCGCACACAGACGCATGGTTGGGGAAACCACATATGTTACAGGATGTATGTCAAATTGCCTCAACCCAAATAATCCATTTTCCTGTAATAAGCAGATTTAGACAATGAATATCAGCAAGCAATAACTGAGCACCAAAAACACAATCATTTCACCACGAGGTTGATGAAGTTTTGTGAGACTATATTGCATGCACATTATGTTCAGGACTGTAGAAGTTAGAGGACTGTAGGGGCTGTGTGTAAATATTTATTCATGTCCCCCGCGCACATCCAGGGGGTATTACTGTGGCCTGTGTTTGGAGAGTGATGTCATCCTCTTGAGTTCAGAGCCAAGTCTGCGTGGCCAGAGGCACACATACCAGAGCCCTCCCCCCTCCCCCCTCCCACCAGTGTGTGGAGAGCTGTCAGAAGAATGCACAGAATCAAAGGGCTCGGGTGTCTCTGCTAAGAAGTCAGGATTGTAAACGGAACGCATATCCACACATTAAACATGCTGATTATGACGTTCACCGGGACCGAGGCCAGGATGCGTCAGACTCCGCTGGGCTGAAGGTCACGCTTTAGAAAGAGTGTACATGAGGTGTGGAGCACGTCACACGTGAGAGTGCAGACACCCCTCCTGTGAATGAGGTGCAGGCCCTCGGGGAAAACAGAATCCATCTTCTGAAATGCACCTGAACCGCCAGCTTTACTGGAACTGAAACAGCCTCCTTTCATATGAATGCTTTTAACACAATACCACCTTACCATCACTCTTTCTCTTTCATGCTATTATTCCTCTCTCTCTCTCTCTCTCTCTCTCTCTCTCTCTCTCTCTCTCTCTCTCTCTCTCTCTCTCTCTCTCTCTCTCTCTCTCTCTCTCTCTCTCTCTCTCTCTCACACACACACGCAAATAACACTCCTGTCACATGATACTGGGGTGTGGCCTCCCTGTTCTGACACCCACGTTTCCTTAGTGGGTAATCCTGTGAAATCTGAACAGACTGAAGAAAACAAACAAAAAAAAGAGCATAAAAAAATGTGGAATAAGGGGCAGATCCCCCACCCCCACCATGCCGGTCACTTTACACCAGCCGCACCCCCCCATATTGGCCCCTTTACACCAGCTGAACCCCCCCTCCCCCCCCAATATCAGCTCCTTTATGCCAGTCGTACCACACAGCTGCCTCGCTCAGGCTATAGCAGTGGTCTCTTAGACCCCTAAGGGGCAGTGCTATAGCAGTGGTCTCTCAGACCCCTAAGGGGCAGTGCTATAGCAGTGGTCTCTCAGACCCCTAAGGGGCAGTGCTATAGAAGTGGTCTCTCAGACCCCTAAGGGGCAGTGCTATAGCAGTGGTCTCTCAGACCCCTAAGGGGCAGTGCTATAGCTGTGGTCTCACAGACACCTAAGGGGCAGTGCTATAGCAGTGGTCTCTCAGACCCCTAAGGGGCAGTGCTATAGCAGTGGTCTCTCAGACCCCTAAGGGGCAGTGCTATAGCAGTGGTCTCTCAGACCCCTAAGGGGCAGTGCTATAGCAGTGGTCTCTCAGACCCCTAAGGGGCAGTGCTATAGCAGTGGTCTCTCAGATCCCTAAGGGGCAGTGCTATAGCTGTGGTCTCACAGACACCTAAGGGGCAGTGCTATAGCTGTGGTCTCACAGACCCCTAAGGGGCAGTGCTATAGCAGTGGTATCTAAGACCCCTAGGGGGCAGTGTTATAGCAAGTCTCTCAGTCTCCAATTAGTGCACGTCTATCAGGACTACAGTAGCTACAGTTTCTGGGCCTTCAGCAACCTCCTCTCATCTTCAGAAGAGCGACCTCTGATCAAACACAACTAGTCTGCCATACGCTAAAAGAACCGTGCAAACAGAACTGCCGAATCGCGTGACACAAAGACAGCAAAATGCGGAACAGAAAAATGTTATTGAAAAGATCAGAAGAAACAGACATAAAAAAATAAAATAATAAGAAAGCAAGCCCTGACAGAGCCCCGAGGTGACGGCATGGGGGAGGGGCACACAAAATCGCAGAGCGCAAACGGGGTGTGTTTCACGCTGGCCTCCATGCTGGCCTCCATGCCCAGCGGAAGCCACTGGCTGGCCACGGGCAAGTGCGGTGAGCCACTACGCTGGGATGTGGCGTGGGGTTCCGGGTTCAAAGCCACACTAGGGGGCTCCGTGCATGCGTTTGAAAGGCTGTGGCGCACGCGAGGGGGCTCTGTGTGCTTGGCTTCACATTACTAGCCGGTGTATGGACTGAGAATAGCCTCTGTGCGACAGGACTCTTCTGCTTCTTCTATCTTACTGATGTGCTCAATACTGCAGCAAAAATGTAATATTTAAATATTTCATATTTAATTTGATTCAGTGGTGTTATGCAAACCACAAACTCAGAAGAAAAGTAAGACATTTAAAGCTTAGGTGTAAGAAAAATCTGATGAAGCAATAGGTTTATAAAACAATATAAAATGAACATGACTTAAGGTCTCTTTTTTGCGTGGTTTACAAAATGCCACTAATACGGCCCGTGCACATTATTGCGATGTGTTCCGGAGGAAGTAATTAATTTCAATGGGACGCTGTGGCAACGTATCCGACTGCCTCTGCGTTCCGTTGAGGTCCACCGCCATCCGGCAATGCGTTGGAATTTTTCAACTTTTGCGTTTTTTTGCCGTGTGTCGAACAAACGGAAGTTGTAAGATTTAGCACATGGGTGCGTAATTAAATAATAGCTAGCTAGCTAACGTTACATATAACATCAATTTTGACCAACAATGTGTCACATGTAATGATTGATGTATCTAACGTTAGCTAGCTGGCTAACGTTTGTCATGTGTGGCTGGCTATCCTCCAGTTGCATGCGCCCCGCAACGCTATTTTGTCCGGCGCGGCCAGCCCAGTTCGCTGCGTCACATGACGTACGCAGTACGCAGTAGTCCGCAAAAAGCTATAGTTTGCTTTTACTAACTTTGATTTGCAACTTACCACAACCAGCACCTCCTAATCACACATTGTATACAAGGTTTATTTATTTTTCAATATACATATTTACCTCCGGTCTGTAACACAACATACCATCACTCTGTCTAAAACAACACACCGGTCTACAGAAGAAGGCTATGTGCATTTTCCTTAGATGTTTGCTGGTTAATGATGTCCCCATTGAGGCTGTTTGAAGCCTGCGTGTACGGTCTGGTCCCAATGCATTTTTACAATTCAAAAGAGCCTGTGCTGATGGCTGTCCTTTCGGCTTTGTTAAATAAGCCCTTCTGTCGGCAGGGTTTGTGTTCATTTCACGGGATCACGTTTAAAGATTATAAATATCGTCTTTCTGAGACTTGCCATTCCATGGTATGCTGTATTAATAAGCCTGCATTCCTCAGCAAACAAACCCAACATGTGTGTGCGACTTCAACAAGCAATTCTTAGATTACAGATTAGATTAGTTTCAAAGCATAATTATACATTTCATGAAAACACCAAATGAACATCCATGTAGTGAAAATGTGCGCACTCTCATAGCCAGAGGCTGGGCACAGATTCTGGGAGAGCTGAACAATTTAGAGAAAATATCTAAAGGGTAGGTACGTGTACACACGACCACACGCACGCGCTCCATAATTAGTCTGCAGGTCCGTACACATGCACATGTACACGCACAAGCGAGCGCACATCGAGAAAATATCAGGAAAATTGAAAGCAGAAGGCAGTGTGTGCCTCTGCTAGGCCTGGTTTGAAGCCTGGGACTCAAGAGTTACACCTCTCCCGGCTCTCCACACACTGTTGCAGGGGAACACACTACTCGCCCTCCCCCCTCCCTGTGGGAGTAGTCATCATGCCCCAATAACCGAGACACCAAACAGAACAAACATGAACGCAAAACCCAGTGTCCCTGCTGTAAGTTGCACAAATTTCAACAGTATCCATGCTGGCAGACGAAAGGGCTTTTCCGTTTCTGCCATCGATACCACCCTGTCAGTAAACAGCCAGGCACTCTCACTGCAGTGTAAACCAGATTCCACGGCTGCTTGCTTAATGTCAACATTTAGAACACATAATATATGCAGCTCACTACCATCAAACTGAACCCTAAAGGTGACTAAAAGAAGGTGCCAGTGTCCTTCTCAACTGTACAGGCAAAGTATTAAGTAGCAGGTGCACAAGACCATGAGACACACTCACTTCTCTGACCCATATGAAGAACATGGAGCCAGCCAGGACAAAACCAGCTGTCAGGGCATGCCTGCCCTCAGGTAAATCGGCTATGATGCTGTGACCCGAACATCAGGGAGATCATGGCCAACAGAGCTGATATTTGTGAAAAGAAACGTGCTCGAATCCATATAATAATGACTAAGAAAAAAAAACTCACTAAAATCCAGGACAGCAATCCCATTGAGAATGTTTTGCGTGGAAAAACATAAATACTGCAGAGCCACGGTTTACCGCCAAGCTAATCTTAAGCCCTTTGTGTGGGTAAACACGGGGAACGGGCGGAGACCTCTGACCTTTTAAAACCGGCTCTCCTTATGTCACCATCTGAAATGCGACCAGTGACATGCGCAGAGCAGAGGCGTCTGTGTGCATGCGCAGACATGCAGACCCAGCTGTGCGGTACATACCTGCACCTCCTCCCCGCGGGTGGCTGGGTCCCCCAGCAGCGGCTCGGCGGGCGGGGCGTTGATGGTGACCGATTTCTCCGATCGGCTGCCGTCCTTGCTGCGCGACTTGTGCCTGTCCCGGCTGCGCTCCCTGAAACACAAGAGGGGAGAGGGGGACTGTCGTCATGGCGAGGCTGGGTGGTGGTCACGTGTCGTCACGAGCAGCATTATCTTAATCCCTCGGAGGAAGCAGCTGGAACGGGCTGTACACCGGACGTTTACGTGCTCTCCCCAAACACAAACAAACCATCATTTACCCCAGCGCTTACCCGCAATTACTGCAGCGTTTACCTCATCGCTTACCCCAGCCCACAACGAGCTGCGTAAGCAGTTTGTGTCACACTGCGTTTACACTTTGTACCTTCAGATACTTTGCTTTCTACACATCTCTCATACAAAGGCCAGCAGAGCATTTAACTGCATAACTTCAGATTTTATGCAAAGTGGTTTACAGAACCATCATGACAGAGATCAGCTCGTGTAAATAACCAGGGTCACAACAGCAAGACTAGAAAGAAGACTAGTGCAAAACTGATGGGACTGATGCCACCAAACAAGAGACTGAAATGAGATTTTAAGGCCAGGAACAGGATACATTAATACTGAAATGAGATTTTAAGGCCAGGAACAGGATACATTAATACTGAAATGAGATTGTAAGGCCAGGAACAGGATACATTAATACTGAAATGAGATTGTAAGGCCAGGAACAGGATACATTAATACTGAAATGAGATTGTAAGGCCAGGAACAGGATACATTAATACTGAAATGAGATTGTAAGGCCAGGAACAGGATACATTAATACTGAAATGAGATTGTAAGGCCAGGAACAGGATACATTAATACTGAAATGAGATTGTAAGGCCAGGAACAGGATATATTAATACTAATCCAACAGTAAAGTACAACACAAGCACCCAAAATCACAGTACAAACGTTCCTGGCCAGCGGAGTGCAGAAACATTTTTCATATTGCTCATCCCCTATGTGTTCAATCTGGGTCCACCGACTCCACCCCTCAATTGCCATTTCACACACGCCACCCCCACCCTGAGTCATGTGATCCAGGGCATGACCTCCTAAAGGAGAGCAGAGCCAGAGTGTGGAGTGGACCAGCAGGGATTTCATGAGTTCCCTGAGCGTTCCTGTCCCGCCTGACGACCATCATCTTTAAAGTAAAAGCCACTGCCTAAGCAACGTTAGCCCTAACGGTCATGAATTGAAGCCAACAAGGCCGCAGTCGCAATCCAAGCCCAGCCTGCAAAAGCAGGAGTCTGTGTCTACAGGGCTCGGTCTCTCTGTGCGTCTCCGGAACAGAAGCAGCTATGGTGGAACAGACTCATTTACATAGCCGCATATCTCCAGGACGACTAGAACTGAAAGGGGCTCTTCCTGTTTCATTAGCTAACAGATGCTAATATTCCAAGTACAAACAAAAAGCCTTTTCTTTCCAGAGAATTCCTCTCTCGGGCAGGAAAAACATTTTCATTTCATAAAACCAATCACATCATGTTTTATCTTTAACAGTCACATTGTCCTCCTACATTATGCGCTTTCTAAAGCCCAAAATGCAATTTCGAGCCTGTGACAAATCTGATTTTTGTTCGGTGGGGATTCTCCTGTGTTCCTTCGTTTCCCCGGGCGACGGAGCGGCTTCCACTGCTTCTGAATTCTGGTCCTGTGTGCTGAAAGACTGCGGAGGCATTGCAGCACCACTAATTAATGTCACCCCTATTTAAACCACTTCCTGACATCAATTCACCCTATTCATGCGCACAGACAGATTTGTACCAACACATTTATAGTGTTTATACAGCTTTAATGACATGGTGGGTGGGATTAACTCACAGAAAAGAGTAGGAATTTAACTGTACAGGCACTACTGTACTAATAATACCCTACTGCTGAGAACAGTTAGTCATTTTGCTGCCGCATTACAGTTTATTGGCCCAGTGAAATGATGCAGAAAGAACTAGCCAAGGCCTCTGGGCAGATCCTGACCTGCAATCATAAAGAGCAAAGACAGGGTGTCCGGCCAATAAGAATGAAGAATGCCCCAAAATTCCTGCCTCTCATTGGACAATCCGTTTGACTGAGCAAAATGTTAGAGCAAAAAATAAATAAAAATGTTATTAATAGCAGTAATCAAGAGAAAACATTAATGAGCTTTTATCAGTGTGTGGCTTTATAATTTTTCCTGTCAAATAGAGTTCAGACAGATCACACAACAGTATGAGCAGAAATAGTTTATATGGTCTGGTGGAGGACAGCGTTCTCCAAGCTTCAAGCCGTTGATCAACTCTGTTCATACAGAACTGCTGCTTTAACAATCAAAGCTACGACGAGACAATCATCTGAACTAATACAGTCTGATTACTTGCTATCCTGGAAAACTCAATGTTTGTACTTGTGAAGGCCTGCAACAATTCACTCTATTGGCTCGCACCACTGGGGGGTCCCCAAACCATAGCCAAACATCAGGGGAAAAAGAGGCAATGATTTGACATTCCCTCCCATATGGCAGGGGAGAGGGGGAGGGGAGGTCATGTGATCAGTAGCTGTGACAGCTGGGCATTCAAACACAATCCCTCCTCCCTGACCTGCCTATAACCTTTATCTCCCAGGACTCAAACCTATAACCTTTATCTCCCAGGACTCAAATCTATAACCTTTATCTCCCAGGACTCAAACCTATAACCTTTATCTCCCAGGACTCAAACCTACAACCTTTATCTCCCAGGACTCAAATCTATAACCTTTATCTCCCAAGACTCAAAACTATAACCTTTATCTCCCAGGACTCAAATCTATAACCTTTATTTCCCCGGACTCTTCAGAGCTGAGCAGGGTAGGGTATCCAATTCTGATTACAATTCCGCTTATCGAATCCGGTTCATAACGAATCACGGTTCCCATTCTTATATTTTTTGAGGAAGAAACTAAAATATTAAAAAAGCTAAAACTACCTTTATTCTTAGCAGATTAAGGCTGCTACGTCTACGGAAATCGCAAATTGTCAGTAATGACATGAGGCGGCATCTTTTCCTTCATTCTGGTAAAAAACATTTGAGCAAAATAAAGAAAAATGTATATACTCCTTACTTTAAGGAATGTTCAACGCAAATATTTTCAAACCAAATATATTGCAATAAATAATTGAAAATATAACAATGTTTAAAAAAATTCAAAAAATTTAAAAAAGGTTTGATGTATGCCGTTTTGTGCGTGAAGCGCAACGAGCATTAGCTGAATCTGGGGTGTTACGACTGGGACTGGGGACATCGATAACGGTGCAACACTAAAACAATAAATGTTTCGACTTACTGCATACTGGAGGTGCTTCCTCCCTTACACAAAATTTATTTATGGCAGTGATTACACTTTTGCCATATCTGTATTGCTACTTTCTCCAGTGAGAAACAACAGTCTACAGTCTGTGATGATGCATGTTGTGATGATGATGTGGACTTTAGAGCAGCAGGTCCTGGCAGTTCACAAACTTTTTTAGAAACTTTTTTTAACGCTCAATGCATTTCACATGTTTTGCGACTGAAAATAAGCTTTCAGAAAATTTGAAATTTGCACATTTGAAACTCCCGTTTCTGAATTAATTCCAATTCACAACCGGTTCGTGATACACAACCCTAAATCTGAGAAAACGTATGTCAACTGTAGCCCACAGAAACTGGAACACCATGCTGCAGCCTGATTGGCTGAAGGGGAACAGCCGCGGGAAGTGTACTTAGTTCTGTGGGAGCGTGGCATCAGGGCCGTGTGTCTTGCGCTCTGTAATCCTAATGCAGGCCTGTTGCGACTGACACTCGGGGGGGGGGGGGGGGACCCAACAAAGACCAATGCAGAGCTCTGCAATGTGTTGGGAGCACCATTAATTCTCATTAATACTGTCAACCAAATGAGTGTCACCTGTTTTTGCACATCACAGCAAAACTGCACGGCTGGGACCAACTTATTTCAGTGAGCTCTAAATTATGAATGACACCATTCCTACTCCCACTTAGACTAACGGTCAGGGAATGCACCAGCGGTCCGGTGTTCAGTGGATTCTGGGAATACTTATTTAGTATTCCAAAGTGAACCTGTATGTTTTATGAATGACGACTGACTTCCATGAGATGTAATGAGTGTGCGAATGCCCCCCCAGGGTGAAGAGGCTGTGCCAGACTCGTCCTGCTAAACAGCATGGTTCTGTGGAGGCATTTCACACAGACAAACCAAAAGGTACACGGATGCCCTCAAGCTGACTGGAAAAAAACTGTATAAAATAAATACTTTATATATATATATATATATCATATTGGGGTGGAGGGTGGGGCTTTTACCATTCATCTCTACAGAATCATTACCATTCATCCCTTTGGACTTGAATGCAAACCACTCATTTTTGACTGAGAAGGCCATTGGAAAACAGCCATTTTGCCAGTTTAACATTGCTTGGCTGATTTTAAAGTGTGCTTGGGATCATTGTCTTGTGGAAAGATCCATTTGCAGCCAAGTTAAACTTCCTTTTACCCCCAGATAACAACGACCGCATCATGTTTTTACCTTTTCAAAATTCCATGTTAAAAGGACTGATCAATTCTTATCTAAAATCAGTTTGCGATTAAAACGACAGCGGATTACTCAGACTGATTCATATGTTAATCAAAATATATTTATTTATTTGCTGGCAGACTGCTAGCCTATGAAACCTCAGCTCACTGTGTGTACAAGAGGACAAATGTCTGCTTACAAGTTTAGTATCAGCAGGAAATGTCTAAAGAGTCTAACTGGGCATTTCTCCAAGTGTATAGCCAGGGATGGCTAAGTGCCAACCCCCTCCTCCCCCTTACAATGACACAAATAACCACCGGGCCTTTAGCTAAATTGCCTGCACTACCATCAATCAGGATATGGTCCTATTTACTAAATGCAAAAAAACATACAATGTCTCCTAAAAGCTGGAACTAACATTTCTGGGTTTCAAAATCTCTGGGTTTTGACTCAATTTAAGTGGTGTTCTTGTTGAAATCGCTATCATTGTGGCTCAAATGGGCAGTCACCGAGTCTTAATCACCCGTTGGCAGACCTACGAAACACTGAACCCCTAAAGCAGTGGTTCTCAAACTCGGTTCCGGGGAACCCCTGTGTATGCTGGTTTTCGTTCCAACCACAAATGCAATCCCAGAATTTTAACAAACTGTTAATTTATCTTAATCATGTTTTCATGCTTTTCATTATTTACCCTCTTAAGCCACATTGTCAGAAATAGCTATGCATGCCAAGTAGAATAAATGTCCCATGTTCACTTTGTGCTTATTGTGCTGTATTGCAAACAATTACAAAAGAAGTTAACCATTTTATTTACCTAATTAAAGAAAAAAGGTGAATCAATTGGCTCCTAGTTAGGTTGTTGAACACATGTGGTTTAAGTTCCTTCATAATTTTTTCCTTAAAATTATTAACACAATGCAGGTTTGGCTCGTTATCATTTGCTTAGAATTCTTCATTATTTAACAAATGGTTAGTTTTAGTGGCCATGTGTCCACAATTTCACCAATTAGGATCCTATTGATTCACCACACATCTTCATTTGATAAGTTTAAATATTTTTACCTCTCTTTTTGCAATTGTTTTCAGTATAGCACAATGTCAATATTAGACTTTTATTATTCATGGTATGCATAGCATATGGTATGCATATTGCTAAAACAATGTGGATTAAGATGGTAAATAATCCCTCTAAACATGAAAAGCACCCAATTAAGATAACAGCTTGTTAAAATTCTGGTATTGCAATTTTGGAACGAAAACCAGCATACACAGGGGTCTCCCAGCACCGAGTTTGAGAATCACTGCCCTAAAGCACTGAACCTCTGAAGCACAGGAACTCACTGGTCGTCCCTTGCAATCTCTCTGCAAGTTCTACCACCGACTTTGTAGCGATTGTAAAGTCTAAAATATCTTGACTGATGGTGGAAGCCCAGCCAAGTCCACCCAGCCAAGAACAAGCTCACACCCCCAGGAATCCAGCAGCTTCAGACAGACCGATATTGGGGGGCTGCGGGTGGCTCGTCCTGCTAGAACACTGGGGTTCCAAAGTGGATGTGCCACATGGTCTGTACCAACTGTGGCCAGCCGCCCCACAGAGCACCGCATACAACGGCTGCAGTTGTACCGATTAGGCATTCTAAATGGGCGGGAAATGGAAAAGTCCGTTTAAAAAATAGCTATATTCTGGGCAGTATGAATTCCTGAGAAGCCTGAAATCAGGACAGGAAACTCCACAAACAATCAGAGGCAAGAGGTCACTTCTGGTATGCAGACTGATAAGAACAGAGATCTATCAAAGTGTAGCTCTTCCCTGCTCTGGGCCAATCTCAGCACGGCTCTCCCCTGCTCTGGGCCAATCTCAGCACGGCTCTTCCCTGCTCTGGGCCAATCTCAGCACGGCTCTCCCCTGCTCTGGGCCAATCTCAGCACGGCTCTCCCCTGCTCTGGGCCAATCTCAGCACGGCTCTCCCCTGCTCTGGGCCAATCTCAGCACGGCTCATCACTGCGCGGCTCTCCCCTGCTCTGGGCCTATCACTGCGTGGCTCCCCCCTGCTCTGGGCCAATCACTGCGCAGCTCCCCTGCTCTGGAAAAATTACAGTGCAGCATCAGCTGTGTTGACAGGAGGTGAGAGAGAGGAAGCCGGGGCAGGGTGTGAACAGCGCCAACACCCCTCATTGTGCTCAGGTTTAACCCTCCGAGCTGCACTCTCCGATAACACTGCAGCGAGGAGACGGAGAGCGCCGAACATGGTCTTACAGCCAGCCCTCAGTGCCACACTCAGCGTGTACATGGGCGGGGTTTGGGCAGCGGGAGGGGCAGGGTGCCGTAACTCTCTCCTCTGCCACGCACGGTGGAAGCGTGGCTGTCTGCGCCGTGAGGCTCAGGCCCTGTGGCGCAAATTCTTTTCCCAGGGAATGCGAGAGCAATCAGAGCACGGAAAGCCTGCCCCCCCCCCACCCCCTGGGTCCCGGGGCCCCTGGCCTCTCCACCCCCATCCATCCACACAGCCTGCTGACAGCAGCACGGGGGTGGGTCAGAGGAACTTCTCATTGCCGTATGACTGAGTCTATACTGGGAGAGGATTACTGTGTCAGACACCCAGCCGGGCCCCTGTCACAGCACCCAGGGAACCACAGGCCAGAATACAGGCCTGCACACCTGGGTCCCACAGGACAGTGGGAAAGGGTACGAGTTATGCGCACTGCGTGTGGAAGTGTGTTCCTGTGTACACGTGTGTGGGAAAGAGTACGAGTTATGCGCAATGCGTGTGGAAGTGCGTTCCTGTGCGCACTGCGTGTGGAAGTGCGTCCCTGTGCGCACGCGTGTGGGAAAGGGTACGAGTTATGCGCACTGTGTGTGGAAGTGTGTTCCTGTGCACACAGAGCTGGTCTCCATGGAGACAAACACCCGTCTCCTCTCCTTCTGCTTTCCCCAACATGTCTGCCCCTGCAATTTTGCAGACGACAGATGACAGGAGAAGGAGAGAGGGAGAGAGGGAGAGAGGGAGAGAGGGAGAGAGGGGGAGAGGGGGAGAGGGGGTGAGGGGGAGAGGGGGTGAGGGGGAGAGGGGGAGAGCGAGAGACTCCTTACCCATGTCGGTGGGAACCTCTGGAGCGGCCGGAGTAGTAAGAGTACCCAGAGTAGGTGGACTCCGTGTCCATGGCGGCGCTGTCCTGCCCCAGCGATTGGCTGAGTGCGTGCAGGTTGCTGGCCTTGGCACCGGGCAGACGCAGGGGGAGCTTGTGGGCGGTCTTATCCGGCAGGAGGCGGAGCTCACTCAGAAGATTGGCGGAGGCTGCGTGCTGTCGGGGGTCTATCTTGAAAGCAACCCTGGGGGCCCCCCACAGGAGAACATCAACCTGGGGAGAAGGTACAGGCACGAACGGGGGGTTATCCCTGCTCTGACACTGACACACAGAGCAATCGATGATGTGAATGTCATTCAAACTAAACTAATCCAATCCGCCAGCAGAGATGTACCTGCAGAGGATTTGAAGGGAGATGAATCGTATTTGAGACAATGAAACACAATTGATAATTCCACAGTAAATAATAAGACGGGCGACAGCACGTAGAAGCTGAATGGTAGATCGGTGAGGAGCAGACACGCCTGCACGTTGGTATACTCTCGGCTGTGAGAATGCCGTCAGCCAGGTCTACCGTTATTACTCGTGTAAATCAGGTGTGCACTTATGTTCTCCTGCTTTTTACCTCTCTGTATAAGAGTCTGCTAAGTGAATGTAATATAAAGCAACGTACAGCACATCAGACTAGAGACAAGTCAATTTTCTCACGGATAAACTGCACTCTTTTTTAGTTTGCCCAGCACGGTGTTACATTAGACAGGCATTGATATTACAGTTCAGCCAGACAGAACAGAACTCTTGCATTCATTTGAATTTTTTAATGTTTTGTTGAACATGCAGCACGTTTCCTTTTTACATTTGCTTTGTCCTGTAGGTGAGGCTAACGCAGGTACACAGAGTTGCTTTGCCTAGTAGGTGAGGCTAACGCAGGTACAGAGCACTGCTTTGCCCTGTAGGTGAGGCTAACGCAGGTACACAGAGCTGCTTTGCCTAGTAGGTGAGGCTAACGCAGGTACAGAGCACTGCTTTGCCCTGTAGGTGAGGCTAACACGGGTACACAGAGCAGCTTTGCCCTGTAGGTGAGGCTAACGCAGGTACAGAGCACTGCTTTGCCCTGTAGGTGAGGCTAACACGGGTACACAGAGCAGCTTTGCCCTGTAGGTGAGGCTAACGCAGGTGCACAGCGCTGCTTTGCCCTGTAGGTGAGGCTAACGCAGGTACAGAGCACTGCTTTGCCCTGTAGGTGAGGCTAACACGGGTACACAGCGCTGCTTTGTCCTGTAGGTGAGGCCAACACAGGTGCAGAGCACTGCTTTGCCCAGTAAGTGAGGCTAACGCAGGTACAGAGCGCTGCTTTGCCCAGTAAGTGAGGCTAATGCAGGGGCATAAAACTGTGTTTTGCCACAGGTCCCACAGTATGGGAATATTAAGTGGACACCGAATGCAAGTAGACTCAGAAAATAGCGAGCACTGGGGGTCAGTATCACTCTTTACTCCAAGGCCACTGAGCCTTTCAGAAATGACAATTAGCGTGTTCTAAATATGGAACAGTTAGAGGAGAGCAACATTCAGTTTGGGATAAACAGAAATACTTTAAACACTATTTAGAATGGTATTGGGGAGTGATTTTACCCCCAATGCATTTTCAAATATATTGTGAAAACTTAACATGGGTTGTGTTCCATTATACAAACTTTTATATTTTTTTAATTTATTTTTTTACATTTTTAATTAGGAGCATAGCAAGTACGGTCGGTCACCATATTGCTTGTTATAAGTACATTCTGAATTGCAAGTAGGCAAACAAAAAGTACATACTTTATGTAGAAGAACTTGTGGAACTCGTTTACAATATAACCATTATGCAATTTGACTTATTTATAGCAAGTAAGTAATCTTATTTGTTATTTTTTGTGATGTAATTCTAACTTATATCATAATCAATATTCAATACTGAAATGTACCAGTAAGTGACAGTGGCTATAACTGAAATAAACTGGTCATAATAGCTAGAAATTGCGAGATATCATCGCTAGCTAATAATACTGATGTAAGCAAAAGTTAATAGACTGTAAATAGGTAGCTAATTCTAACTAAACAGCCCTTTCACTTGGAAGCTGGAACGACTCGGTTAATACATATGGTTAATTTATATTGATACCAGCAGCCTGCAACACTTTCCAAAAAAGCTGGGACAGGGGCAAAAAAAAACTGGGAAGTTAAAAAAACACTCATTTGGAACACTTCACAGGTAAACAGGTGATGCTATCACCTATAAAAGGATATCAAAAGACTCTTGATATGAATGGATCACTAAAGGTTGTTTCTCCTGACAAATTTTCCTATTGAACTCAATGAAAAAATAAGTCAGGAGAAACAAACCTCCAAGTGATCCATCCATATCTACTGCATATCTGGCAGCAGGGATGGTTTGAGGCTCGTTGTGACTTACAGCCATTTAGCCAACCATGGGTTCCATACTATTTGTGTGTAATTTCCAGCTTAATCTAGTCCCACCCCCCAATTCCCAGAGATCAATTAAAATGCAGAGAGGTTATAGTATCGCTTGTACCTGAAAATAAGATACTCTTTTGATATCCTTTTATACCCAGTCATGATAGCTAGCATCACCTGTTTACCTGTGGAATGTTCCAAACAGGTGTTTTTTGAACTTCCCAGTTTTTTTTGCCCCTGTCCCAATTGATGCAGGCATCAAATTCAGATTAAGCGTATAGTTACAAAAATCAATAATGTTGATTAGGTAAAATTCTTTGTCCTGTTTTCAATAAAATATATGTAAAAGATCATTTACAAATCACTGCTTTCTACTTTTATGTGCATCTTTCATACCGTCCCAACTTTTTTGGAATTGGGGTTTGTAGATTGCAAGTATGCACAATGGAACATTCAGGGACTATTTTTAACCAGCACTTCCCCCACGTGTGTGCGTGTGTGCGTGTGTGAGCGTGTGTGCATGTGTGCGTGTGTGTGAGCGTGTTGCCTCTCTCCCCTTCCCAGACTGCTCAGTCTGTTTCCCGGTCTCCTGTTTTTCCATAACTGAGGTTCTATGCAAATTTCATGTTTATTAATAATCACTCTGCCCATCGGGATTATAAAACCTAGAGTGGAAAATTATGCTAATTCTGCAGGGGAGGCATCTCCTGCTTGTCTCAGAATTCCAGGGTGAATTCCTTGAGTGTGGAGTGATTTCACTGGAATGTAAATGAGGTGTGAACATAAAAAAGACCTGCCCTCAACGAGGACACACAGCGTCCTTCTGTCCCTCAGCTCTAGTGGTGTAACGGATCGTAGTTGATCCGTGATCCGTACGGATCGCCCCCCACGGTTCGGCACGCATGTGAACCGCGGATTAATTGCAAAATGTAACCATCATAGTGAATTACAGTTTTACTGCCGCTAGTACTTTTTAAAGTAATAATTCCCTAAATCTCGATGCAGAGTTGCAGTGAAAAGACAGATGCGTGCTGTGTTTTACTCTGAAGCTCATTGGACCTATCGCTAAGCCCCGCCCCTCTTCGCAGGGGGAGACAGTTTGAGAGCCAGCTCACCCACTGTAATGTAATTTTCACGGATTTAACACATTAAATACTCGTTCATTTTTGGAACCAGAGCTACGAAATCTCTTCCAAATCCGTCAACAAGGCCTGCCGTATGCACTGTAAAAATGTGTGCATGACTATTTTTAAAAAAACGGAGTTTTATGATTACAACGTAGCTCTGGTCCATAGCGTTAGAAGGAGCGTCTCCTTAACGCTATGTTACTTTCCAGTCTGTGCTTCGCCTCGTCAAACAATATGTAATGGAGCCCGGGGTATTTAATTTTGTTATTCATATGGATAAGGCAAGGCTAGTGATGTTAACACCACTGTTCTAATTATTAATTATAACGTTATATATATGGCTAACTAGCCTTGTTGGTACAAGCCTGACCGTCTTGATCCAAGGCTATGGCTAATGTTAACCAAGCCAGACTCACCTAAAGTATAATATTAACGTCAACGTTTACACAGGCTATTTTTTCATTCACTACCATGTTTAAAGGAAGAAGGTATCATGCCTCATATTGCACTTTGATTTAACAATTGAGTATTGAATATTTTATATATTTTAAGATTTTACTTAAACATTGGACATCTTGAATGTTGTTTTCATTTAAGACCATGGGCAAAAGTTCCTTGCTTTAAGTGTTTTACAGAATAAATGGAAAGCAAAGATATACTTGTCTCCCTTTTTTTTTTTTGCTGATCCGAAAAATGATCCGATCCGTGACTCAAAACCGTGATACGATCCGAACCGTGAGTTTTGTGATCCGTTGCACCCTTACTCAGCTCAGTAACGACACACAGCGTCAGTCTGTCCCTCAGCTCAGTAACGACACACAGCGTCAGTCTGTCCCTCAGCTCAGTAACGACACATAGCGTCCGTCTGTCCCTCAGCTCAGTAACGACACACAGCGTCCGTCTGTCCCTCAGCTCAGTAACGACACACAGCGTCCGTCTGTCCCTCAGCTCAGTAACGACAGTGTCCGTCTGTCCCTCAGCTCAGTAACGAGTGTCCGTTTGTCCCTCAGCTCAGTAACGACGCATAGCATCAGTCTGTCCCTCAGCTTAAAAATCCAGAAATGACCAGCCACAATCAAAATTTTAACAGTATTTGGCTGGTGGCTGGTGTTAATTTCACACCCTGACACACAGTGTCCAGGACAGCTGGAGACTGCTTTTCCAAGAGGTTACTGAGCCAGAGACGCTTCTCACCTGAATGAGCCAATGACTCAGCCTCTCATTAACAGGTGATCAATCACACAGGAGAGTCGCATAGAAATAAACACCTTCAATGCTGTACCATGAAGAGAAACATTAATACACGTTTCACTCCACTTCACTGACTCACCACCTCTCTCTGCCCCGCCCCCCCTCCTGTCTGTGTCGGTCTCAGAAGAACAGCGCATCCCCAAATTTAAAACAGGATCTTGCCCACCACACCCTGGAGAGCAAGTGGTCCCTGCTTCCCTGCAGAAGAAACTCATTATGCAGAGTGAGTGACTGTGACTATACCCTGTGGGATTGTGGGATAGCAGTCTCTCCTGTGCGCTTTCTTGGAACCGAGTGCCTGGGAGAACTCACAGGCCCCTGCACCCCATGGACACGTGGGAAATAAAGTGGACAAAAAACCATTAGAAAGACAAAGTACAAAAAAACAACAACCAAAAAAACCTAGATATACAGGTGCAGCTCAAAAAATTTGAATATCGTGAAAAAGTTCAATATTTTTTGTCACTCATGTCAGAAAGTGAAATATTTCAAGCCTTTATTTCTTGTAATTTTGATGATTATGGCTTACAGTTAATGAAAACCCAAATTCAGTGTCTCAGAAAATTAGAATATTACATAAGATCAATAAAAAAGTCAGCCTTCTGAAAAGTATGTTCATTTCTATGCACTCAATACTTGGTTGGGCTCCTTTTGCATGAATTGCTGCATCAATGCGGCGTGGCATGGAGGCGATCAGCCTGTGGCACTGCTGAGGTGTAATGGAAGCCCAGGTTGCTTTGATAGCGGCCTTCAGGTCGTCTGCATTGTTGGGTCTGGTGTCTCATCTTCCTCTTGACAATACCCCATAGATTCTCTATGGGGTTCAGGTCAGGTGAGTTTGCTGGCCAATCAAGCACAGTAATACCATGGTCATTGAACCAGCTTTTGGTACTTTTGGCAGTGTGGGCAGGTACCAAGTCCTGCTGGAAAATGAAATCAGCATCTCCATAAAGCTTGTCAGCAGAAGGAAGCATGAAGTGCTCTAAAATATCCTGGTAGATGGCTGCGTTGACTGTGGACTTCAGAAAACACAGTGGACCAACACCAGCAGATGACATGGCACCCCAAATCATCACTGACTGTGGAAACTTCACACTGGACTTCAAGCAACGTGGATTCTGTGCCTCTCCACTCTTCCTCCAGACTCTGGGACCTTGATTTCCAAATGAAATGCAAAATTTACTTTCATCTGAAAAGAGGACTTTGGACCACTGAGCAACAGTCCAGTTCTTTTTCTCCTTAGCCCAGGTAAGACGCTTCTGACGTTGTCTCTGGTTCAGGAATGGCTTGACACGAGGAATGCGACATTTGTAGCCCATGTCCTGGATTTCATGTCCTTGTGAAGATCCCCCAAATTCTTGAATGGATTTTGCTTGACAATATTCTCAAGGCTGCGGTTATCCCTGTTGCTTGTGCACCTTTTCCTACACCTTTTCCTTCCACTCAACTTTCTATGAATATGCTTGGATACAGCACTCTGTGAACAACCAGCTTCTTTAGCAATGACCTTTTGTGGCTTACCCTCCTTGTGGAGGGTGTCAATGACTGTCTTCTGGACATCTGTCAAGTCAGCAGTCTTCCCCATGATTGTGTAGCCTACTGAACCAGACTGAGAGACCATTTAAAGGCTCAGGAAACCTTTGCACGTGTTTTGAGTTAATTAGCTGATTAGAGTGACACCATGAGTTTCCAATATTGAACTAATTTCACAATATTCAAATTTTCTGAGACACTGAATTTGGGTTTTCATTAGCTGTAAGCCATAATCATCAAAATTACAAGAAATAAAGGCTTGAAATATTTAACTATGTGTAATGAATCTATATGAGTTTCACTTTCTGAAATGAGTGACAAAAAATATAGAACTTTTTCACAATATTCAAATTTTTTGAGCTGCACCTGTAGTATAGGACAGGCTAAAAGACATTTTCATGAGACCTTTCTATTGCATTTTCAGAACATGTGACGGAGGTGCCATGGCCATACATCTGAACCTGCTGCATGGCTCTCATGACTAATGCCAGACGCGAAAGATTTTATGCAAGAGGCTCATTTGGGATATTTTAAAATTCAGCAGTGGTGGTGAGCCGTGCTTCCTTGCGGTTTTACGTTTGGGACACACAGAAAACTCCATTGTGAAGGGTGTCCTGGTAACCAGGCTTGCTGATGGGTATTCCCAAGCCAAATCTGAAAGCCGCCACAAAGCCACCGTTGCCCCTGACAATCCAACAAACATATCACACCACAGTCACTCATGATCCATGAATACCATGATCCACCACCCAGACACCCCCCCACCCCTACCCACAACTAGACAGTGACACCTCCAAGCCACCACCCAGACACCCCTCACCCCCCAACACACACACTGACCACTGAGTGTTAACTGGCATCAACTGACAAGTGAAGCCACACTCGCCTTCAACTGATCTCAGATCAGCCACACTCAGAGGGACAGAAGAGCAGTTTAGAAAACTGCCTAAGGGAAGAAACATTAACAATTCTTTATTCTTATGAAACACAATGTTGCCGAGATCCACGGCCCTTTTACAGGCGGTGTTCAAACCCTCCTCACCCCCGCCCCTATCCTCAGCCACACCTCCAGCGTATCGGTGAGTAACACACAGCATTCCTTTGGGATTGTGTCACATCATCTACAAAGAGGCTTCGGCTCAGAATCACTGAATTAGGGCTGGGTGATATACTCGTTACAACACATGACCACATGAAAACTGTACAATCTTGCTGCCGATTGGCTGTCTTAACATCCAATAGATATCAGTGTTTCTTTCCCCCCGGAAGCATTTCATGTTTCCTCTGATGTTTGGATGTTTACTACCGCATGAGGTATAATTAAAGAAAAAAGGACTGAAAGAAAGGCAATAGACCACGTGGTGGTGATGACTGTTACTGTGCTCAAAAAAATATCTAAACGAGGACATCGCCCAACCCTACATCGAGTCGCATGAGAGGTGGTTTCACTGAGGGGAAAATGCTGATCAAGCACAAGCGCTAGATTTGGCATTTCTGGTTTTCTGCCAAACATGACGGACCATCTCTGCTCCTCGGTGTCAATACACTTAAGAATTAGGAGCCTGAAAACTCAAACACATAGCAACACAAAGTAGGTGTAAGATCTTCAGAACCAAAAGCCAAAAAATGCGCTGCTAATTCCACAAACACAGAAAAATCCCAATACCTTACAGCCAGCATTAAGAAGAGACACTGGGCTGTAAGCGGGTTTAGGAACAGCAGATGAAAAGAAACAACAGAGGAAAGAGAGACTCGAGTTGAACACGGTGCTCGTTTGGCAGCAGCGACTGACCGCAAGTGCCTGATAGCACACGCATTACAGCAGGAAACAAAAAGTGAGAGAAAGGACAAGCTATAGCTCTGAAAAAACAAGATTAAGATTAAACGTATGACTGAGCAGAAACACAATGGGTGTGTGAGAAGGGAAAGGATAGCCTCATCGCCATGGCACCAGGAAAGCTGGAGCCACACACACACACACACTCACTCACACACAGGTGCCTTTCTGTACTGCTGCTCGAATCGCTCATATGGAGCCTGGAGACAGAAGCTGCATAGAGCCATAGCTCAGGAGGAAGAGCCTTTCAAACAACTGAAACAAAACGGGGGTGAAATATGCACACACGGCCTTACTGTTCACGCCAAACACGAACACACAGATGCGTAAACTGTCTCGGTCAGAAACTCCAGGCTGGACAAGCAAAATGTGTGGGTTAGCCATGCTGCTCCTGAAGCCTGGAGATATATGGACTGAATAATGCCTGCGTAATATCAGTAAATATGTTTATCACACTGGCTGCAGATTGAGTTTTGTAGCACATTCTCAATAACCTGCACAGTGAAATTGAGGGTTAAAATGCACTCTGAAACTCGTCAAGCTCCAGGGCCAGACCTCACCAAGCCCATCCCACTGCCTGACAAAACTGTAGTACAAACCGCTGTCTTCAGCTGTGTCCGTTCCCATGGCAACACTAGCAGCTCCATGTCATTTCCTCGTTTGGAATTGTCCGAAAAGACGAAAGGAAAGCGCCCCCAACTTATCAAATCACCGTGGCACTGATGGAGAATGGATCCGGGCCATACCTTTTAATCACTTCATAGGAGGCCAGACTCCTCAGCAAACCGCCCCATTATGGATGCTGCCCAAGCCCACCAGCAGTGAACCAAGAGTGAGAACTGCCCCACCCTGCCAATGAGGAGAACCAACCTTGCCAGCCCCACAATGCGAACGACTATCCCAACCAGCCAACTGGACTGTGCCAACCCGTTAATAGTGAAGCGTGGACTGTGCCAATCTGAAAATGGTGACAGCAGCCTGTGCCAACCCCCACCACACGCAAGAACTAGAACTGTGCCAGCAATGAGGGTAACTATGCAATGTGTAGAATCCAGACAATAGAAAGTGTGCTGCTCCTTTGAGAATAGTCTTTCTATTCCTTTACTGTGCGTCTAATTCTCCCAGAGTGCAATGCCAGGTGTGCAGCCTGGGGATGAGGGGTGAGCACAGGTGAGTAATAACGCAGCTATGAGTAAGCGCACACAAATTCTGCTTTTCAACAGGCCTAGTCTATCATGTCAAGCAAGAAGCAAATCAGCCCATTGGGTGAACGTTCAGGTGACGATTGAATTATGACATGGCTGCCGCTCGGCACGTTTGAAGGCTGCTGGCTTGAGAAGCTGCAGGATCCGGAAAGGTGTGCGCGCGCGCGTGCGTGCGCTTGCGGACGCCCTCCCACACGTGTGCGCGGCCGCGGAGTGCGGGCTGACCTAGATCCCATCTTCGGTTAACCACAGAGCCGGTGCTTTCCCTCACGGTTCCCATTACTGTTCAAAACTATGCTCTTACAGATTAATTATGTTAATCCCTATGTTATATCATTACGTTATGCTCCAATAAGGATTCCCTCAGTGGGACGCTACAGAAACATATCCCACTGAGCAAATGTGTGATTAAAGGAGGAACTGTAACTAGGGTAAATAGAGCATATCCCCAGGGCAAGTCCCCCGTTTGCTTTCAAAACCAGATTCACCGCTTAAAACACTTAAAACGTCTCTTCATCCTACATCGATACATCCAGTTACGCAAAACGCCAAGCCCTGCGCTCACTTTCAGCGAATGAAAACTACAGATTGCACATAGATTTATTATTATTATTTTTTAAACTGGATAAAAAATACTGACAAGATCGAGAAGAGCGCAGAACTTCTCTGAGGAAAATATTGCACAATCACAGGTCAAACAAGAAAGCTAAATCACCTCAGCGGACAGAAGTGCGTAATGAAAGATAACTCACAAGAACAGTGAACTTATTTAACCCCAAACTGCACTGTCAGCCTAAAGTGAGCCGTTACTAGCTTTACCTTTTTAGCACCCTGTTCCGACTTATGCTTACTCGAGCTTGTGTTACGCTATAAAGACTAACTGACATCTACATTACCGGCTCTAAATAACAGCTGCGTTTTCAGCCCTCCGAGCGAGGCCTGCATGAAAGTTTTATGCTCCAGTCGGACGTGTGGGAGGCAGGGATAGTTCAGCTCCTCCCTCGCCGTGCTGTGCAGACCGATTCAGCTCCTCATCCCCGTACAGCACAGACCGATTCAGCTCCTCATCCCCGTACAGCACAGACCGATTCAGCTCCTCATCCCCGTACAGCACAGACCTTTCATCCTGGCACAGCAGTCGCCACCTTTAAAGCCACTGATCGCTACCGAAACGCCGGCTGTTGGAAAACATCATTTTGTTTTGACATTTATCTTTTCCCCGCCGCGCTCCGTCAGTGGATCCGAGAGCGTGCGGCGTTCCCGGCGTTCCCAGCGTCCTCCTCTCTCCGCGGGGCTTCTTACAGCGTGTCGGATCGCGGCGGGAGGACAGGCGGCATCCCAGAGGGCCGCTGTCTGGGGTCCGTACGCGATACGCTTATCGCTCAGTCCGGCCCAGTGCTTCAGTAGAGATTAGCCTCCTCTCACAGCCTGAGAGAGCACAGCAAGTTGTTATATGAGGGAAGCAGCGTGAGGGGGCAAATCTCCATGCTGCTCATGTGACAGAAAGGCATGTTGGTCATTTGACTTAGGCACTCCATAGTGGTCATGTGTATGGATTAGCGGTGCTGCAGAAACAACACTATCCACGTCTATATGTGTTCATATCTAACGTGGGGGTCGGGTGCATCTGTTCGCCTTGCACCGTTATTTATCAAAAAATGTGTAATAACTGTATACAATGCATTATCTGATATTTTAATCTACATATACGCGATATGAACAGCAGCTGATGAATGTTCTTGTGCCGGTATGCGTGTATTGTAGCATTTTATCGTTCTGTAATTTACGAGTGAATCGGTGATTGTGTGTATGACTAATTAGCTGATTGAGCCGTGGTAACTGGTGGCAGTAAAAACATGCATACACACCGGCCCGCGAGGCCTGGAGTAGTCCACCCCTGCTATAGAGACTCAGCAACACTTTAGATTCATATTCTCTGCTTAAAGCAAGCAAGTTGAAATGCTTTGTTATACAAATAGAATTTGCTACATTCATAAGTGATGCCCGTCATCTTTTTCTCCATTAATGCGGAGACTTGATTGCAATTTGCATTCGTAATTTAACGCAGCACATTTAGAAGGTGGCGGGTCTGTATGTTTGCATGTGCACATAAGCATAGGTGCACAAGCACTCGCATCTACCATTGTCTCCATTTAATACCCATTGGTAAATAAAATTATTGTAACGTCAACACAATCCATATGGACTCATTGCGACGCACGCCAAATGCGAAACTTTCACTGGTTTAGAAATGCCTTCCTGCAGATAAAACGGAAAACAAAATAACCGGGGAAGCGTACTGTGCCACATTACCATGCAGACACCATTTGCATGCAAATGATCACCGGCGATATTAAATTCCGGCGACGTTCTGCAACGTCAACCTCTGCCCCTCCTGTTTATCAGTCGCTACAGCGTCTGTGCTGAACCAGACACAACGGGTTAGGGCTGAGGGAGACGAGACAGAAAGGGGGGAGACACACACTTTGGGCATTTAGCAGACGCGATAATCCACAGCTTACATCCTTTTACCCATAATGCAGTTATGCAGCTGGATATTCACTGGAGCAAGTCAGGTTAAGCACCTTGCTCAAGGGCACATTGGCAGTGCCCCATCTGGAACCTTCGACCTTGGAGTTGCAATCCCAATTCCCGAGCCATTACGCAGGGGTTAGGGAAGGGTGAGAGGGCAGGGCAGTGAAGAGAGAGGACACGGAGGGGGAGAAAGAGGGAGATGCTGAGGGTAAAAACACTCGAAGAAGACCGAAGAAGAAAAAGATGGAGTTCCCACATAACTTCAAGAGCAGTACAATTCAAGAATATTAAAAAAATAAATAAAAAATTATGTGCGCTTGCGTGTGTGTGTGTGTGTGTGTGTGTGTGTGTGTGTGTGTGTGTGTGTGTGTGTGTGTGTGTGTGTGTGTGTGTGTATGTGTGTGTGTTAGTAGCTTAATAATTCTAAAGAAGAAAAGTAGACTGTGCCTTTGGCAAGCAAATTATCTGTAGAAAATGCTATTTGCTGGAATAAAGAAAATGAATACTTATTGGTTTATTTTAAACATACCAGTATAAAGATCGTTCTTCCATTGCTGTGTCTCTAGGCTGCTTGGGTGTGGTGCATTCCGGTTTAGAGTTGAGTGGGAAATAAAAAAACAAAAAAAACAGGAGAAGCATTCGTCAACAGCGAGTGTGAACAACAGGGACAGGCACTAATCCCATTTCTTTCACTCGCATATTTCACCAATTCCGTCTCGGCTCCTTTTAGTTCAGTAGCACACATTTCTTCATTCTGTCACACACAATAAGAAGCAGTTAGACAGAGAGACAGACAGCCACAGACAGTTAAGAGACGCTCACAGACGGTCAAGGCAGTCAGAGACACTCGCCCGTTGTACAAAAAGACAGTCACAAACACTCACAGACAGTAACAGGCAGTATAAGAGTACTTTACATGCATCACATATCCCTTTGGCTGCAGCGTGCAGATCATTTTAAAAGGTGGGGCATGTGGAGGATGGGGGCGTTAAAACCTGAAGGAGACATTACCCCCATCATGATAGGTTTTCCTAATCTTATAAAGGCAGATTGGCTGTGCAGATGAAAGCAGACAAATGTCTAATGAATTATTCATAGTGACGGCATTGCAGAGGGCGTAGTTTTCATGCTCGAGATGGTCTTCTCATCGGTGACAAGATGTACGCTTACACTAAGAGGAATTTCATACAGAACCTAACGACCCCCCACACAGTCACGAGCCCAAAGCCAGCTCAGCGCTCACAAACTGAAAGAGCGTTCACCAGGAGGAGGCGCTGCACCACCAACCCTGCTGGCAGCAAGTGTGTGCTAGACAGCTCCAAACACCTACACACAAGCAGTGTCCTGTTCTGTCCTGGCCACACGATTCTCCTGCATTCATCCAGTTAATCTCAAAACAAACTGCACAACGATGCAAACAGTTCAAAGCCAAAGGCAAAAAACAATCACAGAGGAAATAGACCTGGGTTTTTTTTCTTGCTTTTTTGATATCAAAAACGTCTAGATGTGTGTAAATGTTTACCTGTAAGAGAGGCCAATGGATTTACCCTCTACCATGCTACAATCTGCATGGGTCTCCTTCTCTGTGAATGTGTGTGAGTGTAGGCCGATAACACTGGGCCAGCAAGACAGTCACATGACTGATAAAATGTACTGCTGACAAGAATATTGCCGTTTTAAACACTAAAAAGTAGCTACAGCGATTCGTCATGAAACACAAAACCTTATGATGAAACTTCTGGAAATAAAAATGACAATGAAATGAAAATGACTGTAATTTGAAATGTGTGTGTGTGATTTAAAAAAAAACAAAAAAACAGCCAATGCTTAACGTATTATACAATATACCGTTTGGCCTCTTCTGCCTGATGCCATCATATCACTCTGTAGATTAAATAATGTCCCTCGCGCGGGGTTTTGAGGAACGCTATCGCTCCAGAATCTACAAAGGCATTTCAATGATCTACAAACGGGAGAGCAGCGGGGCAGCCGGAAAAGTGTCCTGGGGCCTGATTTGCATATAGAGGGCTCTCCACCACTGAACTCTATAGTTCTGTGCTCTCCACTAATACATTGATGTTCAATGAAATTAAAAAAGGAACCTTCCTACAGGCAGGATTATATTCTCACATTCAAGGAATTTCTCATTAGAAACTTACCTTGACAGTTTACCTCATACACCATTGTGGTACTAAACATGCAATGTTTATTACATAAAGTGAATATATATATATATATATAGACAATGCTTTACAAAAGTATTTAATATTTATGCAAGACTTTTTGAACAATGTTTAAACTTTTATATTTGCCAATGCCTAAACGTAACCATTTTGTTTCCGTAAACGAAAAGTGCTGGAGAGCAACACCTATTCATAAGTAGCCTATGCTGTATCAATTCATGATTGATTGTGAATGTTTAAAGTCAATTGCCTGGTTAATTTACCTCCTATGCTACCTGTAGCCTATCCTACCGCATCCCAAATGGCGGACCGAAGTAGTAGGAAACTCCCTGGTCTGTTTGGGGCCTCGACAGCCCTGCCCTGCTGTTCATGGGAACTGGCAACAAAACTCTTCTCCAGAACAACCGGTACGGGCAAAAGGAAAGGCTTGCGAAATAATGAAACTGTGGTCATACGAGTAGGTTAACTTAAGAAAATGAGAGTGGCTTTACAAAATATACAGCGTGATTCCAAAGAGTCTAATGTTAATTCGCCGATTTTAATCCAGCATGTAGAAATGCTGTAAATGACGTTATTGGAACACAACATACGGAATCCACAGCCTATGTATCAATAACGTTAATCCAAGAATACGATTTATCAAACAGCCTTTCATTAATTCCTCCATGAACCACTAAGTAATACACCAAATCAGAAAAAAACATTGGGTTGAGCACTTGGGGGGGGGGAACAAACAAAAAAAAAACATTTTGGCGAATTCGTTTAAATTTAGCTAATTGGTGCATGCTAGTAGTAGCGAACGTAGCTAGCTTGCTAGTTAGCCTCCTATATAGCCCTTTGAGTCTGAGACCATTTACATTACGCTCCACCAATTTTCACCTCATCGGTTCTTCACGTTTAAAAAAAATATATATATAGTAGCCTATATACCGTAGACAGTGACGCTAAACACGATTAAGGTCATCAGAAATTAATTTTTCGATCAAAAGGGGGAAATGAAAAAAACAAACAAACAGCTGGCCAACCCTTTTAGGCGAAAGAAGAAAAAAGAAACACGAAGCTGAAACGGAGAACTTTACATTGGCATTTTTTACATTGAACGGCGTTCACATTTAAGATAACAATGACTACACTTACCGACGGCGAAGTAGGCCAACATAAACTTTGAGGAAATGTGGAAATCCTTAACAAAACATTTCAATAAGGTAACATTCCCACGGATGGAAGTCGCATATACATTTACATTTAGCAGCTGAGCAGATCGTAGGCTACGCTCTACAAACCCGGATAAGAGCTGGAGGATTCCCTCGTATACAAGCAAAGGCATGGGGGGCAGCAGGAAAAGGTGTAGTACGTGCATATCACGCTAGGGGGGAAATAACCATAGACTGGGAAATAACGCCCGCTGTAAATGTTGCTCTTTTATATCAATGGTTTTCAAGCGGGAGCTTATTAGTCGTCGCTCAGCACAAGAGGGAAAATATTTTCAACTGCAACGAAAAATTGTTGCCTACTTGGGATAACGTATTCCAAGCAACAGCTTTTTCTAACTGGCATCAGCGATGCCGGCGTGAAAACCATAATATCAGAGTGGATAGTCCCCAAAGACCAGGCGTCAGAACCGACTTTTCTTAGGAGCCACGATATGGGGGACTGGAGCCATGTGTTTGTCCAATACATTTGCACATTGTTTATGATTCGTTCGATAATTGTTATGCATATATATTTTTTTTTATTTTGTATTGTTCTTAATTGTTATACTGTATGTATTATGTATAATTGTTGTTGACGTTTATCCAGAATGTATTGTAAATCTTATTCTGCTTGGAAACTACATTTTATCTTTAAACTCTTGTTTATGTTCGGTGCTTTACAAGTGTTTTCTTTCCAGACAGTGCCCACTATGGATCAGATTGAACAGTGTCACCTACCAGTCTATATTTTGCTGCACTTTAGCCAAATAACCACCAGCAACACAGTGGTAAACATTGCTAATGATTTTCAGTGTAAAATGAAAAGAAATTTCAGTCATCATCGTTGGGGTTATCTATGGAGTGCATCTCTAATTGATGTTTGTAGGTAAAAAATCAGAGACAGTTTTCCAGGAGCTCTGGAGAACTATGACAGTCCTCTGAAGTAGAAGCAGCAGCTTGTGTAGAGGGTGCCGGGCAAGAAGGAGCAGGTAGAACTGTGTGTGTGTGTGTGTGTGTGTGTGTGTGTGTGTGTGTGCGTGCACGTTTGGGGAGGGGGTTCTGGCATTCTCATGTCAAACTCCTGCTGCCAACATTTCTATTCTCAGCCAAAGAGCGATGGGAAAGGACAAAATCAAATTTGTTTTAATTGCATTTTCATGAGTTTGATCACTGGCATGTGTCTGTTGTGTGCAATGCTCTTCTGCACCATAATACAGAATGTAGTCAAACTAAGCCAGCAGTGATTTATCATCTTGGCCTTAAATGGGCACCATCAGCACACAGCTTCATGCTCGCACTTTAAAGCCAGTGGCAGAGGAAAGACAAGAGCTGTCGTCTGTGATGTGCATTTATGAGTGATGGAGGGAAGCATCTGAGTGTCTCTGCCTAGTCTGTCCATCACTACCTCCCGCCCCCTGTACAGGAAACCACGGCCCACTGCTGTCTTCTGTTCCCCAGAGCTCTGAAATTCATAAATACAACACTGAGGCCTTTACATGTCGGTTTTTGTTTTGTTTTGTAGTGTATTGCTCTGGATTATGTTTGATTTTGCTCAGTGTGTGGCCATTCCCTTAAGGTTATGGGTCTTGGTTATTTAAGCATTATGCCATTTTCTTTGACTTGATTTGACTTCATAAGAACCCTTTCTTCTGCTGTGCTTGGTAGTCAGGCTTCAGGATTTAGTTTAGTAGTGCAAAGCTTTAACGCACTGGGTGATTTCAGCAGGGTTTCAGAAATAGAATTGGCTTCCATTATAGTCAAAGGTACAATGGGGGAAATAAGTATTGGACACATCAACAATTTTATTATCAAACATATTTCCAATGTAGCTATTCACATGAGATTTTGACCAGACATTGGTATTAACTCAATAAAACTACACAGCTAAAGAAATTGTAATGTTCCAATTCTTTAAAAAAGTTATGTGCAATAAAGTGAAATGAAACAGGCTAAATTAAATGTATTTAATACTTGCTAGAAAAGCCATATTTTTTATATTTGGTTGCATATCCTTTGCATGCCATGACTTTATGATGTCTGTGACCCAACAACATCAAAAGGCTCTTGATATCTTATTTGCTGGTACTCTTACAAGCGATACTATAACAGCTCTGCATTTGAATGGATCTCTATGGGAATTGGGGGGTGAGACAAGATTTAGCTGTAAATTACACTGGAACAGTATAGAACACATGGTTGGCTAAGTGGCTCTAAGTCATCAAGGGTCTGATGTATTAAACAAGCCTTTAACCATCACTCTGCTGCCAGAAATACAGTAGATATGGATGGATAACTTGAAGGGTTTCTTCTCCTGACTTATTTTTCCATAGAGTTCAATAGTTCAAAATCTGTCAGGAGAAACAACCCTTAAAGTGATCCTTCCATATCTACTGTATTTCTGGCATATAAAATAACCAATAAACTGAATTTAATCCTGCACTTTTTGTTCATATTAATTGAGGTTGCCAATAATTCTGGTGCACGCCAAGGGGATACCACGCTAAGGGGATACCATCGCCCCTGTTAAAAATGGAAACCCCCCCCCCCCTTTTGTAAAACTGGCACTGCTGCTTTCCATCCCCTCTGGATTAATGGTGCTCTGTGATATCACAGACCCCACCATCCCCCTTGATACATTTTTACAAATTGGCTCTGTGCTCCACAATTTTAGATTTGATAATTAAACAATTCACATGTAGTTAAAGTGTGGCTAACCCTACCACTAGTCACTAGTCTTCATTGTTGATGTAACTGCTGGTAGAAGCAGCAGAATGAATTCTGAAGCGTACAGAAACAAACAAATGTCTCCAGACTCATTGGATGGCACTTCATCCGACAGCAAGACAATGTTCTCAAACATACTGCTAAAGCAACAAAGAAGTTCTTCAAAGCCGAAGGTCAGTCCAAGTCAGTCACCAGATCTGAATCCAATTGAACATGAATTTCACATGCTGAAAAGAAAACTTCAGGCCCCCAAAACAAGCAGGAGCAGAAGATGGCTGCTGTACAGGCCTGGCAGAGCATGAATAGAGTAGATACTCATCACCTGTGGTCATGTCTGTGCGTCACAGACATCAAACAGCCATTGCATACAAAGGATATGAGACAAAGTACTAAACATGACGACTGTAATTTACATAACATTAATAAGTCTCAAACAGTATGGTGCCCTGAAATGGGGGGCTATGTACAAAAAGTTCTGCAATTTATACGTGGAAATGAAAAATGACAAATCTAAAATTGTGGAGTACAGAGCCAAATCAAAAAAAAAATGTCTTTGTCACAAACATTATCGAGAACACTACGCGCACACACACACTTTTTTTAACTTAACTTTTTATCACAGCCAAATGCTATTTTGTGAGGTACATTGTGAGTAGGGTCTACAGGGATGTTCTGTTCTGCTCTACTGTTTTGTAATAGTGCCTGGAGGTGCCTGTATCCCCTTAGGCAGACATGATTAAACACCTCCAAAATAATATAATTAAATCCATAAAACTGTCCCTGCTTTTCCCTTACTCAAAGATTATATCTTCAGATGTACATGCTCAATGGAAAATCACATTACACCCTGTTACAGAAAAGGATTGTCTCGGATCATTCGCCCACAATGCATCAGTACTGCTGTTTGTATTTCACAGCAGCCCATATAAGAGATGGGATGTTGAGTCACATGCAGTTCCACTGCTCTGTTTATTTAAATACTCAACTAAATCTGTGCTTAACATCAGGCCTGCACGCTCCCCACTCGGGCTGGCCTAAATAGAGTGGAGTGCTTTGATTCGGTGAGGTGTATTTAACAATAGGCTTACGGTTGAGAGGAAGGTAACTATGTGTTCATCTTCATGTGTTCTGCAGATGCTGAAATCATCCTCTCTGTCAGCCAGAATGCCCTTACAACACATATCAGCTTTTTCAATCTGTATACACCGCCCATGTCTGTCTACATAGTAGCCTATTTTTAAAAAAATCACGAAACATTTTTAACATCTTTTTTGTTACCTAATTTTCAGATAAGGGCAATGCTAAAATAAAAACGTGGTGCTGTATAAAAACTGTTTTCTGTGCAAAACAGAAAGTAATCTAATCGTTCAAGGGTTACTCAGACACATCTAATAAAATGGTCCTAATTTTCTATTCACTCAGAAATTCTGCGTTTGTTCAGCATAAGATGTGTTACTGCTTGCTTAACAGGCCTAGGTACAGTAATAAAACGCACGTCTCACTTTTGAATCTGACGTGGCCTTTTTTTATAATAATTTTTTTACCTTTTACTCAGAAATGTCTTTGTATCAGTGTTTATTCTCAATAGTAAGGTATCCGTTTTGTCTTAGTTGCTCCTCTTTCCGAATATATAGAACTGACAAAGACTGAAGACCTACAAACTGAGAGTGGTCATCTCTACTGAAATATAAACGACTATGGCATTGCAGTGTGTATGCCACAGTTTAGTGTAGTGTGTAATATGGCCTCGCCCGTTATGCGGGAGAAACAGTAGGGCTACTAGAAATATCAGGTTATACATGCATACCACTGAGCTGCGACAGATACCACGTTGGTTCTGTATCGGATGACTGATGAACTCTACAATTGACAGCGCTGGATTCCAGTTAGTCCTCTTCTGTCTTATAGGAAGGCATAGTGCTCCCCCTGCAGTCACAACTGTGTACTACCATAATATTGCACAGAGAGGTATGGAATCCAGTTGTCAGGATTTTTTTCTTGGAGATATAGGCTAATATAGCCTGTACAATGTGTACATTAGCCTAGGTTTTATATTTTATAGTCTATAACATAAAATGTAACTATACCTTTTATGGCAGGCTATAGTTAGACAGCAATTCTGCATGCTTATATTCATATAATATGGGTTTCCTGCTCTCTAAAATACACTCAAATATTAGTAACATACTATCTCTTTGCAAAAAGAGGATACAACAGAAAACGTGTCGTATGTATGTAGGCTACGTGAGTAAGTAACCCCGTGGCATTAACGGTAACCTTCTATGCGACCGACAGAGGGCAACCGTATAACGGCTCTCAGAGGATGACTCTGAGACCGATGGCTCAAGACTGCGCCTTGTTTCATACGATTTTGAGGAGGGTTTACGTCGTCAGTTCAAATGCTTGTAAAGTTGTCACCGAAAATGTTTTAAATTAATCAATTTGTTTTTATTTATTAATTAATTTTTTTAATTTTCCCGTCGAAGTTTCCTGTTGGGTTGCAGTGAGCTCTGCTAGCAGCTGTTTATTTGTGGAGCCCTCAAAGCTGTTATAGCCAAATAATTAGGTGTAAATTCCATATGCATGACTGAGCTAATTTGGTATTTTGAAAACATCTTCGAGTTGCAATCAGTTCATCACATTGAAATACATACTATGTAAATAGGCTCACCTAATTTACAAATAATTACTCGGTGTCTGTTGTCAAAACATTTAATGTAGGCCTACTAATTAACACGATCAGCCGAGGCACTTACTCTGACGAACGGTGAAACGATTGTATGTGTTATAAGCAAAAGGCAAGGCTCACCAAGAATGGTTAAATCGTTAACTTTACAAGTTTCCATGAGATAATTTTGTCTCAATTAATCGAACAGGGACAACTCTGAACAAATGTGCACCGACATCTATGACAAGCCGTGCAACTATGCTTCAGAATAAATTACAGTTAAGTAAAATTGATCCAAGTAAAAATATCACAGTACGAAGTGTGCCGAACACGCTCTTTCACACAAATGCACGCGCCAGGAGCGAGCGACGAGCGCAATCGAATTCTGTTCATCAGTTGACAATGTAGGCTACGAACGAAACTAGGTGCAGATGGTCCCTATTGAATATGCAAGATGGGCTCGAGAGATCATTGAATTTGGGTGTCCGGGAGATGGATGGGTACCTCCCTGTAGACCCGGACTCCAGAGTGTGTGTGTGGGGGGTACTGCACTGAAAATAATGAGAACATAAAGAAATGCATTACATTGTACGGGACTACACACACACACACACACACACACACACACACACACACACACACACACACACACCTATATATATATATATATAATGTCAAAGGCCATTCTTTAACATAACCGGTGCATGCAGCCATATAAAGTGTTGGTATACAGATGGTTATTGCCGGAGTCTGAATGTGACGGGGACTACCTAGCACCAACATGTTGTATGGAGTGTGCCGGCTACAATGTGAGAGTTAATGAGAACAGACTGACTCTTTTTTCTTTTTCAATTTCTCCATTCTCCCCTCTCTCTCCGCTCGGCACATATCCATCTGTTAGAGACAAAGGGCCAGGAGCCGGAGCGAGCTGGGTCCCTGCTGGTGAAGTGTGCAGGAATAATGCAGCCATCTCCACTACTGCATTACAACACATGGACCTGCCTTTGTGCTGTAAAACCAGCAACACACACACAAGCAAGCACAGAAACACACACACACACACACAGAAACACACAGAAACACACACACACACACACACACACACACACACACACACACACACACACAAACACACACACACACACACACACACACACACACACACTCTCTTCAAACTGCACCTCCATATCAGTCCAGAAGGAGGGGGCATTCTCAACCATCATAATAATGATTATGGTTAAAGGACATTAACACAGGACAATCCTCATTGCTTCTGACTTTCCCTTCATGAGGAACTGTTTGGTTGTTTCATTATGAAATGGATTATATCTCATACTGTGGGCTGCAGCCTCTTGGCCAGGGCTCCTTTGAAAAAGAGATGTTTTATCTCAATGGGGCTCACCTGAATAAATAATGGATGAATACAAATACATTACATACACATGTCCATCCCGGGGCTTTCTTCATAGATTCGCCTTGATCTCAGACTCATTTTCGAAGTGTATGTATCTGGGATATAATCTTAAGGATATTCATAAATCAAAACCACATTCATGGCCAGACCTTGAATACTTAGCAATGATAAAGGAGTGTTTCTATAATAACCCAGCCCCACTGTATAACCCAGCCCAGTTGAACGCAGAGAGCATATGGTCTCTTGTAGCCCTATGCCATTACATAATCCCGTGTGAAAGGCAGGCAATATGGGCCTTTCTCACACACAAACGTGCACATGTGCTGCGCTCACTGTGCGCCCCTGCTAATGCCACTGCCTCTCCCTGCCATTGAAAGAGCCTGCTGAAGAGAAACAGAAGAAAGAAAGAGAGGTGCAATCAAGCTCACAGTGCGAGCGCCGCACACGCAGGGAAGGGAGGTAGGGCAGTAAGCCTCAATAGGGACAGAGATTTAATGTTGAGTTTATTTTAAAAAGCTGTCGGGATTGTTTTACTGTGAAACAAAACTCCTGCTTAAACATGCATGCACATAAGTGCTCTGTGCACGTTGGTGATTGCACAACAAAAGACATTGATGCAAGTTTGCACAGTAGATCCCCCATGCTTATGGAGAAAAGACAAGTCCAAAGCTCCAGAAATTCTGGTTGGCTGTATACATGAATAGAAAAGAGTTCTCCTTCACTTAAGGCTTTTTGGAAGGCTTTCTAAATTGACGTAAAGGCTTTCTAAAAAAAAGACTTAGTAAGAATCAGTGCGGTTCCGGCAGACAGACAGGACAGACAGGACAGACTCCCAGACATCTGCCAGACTGGATGATGAATGCAGCTGGAATTGGACTGTTACGGAGAGGAGACCTTGGGCAGAATGTGTCTGACAAAAGATGCATCTCTCCTGCTACAGAGAGACATGAATAGAAATGCAGCCTGGCCTTGCACTCCTGTCTCAGCGGCCACCTGAGGATGACGAGGCTGCCTGTGGGTGCGTGGGCGCCACGATGCACAGCTGAGCTTCACTGCCCCACTGCATTATGGGAACATGTGAGCCAAGAGTTCACCCGCTTTGTCCTTGTGCTGTTCTGCGAGGCTCCACTCTGCTGGACCTCCTTGTGTTAGTTTTATTTTGGAGGGGGAGGTATGACCCACTTTGCAACCTATCAATCAAGCCTCATCAACTCTGTGACAGGGAGCAAATTATTAACTGGATATAAGGCAACACGTTTCAGACTTTGAAATTTGTGTGGCTTATTCAATTCTCCAGTTGGGGACATAAGAATACATTATGACGAGAGCAGGCCATTCTGGGCTGGGCTCAATGCTAGAGAGTATCCAGCACGGCATCAAGTCTGGACATGAACACCTCAAGACTTGTGTATTCGAGCGAGCTTAAATGATACACTTTAACCTCCTTCGTTTCAAAACAGCTGACTGTGTGACATTGTGCAAATGATAAAATTAGACTGGCTCAATGGCCGGTTTTCTGTATTCTTATGCACAATGAGCTTGACTTTGAATCCTTAGTTTTAAGAAAGATAGCATTCACAGAAGACTTATTTTTTCCACAGGGAATGATATGAACGGCATGGAGCTTTGAGTTGAGTTGGTTGGCAATGCCAAAGGAGTCTCCTTGCAGTTCCATCCAGACCTTTTTTTTTTTTTTAAAGCCCCTGAAGCTTGATACTGGCAGAGATGATTTGAATAAATATGAAAGTGTGGGTGCTGTGGGCTTACCCCTGCACCACACATTCCTTCCCAGCATTTCTATACATTAATTTCCAGAACATAATTTTGCATTTAAGCCAATAAAGTGTTCTCCCAGAAGGAGAGAAACTCCAGCTGAGCTGCACCCCTGTGGGGATAGTCTGCACTATCAAAGGCATTCTAATCAGTGGCAAAATGCCATGTTGACTCTGTAGAAATGATCTGAGGCATTAGCGCAGCCAAGGGACATCAGACTACCTGTATCAGGTATAATATGAAGTAAATATCATGTGTAATTAGGGCAGTAAATATCCATGCGTTATTTGCATGCATGCTTTCTCTACTATTTTGTATGGAATACCATCAAGTACCAAAAATACTTTGTTTTAAATTTTGGATTAGAAATTTTGGAAAGATATTGTTGATATTGCGATACCTTTCAGGTTTTACTTGTTTTCTTTCAAACTGCACATGCTAAACTATGATATAAATGGTTTATTGCGTGCAGTTTGTTACTGCACATGGGCCATCAAAGCCGAATACAATACACAAGTATTTGGCTTTGATGGCGCATGTGCAGTGATATTATCTGACTACATATAAGACTACATTACTAAATTAGACTTTTCATTAACCAAACGCTAGGAAAATATTTTTTTGTGACGTTTATGGTTATCTGCACAAGCCATGGAAAATTTTGCCTCCTATGTGGTTTCTCATATTTTCTATCATATATTAATAACGGCATAAATTAAAACTTTGTTCATAGGCCTATCTGAAATTCAGTTAATTCATATAAAAACAATGTTATAATAATCCAGCTAAAATTAATTTAAAAATAAAAAACCCTTTAACGAGAAATAAACGTTCGACACACTACAATGTTCGGTGTTAAATTAACTCTTACAATGTAGGCCTACATATGGTCTCTATTGGACTCATATAAAGTTTGTTAAAATTGAATCAACACTGGACATTTCACTGGCATGCGAGATGATGACTGCGTGTGTCATGATGCCTGAATAATTTCTTCTCCGTTCCTCACAGAGTGAAATTTATTTGCTCAGACATAAACCACTGTATTTTAAAGTAAATTTTAATGGGCAATTTGCAGTGATCAATTGATAGATTTTTGTTTAGGCTACCCCAAAATTACAAACCTTGAAACGTTGGCCTGTTTTGATTCCACTTGTTCGAGCAACATTTTATGCAATATCAATATACATATGAATACACGCATTAGCAGCCACCTCATTAGACTGGTGTTTGAAAATCTGCTATGTTCTCGCAATCGGCAATATTGCATGGGTGTTTTTCCTTGCTCATAAATTTCCATCTCTCCACTTTCTCTGTCTTTCTTTCCCACGGGAGGTGCCAGACGGCCAGTAATTTGGTTGTCTTGGCTCGTCTGGAGTAACACCTGCCCTCTCTCTAGGGAAAGCGCCTTTCAGCCAAAAGCGAGCAGGAACAGCGAACACATGCATAGCAAAACCGCTCTCGTATAAGGGACACTGACTGACCAGACGCTCCGGAACCTCTCCTGGTATAAAGCGAATTCGCTCTTCCACTAGGTTTGTAGATAGGCACGTAAAACGAATTGACGTCACACAGGGGCGCCGCTAGGGGGGGGTAAGTTAGGACGATTCTAAGGGCCCAGCACGGACAGGGGCCCTAGAGTAGAGAACACTATTTTTTTTATTTCATTTTTTTTAGTTAATGTAGCCGACTTCAAATTATAATTCTATGTATTAAAAAAAGTCACAAAAGAAACAAACTGGAGTTTTGTTTCTCTATGTTTGACAAAATGAAGCCTTATTTTACCCCTCTATTTATTCATTGCATGGTTCAGTCCAGAGCGTGCGAGCCGCCTAGAATCGTAGACGAACGTTAGCGCAAATATCGTCAAAATGTCGTCAAAGCCAAAGTCAGGGTCTCAAACAGATTTTTTATATTTTAATGTATGCCGCATTCAGGGTGCGAATTACACTGACTTGCAGGGGGGTCTCCTATTTTTCAGCAAATGCCCACAGATAAGGTGACCACTGACCAGGGGGGTTTGACTCGCGATTCTAATGGAGGCCTGTCACGTAGAACTAGAACTGTCGTTACCAATGGTTACAGGGACGCGTGTGTTCGCTACTCCATGAAACGAGTTTCATGCTAACGCTACTATGCTGTCCTACAATGACGAACTTCTGCACTGCGTACTGATGTGCGAATAAAACGATAGTAAGCACCAAATAACAATGTATTTGAAAGTAATAATTAAAGTAAAAAAAAGTTATTATATTCTATCCATCGAGCTAAAATGTTTTATTGCTGAAGTAGTATAACTCAATAAAACACAGAACAGCTCTTTCTACTTCAGCCCAGGCATGTTCCAGATTTGGGAGGGTTCCGGGGTTTACTCTGTAATTAATCTTACTTCGTACGTATACCCCCGCGATACTCCTTATAATATTTGTTTATGTTGGTATTATTAGAATAGAATATAATAACTTTTATTTCCCGCCAGGGAACTTCAGTTGTAGCCCCAGCAACAACAAAAAAGACATAGACAGTGGGACCCACAACACACAAACAAACATATCAAACAAAGATATCCAACAGAATCATTACATCAATCAAGTGAATGAAAGTGCAATACAGCCATGATTAAAAATAGCCCCCGCTGTCCCGAGATGTCCAGTGTCACCAAGCAGTCCAACGCACAAACTCCACATCCACGAATTTCCTCTCTGTACACCGCCAAACTGAGAAATTGTTTCGTTATGTTGTGCACTGTATATTTTGTATATTGCTGAGCTACCTGTAAGCATTGCGTAAAGCAAATTCCGATGATGGCAATAAAGGGAAATTAAGCAACCTCCCGATTAAATGTGATAGCCTATTAGGGGGGGGGGGGGGGGGGGGGAATTATATTCTGTCATGGGGCCCAGAATCTCTAGCGGCGCCCCTGACGTCACATATGGCCACTGATTCTTCACTGTGACTGGAGTGTGAGGCGAGAACGATTGGGTCTGATTTAAGACTGCACCTCGCATGACCCGTTCTAAGATGTGACATCTGTCGTATTAAAATCTAACACATTTGAGGAGTGCTTTTTTTAAATTTAAAACAAGGCCCTGGTTGCAGAAAAACATTGATATATATCACCCACATTACACAAATTTTTTATACATAACAGCGTTAAACAAATTTCAGACAAAACTGTCCGGTTCATAGCAAATCTGATTGCCTTTTTCTAGAGCAAAAAGCGAGTCTCATAATTGGGAACAAATTGGAGTATTGAGAATAATGCTAGCATGCGTGAAGTAGGCTATATTTAGTTTATGTAGTTCGTATTTTTGACTTAATTATTTAAATATATCAACTAAGTTTTACAATTTATCACAACCCGATAGTGAATATTTGCGACATATGATTTCATTTGATACCTGTATTTTGGCTAATTCACCTTTTCCAGCCCCCTACTTTGAGGTGATGAAAATAAATCTGAAATGCAAATTATACAACGTTTTTTAAAATATTTATTTCTGCAAACAATTCACTATTAAAATATGAAAAACTGTATTCGTTAGAAAACAGCTTATTATAGCTACTCAACTACAAAAAAATAGGCCTATGCTATAAAGTAACGAAGACACGGTCAGACCCTGAAAGACAAATCTTTGGATAGCAGATATGTATTTTTTTCTCACTATACATATATATAGCCTATATAAAATCCGTCATTGAATTAAGCTCAAAGCAGAGACAAACACATAATTAAAACACCAAAATTCATAAAATAAAATAAATTATAATAGGCTTATGATAATAAATGTTTGATATTATTTTTGGTTGCAGCAAAGGACATGTCCCTTGGAATTTACTGTGATGTCGTCACAAGATGGAGACCACGTGTTGTTGCAAATTACATGTCTTACAGTTAATACTATAATGCACATAACCTACTATTTTTATCATAATAAAGGGTTTATTATGTGCGTGTTTTTACATTTTAAAAGAAAGATAAAATATAAATAATATCGGCCATTCACAGTGTATTCAAATTCCAAGTGACCATCCTTTTATCACTAAGAAAATTTAAAAGGAAGTTGATACAAATACATCTAAGGTGAAGTGCTTGTGGTTGCCAACAACAGATTGTTTGACGTTTAAACCATTTACAAAATACCCATAACAACAAAAAAATCACTGAAAAGTGCAATTGAAGAGCAACATCACTCATCGTCCAACACTACAGTCTAAAGAATAAATAATTATACATTAATAATTACACATACATTTACACGTAAACAGCGGACATTGATCTGTAAAAGACACGTTGTCACGATAAATAGATAAATACATTAAATAAACATTGGTAAAATAACAATTACATAAATAGGTACAGAAATAAATACATACATATAAATAAATGAAAGTTTAAAAAATGAAGGTCACAATTTGACATCTCTAGGTATAGTGGCACTTATCCATATTCATTTTAATTTCCCTTTATGACGGTTTTTTATTGAGCAGCTATTATTTGATTTGCCTTAGACGGTTAAAAAAAACATTTAAGAGAAGGCTTTCTTTGCTCATTTAAGTCACTCAGTGTCGCGTAAACCATCGCAATACAAGATTTGCTATCGCTGTAGAAATAGTGTAGGCTACAAATATTTGGGGCATTTTTTATCGTTTAAGTTGGACTTTGTCATTGACGGAGAATTTTGTCTTTGACAAGAATGAAGGTATTTTAATTTACTTTGCCTCTTCCCATATGACGTTATTGCATTCTTATTTAACGACTCAAAGACCCGTTACAACTGTTGCACAGCACCACCAAGCTGTTTATCGGCTGTTTGGATCATGAGGAGCCAGGATACGCTCACAGACAACACCGCTTTCATTTTTATTAGAATATTAGTTTAGCTAATTATTATTTGGCAAATGGTAGGTTCCAAGTTCTTTTAGACTTTCACCATCTGCCTTTGTGGAAGCCCAATTTATCATGATTAATAGCAATAATAGTGGCATCACTTTGATTCTTCTGGGCATTCCGATTAGCCTACCCCTTTTCACTTTTAGAAAAGGGAATTTGCACGTTTTCCCCTTCAAGGGAGGTTTGGCAGTCTGTCCGTTCTCTAAACGTCCAATACGTGATTTAGATATGAGATGTAGCAAATAGCAAGCCTAAGAATTTCGATCTTGGAAAGCTTCTTGTCCGGTGGCAAAGTTGGCAGCAGCTTTCTCAGTTCAGCGAAAGCCACGTTGAACGCCTCGACTCGGATGCGCTCGCGGGTGGCGTGGGCACAGCGATACTTGGCTGTCGCGCGCCGTCTCCTTCGTTTCTCCTCCCTGCTGAGAGCCTGCGGCGCGAGGGTCCGTGTCTTCCCCTCGCCGTCCATCGGCTCGTCGGAGACGCAGCCGATTTGTATATCATTCAATACAGATTCAGCGTCGGACTGGCCCCACGGGAGGTCGGAGTCTGGTTGGTCTGGACTCAGCATCATTTTCAGTTTTTTTTCTTAATTGGGCTTCGAGATCAGATGGAAGGAGCTGAAACGGAAACAGGGGCACAACTATTATTTTACATTGCGGAACGCTGAGGAAGAAGCGATTTCCATTTACGCAGGCAGACACCAATTAACGTAGGCCATGCTTTAGTGGCTCACCAGGTTTGTGTCGTCCTAATTTTTTCTAAATTGGCCAAAAGTTTCGAAAGCAATTGTCTTTAACATGTAGCTGCACATTTCCATCGTTAACAACTAATTTTATTTGATACATTAAACACTTGGCCTATACCTAGGCTACAGGCTACATAAATCTACTCTGTGGTCTAAAAAGTTGGAATAAGGTCTACAGTTTTCAAGTCATCCATTGAATTCAATATGTCAATAAGAAGCACACCATTCTTGTTTACGTATAGGCGCAGCATGCTATTATGTTACTACTTCGTCAATGTAGCTATACAATTCAATCGATAAAGAAGATAATTTTAGAAGATTTAAAAAAACTGAAGTTAATTAATTGGAGTGAGAAAATGAATTGCAATAGGATATATAGATGTATAAGAACAAGGTGGAAACAAAATTGCATCGTTATGGGCTATAGTTTTCTCATGTTGTCTTGCATTTCCTGTTGAATTTGTTTTGTTATAAATTAAGCTATACATTTTGACCTCGTTTACACATATGGACAACTTAGCCTCACTGTCCTTATGATTAATAACAATGTATATATTTTTCCGACATAGCCAATCCTATTGTCCAGTACTTACTATTATTTAGAGCTCCATCACCAGGAGTGACACACGTTAAATAACTAGCGATCGAAATTTAAATAAAGTAGCCTATTGTCCGAATTTGGAATTCATCTCCACAAGTTGACCATCTGTCACAGTAACCAAATCTAGTTATCTTGCAGTCTGACACCATGGCACGCGGCAGGCCACTAAAATATGCAGCTACAGAGAACACTCAGAAGCGTTAGCATCAATCTGTTGCACTGGGCACAAAAACACTGCCCTTTAAATAGGGTTATGATTTCAACTGAATGCAAACACCGCTTTCGCAAATGAACGGAAAATATTATAAGACAGCTCGCATCTCTCAGAATTACGTGCATCAATATAAATATTCGAATGTTTTAAAATAAATTTCCCCCGAATCATGTTTTCATTTCTGTAAATGTTAAGTTATTATTCAGCACACAATATCCTGACATTTTAAGACTCCAAAATGATGTCGCTTAAAAATAATGGAACAACTAATGAAAATAACATTTCACAAAAACAGCTCAATTAAAATATATTTTGGTGTAATTTTTTTTTAACTTACCGTGTGGTGTCAATAAACTTGAGCTGTAGGTCCTCGATGTCCTGTTTAAGAGTTACGTGCACGACAGCTCTCACCATAAACAAATCTCTCTTTGGTTAATTTACAAAAAACATTCTCCTCGGCAATCCTGTTCGTCGTCTGCATTCATTCATTCAAATTATGAAAGCAATTTCCCTCAGACGCCAGTACGATAGGCTACTGTAACGACATAAATTATTCACAGCAACTGGTTCGTTTCTCAAATTTTAAACTAAATTGCGATATGTGTTATAAATATTCTACGATTGATCGAGTTTTTTTTTTTTTTTTTTTTACTGTTTAGAGTTTCAAGATAGAGATATGTCCATGCATGAGTAAAAATAAATAAATAGCCTACATAAATAAACAAGGTGAAAGCAGTGTAGTTGCTATTCGAAGATAAAAATCTTGTTACTGTGGTGCCTCGTGACCCCCAGTAAGAAAACAATAGATTGTGTGCAGATAGGATCGAGGTGCTCGTGCAGAGCTTTCTCCGGTCGTCTTGTGGGAGATGGTGATGAGTATAAAATCCCTCTTATGTCGAGCTCACCAAGAGCTACACTCTGATCGAACACCAGATAGCAAATCCCATTCCTCTCTTCCCCTCTATCGTCCCAGCATTGTCAAACCAAGTTGATGGTAGCCTACAAGAGATGATATTAAACGACGGCTCCTAATAAACCAATGACGGAGTGACGGAGGAACGGGATAATTTTGTGGGATCGTATTGTCTGTCTCTCCTTCGACCACCCCCTCCCTACACACAAACCACCCCACCCTCCATCCCCGACACACACACACACACACACACACACACACACACACACGCACACACACACCATTCCTCTCCTGGGCACCTCCGCGACGGATGGCGCACCGGATACGAACTGCGAATGAGATGAATTTTCTTTAGATTATTTGGCAATCAATCGGAATTTAATGAGAAAGCCTTAGATAGAGGTTCTGGACAACAAGTCACTTAATTGGCATTGACATCTGTCACGATGCACACGTTTTCTCAAGGAGACAAAAGACCTATGAGTAAAATAAAACAAATAGGCTATACCGTACTTTAGGCTACTTCTTCTTCTTCTTCTTCTTCTTATTATTATTTTTTTTAACACAATAACAAACAGCTACGGTAAAATGTGTGAATTAAAACGACAACGACGTATTATTATTATTATTATTATTATTATTATTATTATTATTAGTTTATGTAGTCTTATCATATGGTACAACTGTTAGGATTCTGAGTTTTGTCTGTTTGTATTTGTTATTTCTGTTCCTTGTTGTTTATTATTTTTCATTATTATTGTTAATTATTGTATTTGTGTATTATTCTGTACTCGTGTTCATTATTATTAGTGTAGTTACCTTCGTGTTTGTTTACGTTATTACATTTACATTCCGTATTCCAGTTTATGTTCACATATTTGCATTTATGTCACACCCCGGTCTTCGTCTCACTTTTCGGGAGCCTTTGGGTGTTTTCTGTCCTCTCTGTATTTCCTCTGACTAAACTAATTGTTCCATTTATTGTTTATATTACTAATTAACAACTACTAACAGCTTAGTTTTGGGTCTTTTACTAACCCTGTGATGGATTTAGTAGCGGATAATCAAACGCAGAGGTAGGGGGATCAGAACAAGTCACTCCCGCAAGTGAGGACCAATAAGGGAGTATTTACTATAAATACAAAGAAAGAAAAGACAGGAAAATAATATCTGTAGCTAAACAGCCAAAAGAAATCAACCCATGAAAATAGGGCGAACTCGAATATACAAACTAAATCTCCCAAGCTCAATACTGGAGCCAAACCAGGAAACTTAGAAAAGAAAAGAACACCTTTGGCACGTAAGCTAAGACAGCCAGAAAAAGGTAAATCCAAAACGAAACCACAAAAGAAAAACTGCCTCAGTGAGAACAGCAAAGGAAAAAATAAATAGCACAGAAACGCTAACGGGAGGACACACATCCTAAACCTGAGAATAAAGCTATAAGCAAGTCCCTCGTGAACATAAAACAAAGTTTAATATCACAAGGTCGCTTGTACCTGGCTATACCTGGCTTAATGTAACATAGAATGACAAAGAAGCACCGGGGAGGCGGAAGTGAGGGACTTAAATACCCCGCAGGTAGAAGCACAGGTGAAAATAATAACAAGTAAGGGGAAGCAAAACCCTGGAACGGAACGTGGAAAAAATCCAATAGATTCTCAATTGGGAAACCATGACGAGAACCACAATGGAAAAGAAAACAATAATCCACGAACCATGACAGGACCCCCCCTCTAAAGGACGACCCCAGACGAACCCTCAGACCGATCCTTGATTAGATTGGGATCCAAAATATTTCTGGCAGGAATCCAACACCGTTCCTCTGACCATAACCCTCCCAGTCCACTAAAAACTGCCACCCCCTACCTACCCGTCTCTCCGCTAAAATGCAGCGGATAGTATACACTGGACCTCCATCCACGATCTGAGGTGGAGGGAGTCTCTCAGCATGAGACAACAGACTGCTCAGCAGCGGCTTCAATCGCGACACGTGAAACGTAGGATGAATCTGCATAGAGCATGGCAATTGAAGATGTACCGTCGCTGGGTTTATTCTACGGATGATCTTGAACGGTCCTACGTAACGCGGAGTAAGTTTACGAGATTCAACCCTCAAAGGCAGATCTTGCGACGAGAGCCAGACTCACTGACCTACCCAATAAGAGGGGGCTGTCTGGCAATGTCTGTCAGCCGAAACTTTTTGCGACGCTGAAGCTCGCAAAAGTGATGCGCGAACTTGTTTCCACACCGAACGACACCTCAGAATAAAAAAGCCAGCAGAGGGAACCTCCACATTCTTTTCAAGTTCAGGGAAAAGCGGGGGCAGATAACCTACTTTGGCCTTGAAGGGAGAGAGGCCAGTGGAGGCATTGCAAAGTGTATTATAGGCATACTCAGCCTAGGGAAGATAATGACTCCACGATGTAGGATTATTAGCTGCTAAGCAGTGAAGGGTGTTTTCCATAGTCTGGTTAGTATGCTCCGAAAAAATTAGCCGCCTTAGAAAACCTATCCACAATGACTAAAATAACCATATTACCTTGCGAATTGGGCAATCCGGTTACGGATCTAAGGCGATATGGTTCTAAGGTCGACTGGGCATAGTTAAAGGGCGTATCAACCCCAAGGGTGGGAGTCGGGAGCCATTGCTCCGAGCGCAAACAAAACAAGCAGAAACAAACTTGCGCACATCCTTCACCATACCAGGCCACCAGAATTGTCTAGAGAGAAATGACTTGGTACGGTGGGTGCCAGGATGTGCCGCAAACTGTGACGAATGACCCCACTGGAGTACCCGAGACCTCACCTCGGGAGGTACAAAAAGGCAATTGATGGGACCCGAACTCGGGTTACGTAGCAATGCCTGTTGAACCGCCACTTCAAAGTCCCATAACACAGGAGCAACTATGTGGGAAGCAGCACAATGTGCTCCGTTTAACATTCTTAGTACCAGGGCGATAAGTCAAAATGAAGTTAAACCGAGTAAAAAACAATGCCCAGCGTGCCTGTCTAAAATTATGTCTTCTAGCCTGTTGGACGTACTCCAAGTTTTTGTGGTCGGTCCATACAGTAAAGGGGTGTTCCGCCCCCTCCAGCCAATGACGCCACTCCTCCAGGGCCAATTTGACTGCCAATAGCTCCCGATCACCAACATCATAATTTCTCTCGGCCGAAGTGAGAGCTTGAGAAAAATATGCACACGGGTGCATTTTGCAGTCGATGGGTGAGTGCTGGGATAAAATTGCACCTACACCCAATTTGGAAGCATCAACCTCCACCACAAAACGGGGTGGGGATTGGGCATAACAAGAATAGGTTCAGAACTGAACCTCTTCTTGAGTTCCTCAAAAGCAGACTCAGCCTTCGGGTTCCACTGAAATTGAATAGCCAACGTTTTCTTTGTCAGGGCTGTAATGGGTGCGGTGAGCGCACTGAAATTGTGAATAAAACGCCTGTAAAAATTGGCCAACCCAAGGAAGCGCTGGACCTGTTTAACTGAGTGAGGAGTGGGCCAATTGAGTACAGCAGAGACTTTCTCGGAATCCATACAGACCTTGCCTTCTGATACAATGAATCCCAAAAAAAGAAACAGTGCTAGAGTAAAATGAGCACTTTTCTGCTTTCACAAATAATTTTGTCTCCAACAGGGCTTTCAACAACTGTTTAACATGACCGATATGGGTTTGTAAATCGGAAATATCATCTAAGTAGACAAAAACAAATCTTTCCAGCATCTTTCGGAGAACGTCATTCACTAGCACCTGAATAACAGAGGGGGTGCTAGTGAGCCCGAACGGTATCACAAGATATTCATAGTGCCCGTTATGCTTGTCTTCCACTCATCGCTCTCGTGCATGCGCACTAAGTTGTACGTGTTTTGGAGGTCGAGTTTAGTAAACACCGATGCCCCCTGAAGGTGCTCAAACGCGGAATTCATGAGCGGAAGCGGGTAACGGTTCTTAATGGTAATGTTATTAAAGCCTCGGTAATCGATGCACGGCCTCAAAAAAACCAGCACCTGCCGGCGAGTTGGAGGGTCTAATCAATTCATTGGCTAGGGCCTCCTCAATGTATGCCTTCATAGCGGCACTCTCAGGGGCCGATAAGGAGTACAGGTAACCCCTGGAAGGAACCGCGCTTGGGTATAACTCGATAGCGCAATCATCGTCGATGTAGCGGTAAAGTGGTCGCTTGTTGCTTGCTGAATACTTCAGCAAGATCAGTGTACTCAACCAGTACATTAGCTGGCAAAGGAAAATCATGTGCCACTGCCACTTTAATGCTTTCCGAATCAGGGAGCGAATCAGGCAAGGGTTCCCACATGATCTCGGAATCAAAGAACTCCTCAGGAGAACCCTCGTCCCAGGGAGAATTCCCATCAGCCAGAGAGTCCCAGACTAAGCTCTCCTCTCCATCCTCAAAGAGAGGAGCAGAGCTATTTTGATCAGGCAAGAAATCAACCTCCTCAAGGTCACTAACAGAACTCAGCTCTGACCAGGAACCATGCCCCCCAGACGCGAGGGGTACCATCAACTGGCAGTGAGATCTGCATTGGGGTCCCGACTGGAGGATGACAACTTTGTCACCACCCCAATTAAGATACGGGCTGTGCCGGGCCAGCCAAGAATGTACTAGAACGAGGGGATAAGCTGGGGAATCGAATAAAAATAACTGAATTACTTCAGAATGACCCTTGAGGAAGGCGCGCATTTTTAAGGAACCTGTGGTCTCTTTAATGGTCCCGGTGCCCCGGTGTTATTGAGGGCTGTAACTAACCAGGGCCGAACAAAGCGGTGAATGGGTATACAATGTTTTTTAGCCCATTTGGCATCCAAAAAGCACGAAACTGCTCCAGAATCAATAAAAGCGTCGCTTTTAGTCGAGCGCTTATTCCAGAATGGGTAGTAATGTCCGAGGGACAATTCTAATAACTCTCCCCCCAATCTCGGGCACTGAATTTTCGTGTGCCCCTTGCGCTTGCAGTAGCGGCACCATTCCTCACTTGGATTGTTTAGGTTTGTGCAGCGAAGAACCACCCACCTGCATGGGCTCCTCCCCATTAAGGGAGGAGCAGACGAAAGAGGGGGTTGGAGACGTTATAGGGAGACAGGGGGGGATAGCAAATCGAGCGGCTTCTCTTCTCACTTCTCTCTCTCACTCCCTGACATGGTTATCGATGCGGATAGCTGTGGTAACCAGGGCATCGAAGGTAGCCGGTGGTTTGAGCACTGTCAAGGTGTCCTTTATAGGATCCACCAACGCATTAATAAATAGCGTGATCAGAGGACCTTCAGACTAACCTGCCTCCTGACCAGAAATGTCATCGTCGAAGACTAACACCATCTCTTTTATCAGGCTATCCACATCCCGAATCAAGAAATCTGCCCGGGCGAGGGCGGTGCAAGTAAGCAGTGTTAAAATAAAGGCTACCCGGGAATCATGAGTGGCGAAACGTGAGGGCTGAGCCTTAAAAAAAATGTAACAATGCGTTAAGAAGCCTCGACACTTCCCAGACTCCCCGTCGTGACGGAGAGGAAGTTGGAGCTTAGACTCCCAAGCAGTGAGTGGGATGGGTAAAGGAGGGGGGCTCTCAGGGACAGGTGCTTGTGGGACGGAAGGTCCAGCTGTGACTGCCAGTAAGCGGAGACTGTCTGCCAACTCACGCAGACAGTCCTCCTGGCAGTGCAACTGGTCCACTAACTGGCCCTGATGTGAGGACATCGCCTGCTGTTGCCTCTGGAGGCCACAAATGCCCTCCTCATGAGAGGCCAGAGCAGCGTAGCCAGCACTTGCTCTATCCCCGGTGCGGTCGCTGGTACCTCCATGTATGGTTTTTGTGTACTGTAAGGGCTACCTATGCGAAATGAGAAATGAGAAAAGGTAAACAAAGGTATTCCTCAAAGAGGACAGGTAGGCAAAGAAGGAAAGGCTCAGAAAAGAGTAAATAAAAAGGTGAAAATAATCCTAAGAATAACAACTAAAAGGAGTTCCTGCGTTATTTTCACACAAAAACAGAAACACAGTCTCCCAGCCTATACCGATACCTGGCTTTGTGTTGTGGCAATAAAGACACAGAAGCACCGAGATCGGAATACGCAGTGCTTATATAGCCGGCGGAACACCTGAACAGGTGAGCACAAACAGGTGAGAACAGGTGAGCACCGGGTGGTGGAAACACACGGCAAAGACGCCGTCCCGAAGCTGCGAGGGAAACCTCCGCAGAGGAGGAACGGCAGCCTGCAAAACCGTGACAGTTTCACATTAAAGTGAAGGTGTGAGTGGAGTGAATACAGCCAAGCGCAATGATTGAGCATCTAAAGCAATAACAGTTCTGCATCTGCCTTTGCCGTCTTGAGATGTCCAGTTTCACCAAGCAGTCTAACAGCTGTAGGGATAAAGCTGTTTCTGGCTCTTTTGGCTTTAATGGGCAAGGATCTTAATCTTAGACCTGATGGAAGAGTCTCAAAGAGAGAGTTCAGGGAATCTGATGGAAGGGAAGTGTTTATAGCTTTTTTTAATGCAATATTGATATTCAAATTATATCAGAATGGTCAAAACATGTGTTCAGGAAAAGTCACGAAGGGGATCCATATGGTTTTCATAACTGCAGATTTATTGATTTTCTCAAAGTGACAACGACCACTGCGTTTCTGCTGTTAACTAATGTTACTTTAACTAGGCTACAGTAGCTACCTTGCAAATGCAAAGTTTTTAGTTGGCTATGCCTATATCATCTACTGACATACAAACCATCACCATTAGTAGCTACGTCTACCATCCCAGTGAACAACAGTCGTCCATAAATGGCTAAATTGAGTTGGAAACGTATCTTGGACGCCGTTTCAATGGCTTTTCAACAACATTTTGTGGCATTTTGCACACTGGGATGTATATGCCACCCGTTAAAATATGTACCGTCATCCATTTAAAAATATTGCAAACCCTTTCATTGATTTGTAGTTCATGGTAAAGAACTGAATCCATCCATTTCTTTGAGCCAGAATGTATGTGTGTTTGTGTAGCCTATGCATGTCTCTCTCTAGACTTAAGCATCTCCTGGTTCATAAATTTACATGCATTATCATCATCAGTTACTCATAACAAACATAGTACAAAAACAATTGATATCTAAACATGTTTCCATCGTAAAGAAATGCCAAGTTACTCAAGCATGGCCTACAAACCACTGTCTGTAAGTCATTATAACTGGCAAAAACTAGGCCTGCCGTTAAAAGTATTGATATCAAAATGAGGCCAAGTTACAACAAACAATATTGGCTGTCATAGCTCACACTAATTGAACTATCTCTATTCCAAAGCAATGCTACCCAATCTTTCCTAAATTATTTAATGTAACTTGGCCCTGTGTTTTTTCATATTACCATCTGAAGAGAATGTTTGTGTGATTGAGTGTAAGTGAATGTGTGTGTGTGCGCGAGTGAGTATACATGAATGTGTGTGTGTGTGTGGGTGGGGGGTCTGCTGGGTGGTACGTGGGGTCTTCTACATTAGCAGGTCCGTGTCTCTCAACTCTAACAGTCTTTGGCACCAAAGCAGCATTGCCATCCTGCTGCTGTCGCACACCCCTGCCCCCCTGAACACACACACCCTCATTCACATGCCCCCCACAGTAACTGCATGTGTGTGTCTGTGTGTTTCAGGGGGAGAGGGGACAAGCCTGACCAGGCTTTGGCACCGGAACAGCATCGCCATCCCCCTGCTGTCTCACACTCCTGTCCCCCTGAAGCAGGTCCGCCAGGCCGGCTACACGCAGCGCTGGGCGGTGTCTCCACGCCGATGCCTGACCAACTGATTAAAGCCAGGAGAGGGTGGTGAGTGACTGGCTGTTGCCGGGCGACACGGCATGGAGCGGGGCGATGAACCGCAGGCTGTGTGTCGGTGTGTGTCTGTGGGGGGGTGGCACACAGACAGGTTGCCCTCAGCCCCAGCCAGGCCAACGTAGCGAGTGAGGGCTGGTTGGAGGAGGTGTCTGTGCCATACTGGGCGATCCTGGCCAAGCAGGTCTGACAGGGAGCAGCAGGGAGTCACACTAATTGCTCTAAAGAGCAGAGACACAAACCGTGACCCCTCCCTCTCCCAGACCTCCGTCCCACCATGTAGGAACAAGAGAGCTCTGTTTCTCACTGTGATATATATAGATATAGTTACTTTAATACTGATACAGAAAATCAGCAATACAGACTTAATACAGGACTGTAGATCAGAAACTGTATATGTATATATAGGCTTTAATTAAATTATATGTAACAGGTTTAAATGTATATATATAGCTGTGTGCCCCTGATAAGACTTTACTGCAGGTTGATAAAAGAGATACACATCAATTGTTTAACTGCCAAATCAATGGCAATCAATTCTGCCAAGCTACTGCCAGGCCAAACACTGAAAATAGGCTACAGACTATGTTTCTTCAATAGTTACCAGTGCTAAAAAAATCTATATAACTGATCAATGATTACTATTGCATTACTATTGATTGTGCTTTCGTTTTTGGATCAATTCAGACAAATGCTTAATATTTGCTGTGATATGTTCATTTTTCCAGACTGTAATTAGGGTTAACCAGGTTTGAGTTTAACTTTAGTAAACCCACAGATAAAATAAAAGAAACAACACAGCTTTTGATATTGTGTTTGATAAGGGAATAATAAATATGTAAATTTGTGTATGGAATTCATGACTTAATAATAACTGTAAGACAATATAACAAAGCACAATTTGTTAAATAACAAAACAAAAAATGCCTTCTGAGAGCTTTTATTTAATTTTCTCATAGTCTCAAGCAGGGGTAGGCAACCCTGGTCCTGGAGAGCCAGAGATAGCCCTGGATTTTGCTCTATCCAAACCTATCTACATAATTGTATTCACTAACGTTAGTATCGATAGCTTGGATGCACGCTAGCTAGCTATTGTTCAACACTTCAGCATTAAGTAATGTATAGCCATAACTATTTCATATTGATTCCGAGTTGATTGGTTTAATGTTACTGAGAAGTGAAAACTGCAGATTTTGGAATGGGGTGTGGGCATCCATCCTACCCATTTGACAGCTGCAATTCAGGCTTCCTCATCTAACTTCACTAGCTACCTGTTACAGCTCGCATCAGATCTGAAACCTTGGTACTAGCTTACAGGATAATGATTGGAACAGCTTCACCATACCTCCAATCAATATTCCAACCCTACTCCCCAACAGGATCTCTCCATTCCGCAAGTCTGTAAAAACATCTGCTGTATGAATGTAAACTGATGTAATGATGATATCACACTGGGGGATGATGACATCATCAAGGGGTGGGAGGGGTGGACGATGACATCACTGGGAGTTAGTGGGGTGGATGATGACATTGCGTGGCGAGCAGGAGGTGTGGGAGCTGGAGGCAGGGCCAGTGGTCCTACATTAGAATGTGGTTGTTGCCATGGCATCCTTCCACACCATCTGTGGTCACAACGGGGAGTCTGGGTGGGAGGGGTACACCTCCCCCCTTCGGCGATGGAGCTCTGGGTTATTATGTCCTAGCTGCCTTCGGACCTTTAACATAGAATCCATCTGCAACTCTCATTACAATGCAACACAACATAAAAACCTTGGCAACCTTTTATTCGAATGGTCCTTCATAAGAACCTATATAACGTTTTCATAAGCACTATATAACACCTTCATCCGCATTACATAATCATTCAAACATGCTTATATCATTAACTAGGAATATGGCACGTTATGACATCACTCATAGAGTAATTTACATTACCATGACATACCAATTGACCATATAATCATTGTCACGTGGCGCTGTAATACCGACGTGTAGGCTAGTCCAGCTGTCTCTCGTGTTTGTGTTTGTTAATTTGAATGTATTTAGTTGTGTCGGGCTTTTGTATTTTGTTTTTTTCATGCGCTGTGTGTCTGTTGTACGGGGAAGCAGGCTGGAGATTTTTCAGAGCACTCCTGCTGCTTGTTTTGACAATATTTACAAATTGTCTAGTCGGGATCATTTTGTTTTTGGTCGTCACCATGGAGACGCATTTGCAACATATGCTCAGGAATGTCCGTTGGATCTGCAGCAAGAAAGTTTACCATCGGTCTTCACTGGAGTTGAAGATGCCGGGACTGATCCGGGAGTGCAGGCAATCTCCAAAAGGCAACCAGGGAAGGGAAGGAGAAGAGAATGCGAGGGAAGAGTGAGGCGATGAGTGGGAAGGCTGACGCAGTTCGGTGCTCCGTTTCGACAGTGTACAAAGACCGCAACACTGCGTGTATGGAGGAAAGTCGTGGAGGTGGAGTTTGAACATAGGGACAGCGGGGGCTATTTTTAATTATAGCTGTTTTCCACTTAATTCACTTAATTAGTTTGATTAATGCAATAATTCTATTGAATGTCTTTATTTGATATGTTTGATTGTGTGTTGTGGGTCTGCCCCACTGTCTATGTATTTTTTGTTGATGCTGGTGGCTACAACTGAAGTTCCCTATCGGGAAAATAAAAGTTATTCTATTTTATTCTATATGCCTATTTGCCGGTATTGACTTAAACATGCATTATGCAGGATTTTACCTTGAAGATGTTCATACTATAACCATGCAATAATCATGCTCATATCTATAATGCACTAGCAATTTCTGTCTTTGCGCACATTTGCGCAGATTGGTACATCAGCAGCATCTGTATGCATTTCTAATAACTGGTTCATAGTGAGAGATGATACTGTATGAACTCTGCAAAGGCAGCGTTGATCAGTTCATATAACATGTTTGAAGGGATGATAACTGCACAGAAACATATACTGTACATTGGCATTTATAAAACCATCCTGAGCCTCTTAGTGAGTCACACTATGGGCTAGGATCTGTGCTGCAGCTCATTCAAGGGAAGACACTTACATTCGTTCAGTAATCTATGTGAACTACACACTACTGGGCTCATTATACAACTAATTGGAGTGTCCCCTCATCGGCAGGTGTTCAAATGCATGCAATTGAAATTACGTGTATTTTTCTTCTTGTAAATATCAGACACACATGCGTGAACACACACACACACACACACACACACACACACACACACACACACCCACAGCATTTGTGATTTCAACAGACTTGATGCCACATTATGGGATTTAAGTATTTCTAAACTATTCAGACAGATGTTTTTGCACCACAAAGATTGCGTTTTTCCTCCATGTGAAATGGAAAAAGTACATTTTGAATTCTGTCAAGTTAATGTGGACTAAAGAGGACATTGCAGAACTGTCATAAACTTATCATGGCTGATATTGCAGAGAAACCAGAATGCTTGATCAACTTATCAGATAAATCCCTATGTTTATATATTAAAAAATAAAATTAATTTTGTATCTTGATGTTTTATATCTGTTTTACAAAAGAGGTTCAGAAAGTAAAAATCGTCCCCAGTATTTTCTTCCAATCACCTAGATTTGCTAATTAGCATAACTCTTCAGCTGGGAGGTAGAGCTAATTAGTGAAATCAGCTGGGTGGAAGAAACACATGACAGGACTTTTACTTTCTGACCCCTGGATTGTCCACCTCTGATGTTTTTTTTGATCAAATAGGTTTATTTATTTTAACCCCCCCCCCCCCCCCCCCCAACAAAAAAAACCCTCCCATCTCAGGGAGAGATCATCAGATGTTAAACATAGCATCCGTGCATACAGGACTGATACCAATCCTCTGGTTGGACATTTACGAATCAAATCAATCAAGGGATGTGTATTCAGAGTAACTCCCCATGACACTCCATAATCCCAAAAGGCTGAGCACAAGCGTAAGTACAAAAAAAAAAGAAAATTCCAGAATTTTATACACCTGGCATAGTTGCTGAAAACTAATAAGTCCTTCTGAATTATATATATCCTTAAGTGTGTGAATGCCCCTTCCCGACCATGATTCTGAAAAAAAGGATTTATTCCCTGAAGTGATAGCTCTATTATTTTATATTGGTGTTAGAAGATGCCATTTTAAGTTACAACCCATCCGTTTTTCAACTGATCTGAAATTAGCTATTGTGTTAGTAATAACAGGACCAAACTTTAACATACATTTTTGATTGGATAGACCAGAAAATAATACATCCTGGAGCCTAATTGGATAAATTGTGGCTTCCTCAATTGCTTTCCATGACACAGATGATGACTCATTCATCCACATTTTAAGAGGGTGCATTTGAAAGGATTGATGATAAAACTGAAAATGAGGTAATGAAAGCCCACCATCAGATTTGGAGCATTGCAATTTCTTATATCGTATTCTGGGGTGCAACCTCCCAAAATGTTCACATGTCACCCCCCTGCTGAGGTCACTCCACTGGCTGCCAATTGCAGCCAGGATCAGGTTAAAAGTTCTGACCCTGGCCTACACTGCAGCCAATAGGACAGGCCCCGCCTACCTGCAGGACTTAATCCAGAACTATGTTCCTGCTCGACCACTTTACTCTTCTACAGCAGGGCGACTCGCACTTCCCCCCCTCCGTGTCAACGGCTCTCGCTCCTCCCGACTGCTTTTCCACCCTAGCTCCTCAGTGGTGGAATTAACTCCCCATTCCCCATACATTCTACTCCAACACTGCCTGCGTTCCGCCGTGGCCTGAAGACACACCTGTTCAGACACCACCTTGACTGATATACTAATCTAGGACCTCTCATCGTACTTGTGTCTTGTCTAAGTATTTGTTATAGTTTATAATGTGCTTTGTCTTATCTGTTCTGTAGTTACTTCGATGACGTTTCTGTATGCACTTATTGTATGTCGCTTTGGATAAAAGCGTCTGCTAAATGACTAATGTAATGTAATAGTAAGGGGACTAGAGTGTAAACCATTAGTGACAACCATGACAGATGGGTTGCAATACATAACTCAAATCATATTGATAAAACTTTGATAAAAAGTTTTCCAGTGCAATCCACAAATATTCCAGTTCTAATCGGTCAAAAGCTTTTTCTTTGTCCAATGGGCCTCATTCATGAAGCGTTCCTAAATATATGCGTACATTTATGTCCGAAGGGAGTTGATACGAAAAATGTACGCCGGATTCATCAAACCGTGTGGAAAAGGTAGATTTTTTCATATTCACTTACGATGCGTGTCCACGTTATTTTGTGATTAGCATAAATCTACGCCCATGAATTGCCTTATATGGAGGCTGTCACTTCCATTTAAAGATCCATATCTAGTCAGAATGGCCCAGAAAAAGCAAAGGAAAGAATTATTCTGCCACTGAAATCAAAGTTTTATTAGCAGATGTTCAATCAAGAAAAAAAAATAGTTCAATATTGTCAGTACCGGCGTCATGAACTGGTAAAGTAAAGGCCTAGCAGGAGATAGCATGTTCCATACGAGCGCATTGCTTTATCGCAGCTTGGAAATTAATGAAACGTTATTCATTTTGTAATTCTGTTGGGGTTCTGTGCATGTGAGTTGTGGTTTGAAATCGGGTAATCACATGGGCTACCTTATTTAAGAATCTCTCTGGTGCGCTCTAATTGTGGTCACATTAATGTGCGTGTCCCACACAGCTCAGGTTTTACCGGGATGTAGCCTGCTGGTTAAAAAACTTTTAAATAAAGTTTATCCGGTTTTCCCTCTGAACACGAGACGGCGTTTCACCGACTTTTCAACAAAAACGTGCACTGGGGTGTGCAGTCTATGGCACTGATAACATTGGACAGGTTGGCAATTTCATAAAAACCCTGCTTTACCGCCACCTGTTTTTGCATCTTGTAGGGGAACTGGATGTACACTGGCATTAGCTGGATTAAGCTGTTGACCACAATTGCAACCCTGGCTACAGACATGTAAGCCACTTTAACACAAATTTTGTATGGTTAAATGTGTGTTATAGCATAGCCTATGTAAGGTCATGTAGAATTTCAATTTTTAGAAAAAATAGTAGGCTACTGGGAGCGTTCATTAGACTATTTTATGGGTCTAATTAAACAGCTTCATAGCCAACAATTGATTAATAGGCGTAATCTAAAGTGTTTGTTTTTTACAATCATAATTTATTATGTTTGCAATGTGTATTTCAAAGGCTACATTTAGTCTTGTGAATTTAACAGAAAATAAAAATAAATTAATATTCTAATTATCACTCAGAAGGTACATTTACCTGCATTCTGGATTTACGAACGAGGTACGTGTGCTCCGGAGCAGGTGTAAACTTTGTTTGGAAGTACTAACAAATCTCAGATACGAAAATGTTGATGAATACCAAAATACGGGCAACATTGGTAATACGAACGATTTACATGCAAATTCGTTCTGCTCATGTTTCATAAATGAAGCCCAATGAGAGGATTGTGCATGGATTGTCCAGCTCCTGTACCTCATGTATAATGTGCATCAATCTCTGAATATTGTCAGCTGCCAATCGTCCCTTCATTAAACCAGATCGATCTGGATGGACCAGTTTATCCATACATTTTCCGGGCCATAACTCGTGCATATAATTTCATATCGGAATTAATTAATGATATTTGGTGAAAATTGGAACATACAGTATGATATTTCCCTTTATTAGGTAGTAAAGAAATTAAAGCAACATTTAAATTGTGGATGGAAACCGCCTTTTGTGATCCCTGTTTGTATAACCTCCAGCAAGATTGGACCGAGGATGTTCCAAAAGTGTAGCAATAACTCTGGCTGTATGCCATCTGGTCCTGGCACTTTCCCTTTTTTAGATCCCTTCAATACAGAATGTAGCTAATTTAGAGAGATGGGCTTTCCTAACTCGATTGATTCCGTATCTGTAGGGGATCTCTATGCCAGAGACACGGAGGAAATATTGGAGGTCCAGGTGCGACAGATAAGGACTCTTAAAGTGTTCAACGAACACCACTAAGACGGACAATAATCCGTAGTGGATGGGGAAAATAAGGAGAACACAAATAACCTTGCGATAAAAAGCGAGGAGCTCGATATCCGAGTAAAACAAAATAAATAAGCAATCACGCTTATCTAACTCCCGTTGTGGAGTGAACAAAGAAACTCGTAGGTTTGAGTGGAAAATAAAGAAACCAAAACCTCTGCTCTGAAATAAGAGAGCGAAAGAGCACACTTTACTTTTTCTAAATTGTACTGCTAACAAGTCCCGCGTTGAGAAGCAAAGCGGTCGATAGCAGCACAACTTCCTATACCTTTACTGGCTAGAATGTTATGTGAAATAACATGGAAGCGACGAGAAAAGGAGGAAGCGGGGTATAAGTAGTGAGCGGAAATGCAGGACAGGTGAACTCACTAATCACCGAGGCGAAAGCAAAACCCGTAGCGGAACACAAAAAAATCCGATAGATTACCGGTAAAAGAAAAAAGTAATACAAAATGCAGAGATAAGGAAAGAAAGGCGTGATCCATGACAATATCATCCAACTTCGGAAGGTCTAGATTGTGCAAAAATGCCTCACACCTTTGCCTATCTGTATAAAAATTAGACATGAAGTCTTGAAAAAATGAAAATTATGAATGGACACACAAATATATGCTAGGCGACCCAGTATATCCTGGCTTGTTCTTTCTATAACCGAACTCGAACTCCTTTTTATCAGAAATATTGTTCCTTTTGTTTTAGAACTGGCACTAGATGATGCAACAAATGTATATGTTATATCTTGTAAGAGGTGTACATCCTCTGAACACAAATGCGTTTCGTGAATGAAAGCTAAGTCAACCTTCTTCTGACGCAGGTGTTCTAAAACTTTTACTCGCTTGATTTTCCCATTCAAACCTTCAATATTCCAGCTTAAAATAGATAATTTAGCCATTATGAAAAACGTACGTTTCAGTTTCCATAATCATAAATGCACAGACTTGAAAGCACGTTATTCCCGCTACCAAAAAAGTTGTATTTAAACTCCCGTTATATATAATGGTCAATGCCACAGTTATAACGTTACTTTTAATGTGACTGAGATGTTTCCCCTTCCCCAAAAAGTGATTTGGGCCTCGCAAGAGCAGTGGGACGACGACTTCATACGCCTACCAGGCGGTGTCGAGAGGGGCGAAGCGGCATTTATCTTATGCTCTGACATTGTAACTTAAAGTTTAAACCAAAACAGAGTGGAGTAAAAACGATTAACCTTAAATAAAGTGAAAAATGGGGGAGTGGGAGCAGGAGCTCTAGCTATCCCCGACCATAGCTCATGTAGGTCACGTGACCTCTCCCACCTCTGATGTTTTATTGTCAAATCTGTGAAACATCTCACTGAGATATTTAACTTATCCTATATTCTTTTATTTTGTCTTATTTCCAGAGCCCTTCGGGTGGCCTGTACTGAAAAGGCTGTTTAAATAAAGTGTATTATTATGTAGGCAGTTGTATTCTTCTCTAGCTCATTACCTTCTCTGAATACTGTCAGCTGTTACAGTAAGCTCTTTTCCTTCTGCTGCTCGTGAGGAAGGAGGGATGAAATTATTATTATTATATATTTTTTTTTTTTGCCAAACTCCCTGAAGGATAGAGTGACATCTGGCCCAGTATTCTCTGCTGGGGTGAATTAAACAGGGAGACTGAGGCAGAGAAGTGAGGACTCATTTAATTCAAAAACATAAAACAAACAAAAAATATGCCTCAGGCAGGGTTTGGCGATGCACGTGTGTGTGTGTGAGAGAGAGAGAAAGAGAGAGAGAGAGAGAGTGATTGATAGCTGTCCCCTGCTGACACTGTCTCTGGAGGGTGTTCGCCGCCAGCTGTCCCTTTGTCCATGGTGCTGCAATCAGGCAGGGGCTGCGCAGATCTTTGTCCATGGTGCTGCAATCAGGCAGGGGCTGCGCAGATCTTTGTCCAGGGTGCTGCAGTCAGGCAGGGGCTGCGCAGATCTTTGTCCATGTACTTCTGCAGTCACCTGTGGCACACACACACACACACACACACACGAACACACACACTGTTCCAAAACAGGTACGGTTTGCCCTCCCTCAGTTTAGAGTCAAGGTGTTTTTCACACTGCTGTGTGCAGTGGGAATATTGTTGGTTCTTAATGTGATAACTGCCACAGGCAGGCTTTTTAATGTTCACTCATCACCAGGGGAAATGAATCCGTCTGTAACTCCAAACTCACACATGGTGAGGCGTTACTCCAGGGCACTATATAAGCCCTCTGATCCTGTTAATTAAAAAACAGCCTGGCAATGGATGCTACACCTTAGACTCCAAATTTACCGTTATTCAGAACGTAATAAACCCCATTTATGACCACTGTTTACACAAGGATACCCCTTTTCTATTATGTCTGGGGGAAAAAATTATACATACTGAGGTGAGACATGTATATACACTGAAACACATGCAAACATGTAAATATGTAGGGCCTGATCTACTAAAACTTTTAGCGTGTGCAAAAAGGTTTTGATTTGTCCAATCATTGGTTATGTTCTTAGTTTTGCATGTGCTAAAAGGTTTTGCTCATGCTAAAGGTCTTAGTAAATCAAGCCCTTAGTGTATATTTGTGGTATATTTGCTATATACTGTATTTGTAGATGTATAAGCTCAGAAACTAACGTAAAGCACTTACAACTCACAAACGGTTATTCCTTTTAACAGAGCCAACATCCCAAAGACATTTATTTTGTCTAAAACTACTTGGACAATAAAGCCTTTCAGAATGTAATGTTTTAAGTTGAGCAATTAAACAGCAGAAATTATCCCTTTTTCATTTTGACCTTTTCCTCTCTCCCCCCCCCCCCCTCCCACAGAGTGTACAGAATCATGGCCAGCACCCCCACCCCCCAGGTCTCAGGTGCATCCCAGCTGATGGTCTCATATGCCAGGCAGGATGGATGGGGGTGGGGGGTTGCGCACCTGAGCTTGACCATGGGAGGAGGGGGTGGAGCTTCCATGTCTCAGGAGAGCACTGGGTGATGCTCAACCCCCTACTCCATCCGTGTGCTGATGGATTTGGAGTGGGACAAGAACTGCTACTCAGAGCTGTTCTATACCCCTCTCCCTTTCCATCCTCCCCTCCCCCTACACCCCCCCCCCCCTCCCCTCCTGGGGGTACCCCCTGGGATGGCCCTGGTCTGGCTTGGCCTGGCAGCCATCTGTCACATAATGCAGCAGGATGGAACCCCGATTCCGTAATTTCCACGCAGCCTGTGTGTGTGTGTGTGTGTGCACTTGTCATACTTTTCCATACAACGGGTCAGTAAACTTTTCAGTAAAGATTTCTAGCCATAATCACAGGAGACCTCATTCAATTACTGCCGCTCAGAAAGCAGGTAAGCAGGACCTGTAAAGCCATCACAAATGTAGGCTCTATCTGTTACGTTGCCTTCCAATGCATCCATTTGTTGTAGCCAATGATTAGGGGACAATGTTTCTGTTGTAGGGAAGGGGGGGGGGGGGGTCAATACAGCACACAAACACACGCACACACACACACACACACACACACACACACACACACACACAAACACATGCACACAACACACACACACACAAACACACGCACACACACACACACACAGGCACATAGTTCCCAGCTGGATGGGGAGAATGTCTTGTGATTGCTGTCTTTTTTTAACCTCTTTAAGGAACTGACAGTAGAGGTGGGGGGTGTTGGACAGGCTTGTATGTTGATTAGATAACATGTACATCTCTGGCTGAATGAACAAAGCCATGTGACATCCCGCTCCATTGGGCCAACGTCCTGGAGGCATGGTGCGGGAGGTATCACAGACTTCCTGCTGCTCAGCCAACAATGGCAAGTGTGGGAGAGAGTCCTGCTGTCTTCCCCAACAAGCACACTCATACCAGACACCATACAGATTCAGAATTGCATGAATACCAGACACCATAGAGATTCAGCACATTTGCACCATAGACTGTAGAAAAATATGGGAAAATGTCTGTGACGTCAGACATCACCCATCGACTTTCCATGGGCTTGCGAAAAACGTTTTGAAACAGCGGAAGTGCTGCCATGTTGTACAAAAATTGGAGCCAGAGACTGCGCAGTAGGGAGCAGGGCGACCGTTATATGGCCAGTACGTCCGGGCCGGGTCTGGTTCATCCACTAAGCGAATAAGATACGAGTGATGCAGTGCTGCAAACTGTCACAGATTAGTCCGCAAAACATTAAAACATGTCCAAATGACACAAAAAACTTAACAAATCGGCACATGGGGAAATATTAGATGAAGAAAAAACATATATTGCAACTAACGGGCCTGAAAGACCTATACTGGATCCAACCGTACTGGCGCCAGAGAGCAACATTCTCAATTAGACCAGGAAGTGACCTTCAACAGCGAAGCCCGGTTTTGGCCCCTTGATTCATACGTGACACCATAGAATTTCCGTTGGGTTGAAAGCACCAGTGGCAGCACAAATTCCCCATGCTCGTACTCAGTCACACACGGTTTACACATTTTTCTGTTTTATATTTATTTTTACCAAACACATAAAAACCTAATTGATAAATGTTCTTGTTCATTGTGATTTTGTGATAACAGCAGTACAGTGTAGCACAAATGCCTTGTGGGGATACCATACACTTCCTAGGGCACAACGTTTTCTGCAAGATAAAAAACAAATCAACAAATAAAAGCCTCATTGCAGTTCCATTACATTACAGACAGAAAGTAAAACATATTATAATATATTATGATCATCCTGGGGTATTCCTAGGACTGTTTTGGAAAGAGGCCTCGCTGTATTCTGATTGAGAAATATAAATAAACGCCGAATCCTCTGTAGACAGCATTGGAACAAGCTGTTCCCTCATGCGAGAGTATGTTCGCAGGAGAAACATTTGGTTGAGCTGCGTGAACAGACGGCTCTTCTGTCTGTGCTTAACACTGGCATGAAAAGATGTGTAAGTAAGCCCATCAGTAAATAAGGAAGTACACACCACCTCTAATCGCCATGGTGACGCGGGCCTGGCCACCGGCTGCAGACGTGGCATTTTATCTGTATTTCACAGTGTCTGATAAGTTGCCACCAAAATTGATCAGTCCGTTACTGTGACTAATATCTGGAAGAGGGCATACGATAACACTTGTTTAACAAATAAATACATGTGAAACATATTTTAGCCTTGAAGGATTTCCATTTCACGTCACTGTGAGGACAAATATTTTCAGATGTAAGTAGCTTCTGGCAAAGAAAATGACTGTAGACCCTTATAATCAAGGTGACTTCTATTAATAATATTCATATATGGAGATTGGACCGAGTGGCTTTGGGTGCCTAAATTCTATCTGTGGCAGACAGGCCCTCACAGCGGGGCTGGATTGTGTATGTGTCCATTTGGAGTCTTCGCAAACACTTTGGACAGGTACAGAGGCATAGATCGGAAACAGATCTACAGCTGGGAGGACTTGCTGGCTCTGGGGCAGGGCTCAGACAGCTGAAGCAGCTGACGGCTAACACAAACAGCTGACGAAGCTAAGGGCTAATGCTACTGCTAACATGAATGCCAACAGCTGTAGTTGCTGATGGCCAAAACCAACAGCTCAAGCAGCTGGGGACTAATACTGAGGCTAACACTAATGTTAACAGCAGAAGCAGCTTGGGGCTAATGCTAACACTACATCTTCATTGTTTCCCTGGAGCTGCATGGAGACTGCAGACCCCAGGGCTGCCAAAATTGAACTGCACAGGGACAGATTCCCTGTGTGTGGGTGCTGTAAAGACTTTACATGCGCACTGCCACTCTACCACAACCAGTAGTCAGGTTCAAAAACTTGATCAATGTGTTTAAAAAATATTGGTATGTGTGCTCTAACAACCCAGTAACTCGTGTTTGATCATCACTCTTCAACACACATACACACACGCACACACACACAAAGGGATATTAAAGATGCAGTCACATCATGTCACATTATGGTCATCACGCTGAATCCTCTGTTCATTACACACATGTAAAACACATTATCTAAGACCAGGCAGCGTGTCACATTGGGACCAACAGAGAGAATGAGCTGCTGGTCTGTGTCTAATACTGTGGCAATGAAACGGATCAATAAATCAATAACCATAGCTGATATAAAACACCATGCAGATATGTGTCAGGGCAACCAGGAGTCATGACCTTGCATGTCTTACTATCTGCAGCCACACACGCACACACACGCACGCAAGCACACACACGCACGCACGCACGCACACACAAACACACACACACACACACACACACACACACACACACACACACACACATTTGACGGCCCATTTCCTCTCTCCATCTCAGCCCAGACCATATTTCTCCCTTTTCCAATAGGAAATTAGGGGCTGTCCCACATCTCATTCCACACAAAGAGAAAATATATTCTTCAATCACAGCTCACCCATGGATATTATCATCCACTCAAGAAAGAGTCCGCAACCAGCTGCCTTCTATTATTAGCCAACCCAGTGCCACTAATCAGTAATCATGTCCGCCTGAGCTAATATCACCGCTATATGATCACATGGTCTGCTGAATAGTGATGTTCCTGTGATAATGAAGACTAAAGCTATACAGTCAAACGGCGTAGTGATGTACACAAATGCAACAATCTGAATGTAATTTTTTTTGTATTTAAAAAAAAAAATGTCAGTGGTTGTTCCATACACCGGCTTTGTCTTATATAGTTAGTGTTTTGCACTGCACGTAGGCGATATCAGTGCAAAATACAGCACATGTTACATATCAAGCCTAAAAACACAATACATTACATGTATGTTAACATAATAAATTATTTAAACATTTGTGACACAAATTTAGTCTGAATAATGTTTTTTGTGTTTTAACGCACATCTACATTTGGAAGATTGCATTGATATGTTACCGTTAATGACAGTTACAGTTTCCATAATAGACAACACCATTCCACCTTTTTGAACCTTTCTCCTTAAAACCACTAGTGTAGATTTTGTTTCCCGGTATCTTTAAACATATGGCTTTGTGACATATGCCACATTGTCCTGCTGGAAGTATCCATTTGAGAAAGGGTAGACTGTGGCCATAAAGGGATGGTCAGCAACAATGCTTACGTATGCTGTGGCATTCGTATGATGCTCAATTGGTAGTAAGGGGCCTAATGTGTTAAAGGTGCACTATGCAGGATTTTTACCTAGAAAATATTCTAAAATACGGACTAGATAGCTAGACTAAATATATGAGTAAATAAATACAGTCATTCTACTATGAGTGCTCTATTACGAGTCTGTTTGATGAGCTCGGCTACGTTTTTCTTTATATGCACTCTCCCATACAGAGAGCTCCTACTCTCTTTTAGCTTTGACTGAAGCGTACGGGATAGCCTTTATTTCATCGTTATAACACTGCCTAATTACTGTGGCCATCCATATAGACCAACCCATGTTGCTAAAAATGTTCTTTTCATTTTGTTTGCTGTGCCCGAAGCATGTTTCTTGCCCTCAACGGAGATGAGTGGGCGGGGATTAGGACAGAAGTTCTATGATTGTAAACACTGGATCACAGCAAGGCTAAACATTCTGCATAGTGCATCTTTAAGAAAACATTCCAAACACCATTACATAACCACCAGCCTACACTGTTAACACAAGGCAGGATAAATCCATGGATTCATGCCGCTTAGCCTACACCAAATTCTGACACCACCACCAGCCTACACCCTTGACACAAGGCAGGATGGATCCGTGGATTCATGCCGCTTAGCCTACACCAAATTCTGACACCACCACCAGCCTACACCCTTGACACAAGGCAGGATGGATCCGTGGATTCATGCCGCTTAGCCTACACCAAATTCTGACACCACCACCAGCCTACACCCTTGACACAAGGCAGGATGGATCCGTGGATTCATGCCGCTTAGCCTACACCAAATTCTGACACCACCACCAGCCTACACCCAAGGCAGGATGGATCCGTGGATTCATGCTGTTCCCGGCAAATTCAACCACGACTCATCCACCTGCATGTCGTAGCAGAAATAGAGATTCGTCAGACTAGGCACCGTTTTCCGATCTTCAATGATCGAATTTTAGCTGACAGGAGTGGAACCTGGCGTGGTCTTCTGCTGCTGTCCCATCAACTTCAAGGTTTGATGTGTTGTGCATTCAGAGATGTCCTTCTGCACACCACTGCTGTAAACAGCTCTTATTTTAGCATTTGTGACCTTTCTGTTAGCTTGAACAAGCCTGCCTACACTGACATCTCTCATTAACATGGTGTTTTTGCCCACAGAACTGCCACTGGATGTTTTTTGTTTATCGCAACATTCTCTGTAAACTCTGAGACTGTAGTGGGTGAAAATCCCAGGAGGGCAGCTGTTTCTGAGATGCTGAAACCACCACTTCTGGCACCAACAATCACGCCACGGTCAAAGTAGCTGCGATCACACATAGATCACCCATTGTAACATCTTCACCATGTCTGCATGGTTTATATATTGAGTTACAGGCATATGATTCTCTGTTTGGAGGAGCAGGGTATTAGCATTAATGAGCAGGTGTACCTAATAAAGTGGCCGCTGAAGTATACGGTATGCTACAGAATGGTTGCATTACACACATACCCAATATTCCAGGTCTAGCTACATGCTTGTTATTTCCATCCAAATCAAAGTTTTGATATCTTCTAACAGAACAGAGAGTGAGAGAAACCAGTGGATAGAAAAAAGGTATAGTAAAAAAACGGAACAATAAAAATAAAGAAGTAGACTGGGAATTGTGTAGTGCATAGCCAATGGCTAGGAGAATTGCCTAGTGTATTGACAGAATAGAATCATAAATATAGTAGATAAAGAGATGAATGTGAAGACAGCGAGAACTAGGGTATGATTGTAATATTACATTACTGTGCTTTTCATCAGAAACTGAAGGCAACATCACTGTAAAAATTTGTTCTCTGCATCAGTCATGAATACAAACACTACACTAAAGCTCTTCAATGTGGAGTATTTCTGTGTATGAGTGTGCATGTGCGTGCGTTTGTGTGTGTGTGCAGAGCCTTAGTGTTTGTGTGACAGGAGTGTGGTCATGCTGCAGCAGTAAAAAGCAAAGGGGGGGGGGGGGGGGTACTGTTTGGCCTGGGGAGAGATGGAGAGAGACCCCTGTCATTGTTCCAAAGCTGAAACCCCCCCCAACACACACACACACACACACACACACACACTCCTGTATCCCATAACCCCCCAGGCCCTGTGTGCCCTGACACCCTCATACCTGCGTCTCATTAATAAAAACTGACAGCTTTCCTGGAGACTGAGCTACTCCAAAATCGTACCATTTTTTCCTGCATTTCAGACTGTCAGATCCAAAATGAGTTTTTATCAATTCCCTATATGAATGAGCCATTTCATTTTATTAATAATCAGGTTCTTAATATGAACTGTTGGTGTTTTTTCTTTTTTTATAGGCTATGGTTTTGACACGAAAGAAATATGTCCATGGTAATAAATCAATAATGGTTCAACTCTTATTTGTGCTTTGTGCAGAATATTCAACAGATGTCAGGAAGATGTGGTCAATTAGCCAGAGGATAATTTCATAAATAAACATGTCCTGTAGGTCTGTTACATATGGGTGCAGGGGCAGCCCAGGCAGAGAGAGGTACAGTGAAAGCCACAGTCTGGCCTGATATTTAACTCTCTGTTTGCAGGCTGGCCTGATGTGTGACTTTGTACCTGGCTGTAAACCCAACTACTGTTAGCACTAGCCTCAATACCGCTAACGCATAACACACATGCCAAAACAAAATCCACCTGTGACCAAATGAATCTCATATGCTGAATATTTTTTCTCATATACAGTGAAATGTGTAATTCCAGTTTTCATCTTTGGAAAATGTTCTTACTTTTTGTGGGAATGACTCTTTTCTGAATAAATGACTGAATAAAAAAGAGAAAATGTTCCAAATATCATTGGTCAACTTTGGGAAGAACAGTATCTGTATAAAACACATTATCTGTACATTTCCTAATAGTGTATTCAAGTTTGGATACACCCCTAGTAAAGTGCAGTATGGTATGGTACATAATGGTATATGGTGTGGTATAGCCAAGAATTAACCAAGGTGCAGGAGAGAAACAGAAGTAAAAATGCTTTTATTGTTAAGACATGATTATCTCGAATTCATGTTGAAATCCCTGTTTTTGTTTGTTTATAGGGGGTTAGATGAGTATGAGATAATTATACGTTGTTTTGGAGGGTTGATGTGATGCCACCCACCTGGCCATATCACAGTGGAGTGCTACCATTGAACTGCAATTAAAAGCAAGGCGGAAAAATCCTTAACAGATTCAGATAAGCGTGAATAAAGGAGCGTGATGCGATGAGTTCCAGCAGAGTACGTACCTGATTCCATTAAAGGGGATTCCCCCTGTGATTCCGCTGCAGTTTGTCAGCTGTTAACGAGGCGCTTTATTAAAAACTCCATCCACTTCACTTAACTGCTTCCGCAAAACAGTTTAACTCCACTTTAATCATATTTTACATTTTAAACAGATGACCTGCACGACAGCTTTTCAAATCTTTCCTTTATTTTTCAGTGAGTGTGTGAGGGGGCACACATTAGAATTGAAACAAAATAATTATAATGAAGTATAAAAATGTGCACATACAAAAATACCCTCTATGGCTCCTATATATGCAGTTAGCAGTCAGATAGTGTGTTAGCGGTAAGACAGTGCAGTTCACAGTCAAACAACGCGGTAGTGGCCAGACAGTGCAATTAGCAGTCAGACAGCACGTTAGCAGTCAGACACTGCAGTTTGCAGTCAGATAGCACGTTAGCGGTTACACAGTGCAGGTAGCAGTCAGACAGCACGTTAGCGGTCAGACAGTGCAGTTAGCAGTCCGACAGCATACATTAGCAGTTAGACAGTGCAGGTAGCAGTCAGATAGCACATTAGCGGTCAGACAGTACAGTTAGGAGACAGACAGCATGTTAGCGGCCAGACTGGGCAGTTAGCAGCCAGACAGCACGTTAGCGGTTATACAATTTAAGTTATCCATCAGACAGCACGTTAGCGGTTAGACAGTGTAGTTAGCCATCAGACAGCACAGTAGTGGTTAGACAGTGCAGTTAGCAGTTAGCAGTCAGACAGCGAGCATTAGTGGTTAGACAGTGCAGTTAGCCATCAGATGGTTCAGAAATTCAGACCATTTTTCTTCCCCAGCTTTGTACAAGCTGGAAATGTATAAGAGAGAAGAGAATTGGGGAGATTTATTGGCCCCCATTGACAGTAACACCCTGGTGAAGTAAGAAGAGAGGGGGGTAAGGAAGCTATGCTTACTCTGTAGAGCACTATGATTTCACTGAATATCGCTATGGGGATGCCATACTGTTGTACACAACATTGCGTGCGATGAGTGAGATATAATGTGAAGGGAGATAAAATAATGAGGGAGTGAGGGACAGAGCAGGGGACATCTGGCTGGCAGAAGTGATGACAGATGGGCTGGATGGAGACAGAAGGTATAGAGAGAGGAGAGACAAAAGCACAACTACACCGGGACAGGGCCCTGGCAGGCCTGTAACAGAAACCCTGGCAGGCCTGTATCAGACACCCTGGCTGGCCTGTATCAGAGACCCTGGCAGACCTGTAACAGAAACCCTGTCAGGCCTGTATCTGAGACCCTGGCAGGCCTGTATCAGAGACCCTGGCAGGCCTGTAACAAAGACACTGTCAGGCCTGTATCTGAGACCCTGTCAGGCCTGTAACTGAGACCCTGGCAGGCCTGTAACAGAGACCCTGGCAGGCCTGTAACAAAGACACTGTCAGGCCTGTATCTGAGACCCTGGCAGGCCTGTAACAGAGACCCTGGCAGGCCTGTAACAAAGACACTGTCAGGCTTGTATCTGAGACCCTGTCAGGCCTGTATCTGAGACCCTGGCAGGCCTGTAACAGAGACCCTGGCAGGCCTGTATCAGAGACCCTGGCAGGCCTGTAACAGAGACCCTGGCAGGCCTATATCAGAGACCCTGGCAGGCCTGTATCAGAGACCCTGGCAGGCCTGTAACAGAGACCCTGGCAGGCCTGTAACAGAGACCCTGGCAGGCCTGTATCAGAGACCCTGGCAGGCCTCACCCTATCAGGACTGTGTCAGAGACCCTGGCAGGCCTGTATCAGAGACCCTGGCAGGCCTCACCCTATCAGGACTGTGTCAGAGACCCTGGCAGGTCTTTAACAGAGACCCTGGTAGGCCTTTTTCAGAGACCCTGGGCCTGGGTAAGTTATCCAGCTAACTCAGCAATCCTGCTACATAGTAAACCCCCCTGTATCAGAGACCCTGTAAATAACAATGTAATAATGATCCTGAGAACAAGTACAGCTAGTGGGGACACTTTCACACAAGAACACATACAGCATATGCACACACACACACACACCCCTCCCGCTATGTGTAAACGACTCACAGTAGCCTATGTCGGGCTGTCTCTTAAGTAATAATGCATGAGGAGATAGAGAGGGTGCTGTACAATAGCAGGCCTGCATGGAGTGCCCCAAGGCACAATTTGTACCCGAAAAAAGACAAAACACAAGCACAAACCCTGCATTCGTCGCCTGGGGTACTAAAACCAGACAAAACGCCAACACAAACCCTGCACCCCATTAGCCCGCGTAGTCTAGCATCCTTTCAGCACAGTGCAGAAAGGGTCTGAATCTTAAAGGACTGCATGCATCTACGGACAGAACATTTCCTGACCGGATATCGTCAGCAGTTTGCTCGATCTTTGCTGAGATTTTTTTTTATTATTATTAATCTCCATTTAAATGTAATGTAGATTTGTTAGACTGTTATCTATCAATAATTATACATTGTTACGGTTACTATTATGGTACTGCCAAAAAAATGCACCACAGCTTTCAAACTACCAACACCATAAGTTTGAGTTCTATATCCACACATTTGAATATACAGTGAATGCAACCTGAAGATTTTAACTATAGATGCATTTGAAATGAGTGCAATCTGATGATGTTTAAATGTTTCATATATTGAATTTCTCTCTCTCAAGGCTGGTGTGACTCAGTGTGTTGGCATTACACATTTCAATCAAAATATCCCCATAAGCGAGTGAGGATTTTATTATTTATGCACCTTATTACTTATTTGTGTTCTTGAAAAATTCTAAATTCTGTGTTCTAAAAATGTGAAGGAATCCGATGAGGAGCTTATCATCACATTTACATTTGTCAAAGTTGGAATGACATCCTAAATTAATTGTGTTCCCTACATGGTGAAAATGACTGAGTCAAAGAGCAGGATGAAGATGGGGGTACTGAAGCCACCTCTCAGATTCCCTGAAACCCTGTCAGACTAATGAGTGCTGGCCCATGTGACAGGGTAGAGGACAGAATGTGAGGGCCAATGAGGAAACAGGAAGCAGGAGCCAATGAAGAAGCAGAAAGTGGGAGCCAATGAGGAAACAGGTAGCAGGGGCCAATGAGAAAACAGGAAGTGGGTGCGGATGAGGAAACAAGCTTTCAAATGAAAAGAGCTGCAGAATGTATCGCACTATTATTGTACAGATGTTCAGTCTTTCCATATCCATATTTCTCAGACGTGTGACATCTCAATATTCTAAATAGTATATAGAGCTCCATCGGCTGTAATACTTGACAAAAATACAAACATATCCTTGCCCTTGGTGTTCAGTAAAGTTCAGTAAATTTAGTACAATATTCACCCTCACCTGAGCATGCCCCATCACCTTAGCACCATTTACACATGCTGCCATTTTATCAGAACTACCTTCCCCCGCACCTTGACCTCACCTCAGTCCCTTTTAAAAGAGTTAATCTGCCCTGGATCTATTCATTTACTCAGTCTGAATTTTCCAAAAACAATATTTATCAAAAACCTTCACCTCCACTAGCTCTGTATCCCTCTCAGGTTGGTGTTGTGCCCATTCCCAGAGGATGACAACTTCATTGTCATTGTATCCTTTCAAAGTGCTAGAGTACAACCAAAATAGCGAAAAATGTGTCACTGTCCAATGAATTATGGTGCTCACTGTATGTGCATATATATGTGTGAGAGCACACGTGTGAGTTTGTGTGTAGAGTACTGTATGTGTGCATGCATGCGTATGTATGTGCACACGCATGTGAGAGTGTGTGTATACGTGTGAGAGAATGAGTGCGTGCACCATGTGCTAAACTCACACAGCTGCATGCTTCCCCAAGGGCAGTGTGAAGTTGGTGAAGGCAGACTGAGCAGCCAGGACGTGATTTCCGCAGTGTGCTGGCGGCCGGCGTAGTGACACAAATCAGACAGTCCTCTGGCCCACTTCCCTCAAAAGATCGGCCAGACTACTGTGGTCAGCCAAAGGCTTTTTTTTGTGTTCTTGAAATATTTGAGCAAAATATCACTTCATGTCACATTTATTTTTTTTTAATCTACATTTATGAAGATTTCAATGGTCTTCAATATGCTGCCCCAAAATAATTTAACATAAAATGAGAGCATATAGATTATAGTATATTCAACAAGTTTACAACCTAATCAGCTGTGCAGATGCCTTTCAACATTATGCAAATATTTCAAAAAATTCTGTTAATGTATAATAACAATTAACTTGTATATACAGTCAAGCTGGAAAGTCTGCACACCCCTTTCACCTTCTCCACGTTTTATTATGTTACAGACTTATACTACAATAGATTGAGTTTATTTTTTGCCTCAAACATTTACACACAATAGCCAATAATGATGAAGTGAAAACAGGTTTTTATAAAATATGCAATTTATTTTACTGACAAAAATAGGTTATTTAGGGGTTACATATCTGTACACACCCTTAGCCTAATACTTGGTTGCTGCACCTTTGGCAGCGATTACAGCTTCAAGGCGTCTTGGGAAAGAAGCTACGAGCTTGGCACACTTGTTTCTGGACATTTTTGCCCATTCCTCTTGGCATATCTTTGCAAGCTCAGTCAGGTTGGATGGGGAGCGTCGGTACACAGCCATTTTCAGCTCTTTCCACAGATGTTCAATTGGATTCAGGTCTGGGCTCTGGCTGGGCCACTCAAGGACATGCACAGACTTTCTCCGAAGCTACTCTTTTGTCCTCTTGGCTGTGTGCTTCGGGTCGTTGTCATGTTGGAAGGTAAACCTTCGCCTCAGTCTGAGGTCCAGAGCGCTCTGGAGCAGGTTTTCTTCAAGGATCTCGGTGTACTTAACTGCATTAATCTTTCCCTCTATCAGGACTAGTCGCCCTGTTCCCGCTGCTGAAAAACATCCCCACATCATGATGCTGCCACCGCCATGCTTCACTGTAGGGATGGTATTAGCCAGGTGATGAGGGGTGCCTGGTTTCCTCCAGATGTGACGCTTGGTATTCAGGCCAAAAAGTTAAATTCTGGTTTCATGAGACCAGAAAATCTTTATTCTCATTGTTTGAGAGTTTTCTAGGTGCCTTTTGGCAAACTCCAAGCGGGCTGCGATGTGCCTTTTACTAAGGAGGGGCTTCCGTCTGGCCACTCTATCATAAAGGCCTGATTGGTGGAGTGCTGCCTGGATGGTTGATCTTCTGAAAGGTTCTCCCATCTCCACAAGGATATGCTGGAGCTCTGTCAGAGTGACCCTCGGGTTTCTGCTCATCTCCCTGGCTAAGGCCCGTCTTCCCCGATTGCTCAGTTTGGCCGGGCGGCCAGGTCTAGGAAGATTCTTGGTGGTTTCAAACTTCTTCCATTTACGAATGATGGTGGCCACTGTGCTCTTTGGGACCTGTAAAGCTACAAAGATTTTTCCGTACCCTTCTCCAGATCTATGCCTTGACACAATCCTGTTTCTGAGGTCTACAGATAATTCCTTTGACCCCATGGCTTGGAGTTTGCTCTGACATGCACTGTCAACTGTGGGACCTTATATAGGCAGGTGTTGGCAATCCCCAATCAATTTAATTTATCACAGGTGGACTCCAATTAAGTTGTAGAAACATCTCAAGCAGTATCAGTGGAAACAAAATGCACCTCAGCTCACTTTTGGGTGTCATATCAAAGGGTGTGCACACTTGTGTACATATTTTACATTTAGATTTTTAATAAATTAGCACAAATGTCTAAAAACCTGTTGTCACTTTGTCATTATGGGCAATTTTGTGTAGAATTTTGAGACAAAAAATGAACTCAATCTATTGTAGAATATGTCTGTAACATAATAAAACGTGGAGAAGGTGAAAGGGGTGTGCAGACTTTCCGGCTTGACTGTATAGCACATTTCATATAGCACCTTTCATACAACAGGCAGCAACCCAAAGTGCTTCACAGTGGGGAAAAAACTGACAAAAAACAAGGTATAATAAAACTGGAAAAAATGGGATAACAATAGAAAAATAAAACACAACAAATCAATATATTTAATACATTTTAAAGCTAGTAAAAGCAAAGCACACATACAAACTAAAATACAATACATCATTTTAAAGCCAACCTAAAGAAGCAAGTTTTCAGAAGGCTCTGTAAAAATGGCTACATTTGGCACCTCTCTGAGCTATCTGGGTAAGCTATTCCATAGTGTGGGGGCATAAAAATAAAAGGAAGCTTCTCCACTTTACTTTTGGAATACATACCAGACTATCACCAGAAGATCTGAGGGAAAGGTTGATACCTATTCGACAGGTCAGATATGAAATCTCGTGCTATGCCAGTCAGTGATTTCAAAACAAGTAAAACATTTTAAAATCAAATCTGAACTTCACAGGCAGCCAATGAAGAGATGAGAGTACAGATATGATGTGTGCTCTAGAATCTTGCAGAGTTGGGGCTGCTCTATATACGTGATCTGACATTTACATCTGACATTCACAAAATCAAGGGTTGGCAACCCTGGTCTTGAGTGCCAGCGAGGTTTCGGGTTGTTGTTCCATCTGAGCTTGATTGCAGGAGTTTGATGGATTATTAAGAGTATGAGCCTGAATATTCACCGCCTGAATGGTGAAACGATCGGTACCTCCAACACATGGCCATTTACATCCAATAAACCTGATAATTAATACAATTATATTGTTCAGTGACTATATAAGGCAAAACTTTAATAGATTGTATTAAATATCATTGTGAACTTTGATAAGATAATGACATATTAATTAATTCTGCTTTTTGCTACATTCTACCCTCTTTCCCCTTCCCCCCACCCTGTCTCTCTCTCTCTCTCTCTTCCCCCCCCCCCCCCCCATCCTATGCTTATATGAGGTACCTTGTGCATTTCATCTGGCTGCAACCTGTTGCTAGGTAACCCTGGGTCACAGCTGCAGGCTGAATAAAACCCTTTTTCTGAAGTTATCAGGGAGATGGGCAGTCATTTATTCGTTTGATATAGACAGGGAGGGCAGGTTTAAGACAGTAGAGGGCCCTGGTCTGTGCATGGCTTGTTTGCAGTTGACAGTGTGCTTCATTTACAGCCGTTCTGTACTGCACAACTGGAGTAATGGACCAGTGGAGCATATCTTTCAGACATATTGCATATATGCATGCATGTTCACTGCACATGCACAGTGAGAGACTTTACTGTCTCATTTACAGACACACGTGCTACTTATTTTACGGATTGCTTTTTTTGTTTCTTTCATCGGTCGTTTGGTTCTTTGGCAATACTGACTAATTCCTGACTAATTGCAGAACAAATGATGATTTATCTGCTTTGAAAGAGACGAAAGTAACGCTTTAATTCAAGCATCATACATGCTGACATATTGCTCCTTCCTACCCACATTTCTAGATAGCTCACTGTTATCTCATAAGTAGGGTCACCAGTTACTGCTGATATCCCTGTTGGTCCAGATTTACATTACTAATAATAAAAAAGTATTATGTTGTATAATATGTTGTACTGAGTATAACAACAAAGGGGAATATTCTACCAACTACAAAATAGGGTGGATAGATGTCATCTATGAGGGGTGGATAGATGTATTCTATGAGGGATGGATAGATGTAATCTATGAGGGGTGGATAGATGTCATCCACGATTTGACAGCTCAAAGATTTCACTAGAAAAACTGGAATTGCAAATTGCACGCATTTCACAATAAGTATGTTATTAGTGGCCATCCATCCATTATCTAACCCGCTTATTCTTGGTCAGGGTCACTGGAGCCATTGAGCAAGAGGCAGGAATACACCCAGGACAGGTTGCCAATCTATCGCAGGGCACACACACCATTCACTCACACACTCATATCTATGGGCAATTTAGAGCCTCCAATTAGCCTAACATGCATGTCTTTAGACTGTAGGAGGAAACCGAAGTATCCAGAGGAAACCGAAACAGACACGGGGAGAACATGCACAGAACTCCGCACAGAAAGGCCCTCGGCCGGGATTCGAACACGGTACCATCTTGCTGTGAGGCGACAGCGCTAACCGCCGCACCACCGTGTCGCCCCGAGGAGGAAATCCCCTCTGCTAAACAGCTTAGAAGTATGTAGGCTACCGTGGAGGGCTCATGAACTGAAACATACAATAATATTGTTAAACAAATGTCACTACAAACACTGGCTCAGCAGTTCGATAACATTCAGAGAAATAGCAGAAAAAATTGACAACATATTACAAGTCTGATGTGCTCCAAAATTAAGTGCATTTCTTTTACCCAGCATGCAAATTCCTTGAGACTGTTAGGGGTTTTAACCCCCAAGCAAGCTTGCACATGTGACAAAACTCCCTCTGGATTTAAGCCTTTGACAAGAACTGTGCTTCCAAACTTGTGAATTAGAAATCATTAGCACAAGAAAAACTGCACCGCAATGGCACCGGGGGAATTCTGAGACAGAGGTGAAAAAATCTTCCCAAATATTGTGCAGACAGTGAAACAACAAACAAAGCAGAGATGTGTCGATTCATATGGACAAGTTTACACCAAGCATCCTCAACCAACGACAGAAGATACTGTTAAAATATTGACCATGATTAAATTGAATCACAAAGGTTATGTCTTACATATTAATGTAATCTATTGAATTTTTTATTAGCCTACTCGTGCTGCAAACCATTCATTACTATGCATAGCCTTCCATTTATCCTATCATTGTGCATGTGATTTAAATGCACTTTATGTGTACAGGCTAATTCCAACAGATTTAAAAAGCAACAATATAGCACAACACTATAAAAATATGCTACTGCCACGTGTCTGTGGTTTTAATAACCACACCAAATGCAACATGCGACAGTGTGGTAACATTGCTGTCAATCATCCATAAGTGGCGTTTGACTTATCAACGTGGATGACTGGATAGGTATAGCACCTACAGTCAAAGAAGGGTTTACTGTCCATGTTAAGGGATGACTGAAATGCAGGTGAGAAAACAGCTTTTGGAAAATCTGGTGACCCTCCTTACTCAGGACATGCATCTTTATCGCCACCGTGTGGTCAAGAATGTGACTGCATCAAAGCAAACAACAAGTCTGCACCGTGCGTTCGTTCGGCACAATGAAATGAAATGATTCGTTTGAATGCATACATTTTACTCTCAAATCATACTCTCACTTTTCTTATGCTTTTATTAATTTTTCTGTTACAAGAAACAAGCATATCAGCTACAATTATGATACAATTAAATCATTATTATTGTGATCTTAATATTTCTCTGGTTTTTGTACAGTTTTGAACTTAAATTTTTTAAAAACATTTTTTATGACCCAATAACATCTCCCATATCTATGAATGTGCATATATACTATTATATATTCCCCTTAGTAGAATTAGAAAATAGTAAAAGTTTTAACCAGTAATGAATCAGATGGTTTTTATTAGAAAGATATATGCAGATCATACTTCAGGAAAGACAGCACGATGATCCAGCAGACAGTGGCGTATTCTTCCTCCAGCCACGTCTGCTACACAAGGCCCCAGTATTGTTGCGCTATGGGCCGCCTAAATGTTTATTTCATTTTCTGTAATGAATCTGTACAAATGCATCCCGTTTTTGCTAATAAAGCAAGCGTGCTTTTGTTAAACGTCTTCCCTAATGTGTGCATGATGAGAATTTTTCAGATGGTTCCTTCAGGCCATTTCTGATCAAAAACAAATGCACCTGCACTTTTTAAATAGCCTTCCCCCCGAGACCTGCGAAAACTGACTCCACGAGCCAGTTATGTGCCATCTGTTCTCATTTTGGTCGTCCAACACATTTTGTTTTGCGCAATTGTTTCGATAATATTATACGGTGTAAATTAATGTTATTGGCTATCAGAAATGATGAGTGATGGCAGAGAATTAATTGATTTTCGCACCAGAAATGGGCTCGCAAGGAAAGCACCCAAAGGAGGCAGAACTACTCTATTTATAAATCACACCTGCTGATGGAGAAACAGAAAATCCCTCTTTGCTCATTTATAAGAATAAGGAAATTCCAAACATGAAATGATATGATGCTCTGTGATTCTAAGATACGCAAATAAACCATACAGAAACCACTGTGTTTAAAGAACTGGAGATAGGAAGAAGTGTATGAAAATTATTAACTTAAAACAGCAAAAGTAACACGCACACGCACACGTACACACACAGTGCAATGCATGATGAATAATGGTATTGCCCCCTCTTGCTTTGCTACAAACCAGATATTGAATGTCCTAAACAAATGTATCTAAATAGAGAAATTGCTTGTTTGTAGTGGCATGCAATAAATAGATTACGGAGCCTCACTTGACATTACAATATGCATCATCCCCTTGGCGCAAATGCCATTATTGTTTTTACAGTATCTATTGGTCTCATTAGTCTCTGTCAGCAGGGATGGGGGTACTGGTGTGTTTATTTAATTTTGTGAGAGTTTGAAACAGCTGGACAGCTGGATTCTCAGCGCTGAACTGCTGTGCCAATAAAACAGGGGCCTTGTTAGTAATGTATGCAATTCACAACAGCGTCTGACAGACAAACAATGGGAATAATCTGTCATAAAGGCGAACGGCAAGCAGTTTCAAACTGACACACAGCAGCCCATACAGGGACACATCTGCTTCTTCTCAGATATCCATATATAACATGTCTGCTTCATTCTGAGAGGATATGAAAGACAAACTACCTCAGAGAGAGAGAGAATATCACAAATTAAATAAATCACCAATCTTCCCTTCTTTTCCACACTCACCCACGCAAGTTAAAAGGCACAACCTAGAAAACAAATGAGCTCATTGTTGTCGGGCGGGAGGGGCGGAGCTAAAAGGTCATCTGACATCACACCAAGATCCACAAAAACAGACAGATAGATCCTTAGGAGGTATCAGTCTCATATGCATAATCAATATGTCTGCTATTATTTACCAGCTGAAAAGCTCAGCACCATATGGAAGATTTATTGATTTACATTTCAGTTTTCACATAAAGGTCTTGTAGTTAGCTATTAAGCTCATTTTCATCCATAGTCCCCTGCAGGCTAAAACTGAAGTGACTGTACTATAACGGATACATAGCTGGGCTTGTAACTATGAGGTCGCAGGTTTGATTGTCAGCTGAAAAACTGCTGTTGTTCCCTTAAGCAAAAGCACTTAACATGAAATGCTTCAGTAAATTATCTACTTGTTTAAATGCAATCTATAACAAAAAAAGGAAGCTGTGTAATTTATGCTGGATAAGTAAGTGTGCCTGATAAATGTAGACGACACTAATAGAATTACTATTATTTTGGGGGTGTAAGGATTTCATGTACAATCAAGTGTGCCTGAAGGCTTCTGTTGCATACGTGATCACTATCATCCTTTGTTGCTCAAATCTGAAAATGATTTCTAGTTTTCTAGTAATTTGCTAGTTATAATTTAAAACAAGGCTATTTTGTTAACAGTGATATAATGGGTGTGAGGTTGTTGTGGGCCGAGTAGCCCACTGAGATTAGAACAAATGTTTTCTGGCTTTTTAAAAACCTACTGTGTCCAAGAGAACAAGCCTTCCTTTAAATTGAAACATTCCCTCTAGAATGACAGTTACAGTGCCAAACATTAAAGATTTACATGAACATGTATTAAACCATATTTTTAAATGACAGCGCATAGTGTGGGCAAATATTTATAAATCTGTACATGAATAAATCAAACATACAAAACAGAGTTACTCCCACTGGGGCAGAGCCCAAGGACAGGTGCAAGAAATGGAGGGAATCCACCTGCTTGTCACCTGGAATTGTACACTCAGCGCAACGCATCGGCAGTTTGCAGTAAGCACCGCCAGCCTTCATTCTATCCCATATCCACCCTCTTTGACTTTAAAGCCAAGCCCACAAGTCACTGTGTAACCACACATAATGGATAGCAATTGTGTAGCAGTTCTAAGGTATCCCTTTCCAAAATGAATCCATAAAAATGATGACACAATGAAACAAAACACAATCTAAAGTTAAGTGGATGATTTGAGTGACAGTCGATGGAGACTATTCTTTTACTGAGGATGGGAGGGACCTGCTAATAGATGGGACATGAGCAGCATGTGATCACACTGGCAGCACTTTTGATTGTCTGTGAATAGGTGGCACTTAAGGGAAGACCGCTCAACAGTAAGACCGTTTTGTTCAGGTCGTGTGAACCTGGTTGATATTTGATTTAGAGAGGTGTGTGACTCGATGTTCTAAAACAACAGTTACTGGACTGAAAGAAATAATAACAACCAAATAAACACATGTAGTTATTTGAACTTTATGAAAATGGTCATTAATCTTTCTTTATGTTAGTCTGACAAACACAAGTTTGGCTGTATTTAACAATTAAATTGTAGATTATGTTATAAATTTTATCACTTGGAAATTAAAAGGCTTAAAGACAATACATTAAACGGTGTCTTCTGGAGTACTGGCTGCATTACTAAAATTGTAATGAGTTTTTTGTTGAATTATTTTATTGTTAATTAAAACAATATTTGTTTTGTGCTTTCATTGTATTGATTGCCAAATTTTCCTAAAAGGCTTAAAATTAATGAACAAGTATCAATATTAAGTAATTCAATAACAATGTTACCTTTCTGTTTGGTTGACAATATTCAATGAATTATACTTTAGATTAGAATATATAAAACCATGGGAATTTATTGAACAATTTGAAAAGATAACAAGATACATGATTTCAGAAAAAAGATCTTATTAGAACATAACTCATTAGCCTGATTAAAAATATAAAAATCAGCTGAAATATGTATTATTTTCAAGATGTATTGACGTCAAAAGGGGATACATGTCCATCCATAGAGTGTGAAGTACTCATAAATTGTCATCTGTTGTGGCCATAACTGATGTTTTCATAATTACATTCAATATGCACGATAAGAAAATGGCACGCATTGAATTTCAACCACACTGAAAACACCATAAATATCTGATCAAAATCTTACATTGTAATATTTGAGAGGGTGTTTGCTCACAGTTGAGAATGTATTATATGCTGCCATCTAGTGTTGTATTGTTGGAAGTTACTGTGGAGCTCTTGTATGTTGGTCCAGTGATTTTGTTTGGGGAAAGGGGAGTGGGGGAAATGCACATTAGGCTAAACAAATTCAACCCAAAAAGCAAATCAGTCATATGTGTAAATATTTATGAGAGTTAGTTTATGCTTACTTGCTGAGTTTAGAACAAACAATGCAGAACTATTAAAAAAAACTGTTACCGAGCACACAGCTCCAGGTATGGCTAGTTGACTACATCTGCAGTCATGCCATAGCATGTCTCTTAGTATCCCGGCATTGTCTGCATGTTAAATGGCATTTTATCTTCAGGTAACTTGTGAGGTAAACCTTGAAGAGTTTTAGCGTCGAACAACATAGACACGTTTTCTTGTTTTGTGCACAATGAAATACAAACTGTTTCTGAAATGTTCAGATTTGGTGGCTTCTCATTCTCACTCTGTTTGGTACGTATAAATGAGGCAACCCCACATGTCCCTTTAATAGAAAACAGTGATCTGCAGGTGACCCCTGACCCGTGTGTGCCTGGGGAGAAACAGGGTTCTGTGGTTGCACAGACTAGTAATCAAGGTGCACACATTTCTTTCCACACAGAGAAGTAGCCGGATAGCGTGTCAAATGCTTCGGAATTCCATGAAATGCCCTCTGTGTAGCTGATCAGTGTCTAAGCTGCCACATCCCTGGCTACACTGCTACAGTAAGCGCTGTTCCCAGACTGTAAAGTGAGAGCAGCTTGAGATCTCTCGAGATCTGACCGTCTGGGTTCCTAGACCAGGAGAGGAGGCACACGTTTCCATGCGCTAAAATGTCTTAAACAGCTGCAGCATGCGCCCCAAGCAGCTGATACATATTAGCAGATGGTAAATGCCAAACTGAAGACACAGCAGGTCAGTGGCCAGGTGGTCAGATCCTGCTAAAGCCATTGGTGCTGCCAGGATACCCTGCTCCAGCAGACCTGAAGGGGGCAGCACTGAGTAATCTCAGTTGGATAATGGACTGCCTTGTTGTCTGGTTGTGATAATCGCAATCTTTGAATTTCCACAGCCTGCAAATGTATGTATTAATATGTTTATTATTCCCCTATCCAATATCACTCACACAAACCCATGATTTCAAGTAGAGAATAGTACCATATGGAATTTTGAGTTACAATTTGAGTTGTGAAACTGCACTGTAAAAATGAGGTCAAGTAAAATAATCAGTACTTTATAACCATATGATTTGACACCATGACTGGACCATACACATTACATGGCTCAAAGTTGTATTTGACAGCCAGTTAATTTATCCTTTCAGCTGCAACGTTGTGAACGATGTTCAGTTTTAAATCAAACGTCGTCCACCATTTGGTTGAGTAGACAGTTAACAACTGAGTGTGAGCTGAACATTGCACTGACTGAAGTTCTACCATTAGAAACTAGGACATGGCCTTATTGCCAGAAACTGTTCTGACAGCTATATTCAAATTATTCTTCATGTATAGGACAGGGTTCTCCCCAAAGAATGTAACAGAGGCGGTACGCCACTCTATTCCCTCTTGTGCCACTGTGTAACCAAAATAGTAGCATGTGTCACACATATCTTCTTGCAGTTCTACTGGCAACGGGCATCTAATTCAGAAAAGTATCATCACTTACTTTATAAGTGGCTGGACAAAATGTCCTCTTTACTTTGGTACGGTACTTTCAGTCTTGCTTTAATGCAGGTGCAGATCTTTTTTTGTGCTGAACTTAAATTCAAAACTCAGAGAACTCCCAGAGGAGCAGGAAATTACTTTAAGGTGGTATGAAAATAAAAAATCGCCTCTGTCCCCCGCCACCCCCCCCCCCTCCTTCCATAACCACTGCTTTGCCCACATGCCTGCTTCACAGAGGGACTGAGCACCCTAGAGAACAAATAAAACAAATTGTATAGTCTTCCTGAACTCTTCCTACTTTTCCTCTCCTCCTCCATAATCCCACCAGTGAGGGAACTATGTCACATTGATAAATCCTCCATTTTTTATCTCAGTTTTCAAACTAAGAGCCTGATTTACTAAGACCTTTAGCGGGTGCAAAACCATTTAGCACACGCAAAAACCAATAACATGACCAATGATTGGTCATGGTATTTGTTTTGCACCAATCATTGGTCATGCTATTGTTTTTGCGTGTGCTCAAAGTTTTGCACCTGCTAATGGTCTTAGTAAATCAGGCCATGGGTGTTTGTTGAACATCATTATTACAGACACAGGCACTGGTACTATAGTGGAGTCCTCAGCTGAAAGTTAGGTGTGTACATGTGCAGCCTGGTACAGACACCTCTGCATTAATAAAGAATGCCTCACTAATGACTTTCACTCTTTTGACGTGAAACACTCGCGCTCTCACGCCAAATAAAAAAAACGCAACTAAAAACAAAGCCACTCCCTGATTAAAACAAATGATCTATCAGCTCGTAGGACAAAGTTAAAAAAAATTCAGCATGGCGAAATGAGATTTGTTCATAAACATAAACATCACAGAGAGACTGTCGATTGGCTTTGACAGTTGATCCCGCCTCCCCAGTCCACGGACGCAATAAATGGCACTCCAGCCAGCTGGCCAAAGTTGCCAACCATGAATGTGCCCCTGACAATGGTTTCCCATTGGCCTACATGTTGTACATGAAAGTAACTAAGTTGCTAAGTCATTATCCCTCAGTGAAATAGGGTGTCCTCCTCTTAAAACGTGTAAAGCCACTTATCCAGATGTGTTTCATTTGAAGACCGACCTGTCGTCATGATAAACTTAAGTAAAGAACTTGGATTTTTTCACTGATACCTGAATATTTAGCACTGTGACTGTAGCTATATGACGTATTTCTTTAGCTACAGAAACTATGGTAAATGAAGAAGGTTTTAATGGTGTGAATAAATCCTATATTGAGTAGCTACCAGTAGGTCGCTTGGGTCTTAACTTCGAGCCAGGACCATTCAATTCCACACACGCAGGTGTTGTGCCGAATCTGACTCCCCCTCGCGTGCACGCGCATGCACTGCATTTATGTTTTTTGCGACTTGCTAATTCTCCTTTCGCGATTTCCAACCAATATCTTCATTCTGTCGGACGATAGATGGACCATTCTGTGTCACTCTCTGTAGCTACGTATAGTTACTCTTTTTCTCATTTTTCTAATTTCTCGATTTTCAAAGCGTTCTGACATAAATTAACAAGCATACTTCTCAAGAACTAATAGCCAACGATTAAAGTGAATAGAATGCATGTAAAGTAGCCTATAGTTTTATAAAAAACAATCGCAGTTTGTCAGCTACAAGCCCTGGGAACACGATTCTTCGTGAAAGTCAATGTAGACATAATATCCAGGGCAGCATTATGCGTAGACTACTTTATTGTTTATAAGACTCCCTGAGGGTGAACAATACAGACCCGGATGTGTAAACAGGGTCATTTTGGTAGATTTAAAATTAAAAATTTTATTTATATATTATCGGTGTCTGCAAATATATTAACATAGTCATATTTCATAAACAATTTAAGGATATGGGGGTCAAATTCTCTATACTACCTCAGTGAAAAAGAAATTCAATATATCAGTGCCAAATGATACATTATCTAAGAAGACACAAATCTTTCGTGGTGTTTATGAGTAAAGTAGATTACATAAACAATAAAGTAGTCTACACATAATGCTGCCTGGATATTATGTATACATTGACATTCACGAAGAATCGTGTTCCCACAGGGCCGGATCATGGTCCTGTGAGGCCCCTGGGCACATTTCTTTTGGAGCCCCCCCCGCTTTGCTATATTGGTGTCTTTCTTGCCTTCCTTCTCGCAAAATCATCCACTAGATCGTCACAATCTAGCTGTCTGACAAGGTCTGACTCTATTGACGTAAGTGACCATCTCTAAGGTGTCCAATTTAGCTGACAGCTGAAAATAGTGCTGCTGTCATCATTATTACTATCAGAGGGTTTTTGAAAGAAGTTGGCAATGAGTGGAACACTCTGAAGCAAAACTGCCTCTCTTGCCTCCTTTTCTTTTTTGGCTTTCCTTTTGGAAGCACCACTATTTCAATGTTTGTGGTCCATTTTAGATCTAGTATGCGATTTATATGAATATATTTTTTCATACTTATTAAATACTTATTAAATAATAATTTATAACCCTAACAAAATAAACCTAAAAACCCTAACCCTTTAAAAAGACTGTTAGAAAATAGCCCTTAGGAGGGATTGTTGAAATAGCCTTTAAAAAGGCTGTTGTTTTAGAAAAAAAGGAAAAGATTCTCCGAATATATTACTGTGGCATACCAAGCAAGAAAAAAGGCATCTGTCTGTGGCTTTTCCTACTAAGAAATGTCTTATATACCTGCCTGACACAGAAAAAATTATGTTGCTTGAAATTCAAAAGATAACTATTTTTTTCTTGGCTGAACAACCAACAAAGGTTTCTGATAAGTCAGTGAAATAACTTGGTGGAGACTATGCACATAGGCCACACCCCATCGATGGGGAGGGGGGAAAAAAACACTATTTGCATGTCAACTTTAGCATGTAGCATTATCTACTTCCGTGGATCTAAAAACAGACGGTCTATGAAAAAAATGAATCTTTAAGTATGGATTGGGTCTTTTATATATGCGTTAATGTGTATGAAAACAATATAGCTTTTGGCATATTTTTTTAATGTTTCACAAAACCGCTAGCTAATGAGCTCTCAATGAGGCCACAGCATCCCATTTTTTGAACTAATGGTAGTTTTGAACTAATAGCATTAATAGTTAGCCAGCTAGTAGCTTTGATTTAAGCATCATGACTATGGCATGCTGTTTTAACATTTATTCAACCCACTGTAGCTAGCTACCCTTTTGTTTTATACCCCTTTCACACAGACGACCCGTGAACAAATGCCTTCTAGTTAAGTTGTGTGCCACCTAACTAGTTAGACAGCTGAGTTTTAGGATGATAGCTAGTTAACTAGCTGGCTTTTTAGTGCAGCTAATTTGGTTGTAAGGGCAGCTAGCTGGCAAAAATGGCAGCTAGCTAAGTCATTTCTGTTAACAAGCTGAATCATATGGGCAGCTAGCTAGGGAAAATGGGCAGCTAGCTAAAATAAAAAGATAGCTAGTTACGGTAAGTTAAATAACAAACGGCTTACGGCTTGCCATAGTATGACGCCCTTCCTGTTATGCAGAAGTAACTGACTTGTTGGTGAATATTGTATCATGTCACAGCATATTGTAGCGTGCCGACCAGTGGCTTAATTAACTTTTACAGACGCACTGTACTCTCCGAGAGGCCCTCGTTTTAAGCATGCATTGTATGTACCAAGGGGCCCAGGTGTTACGGTCGATGTATGCACGATGTAGGGGCCCGGGGGCCCTAGTGGTCAGCTCACGCTTTAAGCACCGAGGGGACTCACATTGTAAGCGCTGCGGGGCCCGGGGGCCCTAGTGGTCAGCTCATGCTTCAAGTGCGGAGGGGCCCAGGGACCCTCACACTGTAGGTGCCGAGGGCCCCTAGTGGTCAGATCACGCTTTAAGCCCCAGGGGCCTAGGGACCCTAGTGGTCAGGTGGTCAGCTCACTCTTCGAATGACAAGGGGCCTGGGGGCCCTCACACTGTATGCGCTGGGGGGCCCTAGTGGTTAGCTTACGTTTTAAACACCAAGGGGTCTGGGGGCCCTCACATTGTAAGCGCGAGGGGTCTGGGGGGCAGTAGTGGTCAGCTCACGTTTTAAACACCAAGGGGTCTGGGGGCCTTCACATTGTAAGCACTGGTGTGTTTGGGGGGCCCTAGTGGTGAGCTCACATTTTAAACACCAAGGGGCCCGGGGGCCCTCACATTGTAAGTGCTGAGGGGTCTGGGGGGCCCTAGTGGTTAGCTCACGCTATAAGCACCCAGGGGCCGAGTGGTCAGCTTGCGCTGTGCGCACTGCGGGCCCTAGCGTTCAACTTCCTTCAGAAGTCTTGGGCCACTCACCATGCGCGGCCTGAGGCTTGGAGGCCCCGGGGCACTGGCCCGGTCCATAATCCAGGTATGAGGGCTTGTAGCTGTCAAACTGCGATTATTTTAACGTTAACGCCGTTTAAAAAACTACTTTACATGCATTTTATCGGCTATGTCGTCTATTGATTCTTCAGAAGTATGCTTGTTAATTTATGTCAGAACGACGATAAATGTCAGAAAATCGAACATTTCAAATGAGAAAAATAGTAACTTTACGTAGCTACAGACAGTGACACAGAATGGTCCATCTATCCTCCGACAGAACGAAGATATTGGTCGGAAATCGCGAAAGTAGAATTAACAAGTCACACAGATCGTAGCGTAATGCAAAGTGGACGCGCGTGCACGCGAGGGGGATTCAAATTCTGGCAGTGAGTCAGATTTTGGCACAACACCTGTTTGTAGCGCGCATGAATAGGAATACTCAGTATTCGGCTATGCCCAGGAGGAGGTAGATCGGCCTGGGCCACCGCTCTTCTTTTATTTCACGTTCCGAAAAGGGCACACTGCCCGCGCGAGCCGCAATTGCTGGAAGGCGTCAGAGCGTCGCCTGCGTGAGGGTGTAAGCAAGAGTTCCAGGAAGATGGCTGCAAAAGCGAGAGCGGTTCTGAATAGGCTGCATAAAAACGTAACTGAAGTGTAAGAGGAGCAGGAGAAACGGAAACCCTAGGAGATTAAAGCACCGCCTACTGTTTCTTCAATAGTCTTGTTTTTTTCCTAAGCACCGCCGACCTGTCTGCTGTGTTGGAAAAATCTATTTCGCCAGCAGCCGGGAAAAATACTGCCAAGCCAACGTTTCCAGGTGAGTTGCGAGCTAAATGACAACACCAATAGCCAATGTGTGGTCGCAAGCACTCACATAGGATTTGTTTGAAGGATAAGTTTCACAAAATGGAGTTAGTTATAGCCGATTGTTAACCGATTACTAGCTATAACTTATTGCTGATTGGGAATTTGGTGACTTTTTAGGTAGATAAAAATAGAACATTTTACTTTTAATGAATCAAGACTCAACTGTCCTGTGAAAAGCTGACTCATTTATCCTGGATAATAGCTATAGCTCAGTGTGGGTAATTTAGCTGATATATCTAGCCTCCTAGTTAGTTAATTTATCGTGTTAGTTAGGGAATTGTAAACCGACGTCCAACATGACAAAATAATGTTGATTAATAAATATCGGTATTGCTTCTGTCAGGCTAGGTAGCCTAACGATACATATAGCCTATTGGCATATTTGCAACATTTATCATCTGTCGAGCAAAGCTTAGGCTACTCAAGCAGCTCTCTATTCATGGCTGGTAGCCTATGTCACAACTTTGCCTCTGAGTCACCGTTATGCTAAGGCTACCTACTGTTTAAAACTTAAACTATTTTCCGAGGAGGTAGCCAGTTAAAGTCATAAGCGCTCCAAGTATATAGAGTTCAGCGGCTCAAAGGGGCGAAAGCCGACCTTAAGTGTTGCGACATACAAACGGCCACATTTTACGACCATCTCAGGTCCTGTATTGATTGTGTGGTCAGTGATGTCTTGATACATTTCATCAATAGCTTAGGCATTGTCGTTTGCGAAATTAATGTTTTTCTACGCGGCTTCATTCCTCAGTCTTTCTAAAGAAATTGTCTATATTTGTTTATTTATTATACACCACACTACTGCTAGTAAAACGTTATTATCCTATAGTATTTTATTGGTGTACAAACAGTCGTACTTTGACCATTAACATGGGATATTAAATAAAAGAAGGATAAGCTAGTCCGTAGGACATAAGGCAAAATCTAAATGCATTATCTGTAGGCGAGTCAGCGCTTCCTTCTCTGTCAGTATCGCACTCATTCGCGTCCCATTTTGACTTGCGATGCGGGGCGCAGTGTTTAATGTAAACATAGTTTTTCAAGATCTAACCATAACTGGTTCACCGAGTATGTAAATAAGTCTACCCGTAGTTAAAATGACAGTTACTTGGAGCACGTATGACATATTTAAACGAGAAAGTAGGCTACGCCATAATCAAAGGGCACAGTGTGAATGTTCAATGAACCCATAGCAAGAACCAGATACATTTCATGACGTCAGTTTTCAGGTGCCAAGTGAGTGAGGGCTTGTATTGAAAAATTTATTTGATTGGGGTTGTGGTTTTTCCATTACTTATAATGCATATTAACTATATGGTAATCACTTTCTGGAGGAAGGAAGTTTGAATATGTAAATCCCGTAATGACAGTGTGTTATGGTGTGATGTTAGGGAGGTGCATGCTTGTTTGTAGGTCAACTCAGATCAAAGTCCACCCTCTCCCCAATGCTCACATGTTAAAGGTTACTCTTTATAATAATAATAAGAATAATAAGAATAACAACAACAATAATAAAGTATTGAATATACAGTACAGGTGCAGCTCAAAAAATGAGAATATCGTGAAAAAGTTCAATATTTTTTGTCACTCATTTCAGAAAGTGAAACTCATATTATATAGATGCATTACACATAGTTAAATATTTCAAGACTTTATTTCTTGTAATTTTGATGATTATGGCTTACAGCTAATGAAACCCAAAATTCAGTGTCTCAGAAAATTAGAATATTTTGCTTTAACATATTTTTAAAGTATCATATTTAATATTTGGTCGCATATCCTTTGCATGCTGTTACTTCCTGAAGTCTGTGACCAATCAACATCAAAAGACTCTCGATATCTTATTCTCAGGTACTGTTACAAGCGATACTATAACCTCTCTGCATTTGAACTGATCTCTATGGGAATTGGGGGGTGAGACTAGATTCAGCTGTAAATTACACTGGTACAGTATGGAACACATGGCTGGCTAAATGGCTGTAAGTCATCAAGGGTCTGAGCTATCGAACGAGCCCCAAACCATCACTCTGTTGCCAGATATGGAGTAGATGTGGATGGATCACTGCAAGGGTTATTTCTCCTGACTCATTTTCATATAGAACTCTATGGGGTAAAAAGTCAGGAGAAATAACCCGTAAAGGGATCCATCCATAATCATCAAAATTACAAGAAATAAAGGCTTGAAATATTTAACTATGTGTAATGAATCTATATAATATATGAGTTTCACTTTCTGAAATGAGTGACGAAAAAATATTGAACTTTTTCACGATATTCTAATTTTTTGTGCTGCACCTGTATATATAGAATCTTTTTATCATTATATGAAAGTTATAAGTTAACCAGCCACCATGAACCTAGCCTTTCTGAAGAGCTGTGGCTGGACTTTGGCCTTTAATTCCTGCTTGCAACAGAAGAATGTGGCTGTTGAATGAAAGCTTTGTTTAAGTTAACCTTTGTCCTTTACCTGCCAGTCTATGTTCCTGCTTAATGTGTCTGAGTTACAGTTGTCCCATTGCACCACTGAAGGGCAGGTTGTTTTTACCTTTTAAGAAGCAGACCTACAATCCCATTGCTGGCTTTCATTTTTATATGATTAAAAGTTGAATTCACGTTTGCATCTCTACAAGTTATAACTTCTCCTTTAGAGAGGCGAAACACTCTTTTGGTGACTTTTACACTTGCAAGGAAAATATATTTCTCTTCTTGTAGTCTCATCACATTTTGCCACAAAAACTTTATAAGGACATATGCTGAACACAAAAATACATACTACTCATAACTGTGTGATATTGTGATCTCCTCACACCTGTGTGTGATATTGTGTTGTTACTGTAGCTGTAATGCAGTGATATATTACTGTAGCTGTAATGCAGTGTGCTGTTACTGTAGCTGTAATGCAGTGTATGTTATTGTAGCCGTAATGCAGTGTGCTGTTACTCTAGCTGTAATGCAGTGCGCTGTTACTGTAGCTGTAATGCAGTGTGCTGTTACTGTAGCTGTAATGCAGTGTGCTGTTACTGTAGCTGTAATGCAGTGTGCTGTTACTGTAGCTGTAATGCGGTGTATGTTATTGTAGCCGTAATGCAGTGTGCTGTTACTCTAGCTGTAATGCAGTGTGCTATTACTGTAGCTGTAATGATCAGTGTGCTGTTACTGTAGCTGTAATGCAGTGTGCTGTTACTGTAGCCGTAATGCAGTGTGCTGTTACTGTAGCTGTAATGCAGTGTGCTGTTACTGTAGCTGTAATGCAGTGTGCTGTTACTGTAGCTGTAATGCGGTGTATGTTATTGTAGCCGTAATGCAGTGTGCTGTTACTCTAGCTGTAATGCAGTGTGCTATTACTGTAGCTGTAATGATCAGTGTGCTGTTACTGTAGCTGTAATGCAGTGTGCTGTTACTGTAGCTGTAATGCAGTGTACGTTACTGTAGCTGTAATGCAGTGTATGTTACTGTAGGTGTAATGCAATGTCCGTTACTGCAGCTGTAATGCAGTGTATGTTACTGTAGCTGTAATACAGTGTATCTTACTGTAGCTGTAATACAGTGTGCCGTTACTGTAGCTGTAATGCAGTGTATCTTACTGTAGCTGTAATGCAGTGTGCTGTCACTGTAGCTGTAATACAGTGTGCTGTTACTGTAGCTGTAATCAATGAGCTGTTACTGTAGCTGTAATCAATGAGCTGTTACTGTAGCTGTAATACAGTGTATGTTACTGTGCTTGTTGTTTGCAGAGTGCTGGGACCTCTGGGTATGGCGTAGGGACAGCAACAGGCTGGATGAGTCCAGTGGACACTGAACTGACGGTCTGTGAGCACCAGAGGAGTGACATCAAGAGAGAGGGAGTGACCACAGAGGGCCGCCCACCAGAGAGGCCTGTTTTATCCCCCCACAATCCACCCCCCCCCCTTTCCTGGTTTCCCCAATTTCAGCACCCCCCTTCCCCCACTCCCCTCTTTCATCCATGTACCTCTGCCCCCTCCTCCATTCCTCCTGCCCCTGTGAACTTTCACCCTGGCAGACAGGATGAGCTGGTTGAGCCGGCTGACCCCTCGGAGCCGAGCCAATCGAAACACTGCCCCCAGCAGCCCTGTCATTGCCGACCCAGAGACTTGCCTCATAGTGTTCCAGAACCACTGGAGACAGGTATGCACACACACACACGCTTGTACACACACTTGCACACACACATATACGCACACACACAAGCGCACGCATGCGCACACACAAGCGCACGCATGCGCACACACAAGCACACATGCACTCACACACACACTCACACACTCACACACTCACACACACACACACACACACACACACACACACACACACACAATTTTCCCCTTGACTTTATTTGAACCCATGATCGTCTGTTTTTGCATTCGACTTGAGTTGTCCCTCCTTCCGCCCTCCCTCCCTCCTCCCTCTCTCTGCTTTCACATTTTCACCCCCTTTCTGGCCCCCCCCCCCCCCCCCCTCCCTCTCCAGGTTTCCTGGGTGTTGGAGCAGCAGAACTGCAGGGGGTCTGGTGTAGGGGATGACCTCACTGCCGTGCAGAATCACACGGATCAGATGATGTGCTTGCTGGCGGAGGAGCGGCGCCCTGGGGGCGGGGCCGCCGCTGGCCCCATCTTGGAGCTGGTTCTGAAGGAGAACGTTCTGGACCGGCTGCTGCAGTGGCACCTGCACCGCGGCCTGTCCCCCGACAGCCAGAGGACGCTGCTCAAGCTGTTTGAGGTTCTGATAGGCCAATGCCAGCAGCCCCTGCTCCAGCACGAGCCCGTGCTGCAGCCTGTGCTGTGCCTGCTGGCCACCTGCGCTGACCCTGTGCTGGGCTGCCTGCCGGCCCTGGAGGGTAGCCTGGTGCTGCTGCTCAACCAGGTGTGCGTGTGCATGGCCCAACAGCCAGGGGTACTGGAGCTGCTGCTTCATGCCACGCCGCTCCATGCCCCTCAGGGCCCCTCCCCTCAGCTCATCTTCTCCCTGCTGGTGCCCTTCATCCACCGCGAGGGTGCCACCGGCCAGCAGGCCCGCGACGCCCTGCTGCTCGTCATGGCAACCTCCGCCAGCAACCAGGCCGTGGCACGTTACATCACCGAGAACTCCTTCTTCTGCCAGGTGAGCTGGGATATGGCGGGGCTGGGCGGGGCCAGGTAATTTGCAGCATCGCTCCAGTGAGGAGATTTATTCTCTAAATCTAGATAGGCAAGTAGGTAGTATATTAGATAACTTCAGTATTTCTTCCAGATCTTTCTTCACGGTTTTTGTGTCTCAGCATGATTGAACTGCATCTTATGTGTGATCTCTGACTCACTAAGCCCATCCTTAAAGTTATGTCAGCTGTATTTACTTGGAGAAATCTGAAAGGGTGTGGCTGTTTTCCCAGGGTGTGTGTCAGTTTGGCCAAGAGTGCTGTGTAACAGTTAAATAGGCCCATATATGGTCTTTCTTACCCTGCATGTTCTGGCGCCCATAAGCAGAGGAACTGAAATAAGTAGCGCTAACACTGAGTCGCTTGTGCTTGCTAATAAATCAATACTGCTAATGCAGTGTGGCTCCGGCTAGCTAATATAGCCATACTGCTAATACAGAGCACCTCCTCTTTGCTAATTTACCTGTTCTGCTCGTGTTAGTTAATAAATGCAGAGCTAGCTAACATACACATAGTGCTAATACACAGGCTCCTGCTTGCTGCTTTGCTTGTACTGCAAATACAGAGGGGTATTCATGCTAGGTAATATACCCACGCAGCTAATTCATATCAGTTCATGCTAAATAATTAATGCTGCTAATACGGAGTGGCCCATGCTAGCTAATATGGTCATACTGCTAATGCAGAGCTAGCTAACATACACATAGTGCTAATGCACAGGCTCCTGCTTGCTGATTTGCTCGTACTGCAAATACAGAGGGGTATTCATGCTAGGTAATATACCCACGCAGCTAATTCATATCCGTTCATGCTAAATAATTCATTAATACTGCTAATACAGAGGACGTCCTGTGATCCGCTCTCTTGCCGCCCGACGCCCAGATTCTGGCAGCGGGCCTGAGTGCGCTGTACTCGTCTCTGCCGCGCAAGCTGGACGTGCGAGACGACGACTGGCACGCGCTGCGTCACGAGGACTGGGCGGGCGTGTCCTCGCTGGCGCTCTTCATGAACTCTCTGGAGTTCTGTAACGCTGTGGTGCAGGTGTCCCACCCCCTGGTGTGCGGCCAGCTGCTCGACTTCATCCACAGCGGCTTCCTGGAGCCTGTCATCGGCCCCGCTCTGCACAAGGTCCGTCCCTCCCCTACAAAGCCGCTCGGTTAAACCCCCCCACCCCCGTATCTACCTCAAACTACTCATCTACCCCCATTGTCATATCTGCTCTGAGCCGCCCTAATTCTTTTATCTACCTACCTCCACTATCTGTACATTATCACCTGTGTACTTGTGTACAAAGTTCGGTAACACTTTGCATTAAGCTGCACCTATACCTGTGCAGTTGTATTGTAACTCATTTGGAAACAAGAGGTTATTACTGAGTAACTCCAACGTAGGTAGCATGGAACAACAGTTAGCGGTATTCATAATTACACATGTAAATATTTTGACATATTTTATTTACACTCATAGGCCACATATTCATGATACACAACAAGTAAACCTTGCCTGTTAAATTCACCATGTGTCTTGATGATATAGAATGATTTAATTTTAGCAGGAGAGATGGAACAGGGCTGGCCTTGTTTCACATGTGTAATTAAGAATACCACTAACTGCTGTTCCATGTTACCTACTTTAGAGTTACTCAGTAATAACCTCTTGTTACCAAATTGGTTACAATTTAACTACACAGGTATAGATGGAACTTAATGTAAAGTGTTACCCAAAGTTCCATATGTACAGCGATACTCCATCACACTGTCTCACTTTCTCTATCACATTCTCCCTCTATTTACAATTGAACACTGTCTTCTTTACTCTTCTCCTTTTATGCCCTTCATGCTTTTACCTCTCTCTTTCCCTGTTTCACTTCCTCTCTCTCTCTCTCTCTCTCTCTCTCCAGTCCTCGGTGGAGGAGATGATAGCCAGCACGGCATACCTGGACCTGTTCCTGCGTAGTGTCACAGAAACTGACCTGCTCAAAACCTTCCTGCGCTTCGTCCTGCTGGATCGCCATGACAACGACACCATCCTCGACTCGCTGCTCACCCGCATCAGCAGCAACTCCCGGGTCAGAGAGGGGTGGGGTTATATAAAATGAGGGAGGGGCCATATGAGATGGGAAGCAGAGGGGATTGGTCCTCAGGCTTGTGACCAGGCAGAGTCAGCGCAGCTGTACAATTAGACCAGAATTTATCAGTAAAAAAACAAAACTGTGTAAACAAGTTATAGCATTTATAAGATGTGTTAATATTTGTACTGTTTCTGTCTCTGTGCATGAGGAAATTAATTGTTCCATCTAAAGGTAGAGAGAGGAGGTGGGAATATGGGGGAGTGAGGAAGAGGGATAGAGAGTGAGCGAGAGAATAATGAGGATGTGGGAGTGAGAGAATTGAAGTTGTAGAGAGGAAGCAAGAGTTACCAATTACCTGCACTGACCCATACACTCTGACAGATTAAAATAATCTCCCACTCTTCTGCCTGTGTTAAATCCTTCCCTGCCACTGCATGCGTTTCCAAATGCTTCATCAGCTTCCACAAACAGAGAGTAACCAAAAACCACAGTACCTTTATATGGGCCACATTAAACCTATAACCAATCAGTTTTTCAGTGAAGAGTATATTTGTTGTTGAGTATATATAAGTGTTGCCGTACCTTACAATATTCTGAGATTAGACAGGGCAGTAATGAACCACCTTTGTGACCGAGGTCCCAAGAGCTGTATTGGGTAACCAGATAAAAGAAAAAAAACTATGCAGAAAGACAATCTTAACCACAGCTTGTTATGCCATTTGGAATGTGAAAAAAACTCTTTGATTGAATATTAATTCATAGCAGGCGGCTGCTGTTTTTAAAAAATTTACCAAAACTTTTGATTATGACTAATGACATTACATTGTCATAACATTTTTTTTGTTAAGTTTTGTGTAACGGCCATATATACAGTGGTGCTTGAAAGTATTCATACCCTTTCACATTTTGCACACTTTATTGTGTTGTAGATTTAATTTGAAATGGATAAAATTGCCCTTTTTGCCCATCAATCTACACTCAATAACCCATAATGACAATGTGAAAACATGTTTTTAGAAATTTTTTCAAATGTATTAAAAATCAAAAACTGAAATTTCATATGCATACATATTCATACCCTTTGCTTTAATGTATCATATTTCATATTTGGTTGCATATCTTTTGCATGCTGTTACTTCCTGATCTCTATGGAAATTGGGGGGTTAGACGAGATTCAGCTGCAAATTACAGTGGTACAGTATGGAACACATGAATGGCAAAATGGCTGTAAGTCATCAAGGGTCTAAGGCAGGCGTGTCAAACTCCAGTCCTGGAGGGCCGAAGTGTCTGCTGGTTTTCGATGTGTTTCAACATGAGTGATTCGTTTAAATCATTGATTGGCTAAGAATCCACACACTTTTTCCCAAGGCTTTAATTGGCTGCTGATTGAAAGGAAACCACAAATACCTGCAGACACCGCGGCCCTCCAGGACTGGAGTTTGACACCCCTGGTCTAAGGTATCAAACGAGCCCCAAACCATCACTCTACGACCAGATATGGAGTAGATGTGGATGGATCACTTTAAGCGTTCTAAAGAAAAATGAGTCCGGAGAAATAACCCTTGCAGTGATCCATCCATATCTACTCCATATCTGGCAACAGTGTGATGGTTTGGGGCTCGTTCGATAGCTCAGACCCTTGATGACTTACAGCCATTTAGCCAGCCATGTGTTCCATACTGTACCAGTGTAATTTACAGCTGAATCTAGTCTCACCCCCCAATTCCCATAGATGTCCATTCAAATGCAGAGAGGTTATACTATCGCTTGTATCAATACCTGAAAATAAAATATCGAGAGTCTTTTGATATTGAAGGGTCACAGACTTCAGGAAGTAACAGCATGCGAAGGATATGCGACCAAATATTAAATATGATACTTTAAAAATACATTAAAGAAAAGGGTATGAATACGTATTCACATGATAAATTTTAGTTTTTGATGTTTAATACATTAGCAAAAATTTCTAAAAACATTTTTTTCACTTTGTCATTAAGGGTTATTGAGTGTAGATTGATGGGCAAAAATTTTATGGGCAATTATTTATTTATTTTTTCATGGGCAATTTTATCCATTTAAAATTAAATCTACAATACAATAAAGTGTGCAAAAAGTGAAGGGGTATGAATACTTTTGAGCACCTTAATAATTGTGTTTGTCCACAGCTGTGCATGGTGTCGCTCAGTCTGTTTCGAACTCTGCTGTCCCTCAACTGTGAAGACCTCGTGCTGCAGCTCATTCTCAGGTTAGTACTGTATGGTACCAGCAGCTCATTCTCAGGTTAGTACTGTATGGTACCAGCAGCTCATTCTCAGGTTAGTACTGTATGGTACCAGCAGCTCATTCTCAGGTTAGTACTATATGGTACCAGCAGCTCAGGTTCTCAGGTTAGTCAGTTATCGGGTCAATGCTGTATGGTACCTGCAGCTGGTTATCGGGTCAGTGCTGTATGTTAACTGGGTTGCACCTCATTCACACTACGTAGACATTACTGTCACTAAGGGGAATGCACTTGTGCACCCGCATAGTTAACTGTTCAAATGACTGAGGATAACCACCCACAGAAACAAACGGCAAAGGAGAGCATAGCTTCACAGAGAAAGCCATGCCGTGTCTGTTTTGAGTCTCTTCTGAGCGCTGTTCCTGTGTTGCAGGTACCTTCTGCCCTGTACTCATGTCATGCTGAGCCAGAGGCCTGCCGTCAGGGAGACAGACATGTACGGCAAGTCAGCAGACAAGTTCCTCTCCCTCATTCCTGAGTGTTGTCGCCTAGACACAGCGCCCCCTTGTGACCTGGAGGACGATGATGCACAGTGGGGGAGAGGTGAGGAACTGGCGAGTGTTTGGGCCATTATTCCCACCAATAAGCTAGTGTAGAGTAAAAGTTCTGCTGACAGCTCTGCATTTGTAGCCTGCTATTCTATTGGAATGTGCTGCAGGACTAGGTGCTCTAGATGAACAAATATTGAGGCCATTTCTAGGTAGAAAGAGATCAGCTGTATTGTTTGGTGCAGTTCAGTAAATTATTGCATTACCTGCATAGTTGAGAGGAGATCATTCTGACCAAATTCTGAAAGGCTTGAACAGAAATGTGTTGTGCAGCGCGTGCTACGCTAGAAAGGAGTCAAAGTGTTTTGCACAAAGAGAATTTTCACAATACAAGAGGCACCATCTGGAAAGCTATTTATTTATTTATTTATTTCATGCCTTCCCATCCTGTCTTCCCTGTGCTATGTTGTGTAGCCCAAGAAGGCCCAAGTATGGAGTCCACTGTACCCCCCAAACCCAGCACCCAGTCCCACCTGGCTCTGTTCATGCGTCAACTGGGCAATGGCCCCGACCGGACCTCGGCACGCCCCCGAAGGGACTCCAGCCCCTTTACCACGGACAGCCACCTGCAGTGGGCTCCTGAGGCCGCTAAAGGCCTGGAGTGGGAGGGGCAGTACCTGGCGTACTTGCGGGACGCTCGTAAAGGGATCGAGCTCTGCTCCTGGGGCTGCAAGGACTGGTCCGCCCCTTACGATGGTGAAAACCCCTCCCCCAACTCCGCCCCTCCGCCCCCTCTTCCACCCACTGCCATTCCTGCTCTCATCATGGTCCCTGAGCATTTCTCCCTCCACCCGGTTGCGGTCAGCACCCCACCTCCCATTGCTCCGTCCGCGGCTCCCATCCCTACTGCGCCCTCAGATTCCGGCCAGCAGGGGGCGATGGCGTTTAGCCCACAGCGTAGCAGCTCTGACCAGGATGGCGGCGAATGGAACGTCACCATCGACAAAAAATTAGTGTCGCACGCCAGCAAACGTAGCCTGCAGCAGCTAGCGCCTGTCAAACATGAGGCCCTGCCCCCTCCCCCAGCTTCTACCGCCCAAATGCCCCTCCCCTTTGCCAGCTCCCCACAGCACGCCCTATGCAATGGGGTGGGGCTGGGGGAGGAGGTCCCGCACAGCCAAGATGAGGGAATGGAGGAGAAGAAGCTAAAGAAGGAACTGAGTGATGGCTGCTCTCCTGCCGACGAGGGGCACAACTGGGCGACAGGAGGCCCCCCAGAATCCTGCCAAGCTGTCAGCAGTGTGCTGTCTCAGGGGTCTGACAGCCAATCAACACTGTCGCCACAAACAACGTCTTCGGTACAGGAGATGAACTCCAGCAAGATCCTGGAGCCCGCCCCCACCCAATGTTCCGCCCATACCCCAGAACCCATTCCTGTTCCCATCCAAAACCCTGCCCATACCCCAGAACCCATTCCTGTTCTCACCCAAAGTCCTGCCCATACCCCAGGACCCGTTCCTGCCCCTGCCCAAAGCTCCACCCATACCCCAGGACCCGTTCCTGCTCCTGACCAAAGCTCCACCCATACCCCAGGCCCCGTTCCTGCTCCTGACCAAAGCTCCACCCATACCCCAGGCCCCGTTCCTGCTCCTGACCAAAGCTCCACCCATACCCCAGGCCCCGTTCCTGCCCCTGCCCAAAGCTCCACCCATACCCCAGGCCCCGTTCCTGCTCCTGACCAAAGCTCCACCCATACCCCAGGCCCCGTTCCTGCTCCTGACCAAAGCTCCGCCCATACCCCAGGCCCCGTTCCTGCCCCTGCCCAACGCACCCCCCATACCCCAGGACCCGTTCCTGCTCCTGACCAAAGCTCCACCCATACCCCAGGCCCCGTTCCTGCTCCTGACCAAAGCTCCACCCATACCCCAGGCCCCATTCCTGCCCCTGCCCCTGCCCATACCCCAAGCCCAGTTCCTGCCCCTGACCAAAGCTCCGCCCATACCCCAGGCCCCGTTCCTGCCCCTGCCCAAACCCCCACCTATACCCCAGACCCAGTTCCTGCCCCTGACCAAAGCTCCGCCCATACCCCAGGCCCCGTTCCTGCCCCTGCCCAAAGCTCCGCCCATACCCCAGGCCCCGTTCCTGCCCCTGCCCAAATCCCCGCCCATACCCCAGGCCCAGTTCCTGCCCCTGACCACAGCTCCGCCTATACCCCAGGCCCCGTTCCTGCCCCTGCCCAAACCCCCGCCCATACCCTAGGCCCTGTTCCTGCCCCTGACCAAAGTTCCGCCCATACCCCAGGCCCCATTCCTGCCAAAAGCTCCGCCCATACCCCAGGCCTTGTTCCTGCCACTGCCCAAAACTACGCCCATACCCCAGGCCTCGTTTCTGCCTCTGCCCAAAGCTTCATCCATACCTCAGGCCCTGTTCCTGTCCCTGCCCAAAGCTCCGCTTGTACCCCAGGCTCTGTTCCTGTCCCCACCCCTGGCACCAGGCCTCAGTTGGCCCCACCGATGAGCCAGGGGCTAGAGTCGGTGGAGAGCCTTATCAGGGAGCTCATGGAGCGGACGCCTATTGCGCTGCAGAGTGGGGACTCTGGAGGTCAGGGGATTAGCATTGAGGCCTTCCACCAGGAGCTGCAGGAGCTAGAGGACTGGGTTCGGCCACACAGGGAGCACCCCCAAGACCCCGCCCCTGGCCCCGTCCCCGCTTCTGCTGGGCCTGAAGATGAACCAGCCCCCATAGCCCTCGACTCTGAAGCAAAACCAGAGGACTCAGCTAAGGAAGCGTTCAGCTCTGCTCACTCTCTCAGACCACCCCTCTGCCAGCCGTACACAGGTCAGCACTCATATTTCTGTATTTACTCATGTTCTGTATTTCACTCTCTCTGCCTGTGGTTTCTGCATCGTTCCCTCCCTTCCTCTCCTCGTGGGCCCCTTCACGGCGGTTGTTTTTCTCCATCCCTCCCATTGCAGGCCTCTTCATGGTGGTTGTGTTTCTCCCTCCCATTGCAGGCCCCTTGATGGCGGTTCTCTTTGCGAAGCTGGAGTGCATGCTGCAGAACTCCTTGTACGTAAACGTCCTGCTGACTGGCATCCTGGCCAAGCTGGCCTGCTACCCCCAGCCCCTGCTCCGGTCCTTCCTCCTCAACACCAACATGGTCTTCCAGCCCAGCGTCAAATCGCTCGTGCAGGTATGCGACCCGTCTCTCAGTCTTCTCTCTCTCTCCCCTCACTTTCTCTCTTTCTCTCCGCTTCTCTCCCCTCGCTCTACTGCTTACTCCCTCCTCTCTCTCCTGCTCCTCCCTGCTCTCTCCTCCTCCTCCACAGCTCTGGTCTCTCCTGGTCCTCCTTTGGTGCAGGGTTTGTTATGGTGTAGAGAGCAGCAGCTATGGTTCACGTCTGGGTTTGTCCCCTCTGCTACAGTAACTGTGTAAAAGCACTAAACACGCCACAGAAAGGTCTCTTTCAGTATTACATACGTTTACACTGTACCTCATCGCCATTACAGATGCATGTGTCTGTGACTGGGTGCTGAACACCCAGCTTTCCTGTCTCAATCGCTCTCTCTTATGCTTAGGATCTGGATCAGGATATAACTGGATTGAGGACTTAGTGCTGAATCCCTCTCTTATGCTAAGGTTTTGTATGAGTGCATATCTGGACCAAGGCATTTGTGCCGAATCTCTCTCGTGCTCAGGTTCTGGGATCAGTGAAGACCCGGATCGAGGTTTTTGCCGCCACTCAGGAGAACTTCCCAGCCATGCTGAGGAAGGCGCGGCAGTACCTGGTGGCCCGGGGAAAACTGGACTGGGCCGACCCGCTGGGCCTGAGCGTGCACAACCTGCGCCGGTCTGACTCACTGGGTGAGTCTGCGGGTGTGGAGTCTCTCCAGAGAGGGCCGCTGAGCTTTCCGTCACCTCAGAAGCCTGCTGTTGGGGTGTCAGTTTTTATTTCTTAATCCATAGATTTGCTAGCTGGCTTGCTCAGTTTGCAATATACCTTTATATTGCTTTCTAGTGAATTATATTAGCAATATAGCGTCCTAGTTGCTAGCAGTGTTGGCAATATAGGAAAAATCTTAATGCCTGAAGTGAACAGGCTCTGTTGTGTTCATAGCAAGTGCAGGTTTTACATGAGTAGACATGTATGCGTGTGTGTGTGTTTGTTTGTTTGTTTGTAACTGTGTGTGTGTGTGTATTTGTAACTGCGTGTGTGTTCGTATGTTTTCAGTGAAGAGCAGGAAGACGTCCCTGGGGAATTTGATCCTCCGGCACACTCAGAGCCCCACGCGTGCACGGCAGGCAGCCCAGCAGGCCCTGGCTAACGTTCAGGGCGGCGCCCTGGGGCAGGCGGAGGCACTGCGGGTGAAGAACGCCGTGTACAGCGCTGTGGTCTTCTCCGAGTTCCTGAAGGAGCTGGCTGCTCTGGCGCAGGAACATGCCGTTGCAATGCCTTTCCCCCCCAGCCAGGGGGTGGAAGAGTGACCCACGCATGTGTGAGAGGCCAATAGGGGGAGTGGATGGATCTTTTTTTGGACAGATGTATAAGCGGTTGCTGTGGGATTATTGCACGTGTAATGTGAAGGGAACCACAGTCATTTTGTTTGGTAAAATATTTTTAAATAGGCTTCTGATCCAGGCCTGGTATACACACTCACACTCACACTCACACTCACACACACACACACTCCTGAAGCCCCCTCTCAGAAGCAGAAGGGCACTACTCAGCTGTAGTCTGTACTGGCTTAACTGTAAAAACACACAAATCCGCAGCTGTATCATCAACCCACAGTTTCTACAGAACCAGTGGGGGCTCTGTGACTATTACCCACTATGACCCCCAAGCCTTGGAGGCAGATGTGAAAACGGCCAATGGTGACATCACATTGGACCCAGAGAAGCAGCCGTACTGGATAAAGAGACACCCGAGGAACCAGCCAATCAGGGTTGACCATCTCAAAGAGCAGACACATTTTTAACCAATCAGCACTGCTGTGAAGAAAAAGGAGCCATGGGAAAGGGGGAGGGGTTTTCTCGTATACTCATCACTTGTGCTTTTTTATGTCTGCATTTGGATTATGTTTGGCTTTTTATTGTGTTATTGTCTAAAAACAATAGTTTTATCTTTAAATATGGTGTTTTAATACATATCTGCATGGAGATACCAGATGCCCACTGTCTAATAGACACTGTGGTCTTCTGCAGTGTAATAACAGTATAACCTGTAGCCTGTTTGTCGGGGACTGTTGATCATACAGAAAAGTTGCAAAGCTTTACAGAACTTTTTTTAAATCTCACGATTCTGGCTCTCCTCAGGTATATTACTCAGTTATTGTTCCTGTTCTTGGGCATCAGAGAGCCTGTTAGTTTGTAGAGAAGGACGTGGCGTTTGGTCTTTTGCACACATGCCATTAGGTTCTCTGCCCTTTGCTCTTGATTTCTAGTATGGAGTTCTGTCCAGCGCGGCCGAATTTACGCCTTGTGGACCTGCTGTTTGAGCTACAGTCTAAATCTCAAAGCCTTATTTTGCACAGACCTTTGGTCTCACTCTACACTGGAAATGCCGAGTTAATGAGCTTTTTCTGTAGGCTGGTCTGGTCCAGCTGTTTTCTGTAATGTAACACCGGTCTCTGGGCAGTTTTCTCTTTACACTGATCTTTGAGTCCCTGTGTGTGGGAGTAAAGAATGGGCTCTGTTGGCTTCTGTGACTGAACACAGAGAAGATGAGCTCAGTCTAGTTTGTCAGTGTGTCTCAGTGTGGGTGTCAGTGCTGAGGTCACTCAGCTCAGTGTGAGTGTCAGTGCTGAGGTCACTCAGCATAGTGTAGGTGTCTGTGCTGAGGTCACTCAGCTCAGTGTGGGTGTCAGTGCTGAGGTCACTCAGCTCAGTGTGGGTGTCAGTGCTGAGGTCACTCAGCCCAGTCTGGGTGTCAGTACTGAGGTCACTCAGCTCAGTGTGGGTGTCAGTGCTGAGGTCACTCAGCTCTGTGTGGGTGTCAGTGCTGAGGTCACTCAGCCCAGTCTGGGTGTCAGTGCTGAGGTCACTTAGCTCAGTCTCAATGCCTTGCTGGGTGCACTGCACTGCCTCACACACAGATTCCCACAGCAAGCAGTTTTTTTTATTTTTTTTATATTTGAAAGTTAATTTGTACCAAATCACTTTAATTTCCAATGTGACCTTTTGAGAATTTGCTCTGAAAGCCTGTTCTATGGGATTGTTATTTTTTCTATTTGTTTCAGACATTCTATGTGATCCAATCAGAGGCATATCACCAAATGTGCCTGTCAATTCTGATTTATTTTAGTTTTATGCCATTTACCAAACCATGTTCATGTTTTTATTCCTGAAAGTTAAAATCATTAAGTATGTATGTTCATGGAAATGAAGGAAAGGAAAAACGTTGGCCCTTCACTGCCCCCTGCTGCTCACAAATAGGATGGCAGGGGAGCGATGGAGATTGATGGAAAATCTGGTTATATTTTATACTCTAATATATTTAATTTTAAAAATATTTCTTTCTTGTTTTTTTTTTTGGATTATTTTTGTAATCATATTTGATGCTGTGATTTAAAGGTTCTTAAGTGTGGTAATGTTAATGCAGTGTTGGACTCCTCCGGGGACAAAGGGGACTTGGTATGGATTTGCAGTGTAAGCCTTAAACACTGCTGTTGTAATATTTCACAGGTACTGTGATCTCCAGTGAGTGGTCAGTAGTCCCATTCACCCACCCTGAACCAGCACATAGTATCAGAGGCTGCTAACATGAAGCATATCAAGTATAGGGATAATACAAGAACGTCCTGTTCTTGTGTCTTAATTTGTATCCTGTTATAAGCAAAGTCATTTATAATTTATATTCTGTTATAAGCAAAAAAAAAAACTGAGAATCAATACTACTTGAATGGGAGCATCCCAAAAAGAGGTGCTCAAATCCACATTGAATAATCTGTTGACAGCAATAATAATCAACTCTGCATATTAGTGTGTGTGTGTGTGTGTGAGGCAGACACAGAGAATGCTCTGCAATTTTTTTAGCAAAATTTTAAATTCAATATTTAAAAAAACAAAAAAAAACATGTAATATGTTTCCAGGCATCTATGCAACAGTTGTGTTAGTTTGCTCTCCATCTACACTGAGGTATGACCTACATGTGGACTGTCTGTGAATAAATCATCAATCCAACAATGAAGTGTTACATAATCAAAACGAGAAATCATGAATGCTAGAAGCATTTTTGTAAATGTGAAAATGTGGGAGAAGCTGTAAGTAAGAAAAAAGGGAATTTTATTAATTTATAAAAGCTGACGACAACCTGACAGTAATTCTGGTGTTTTTGTGTCTCTTTAGTCTTTTCTGTTCTTCATCTCACCACTTATAAATGTAGATATGTTGTGTGCCTGCTGTCTCTCGCATGTCTACAGAACAATACATTACTCAGGGTGACTGACTGCTCAGAACAACAGAGATTTTTAATAACAAAAATCATAATCATAACTATTTAAAAACGGTCTTTCACAATAAACAAAAGGGTTTAAACACAAAGGTAAACATAGAAAGACGTGACAAAGCGGGCGAACTATCAAGGTCGCAAACAAATTCACGAACTGAGATGCCGTATTCTCCCGGGAAATCAGGCAGAGGAAGTAATCACAGCACCCTTATGCAGATCCTATTCAGACTTCAGGCTCTCACTCATTCTGAGGCTCTTGTTCAACATCAAGTAAACATGACAAAGAGGGATTAGCTTTAGCGATTGACTTTTTAAATTGTAAGTGTAAAGTTGTGTCGGAATTGTCTGTGTGTCTACATGAGGTGAGAGGCGTATAAGTTAATATTTGTAAAGAGTGAGAACCTGTGGTCACTAACTACTTCTGTGGGAATCTCTGAAAAGTGAGAAACTGCTGTGTGGGTTTGGGATATCAGAGCAGAAGCGCTCCATAATTTTCAGAAATCTCAAGTCCATCCATCCCTCCTCCCTCTCCTCCCTACTGGCTGACACCATCTCTGACTCTGCCCTCGTCCAGAATGCTTCCTCCACTGACCTGGTCAACTCCTACAATGATGCACTCTCCTCCCGTCTCAATCCGCTAGCTCTCATAAAAATTAAGTCAGTTTCCTGCACTCACTCCGCTCCCTGGTACACTGACCAGCTCCGTCATCTCAAATCCAAGAGCCGCCTATTGGAACGCCCCGCCAATAGAACTGGTCTCACTGTTCTCTCAGACGCCTACATACTACACCAACAGCAATACAAAGATGTCCTTAACAGCGCACGCTCTTCTCACTACACCATCATTCAAGCTGGCAGACACTATCTCTAGCTCCTTTACCATCAATAAATGTGATTTATTTCTATCGCATTTTAAAACAAAAATTGATACAATATACAGCCAACTGTATCCACCACCATCTCTGGTCCAGAACTCATCTCCCCTCTACCTTCCAATAACCCATTCACATCCTTCTCTGAAATTACTGCACCTGACCTATCCTCTATAGTTATTAGCATAAAGACCTCAACCTGTGTCCTGGACCCTATCCCCTCCACCCTAGTTAAGGCCTGTCTCCCCTCACTTTCTCCTCTTATTACCAAAGTCATAAGCTTCATCCCCTCCGCCCTAAAGCTTGCTGCTGTCACTTTTATACTGAAAAAAAAACTGGTCTTGACCCCAACACCCTTGACAACTATCGGCCTATTTCCAACCTCCCCTTCTTTTCAAAAAAGTCAGAGCGAGTCGTCGCCTCTCAACTAAAATCTCACCTGGACTCCAATAACCTCTTTGAACATTTCCAATCCGGCTTCAGCTCCAGACACAGCACAGAAACTGCTCTGATAAAAGTCACCAATGACATTCTCCTCTCTGCTGACTCTCCTTTTTGACCTCAGCGCTGCTTTCGACACCATTAACCACTCCATCCTCATCACATGCCTCCAGTCCTTCCTTAACATAACCGGCACCGCCCTCTCTTGGTTGAAATCATATCTCTCTGACAGACACCAATTCATCTCCATCAACAACTGCAAATCCTCCACTGCCCCAGTCACCCACGGTGTCCCCCAGGGCTCAGTGCTTGGTCCCCTTCTTTTTATTTTGTACATTCTACCACTTGGACAGATCTTCCGCCGCCATGGCCTCCGGTTTCACTGCTACGCTGATGATACACAATTATACCTTACCACCAAGTCCATCACTGCAGCCACCCATTCCACCCTAATCACCTGCCTCACTGAAGTAAAAACATAGATGCAAAAGTACTTTGTCAAACTCAACTGCAATAAATCAGAAGTTTTTATCATTGGTCCAAAATCTCTCACCCGCTCCACCCACGATTTCTCAATTAACATTGATAGCTCCATTGTCACCCCCTCCACCCATGTCCCCAAACTTGGAATCATCCTTGACCCCTCCCTCTCATTCCTCCCTCATGTAAATCAGATCACTAAAACGGCCTTTTTTCACCTAAGGAACATTGCCCGCCTCCAACCCTCTCTATCTTTCTCTGCTGCTGAAACACTGACACATCCAGACACGATTACTGTAACAGCATCTTATATGGTTCAACAAACAAAATCCTCAATAAACTCCAATATGTACAAAACTCCGCTGCCCGCCAGCTCACCTCCACCCGCCACACTGATCACATCACCCCTGTCCTCCATGACCTCCACAGGCTCCCAATCAAATACAGGATAGATTTTAAGTTACTACTCATCACCTTTAAAGCCATCAACAACCTGCCCCCCCACCACCTCTCTGACCTCCTCCAACACCACACCCCTACCCGTCACCTCAGGTCCGCTGATGCAAACTTAATCATGCAAAAACCATCAGGACAAAACACCGAACCTTGGGTGACAGGGCCTTCACTGCTGTTGCCCCCTCTCTCTGGAATGCTCTCCCCAGTCACATCCGAAAGGCAGACACTCTGCCATCCTTTAAAAAAGCCCTCAAAACCCATCTTTTCACCATTGCTTTTAATAACTAACTCTTATATTTCTCTCTTTCTTTACTTTTCTATTTCATATCTTTTATATTGATCCAATAAATTTAGTTTTATCTTGTGTGTACTTATGTAAAGCGACTTTGAGTACCTTGAAAAGCGCTATATAAATATAATGTATTATTATTATTATTATTATTATGACCCGCCTCGACGTAACCTGTCATCCCAATTACTCGCACATTGTACTGGCAGAATTCCAGAGGAGGCACCATGGAGGTTTTTTTTGCGTATCTTTTCTGCCAATTCTGACTGTCCTACTGAGAGACCTCTGCTAGCATAACATCCTGCCAGTAGAGGGCAACAGTTGCAGTGTGGCGGCAGGGCCTTATTGGTTTTCAGTCAGAAGTGGCGTTGTAGTCATGTTTCTCGTGTCCTCTGCATCTCACCATTCAATTTGGTGAAAAACCAACAATTGGTGCCCGACTGGAAATGAGCAGGCTGTCATTTTCTAATTTCCATTCTTTTTTTCATAATTTTTACATATTTAAAATGTATCTAAGTATAAATGTTTTCCTCGCTTCTGTAATTTGAGACTGACCCCTCTTTATGACACTCCTGTAATCTGAGACTGATCTTCATAAAAAGGTGCAAACGTTTGTCACTGAGGTGGTACCCTATACAGAAAATTGTACCCTTAACTAGCAATACATAATTAATTTGTACCTTTTTTGCTTGAAAAGGTATTTATTAGTAACTAAATAAAACGTTATTGTGATGTCAGGGTAAATTTTGGAAATGTGCTCTTAAAAGAATAATAATAATGTACCGCCACTGGCCCTTTATTTCTGAAAGTGTAATATGGCATATGAACACCACTGGATGCGTTACGGAGTTAGCCCTTAAATATTGCACACATGCATAATTCCAGAGAGAGGTGGACCAACATCTTTGAACTCTGGCTTCACAGTGACAGAGATGCCATGTGTATTAATAACATTTATGTCAACATGAAACTTTGTTCAAAGGTACAGTAGAGAACCTTATCTAAGATATGAACTTTCAGACTTGGAGTTAGCCCTGTACTCAAATACCATGCAGGTAAATAACCAGGCCATGGCCGGTAGAATTGCATGATTAGGTCAGTGCCCCAGGTCATCAGTGAGCAAACACAGGGGAACAAGTTGTTGAATTCGATAACAACTTTGACCTAGCTACAGACATACTTTTAAAAATACAGTATCACCTTACTCTATTCCTTGTATGTAAAATTAATGAAGATGGAGATGATGAAGAAGATGATGATGAGAGCGAATCTTCTCGATTGTTCCAAATACATGCAGGTGAGGCTAATTGGGGGGAGGGGGCTCAGTTAACAGGGCGTTGCTGTAAAAGAGCACGCCTGCTCAGTCAACTTACTCTGTATAAATAAGGGTTCAATAAAAAAAATTAATAAATTGTTGCTTGCAGAAATGGAGAATCCCAGAATGCCGTGGTAATGAATCAAAGTGTTGCTTTGTTGGCGCACCATTTAGAACAAAATACCTGGTGAATTGCTAAAAAATGGTGGACTCGATGCTACCAAATAGCCGCTGAAACTAGCCAATGCTTTCTCTCCTGCTGCCATTGCTATTGAACAGGATGTGACTTTGTAGTAATGTAGTAAAATGTTGTTTTGTAATGCAGATGAGTGGTTGCTTATTTATGGTAACGCCATGGTGCACGGCGGCTTTGATTTAGATTTTTTTCTGTGCACAGATGTATTTACGCTGATCTATGTGAACTGTGGGGGTGCACTCTCTCTACCCCCTAATGGGACGTCCCACACTGCTCCAGTATAAAGCCCATCCCCTGTCCAGTCGGGACACTTCTCCCCCGGCCCCTGAAGACTCCTCACTATGGGACTTCTCTCCCTCTCCTGCCTGTGCCTGGCCCTGGCTTTGAGCCAGGGTGCTCCCCCGTGAGTACCCAGCATGTCGCTCATCGCTCCTCTGCTACGACAACCCTGCCGTTCCCCTCTGTCTCTCTGCTCCAACAACTTTTTGCACCCTTTTTTTTTTACCTTTCTCTCCCTCTTTCTACCTCTGTGTCCATCCTTCTCTCTCTCCGTCACTCTCAGCTTCTATTTTCCACTTGCGCTCCACCTCTGTCCCTCATGGTTCAGTTCAACATTGCTAAGACATATGCTAATATAACAAGCCCAAGAAATAAGCAGAAAGTCTCTAAATAACAAACTCTCTCTGTCCCTCGATCATATTTTCAACACTCAAGGCTTCTCTGATTAATACATGTATCTCTTTATTATTTCAACCTTTCAAACTAGTTATGTACTACTGTTTTACACGTTTTACAATGTGGGTTACAAGCCATTATAATTAACATCATTAGCAAGCTTACTGCACCAGGACTGTACTGTAGAATATGAGGTAAATAGATAATGTATATATGAAGCAAGCTCACTGCACCAGGACTGTACTGTAGAATAGGAGGTAAATAGATAATGTATATATGAAGCAAGCTCACTGCACCAGGACTGTACTGTAGAATAGGAGGTAAATAGATAATGTATATATGAAGCAAGTGAGGTGACACTTTTAGCTGCTGGAATTCTAAATGACATCACTCTCTCCACACAGGCATAATGGCTCAATGGAAGGTGAGACTGAAAACAAGGTGCTACATCGCACACATACGCACACACGCACGCACACACACTAAAGGTGGTTTCAGAGGCCGTGTCGGAATCAGCACTTTTCCACACTATTGAGTAGCCTTGGTGAGTAGATAGGATGAGAAAGTCATTGAGTAGGCGAAGATTTTTCAAATTGCAGTATATTTGAAACACCCAGATGACATACTTAGGTCTGGGGTTTCGCTGAGTACACACTTTTCAAGAAGTACACAAACATTTTGGTCGCATAAATATAACGTGAAGCTTAGTTTTTAAAAAATGAGGCGCAGCTTCGCTGAAGTTTTCCTTCAAATACAACAAGAACAACTTGTGACATGGCAGTGCAAGGGTGGGGCACAGGGTTGCCAGATCTCGCAAAACATTCCAGCCAAATGGTGTCTCAAAACTATGAAGAATATATTTTTTAACCGAAACCAACGTATTTTAAATAGAAATCATCATATTTTTACTTTTTAAAATAAATGCGTGCTCTGCGACTTTAAATTTTTTACCCATGACTGCACTTTGAAAGTAGCCCAATTTAGCTGTAAAAACATGGATATGGCAACACTGGTGGGATGTCTTATGACCTGCTTACAACGCTTCCACAGTACGGTTGGAAAATACTGTGGTGGATATTTTTCACAGACTGCTAAACAGTGCACATTAAACAGCAGACCTCTGCCAGTGCGCTGTACGAAGGAGATAGGGTTCTGATTCGGAGTGTTTACAACAGGGAGCAGACACGTACGCGGACAGTCCGCCAGATTGTTCACAAACTTTTGCCTTTCATTGTCGAGCATACCACTGCAAAAAATGTCTGTCTTAACAAGTGCTTTAGTCTTTTTTTTATAAAGTGGAAAATATTACCTTGTTTTAAGTACATTTTTGCTTGACAAGTGATAATATCTTACCCCATTGGCTTTTTGTCTTATTTAGAAAAATTAGGTTTTTGCAGTGAATCCCCTTTTGTAGACTACTGTTCCCATCTTTGAAATTTTTTTTTATTCACTTCAGATTTTTTCATTTTTCCTCCCCGGGGAGCGAACCCCTGATCCTCAATGTGCAACTGCACCGACTGAAAGTCGATGCTTTTACCGCTGCACCACCGTGGCCAGTTCCCATCATTATGTTTTCATGGAAGAAGATATGCTTGTAGGTGAAACAACGGGTCTGTGCAGACTGCCAAGGCAGACGTCAGTTTTGGGTCTGCTATGATGTGATTTAGGTCCATGCCGACCCTACGGACGTTCATACGCACTTTTTTTTGGCGACTATCAATTGGCCTTTTGTCTCATATCACTCACATTTAATCTCCTTCAAGCTTTTTTCCATCTCCATTCTCAAGGTCATTTTAAAAAGATACATTTTGGGTCCAGAAAATGTTTAAAAGAAAAAACTAAAATCATATATTTGCATCATAAATCAGTACTTCAGCACCTTTCATGTCATTACACTATTATTTGGCCAGAAGATGGCGTTACTGCTCTTTCCAATGCTGGACAATTGTAAGCCTCCCAACATTTGATACACTTCTGATACGAGATAAACAAATTTGTAAAATGGGGTCAGTAGCTAACCAGAATCTGATTGGTCCTGTCAGATAACCACACCCCATCACCTCACCATGAGGGTTTCCGGGATCGCTGTGAGGGGATCGAGTTTGACGCCATAACTCCTGATGAGAAGGGCATCACCTTCTTTTTCAAAGGTACCCACATTTGGAGGGGAACAACATTCTCATGCACACCTCCATTGCTGCCCGTTGATACATACCTGCATAATTGTTTTTTATAGTTTCACTATGTGCAAAGGGGGAATTGTATTACTGTTCAGGAATTCTTTTTACATTTTATGTGAGTTTATACCAGTTTGCAAACTGAGTACCTAACACTGGCAGCAAGCTGTAGGAACAGCTTTAGTCCAAAAGATATCAAGTATACATGACAGGCTTACTAGCCTTGTGTCACTTAATATTAGTATCACAAGATGGTTTTAGCTGTTTTAACAGCAAAAGCCTGGATTCATTAGTATTTTTCATTGTCCTTTATTATTGCCTTCATAAGCATATTTTAGCAAGGTAATTCTTATGATTTCGGAACTCTGAAAACTGTGCTTATAGAAAAATAATCTAAAGCTTGCATTTGAGCCAAAAGTAAGGGGAAATGAATAGCCTACTAGCTGGGGAGTGACTGATCCCAGATCTGTGCTGAATGGAGCCCATAGAATGCTAGCTGGAGTGTGACTGATTTCAGGTCTGTTCCAGGTGACCGGTTGTGGAGAGGCTTCCGTGGCCTGTCTGAGCCTCTGAACAGCTCTTTCCACGAAATGAATGACCACCTGGGGCACGTAGACGCTGCATTCCGCATGCACCATGAGGGCCGGCCCAAAGAACACGACCGCATCTTCTTCTTCCAGGTACTGCCAGGCTAACGCTAACAGCATTTCCCTTTATTTATTCTTTCACCCTATGCTTAGTCAGTGCGTGCAGCCATACCACCCTGTACCCTTCTCATGTCTGCTTACCTTCTGCTGAAGGTAAGGAGCTATGGGCTTGCTTTTTACTTGGATGAGCGATGTTGATGCACTAAATTTCCCCCCATTGGATCAAATAGAAATCCAAAGCCCCAACACTCTGACAGAGACACTGTGCTGTAGAAGGTGCCATCCTGTGGTCGTTCCGCCATCCTATGCCACTTTTCAAAAGAGTATGGGTGTTATCCCTGCTAATTTCCATGAAGCCTTGATATCCACAGCCGGCTACCTAATTATTCCTTACATATTGGCTATGCAGTCCCTTGCATTCCTGACCCACTTTCATTCTCCAGGTTATCAGTGCAAAATAGAATTGAGTTCTCAGTTGACCTACCAGATTAAATAAATACAATAATAAAAATTGTTCATTGCATTGTGTTGAACATCGCTTGAATATGTTCGAAGACTGCTGTACTATATCAAAGAGTTTTGATGACTGACCCTCCTTCTGTCCAATCACACTACAGGATGACAAGGTCTTCAGCTACCATAACCACACTCTGGAGGAGGGCTTTCCTAAGGACATCCAGGAGCTGTTCCCCGGGGTTCCAACCTACCTGGACGCTGCAGTGGAGTGCCCCAAGGGCGAATGTGTCACCGACTCTGTGCTTTTCTTCAAGGGTATGCCCTGGAACACACACTGCAACACATCGTCAACCATATGGCAATACCCTAGCACAGGGGTTTTCAAAGTGGGGGGGGGGCCCAACGGGGGGGGGGCCAGGGGGGGGGGGGGGGGGCAATTGGAAGGGAGGGGAAAAAAAAAAAAAAAATATATATTATATTTTTTTTTTTTTTTTTTTATTTTTATTTTTTTTTATTTTTTCATTCATTAAGATTACTGTGCCGGTTTAAAAATTAAAATAAAAAATATTATAAATCCTTTCATATTCTTTGCCATGCCCTTCTATGCCTTTTTTCAACGCAGCCAATAACTAACCCCATCTCTCAAAGCATTAGCATTACGTTGTTGCCTTACAATTATCAAAAGGAAAAAAAAAAAAAAAAAAAATTGTTGTGTGTATTGTGTTGAGCTGTATGTTTTTTTTTTATATTTATTGCCAGTAATTTTTTAAAAAAAAAAAAAAAAAAAGCCATTTCGCAATAGGGGGGCCCCAGCCAGAGGCTACGACTATTTGGGGGTCCTTGGCATGGAAAAGTTTGGGAACCCCTGCCCTAGCAACCAAACTGCAACATCCCAGCAACAGCACTGCAACGCCTTAGCAGTCACATTACAAAACCCAGAAAGCCTCATTGCAAAAGCAACAATGTTTCGCTTCATGAGATTTTCTTTAAAATGGAGAGTACATTTTCAAGACAAGTATGAGTTCATTATTTAAGAAAAACAACCCTATCTACCTCCATTATAGGGAGAATCCTCACCAGCAGCCCTATCTACCCCCATTAAAAGGAGAATTCTCACCAGCAGCCCTATCTACCCCCATTAAAGGGAACATTATCACCAGCAGCCCTATCTACCCCCATTAAAGGGACAATTCTCACCAACAGCCCTATCTTCCCCCATTATAGAGAATTCTCACCAGCAGCCCTATCTACCCCAATTAAAGGGAGAATCCTCACCAACAGCCCTATCTTCCCCATTATAGAGAATTCTCACCAGCAGCCCTATCTACCCCCATTAAAGGGAGAATCCTCACCAACAGCCCTATCTTCCCCCATTATAGATAATTCTCACCAGCAGCCCTATCTACCCCCATTAAAGGGAGAATTTTCACCAGCAGCCCTATCTACACTCATTAAAGGGAGAATTATCACCAGCAGCCCTGTCTACCTCCATTATTGAGAGAATCCTCACCAGCAGCCCTGTCTACCTTCATTATTGAGAGAATCCTCACCAGCAGCCCTGTCTACCTTCATTATAGAGAGAATTATCACCAGCAGCCCTGTATACCTCCATTATAGAGAAAATCCTCACCAGCAGCCCTATCTTCCCCCATTATAGGGAGAATCCTCACCAGCAGCCCTATCTACCCCCATTAAAGGGAGAATTATCACCAGCAGCCCTGTCTACCTCCATTATAGAGAGAATTCTCACCAGCAGCCCTGTCTACCTCCATTATAGAGAAAATCCTCACCAGCAGCCCTATCTTCCCCCATTATAGGGAGAATCCTCACCAGCAGCCCTATCTACCCCCATTAAAGGGAGAATTATCACCAGCAGCCCTGTCTACCTCCATTATTGAGATAATCCTAACCAGCAGCCCCAGCAGCCATATCTACCTCCATTATAGAGAGAATGCGAAGCTGGTCTGCTTCTGAAGTTTTCTTCTGTTTCCAAGGTGATGAAATCTACCACTTTGACATTAAAACCAAAGCACTTAAGAAGAAACACTGGGCTCATCTCCCCAACTGCACGGCTGCCTATCGCTGGCTCGAGCGCTACTACTGTTTCCATGGACACCAGTTCACCAAGTTCCACCCAGTCACCGGGTCTGTGATGGGGACTTACCCCAAAGATGCCCGCAACTACTTCATGAGGTGCCCCAATTTCGGTAAGTGACTGTGCATTCAGCCCAGTGAACAGAACGTCATTGTGAATGTGTGAGAGCCCACTGTTCCCTTTTTTGAATCGTCCTAACCTGTGGAAACCACCCTGCCATTCGCACTGTAGACCATGGGAGTAATGACACAGAGAAGGAGCGCTGCAGTCATGTGCATCTAGACGCCATCACTGTTGATGACCTGGGAAAGGCCTACGCTTTCAGGGGTGTGTAGTCTCTCTCGCTCACACGCACGTACGCACAGGCACAGGCGCACACGCTCACACACACGCTATGTCTTCAGCAGTAAGGATGTGGCTGCTGTAGGGGGCAGTTGACACACATGCTGAATGAGGTGATGGTGTAACTGAACCCGTGCATCTCTCAGGCCAATTCTACATGCGTCTGGATACCCAGCGGGATGGCTGGCACGCCTTCCCCATTGCCACTCTCTGGAAGGAGGTGACCAGTGGCCTGGACTCTGTGTTCTCCTATGAAGGCAAGCTCTACATAATCAAGGTGAGCAGCGTTAGGGGACAGGACTATGTATTACTATACAAGATAGAACCTGTCTGATATATCGGACGACCGATATATTGGGCCAATATTTGCATTTCTGGACCAGATCTGTATCCATAGTCAAGGATAACATGTGGCCGATATGTAGGACCGATATACAGATGTGCTCAGATGTGTTGGTACCCCTGGTAAAGATGAGTAAAAAGGGTTATAAAAAATTAACTGTTTGGTGAATTAGCTTAATGTCACAACCTTTAATTGACGTTCATTTATTATGAGAAAAAAAATCCCTCATCAAGAAATAATTATTTAAAAAAGCATGTTGGCCACAATTATTGGCACCCCTGCATTTATATATAGAATAAAGGGAAGCAAATGATTATGTTTATTTTAATACAGTTCTTACATGTGTACGCACCAGGGCGACCGGGTGTACATCTATAAAACAGGAGCGACCTACACGCTTATAGAGGGATACCCCAAAACCCTGAAAGAGGAGCTCGGAATCGATGGCCCTGTGGACGCTGCCTTCGTATGTGGAGCTGACTCTACGGTGCACGTCATCCAAGGTACGGACGCTCATTCACACTCGCCTAGTCCTACCTACTTACCTGTGCCCACCTGTGGTGATCAAATGTGCTCACTCTCATCAGCTAAAGTCCTCACAGTGCCACAAAAACCTGCCCTGATAAGCGTGTCTCTTTCTTCAGGGCAAAAGATGCGGGACATCGACTTGTTGGCCACGCCTCGTACTGTGGTAAAGGAGTCTCGCCTGCCCTTCCCCAAGATAGATTCAGCCCTGTGTGGCTCTGACGGGATCAAAGTGTTTGTGGGCTCCGAGTATTTCCATTACGAGACCCCCATGCTCCTGGCTTTCAGTCGCATTAGGCCAGAACCTCACAAGACATCCCTGGAGATGCTTGGCTGTGACCACTAGACTGGCGATGTCACCAGGTCAAGTGAGAGAGTTGTGCTAGCTGAGGAACAACACTGTCACCAGAGAACATTGAAATAAATGTGCGTTTGATAAGAAACTGTTTAGTGAAATCCCCTGCTTTTTCCAGCGGTTTAACAAGTGCTCACAGTTTGAGTGTGAGGTGGTGTGATGCTCACAATATACATATAGGGCACAGTGGGCCTCATGTATAAATGGTGCATACGTACAAAAAAATACGTAAATATGCGTATGCTAGTTTTCCCGCCATTGGAGTCGTCAATTCCCACAGTCTCAAAAATGTGTGTATACATGAGTCATACTCTGCGTAAATGTGTGCAAATAAATCCCAAATCTGTGGAGAAAGTGGTGTACACATTTTATTGTATGTATGCACCTATGTTTATACATATATGTGCCCACACACACACACACATGCACACATATAGCTATTGTGGCTTTTGACCTTGGAAATGTGTGTGCTTCCACCTTAATCATTTGTTGTTTTTGAAAAGACACCAATAAAAATGATACAATCTTTCAGTGTGAAGGAACTGTAGCTTTGCTTATCAGAAAAGCTGAAATTAGAAAACCAAAGTGTGCACAAAGGAGATTAATTACTGTACCTCAAATTGAATCAGAAAATTAAATTCTCAAACATGTTGCATGCATGCCATAAGTTTTAAATGTACAGGAAGTCATATATGTATTTTATATCATGTTGTGACCTATGACCATGGATGCTTCTGATGGAGGTAAAACTACTTAAATTTTCTGCTAAGTATACATCCATCCATCCATCCATCCATTATCTAACCCAATGTGTTTCAACCTTTTTTGAGCCATGGCACATTTTTTACATTAAAAAAATCCTGAGTCACACCACCAACCAAAAGTGTTACTAATTAAGTTAGATAATTTCCCACGGCACACCTGACGATCTCTCACGGCACACTAGTGTGCCGCGGCACAGTGGTTGAAAATCACTGATCTAACCCGCTTATTCCTGGTCAGGGTCATGGGGTGGGGGGCTGGAGCGGTGGAGCCTATCCCAGCATGCATTGGGCGAGAGGCAGGAATACACCCTGGACAGGTTGCCAATCCATCACAGGGCACACGCACCATTCACTCACACACTCATACCTACGGGCAATTTAGAGTCTCCAATTAGCCTAACCTGCATGTCGTTGGACTCTGGGAGGAGTCCACACGGACACGGGGACACGGGGAGAACATGCAAACTCCACACAGACAGGCCCTCGGCTGGGATTCAAACTCGGTACCTTCTTGCTGTGAGGTGACAGTGCTTCTAAGTATACATCTGTTATTAATTAGTTTTATTTTATAGCTGACACATGCTGCTGATTGGCTTTGACATTGTAATATGACTCACCTGTGTAGCTGCTTTTGTAATTGTGATTTGGTTATTTTCTTTTTTATGTGTTGTTTCTGTTATATATTTATATATGTGTTGCTTTTTTCTCCCAAAAACATCTACAGATGTTAATCCCATCTCGGTCTGTAGGTGATACTCTGAGTAATTGGTTTGTGGATTCCTTTAATGAGGATTATGATCAGTCAATATGACATTGAAAATATGCAAATCATTATGCAAAACATTTCCTTTAATTTGTTTTAAGTCAACACCTGCAGTCTATGTGGTTTCGTATTCTCCCTTAAGGATCTGTAGCATCTAGTGCAGTTTGAAGGTAATGAAAGAGTGGTGTGTCAGTGGCGGCATTACCTCAATGGAAGAAATTTGGGTGTTTGGTTTGTCCTGGAAGGCGACATGTGAGTTTGGTTAGCTGGTGGGTTTGAGTTAAATGTAAACTACTTAGAATAACAACGAAAACTCAAGGAATAGGCCTATAAGCTACATATAGAACATTATCTCAACTATTAACCAAGCCAAAAAGGGTTCTTCAATGCCATTCTCCCATGACACAGCACGGAGGACTCGGGTTCTTATCACACAGCCGCAAGCTTATTGTAGTTTTGTTTTTTCCATTAATTTTTATTTCTGTACTGTTTTATAATTTAATTTCCAGTTCAGGTTGTCATCTGTGTTTTTATTGTATTTGTATTCTGGTCCATGCCTATTCAGTTTTATATTATTTAGATATAGTTTCAGGCGAGATTGTATGAGTCAAATAGTATGAACCAAGCACATTTTCCTGAACGGAAACATAGAAAGAAAATGTTCCTATTATACGCGTATTATACGAGTATTTTAAAAGTATTTTGCTCATGAAGTAACATTGTTAAACATTTCACAGATTAAATTGAACAACAACCTGATATCTTCCAATGTTTTATTGATAAAGTTATTGATAAGGTTATTGCTAAAGTTATTGTTAAAGTTTTAAAATTAGTGATAATCAGTGTTGCCAGGTAAAAAAAATATTTATTTTTTTCTTTACAAACCAGCCCGCAAAAGTCAGAAAGACACCCCCAGATGAAATTGTAGCCACTTCCTGTGCAGATCAGTTTTATTTGTTAATTATTATTAATTATAGTTAACATAAGAAATGATTAACTCAACCTAAAAACACTCAACAAAATGCATGCACTGGAGCCCAGATTAATTGACATGTTTTGGAAATGCATAATTTATCCATGAAATGACATATTTCAGATCTACCAACAGATGGCACCAGATATCTTTGAGTGTGTTGCTTGAACAAGGTGACTGAACAGCATTTGATTACATTTCTCATGTCATCCTCTTGTTGAGCAATTAAAATCTGTATGGATATTTTATCTGCTTGCATGCTTTAAATGACCAATATAGAATGACCAGCTGGGATAACGTTACTTCATATGTAAAATGTCTGTTTATTATGCCTATTTAAAGGCCCCAGCTTATTTATTTCAAGTTGTATTAAATACTTAGGCGCTTGCATTGTCTAATGTGTCCCAATTAAGCTGGTAAAATATTCAATCTGTAAAACATCACATTTTGCCACATTTTTTTCTAGAAAAAATCACCAGACAAAACAAGCAAGTTAGATTTGGCACCAGGGGTCTGTTCCAGAAAATATAATTACTGAGTTAGCTGGATAACTAACCTACACCAGTAAAACCTTCCCAAATCTGGAACATGGACTGAAGTAAAAAAAAGCTGTTCTGGGTTTTTCTTAGTGCTGTTATCCAGATAACTGAATAATCCTGCCTTCTGGAACAGGCCCCAGATCTGACATAGTTCTGGATTTCAATCAAAGCAGCCAATAATATTTGATCTCTGCACTATTTTCATAAGCACTTCCTGCAAAATATATTTTTCTGTTTGGTGGGCATCTTTTAACAATCGTCACACGTGCACTTGTTGAGATTCATGGACGACTATCAGTTATATAATCATAACAAATTAATTTTTGATTTAGAGGTTAATTACATCGATGGGGCTTAATCTTTTCAGCTACAATTATAATCAGCTACAATAGTAAGAGTTTGGACATAAGCTCTCAATGCGCTTTCCAGCTATCTAGCTATAGATAGGTAGGGCCACCACTTTGTTTCCACCTTGTGTCCTGCACGGATTTAAACTTGTATTTCAATGGTTATCCTCCAGGGGTCCCCATAGGCACTCCAACAGCACAGTCAAGTGACTAATCATACAATTGAGATGTTTATAAAAACATTGAGTTGATCTAATATTGGATGAGTCAGAGGAAAGAAAGTGAACATGGATGGGAAGTTTAAATGCTATGAAAAGCATATCTTTGAGCAAACAAGTGAAGCATCCGCCTGGTACACCTCACACCGACGGATTTAATTTATTTTGCACAACTTGCAATTTTACAATACATTGTGCAAAAAAGATGGCAATAGACCAACATTTAAAAACTAAGAAACATCACAGAAGAGATTGTTAAACAACTGGTCATGATAAAATATAGCCATAACTCTTCAAAGTTTTAATTTGAACTTTGTACATGATATTCGACACTTATTTAATTTATCTTTTTTTGTTTTAATATAGCTACCTCAGCTGCATACTATTTTCTCATTACTAACATGATACTTTTTTTATATAACTTTTTTGTACAAATTCAATATAATATAACTGCTCTCATTTTTAAAGGGGGCATTTCCCACTGCTTCTATCAAAAACGAACATGTCCCTTTATAACATTTAAAAATATTGCATTATACTATCATCGTCTGTGCTTAAGTAGTGGAATTTACTTTATGAACTTAGATGATTGAGGTGGTGCAAATGGAATAATTGTTTGAGAGGTGGTTTGACAAAGAAGCTATCATGACTTCGAACTAGTGGAGGACTGAAGTCCCATGCGAGAAAACAAGAGGAAACAAATTAGCGGCCCAGGCTATATGTCAGTAGTTCTCAAACTTGGTACTGGGGTACCACTGTTTATGTTGGTTTTCGTTCCAACCGCAGTTGCAATCCCAGAATTTTCACAAGCTGTTCATTTTTCTTAGTTAAGAGCGTTTTAGACGGGCTTTAAGAACATAATACAAGGCTATTTGTTTGTTTATATATGGTCTATGAAACAAAAAAATCTTAAACAGACATTTTAGGCATTTAAAAATCCCGCCTGAACGGATATTTTTGGTCCCAAAAAAAGAGGACGTCTGGTCACCCTATCTTAAACCACATTATTTCAGAAATAGCTATGAATGTCATGAAGAATAAAAGTCCCACGTTCACGTTGTGCTCATTGTGCTATATAGCAAACAAGTAGATAAAAAAGGTAACTATTTTTAATGATCAAATTAAAGACTGCAATGAATCAATAGACTCTTAATTAGGTTGTTGGACACATTTTTCATAATCATTTTTTAAAACTTATTAACACAATACAGGTTTTGCTCATTGTCATTTGCTTTGTGTTTGAATTCTTCATTAACTACCACATGGTTAGTATTAGTGGCCATATGCCCACTCTTTTATCAATTAGGAGCCTGTTGATTCACCTCAGACTTTAATTTGATCAGTAAAAATTTTGTTTAGCTCTCTATGTAATCGAATGCAATATAGCACAATGTGAGTATGGAACTTTTAGTCTTCATGGCATTCTATTTCTGACATAATGTGGCTTAAACGGGTAAATAATTCTTCTTAACGTGAAAATCATGTTTAAAAAAAAATCATATGCTTGTTAAAATTCTGGGATTAGTTGGATAGTTGGAACAAAAGCCAGCATACACAGTGGTCCCCCAGGATCGCGTTTGAGAACCATTGTTTTGGTCACTTATAGCAAAGCTTGGCAATCTTATCCAAAAAGGTCTGGTGTTGGTGCAGGTTTTTTTTTTAGCCCAGCATTAAGACACCTGATTCTATTTATCAATGTATTGATTTAAAACCATGATCAGTTAATTAGTTGAATCAGGTGTCTTAGTAATGGCCTAAGTCAAAAACCTGCACCCATACCGGTTGTTTTCGGACAAGATTGCCCACCCCTGACCTATAGTTTGCGGTTAGATATAAAAAAGGGTATCATAATCATTTATAAAATCAAAGCAGTTTCACATAAAATAGTTGAGAGGCTCAGAATCAGAGTGGTAGCAGGCAGCGCTGTGTGTGTGTGTGTGTGTGTGTGTGTGTGTCCTTATGCAGTAAACTTTCAAGCAGGTTTGTTTATAATGAGATGGGGGGGGGGGGGGGGGGTTGCATTCCTTATTTTTGTGTATTTAAGATGGCAACTCTAATGTATGGTGCAATCCCTGCCGGATAACATTCCAAAGCCATGTTAAATTTTAGAGCAGGGCTGTGTCCCATTCAATGCCCTTCCAAACTATTGAATATTCTTATCGAATACACTAGATAAAAAAGTTAAGTAGGCAAAATGTTCTCAAAAAGTAATGTATTTAAAATCCCGATTCCGGATGATATGCTTATTTTGAAGTTTCGCTGATAATAGCATGGAGGATATACTGTATGTCGCATACTAAACAGTATTCAGTAAGTGGTACACACTACAAAGTATGGTCGTACATATTACACAGGAAACAGGATGCAGTAAATAGGACTCAGGACTCAGTAATTCCGGACACAGCCCAGGAGCTGATTCGGACACCCACCCAAAATGGCCTGTTCAGCTTGAAGGGAGAGAGACTCACTGGATATGTTTTTTATTTTTTATTTTTTATGTTTTGCAAATTTTTTATTTTTTTAAAAACCTTATCAACATGTTTGGTAGACTTTGTGGAATAATATTAAATAGTTTAATATAACTAAATAATTGGGGACCTTTACGATTGTTTGTGCATAGCAACATGTATGCAACACTGCGCTAAACATTTACCCTCTGCAGTCGGTGTTTTAATGATCACGAAGTTCAGAGTAGATGTACTAAAAAAACAAAACAAATGATGTTGGAAAAATGGGAACACAGTTGGACACACACATGCATCGCACACACACAGCGCATGCACACAAAAAAGCACACGCGTACACACACAACTGGACGCACAAACAGTCTCTATCGAAGAGCTCACAGGCTGAAGCAAGATGGAAGAAGAAATGACGCTATTCCCAGGTGGTAACAGGTGTGGGGATGCTGCCTCCTAACTCCCTCACCTGGCTAGCGCCGTGCTGCTGTATAATGATATGATTACTGTAACCTTTGGCAGGGATAATGAAGCGTGGAGCTCTGTGGCTGTCTATGTGTGTTACTGCAGAAACCGCAGACTGGGGAGTCTACAGGGGTTACAAACCATTGTTAGATCCCACTGTCTGCTTTCTGCCGCACTCTGGTACTGTAACGCCTCACCACAGGGAATATTGCTGTATATTTGTATTTGTATTTGTGTGTGTGTGAGTGTGCACGTTTCTGTGGTGATTGTATGTATTTCCGCATGTGTGTGAGACATTGATTCTGTGTGTGAGTCAGAAAAAGTGTGTGTGTGTGTGTAGGTGGTCTCTGGCAGGCTATATCCCCCTATTATTTTCCCTTGTTAGAATATTCCAAAAGCACATTTCCAAAGTAGGTTAAATAAAATGGCACTTGTGATCATTTTGGTGAGAATGGCAGCACAAATGTGTATGGGTGCTAGTGGAATTGTTTTGGTGAATTACATATATATATATTTTTAATCAGAGCTTGTTATTGATAAGGCATAACTGCGTATGCTACTTCGGGTCCCTTACAGGTTTGGTTGACTCGATCAGACCCGTTGGCGGTGCAGTTAGTGTCTGTATGTTTAGCAGCAGTGATATTGGCGGTGCAGTTAGTGTCTGTATGTATAGCAGCAGTGATATTGGCGGTGCAGTTAGTGTCTGTATGTTTAGCAGCAGTGATATTGGCGGTGCAGTTAGTGTCTGTGTGTTTAGCAGCAGTGATATTGGCGGTGCAGTTAGTGTCTGTATGTTTAGCAGCAGTGATATTGGCGGTGCAGTTAGTGTCTGTGTGTTTAGCAACAGTGATATTGGCGGTGCAGTTAGTGTCTGTATGTTTAGAAGCAGTGATATTGGCGGTGCAGTTAGTGTCTGTATGTATAGCAGCAGTGATATTGGCGGTGCAGTTAGTGTCTGTGTGTTTAGCAGCAGTGATATTGGCGGTGCAGTTAGTGTCTGTATGTTTAGCAGCAGTGATATTGGCGGTGCAGTTAGTGTCTGTATGTTTAGAAGCAGTGATATTGGCGGTGCAGTTAGTGTCTGTATGTTTAGCAGCAGTGATATTGGCGGTGCAGTTAGTGTCTGTGTGTTTAGCAGCAGTGATATTGGCGGTGCAGTTAGTGTCTGTATGTTTAGCAGCAGTGATATTGGCGGTGCAGTTAATGTCTGTATGTTTAGCAGCAGTGATATTGGCGGTGCAGTTAGTGTCGGTATGTTTAGCAGCAGTGATATTGGCGGTGCAGTTAGTGTCTGTGTGTTTAGCAGCAGTGATATTGGCGGTGCAGTTAGTGTCTGTATGTATAGCAGCAGTGATATTGGCGGTGCAGTTAGTGTCTGTGTGTTTAGCAGCAGTGATATTGGCGGTGCAGTTATTGTCTGTATGTTTAGCAGCAGTGATATTGGCGGTGCAGTTAGTGTCTGTATGTTTAGCAGCAGTGATATTGGCGGTGCAGTTAGTGTCTGTATGTATAGCAGCAGTGATATTGGCGGTGCAGTTAGTGTCTGTATGTTTAGCAGCAGTGATATTGGCGGTGCAGTTAGTGTCTGTGTGTTTAGCAGCAGTGATATTGGTGGTGCAGTTAGTGTCTGTGTGTTTAGCAGCAGTGATATTGGCGGTGCAGTTAGTGTCTGTGTGTTTAGCAGCAGTGATATTGGCGGTGCAGTTAGTGTCTGTATGTTTAGCAGCAGTGATATTGGCAGTGCAGTTAGTGTCTGTATGTTTAGCAGCAGTGATATTGGCGGTGCAGTTAGTGTCTGTATGTTTAGCAGCAGTGATATTGGCGGTGCAGTTAGTGTCTGTATGTTTAGCAGCAGTGATATTGGCGGTGCAGTTAGTGTCTGTATGTTTAGCAGCAGTGATATTGGCGGTGCAGTTAGTGTCTGTATGTATAGCAGCAGTGATATTGGCGGTGCAGTTAGTGTCTGTATGTATAGCAGCAGTGATATTGGCGGTGCAGTTAGTGTCTGTGTGTTTAGCAGCAGTGATATTGGCGGTGCAGTTAGTGTCTGTGTGTTTAGCAGCAGTGATATTGGCGGTGCAGTTAGTGTCTGTGTGTTTAGCAGCAGTGATATTGGCGGTGCAGTTAGTGTCTGTATGTTTAGCAGCAGTGATATTGGCGGTGCAGTTAGTGTCTGTATGTTTAGCAGCAGTGATATTGGCGGTGCAGTTAGTGTCTGTATGTTTAGCAGCAGTGATATTGGCGGTGCAGTTAGTGTCTGTGTGTTTAGCAGCAGTGATATTGGCGGTGCAGTTAGTGTCTGTGTGTTTAGCAGCAGTGATATTGGCGGTGCAGTTAGTGTCTGTATGTTTAGCAGCAGTGATATTGGCAGTAAAGTTTGGCTTGCAGCTTCCTGTCCTCCCCCAGCATGCCTCAGTCAAAGCGAGAGGATGACATCAGCCCTGCCATCGGGAGCCTGTCTCCTTGATAACAGCACGCTCCGTTAGATCGCACAATCCCGCACTTTTATTCCGTTAAACTGCAGCTGTGGAGCAGGCTGGGAGAGTACAGCGGATAGATTGCTCTCTTTCTCATCTTCTCTGCTCTCCTCTCTTCTATACCTCTTTCTTTCCCTTTTGCATCTTCTTCTCTCCCTCACTCTGTGTTTCTCTCCCATTCTCATGCTGTAACCTCTCAGAACCGAAATAGGTTTGACAAACCTTACAGTACTGACATGGAAGTGTATAAACTAACTAAATTCTGACTGAGATGCCATTTGATCTTCTGTTGGTCGACCGGTAGAAAATGACCGGTTATTTTCCTGAGAATAGCTCACCTGGCTGATTCCTTGCTGGGGCCCAGGCTGTGTGGGCTACTTACATTACATTACATTATAGGCATTTAGCAGACGCTCTTATCCAGAGCGACTTACACAACTCCTTATTACATGTATCCATTCATACAGCTGGATATATACTGAAGCAATTCAGGTTAAGTACCTTGCTCAAGGGTACAACGGCAGTGCCCTACCTGGGAATCGAACCTGCAACTTTTCGGTTACAAGTCCAGTTCCTTAACCATTATACTACACTGCCGCTCCTACTACTTGGTTTACAAATTAACTCATCCTTTGGACGCTACTTCCCATAGTTCCTCTGCACTCTTCCAAGCCAGCAGCCAGATCCTTTGATAACTTTGCAGGGAGAATGTGTGTTAACAAGTTAATAGAAAGGCCTGAGGAGCTGGTCAGGGGTGAGAGATGGAGGAGGCTCTCCTTTTTATGTATACTCCTCTCTGCTTTTTGGCACGAGCCCCACACACACACACACACACACAGGCCTCTCCGAAACCTCATCAGTAAATGAGAGGCCTGCCGCTTCATTGTAGCTAGAGCTGCTCAGCATGAGCACTGAAGATGAGTTGATGTGACAGCAGCCGGCTTCCCACACAGATGCTGGGGTCCATGGCTGGGCGGGGGGAGGAAGAGGGGGTCCATGGCTGGGGAGCGGGAGAGAGGGGGTCCAAGGCTGGGGAGGGGGGTGCTGGAAAATTGTGGGGAGGAGTGGCGTCTCAGAGAGCGGGGGGGTTGGGGGGGGGGGGGGGGGGGGGTAGTGAGAGAGAGGTACTGCGGTTGAGGCGGTATGAAGGGGGATAGAGAGGGAAAAATAACACACAGCACATGCACGCAAGCAATGCGCGCAAGCACTAACATACGCGCACAATACATACACATCACGTACACACCACATACAGACATACACACTCACATAAACAGAACACACAAACGCCGTCTTGCAGAGTAACTTTTTTTTTAACCAAGGCCCCACTCTGTGTCCATTTAGCCCATCTCTAACAGGACAACGCCCATGCAAGTCGATATGACTGCATGTGAATCGGATCAGACTCTGTGCATATGAACCTATTGGGTCAGTATGACTCTATGCATATGAACCTATTGGGTCAGTATGACTCTGTGTGTATGAACCTATTGGGTCAGTATGACTCTGTGTGTATGAACCTATTGGGTCAGTATGTCTCTGTGCATATGAATCTATTGGGTCAGTACTGCTCTGTGCATATGAACCTATTGGGTCAGTATGACTCTGTGCGTATGAACCTATTGGGTCAGTATGACTCTGTGCGTATGAACCTATTGGGTCAGTACTGCTCTGTGCATATGAATCTATTGGGTCAGTACTGCTCTGTGCATATTAACCTATTGGGTCAGTACTGCTCTGTGCATATGAATCTATTGGGTCAGTATGGCTCTGTGCGTATGAACCTATTGGGTCAGTATGACTCTGTGCGTATGAACCTATTGGGTCAGTACTGCTCTGTGCATATTAATCTATTGGGTCAGTATGGCTCTGTGCATATGAATCTATTGGGTCAGTACTGCTCTGTGCATATGAACCTATTGGGTCAGTACTGCTCTGTGCATATGAATCTATTGGGTCAGTATGGCTCTGTGCATATGAATCTATTGGGTCAGTACTGCTCTGTGCATATGAATCTATTGGGTCAGTACTGCTCTGTGCATATTAATCTATTGGGTCAGTTCTGTTCTGTGCATATGAATCTATTGGGTCAGTACTGCTCTGTGCATATGAATATATTGGGTCAGTACTGCTCTGTGCATATTAATCTATTGGGTCAGTATGACTCTGTGCATATGAATCTATTGGGTCAGTACTGCTCTGTGCATATTAATCTATTGGGTCAGTACTGCTCTGTGCATATGAATCTATTGGGTCAGTATGGCTCTGTGCATATGAATCTATTGGGTCAGTATGGCTCTGTGCATATGAATCTATTGGGTCAGTACTGCTCTGTGCATATGGACCTATTGGGTCAGTACTGCTCTGTGCATATTAATCTATTGGGTCAGTATGGCTCTGTACATATGAATCTATTGGGTCAGTTCTGTTCTGTGCATATGAATCTATTGGGTCAGTATGACTCTGTGCGTATGAACCTATTGGGTCAGTATGACTCTGTGCGTATGAACCTATTGGGTCAGTACTGCTCTGTGCATATGAATCTATTGGGTCAGTATGGCTCTGTGCATATGAATCTATTGGGTCAGTACTGCTCTGTGCATATGAATCTATTGGGTCAGTACTGCTCTGTGCATATTAATCTATTGGGTCAGTTCTGTTCTGTGCATATGAATCTATTGGGTCAGTACTGCTCTGTGCATATGAATATATTGGGTCAGTACTGCTCTGTGCATATGAATCTATTGGTCTATTGGGTCAGTATGGTTCTGTGCATATGAATCTATTGGGTCAGTACTGCTCTGTGCATATGAATCTATTGGGTCAGTACTGCTCTGTGCATATGAACCTATTGGGTCAGTACTGCTCTGTGCATATGAATCTATTGGGTCAGTACTGTTCTGTGCATATGAACCTATTGGGTCAGTACTGCTCTGTGCATATGAATCTATTGGGTCAGTACTGTTCTGTGCATATGAACCTATTGGGTCAGTACTGCTCTGTGCATATGAATCTATTGGGTCAGTACTGCTCTGTGCATATGAACCTATTGGGTCAGTACTGCTCTGTGCATATGAATCTATTGGGTCAGTACTGCTCTGTGCATATGAACCTATTGGGTCAGTATGGCTCTGTGCATATGAACCTATTGGGTCAGTACTGCTCTGTGCATATTAACCTATTGGGTCAGTACGTCTCTGTGCATATGAATCTATTGGGTCAATACTGCTCTGTGCATATTAATCTATTGGGTCAGTACTTCTCTGTGCATATGAACCTATTGGGTCAGTACTGCTCTGTGCATATGAGCCTGTCTGATTGGTATGGTTGCGTGTGCATATGAGCCTGTTTCTGTGCTTTTGGCTGTTTAATTAACGGGGCACTGCAGTTTGGGGCCGGGGGGTCTGCCCAAGGGCCTTGCACGGGGCCCTTGACCCTGTGGGGGTGGGGCAGCAGCGGGGGCTACCCCATAAATTGGGGAGGGGGGCGGTGGCCTGAAGCAGATGGTGCCAGCTTCACTAGCTTGTGACGCCAAAACCAAAACCCCAGCAAGACCCACACCCGTCACTAATTCTGCAGCCCGTCAGAGGGACCTGGTGGACACACACACACACACACACACACACACACACACACACACACAGACAACAGCAATGAAAACATTGGCCAGGTTTCAGTCAGCATTTGTGCTTTTAAATTTGACTGCTTAATGCAAGTGTGTCTGTGTTTTTTCAGTTCAATGATCACAGTAGTAACCGACATTAACTTACCAAACCTTTGAGGGGAGAGGGGGAGAGGGGGGGACTTGAATTTTTGGACAAGTTAAAGACAAAGTTTAATTGGGTCCAGGCCACTGAGACAGGTAAGCGGGTACAAGAGCGGCAGGTCACATGACTCGGAACGCCTGTCAGCCAGACTTACACGGTAACCTTTAGGGAATGATTGACTCAGAATGTCAAAGTCACAGATCCTGCAGGGATACAGGTATGACAAGGACACTGTCAGAGAGAGCAAGATGGACTGCCAGGGGGACGACCTGCTGTACCACCCTTTATTGCAACAATACAGTTTGTGTTCTTAATGCATTCCACATTTTATGTTAATACATAGCTGGAAGAGTGGAATATGACGAATTAATTGTGAATTTGGAACTAGAAATGACCAGTATTTTTATTCTCATATGTATGCATATATATGTATATAATCACATACAACACAAGGGGATGGATGTAAGAACAATGAACATTAACAACACAATTTCACAGTTGCGGAGTTGGCTGCAATTTCAACAGTTTATTTGACTTATTTCTGCTTTTCCTCACAGACACACACACACACACACACACACACACACACACACACACACACACACAAGGACATGGCATACGGTCAGTTCTCCCTCGCACGTATGCAGGCGCACTTATCAAAGTGCCATTTAGTCCCCGTTTAGCGTTTTGGCCGTGATGCTCTGCTGGCCGCTTCCACGGCGCTGTGTTGGCGATGTGCCTGCGTGTGAACGAGCGGCTGCGGGGCTGTCAGTCTGCTCCCCGCCCCAACCCCCCCTCCTCCACGCGGAGCTGTCAGCTCCTTGTGGCGCTCTGCCAAACGGCGCCTGGCGGGCGGCGGAGTAACGGTCGCCCCGTGCCGGCCGCACCTCCACCCGCTTTGCACCGCCCGACAGCAGGCGCTCCAGCTGCCCCACCGCTTTCGCTCCGACTCCATGCTGGGCCTACAGATGCCCCAAACTGGCCCCTCCTCCACCAGCACACTGCTCCGTAACACCACCCCCGCGCCCCTGTCCCACGCTGCCCTATGAACCCCCCCCACCACCACCATCACCGAAACTGCCTGCAACATCTTCAACTGTTTATTCCGCCAACTGAAATATTCAGATACAAAGCAAATAATTATTATTGGGAGGTCAGGTATGCCATTCACCAAGTTCCGACTTCATGGGGTGTGTCCCAGTACTGAGAGTTTGGCACTTTTCAGGGTTTCCCACAGAAATAACTACAGTAGCCACAGACTGTCACTTACAAATATTAACTTCTGTACCCTCTGACCTCAAGTAAATACACAGACTTCAGACACACAATACGTCACACAATAACACAATAAAGCCCCAAACTTGGCTTGTTACCTACTGCTAGCTGCTTCCACTACACCTATGGAGGTTAGCTAGCTAGTGGCATGCAGCTGGTGGATGCTCTGTGGACTAGGATAGATAGACAGTAGGATAGCTTTCTGTTCCTTCAGTACTAACATTACTGTTCAGAAGAACAGCACACTTCAATACTGCATGTGTATTTACTGTACATGACCAATACACAGAATACCACGCCCACATGAATTCACATACAGCTGGTTGGCTCATAGCGCTCTAGCCACCGTGCTAAGTTTGTAGTATCTCAGGCACCGAATGTAACTTTTATGACTGAACAAATCCTTTAGTCTCACTACCCATAGAGGTTAACTAGGTAGCCACATGCATTGCTACGAGTGGATTTATAGTATGAAAAATGGCTTAATGTTCAGCAAAAGCTCACTTAAAATGTAAATATTTTTTCATTAGCTTGGACACATTTACCAGCTGCAGTCCCCACGAGTAAAGATACTCTTCTCTAACATTACCACAACCATTATCTACATGAATGCTGCATGACCGGGGGCAATTTATTACTGCGTAAAGTTAGGTTGTCTCTAGTCTGTCGTGTACAGTGGCTTCACTTCGGTTTACAATACTAACTGTCAGTTTGTTTGGCTAAATTTAAGCTTATTGATTACAAGGGGGCTTTGGTCATATCCTACAGTCATATCACAATTTTTGTAACACTGATGTTCTCTACTTTTTGCTCTGCATAAGAGCTTCTGCTAAGTGAATGCAATATAATGATGGCTCAGATGTATTCAGATGATAAAGTAAGGCCTGTAGCAGACAACAAATGGTCTGTATTGCCCCCCTGGTTATTTACTAACTAAAATAATGCAATGACTTCTAAATTTATAGAATAAGAATGATATCTCTACAAAAGTATTTTTGATTTGGAAATGTAAAGTACTTGCATACACTCTCACAACTGTAAGAAAAAAGAAAGATAAAAAAGATTTGCTAACTTATTGATATAAAAAGATGGTAAATTACAGTAACTTCCATCATGTTTCATAAAAACTAAAAAAGCTATATAGTGCAACCCATGTTTTCTATATTCATTCAAGTGACTTTTTTTTATTTAAAAAAAATAATTGTTTCTGATTTTTCTCCCAATTTAGTAGCCAATTGAACTCCTATTCTAATTCAATTCCCCCCATGTAGCAACCGCTAGAGAACCACCGCTATACAACCCCGTCAGCCGGTAGTAGGAAGGAGGGCACCGCGTCCTCTACAGGGCGCGATTCCTCGAGCTCCTGACCGTGATTCCAACTCGCCCAGGGCCTTTTTGTGCGCAGCGATTCTCTCCGAGCCCCTCCCCCCACCCGGAAGCAGCCGCCAATTGCCGCTCCCACAGGGCACCGGCCATGCTCGGATCTGGCAGGACCGGGGCGCGAACCCCGATCCTCGGAGTACAAACATTCAAGTGACTTTGTTCAGTTCATTAAACCAGTACTAAACCTAACCTCTAAGCCCCTACCCCTTAACCACTAAACTGCACAGTTTAATATTTCCACAGCCCAAGGGTAGCTACTGAACAGAATCCCTCTGCTGGATTCCAGGCCTGGTGTCCCTTTGTTAGCTACAATGTTCCTGCCGCCCCATTCGCTTGTTAGTTTCAGTATTTCTGCCCACCGCACACCCTTTTTATAGCTTGGTAGCCACAGTGTCTCTGTCCCCCCATTAGCTCTTTAGCTACAGTAGCTCTGTTCCCCCATTAGCTCTTTAGCTACAGTATCTCTGTTCCCCCATTAGCTCTTTAGCTACAGTATTTCTGTTTCCCCATTAGCTCTTTAGCTACAGTATCTCTGTTCCCCCATTAGCTCTTTAGCTACAGTATCTCTGTTCCCCCATTAGCTCTTTAGCTACAGTATCTCTGTTTCCCTATTAACTCTTTAGCTACAGTGTCTCTGTTCCCCCATTAGCTCTTTAGCTACAGTATCTCTGTTCCCCCATTAGCTCTTTAGCTACAGTATCTCTGTTTCCCTATTAACTCTTTAGGTGAAGTATCTCTGTTCTCTTGTTAGCTCTTTAGGTACAGCATCTCTGTTCCCCCATTAGCTTTTTAGGTACAGTATCTCTGTTCTCTTGTTAGCTCTTTAGCTACAGTATTTCTGTTCCCCCATTAGCTTTTTAGCTACAGTATATCTGTTCCCCCATTAGCTCTTTAGGTACAGTATATATGTTCCCCTATTAGCTTTTTAGGTACAGTATCTCTGTTCTCCCATTAGCTCTTTAGCTACAATATTTCTGTTCCCCCATTAGCTCATTAGCTGCAGTGTATCTGGCTTCCTGTTAGCTCTTTAGCAGTAGTTTTGCCCAGTTAGCTCATTAGCTACTGTGTCTTTGTCCCACCACTAGCTCGTTAGCTACAGTATCTCTCTCTCCCCTCTTTAGCTTGTTACTGACAATGTCTCTGTCCACCGGTTAGCTGCAGTATCTATATCCCTCCGTTAGCTTGTTATCTACAGTATCTCTCTTTCCTCTCGTTGGCTCGTTAGCTACAGTATCTCTATCCGCTCTGTCTCTGGGGCCGCGGCGGTCTCGGGAGTGGGCCCAGCCAGCCTGTGTGCTGTCGGTCTGGGGTCTGTTCTCCAGTTGTGACAGGGAGGGGAGCCTTATGATGACAATTAGGAGCTGTTAGAGCACAGATGAGCCCTGCAGACAGGAGGGGGTGGGGTGGAGTGGGGTGGGGGGAGGCAGGTGGTAAGAAAGCTGGGACACAATTAACAAACATGCAGAAAACAGTCACTAATGAGCAGGGCTGTGGCTCAGGGAGGGGGGTACAGAGCAGCTCCAGGGAGAGGGACAGTGTGCTGGGAATAATGCCGCTGAAAGCAAGCAGGAGAAAGCATAGGGAGATGGGAGGATGAGAGAAGGCTATGAAGGCAAGGGAAACTGAGGAAGAAACGTGAGAACATTATGAGTAAGACTGAGAAGGGAAATGAAAGAAATGTAAAACTGTGTGTGTGTGCTAGTGAACAAGTGAGAGGGAGGGTTGTTGTTTAGGTCATGTGTGTTTTAATGTTTTGCAAGTTTTATCATGCAAATAAAGTATTGAATATTTGTTTATTTGAATTTGAGAGAGAGAGGGAAACTAACAAAAAGCAGCAGTAGTTCTGATCTCTATGGTCGTCTTTCAGACATGTGAAGTTCACATCGTCTCTGAACGAGCCCATTTTCCCCATGACCTAGTTACCCCCTGGTCGCACTCTAGTGTGTTTGTTAACTGAGAGACATGGGCGTCCTCCCTTTGTCTGGGCCTGGTGCCCTTGTCCAACAAACAGGCAATAACAACAACACAATAACAACGACACAGAGATGCTGTCTATTGTACACAGCACCCCCATTGTAAATACACAAAAATGTATTGTGTTACTGTCGATCACCTCAACATGGCAGCCACTACCACAAAAAATGAGCATCGGCTCCTGCTTCATCCATGATATAATAGCTATGTTAACTGTGTATGACAGCTTAGTCACATGTCAGACTGTGTGTAATAGGTAAGTCACATACACAGTATGTCATGCTGTGTATGATAGCCAAGTCACATACAGTGCTGCTCGAAAGTTTGTGAACCCTTTAGAATTTGTATAAATTTTATCTAAAATGTGATCACATCCCAAGTCCTAAAACTTGATAAAGTGAATGTGGATAGATCGCTTTAAGGGTTTTTTTTCTTGACTTTTTTCCCCATAGTCAAATGAGTCAGGTGAAATAACCCTTGCAGTGACCCATCCACATCTACTCCATATCTGGCCGCAGAGTGATGATTTGGGGCTTGTTTGATACCTTAGATCCTGGATGACTTACAGCCATTTAGCCAGTCATGTGTTCCATAATGTACCAGTGTAATTTACAGCTGAATCTAATCTCACCCCCCAATTCCCGTAGAGATCCATTCAAATGCAGAGAGGTTATAGTATCGCTTGTAACAGAACCTGAAAATAAGATATTGAGAGTCTTTTGATGTTGATGGGTCACAGACTTCAGGAAGTAACAGCATGCAAAGGATATGCGACCAAATATTAAATATGATACTTTCAAAATACATATGATCCAAGGGTTCACATACTTTTGCCAACAAAGCATTTAATGTTGGATAATTTTTCTCAATAAATAAATTATTAATTAATAATGTTTTTTGTGTTTTTTTGTTGAGGTGGGTTTACTTTATCAAGTTTTAGGACTTAGATGAAGATGTGATCACATTTTAGATTGAATTTATGCAGATATATAGAAAATTCTAAAGGGTTCACAAACTTTCGAGCAGCATTGTATATGTCACATTATGTATGACAGCTAAGTCATATCTATATAGCTGTGTACGTGAGCTATGTGTACAATATTCACACTTCTCTGTGCTGCTACCCTTCTGACCGATTTCATTAAAACGGCTCACCTGCCTAACCCCCCTCCATCTCTCTCCCCAATGTGGAACATCTACCCACGATCCCCACCTGGATGACTAGATGGCTAACGCCGACGTGGCCTGGGCGTACCTCCTCCCCAGCCCTAATTGACTATAAATGTCACAGTGAGTGAGACTCTGATTCTGTTCTAGTCAATTAACTTCTTCCATGATTTGGAGCTGTTAATTAGAAGATGTAATCAGTGGAATTAGGCTGTAAGGAGAGAACACAGCAGTCAACATTGATCTGGAGGAGAGCTCAACCTTGGGCCGGCTCTCGGGCTAGTGGCACTCGGGGGAGATGACGCGATGGTGTAGAAAGGTGCAGCTCTACAGGGAAATCATGCTCGCACACCTGCAGCTCAGAGCAGTCTTTGGTTTTCACCCATTCTTTCACGACCGGGGAAGTGCGTCCTTTCCTTTTTTAAATGTCACATATCTCAAATAAGGGCAGCTTGACAACAAAGTGTTGGCTAAATATAACAACGATTGGCCTCTGTATTTCCACCATGGTGGTTATGTTGTGCCGTGTGAAATCATACTGTTTGTGTCAGGAATATCCCACTGAAGTGAGATTTCTTTCCCAAAGTCTGAACATGAATCCCTAATATTGCAAGAAATTAAAAACTTGTCCGGGTCAGAATTAGCTGAGAGAAATGCTTTGAACTGTTTTTAATACAAAAATATAGGTCTAAAAATGCACACTAGATGATAACTAGTGGTGAAATTGTGAACACTGCTGTTCCGATGGTATCAGTTTTTTGTGCGAAAAGTGACCAGATCTGTCAGTAGAGCCGGTGTAGAAACCTGCTGGTGTCTTTGCTGGATGTTCCCTGCAATTACACCATTTTTTTTTTACTTTAATAATATTTCTACCAGCTGCTGTAGTAATTTAGTAATCTGCATGCACTTTTAATTATTTTTTATTTATTTTATTTCAACCAGAAGGCTTACTGTCTTACTGCATTGGAAGTGAACCACTTGAAAGTGTGGAAGCGGACAGGTTAGCAATATAAACTCTACAGACCAACAGAGTGAAATAGAGAAGGCGCGCAATTCCGTACAGTGAGCAGCAGTGTGGCTGCTCAGGTAAGCGCTGTCCCCATAAACACAGCACGGGTTTCAGGACCCTGGAGAGCAGCTAGAGTTGAAAGAAGAGCAGCGAGTGTAGCATGTTCCAGTTTATAAAGTGAAAACCAGGAGATGCAGTGACTGTTCCGTTTGCATTGTCCCTGTGCCTTGATTTGCCCACAAGTGCACAGCTGCCTCTCTCTCTTTACTGTCCATTTGTGTGCCATCTTTGTACTTGCGGCCCTGCACATTATCAATGGGCAAGTGTAGATCTGTGTCTGTGAGAAATAACTGTAAAGAATCTCACGTATTTAGAACATGCTATATTCTGGGGCTATCCACTGTTCTCACGCAAAATAAAACGATAAGAGAAAAACTTAGTATGCCATATTGATTTGTTGGAATTTAAATATTCAATAGGGACAAATGCTAGTTTATGTCATTCTAAAAAGAGTATTAACAATGGTTAAATACAATATGCCAGGCACAGTTAAATATCTACTTGGATCTCAAACTCATCAGACTGGGATCTCTGTTTTTCTGGCTTTGAAGTAAGTCACTATTGTACTTGCATTTTTAGTCGTACAAAATTTTTACTCTCTAAGCATACATGCAATAAAAAAAATATCGCCTTGTGTCGGCGTGTAAAACAAACACATTTCTGATGATGAGGTGGAAGCTGCAGATGAATAAAAAAGCTTTTTTTTTCTGGGGATAAATACGCAGCGCAGAGATGAAGAGGAACCAAACGGAGGAAGGGAGAGCCGTGACAGGCTGCTGAGCAGATGAAGAAGCGGCTAATGATGGCCGCTCCAAACACAGAGCATCCTGTGGCTGAAAGAGAGGCGGAGAGAATGCACAGCGCCGGCTTTCACGCCCCTAAATAAGGAGGTCCTCTGTGCCGGAGTGGGGTGCAGGTGTCCCCTCTCCTGTCTCTGACTGCACCCCTGTTTCCCGCCATTGGGGTGCAGGTGTCTGGGGGAGTCCTGTCCGCAACCTCCCGTCCTGATGCCGGCGGAATAAAGAGGGCCGGCGGGCTTGCGACGCATCCATGGAACCCAGAACAAGTTTCCCTGTGTGGCAGAGGCCAACACCCCCCCCCCCCTATGCCAGCCCCCTCCGGACAGAGAAGAGGAAGAGGGGAAAGGCGTTTGTGCTTTTTGTGGAAGGGGGGATTATTTGGGTCTGAGGGATGCTGCTGTCTCTCAGTGCTGCTGCTGTCTGTCTTCTAGGCCTGTAGAACACAGAGACTCCTCTCTTCTCTGACTCGGCCCAATAGCCTTTCAATAGTCTTGTGTCAGTTGTGCTGTATGGTGACCAGATCTTATTGTGCTTGTCCCAATCCTTCTCCCCCTCCTTCCACAGGGCTGTGTGTGTGTGTGAAAGAGTGTGAGTGTGTGTGTGTGTGCATTTGTAAGTGCGTGTGTGTGAGTGTGTGTGTGTGTGTGTGCCCGTGCGTGAGTGTGTGCGTGAGTGTGTGTGAGTGTGTGTGTGTGTGCTTGTCTGTGTGTCTGTGTGTGTGAGAATGTAAGTGTGTGCATGTGTGAGTGAGCGAGTGTGTGTATGTGTGTGTGTGTGTGAGTGTGTGTGTGTGTGTGTGTATGTGTGCGTGTGTGTGTGAGAGTGTAAGTGTGTGCATGTGTGAGAGAGTGTGTGTGTGTGTGTATGTGTGCATGAGTGTGTCTGTGTATGTGTGCGCGTATGTGAGAGTGTAAGTGTGTGAGAGAGTGTGTGTGTGTGTTTCAGAGTTTAAGTGTGTGTGTGTGTGAGTGAGCGACTGTGTGTGAGTGTGTGTGTAGGTATGCGTCTGTGTGTGTGTGCGTGTGTGTGTGTAAGTATGCGTCTGTGCACGTGCGTGTGTGCGTGTGCGTGTGTGTGTGTGTGGATGTAGGTATGCGTATGTGTGTGTGTGTAGGTATGTGTCTGTGCGTGTGCGTGTGTGTGTGTGTGTGTGTAGGTATGCGTCTGTGCGTGTGTGTGTGCGCGTGTGTGTAGGTATGAGTCTGTGCGTGTGTGTGTGTGCGTGTGTGTAGGTATGTGTCTGTGCGTGTGTGTGTGTGTGTGTGTGTGTAGGTATGTGTATGTGCGTGTGTGTGTGTGTGTGTGTAGGTATGTGTCTGTGCGTGTGCGTGTGTGTGTGTGTGTGTGTGTGTGTGTGTGTGTGTGTAAGTATGCATCTGTGTGAGTCAGTGAGTGTGTATGTTAGTGTGTCCTCGTGCTCTGGATCTTTATGATATCATTGCCTCAGAAGAGCGGTCCCTCATTGTGCGCTGCTGTGGCTCGGGCTGGAGGCCGATGTCATGGTTTGGATGTGCTGGGCGTTTGGGAGGGGCTTGGCAGGGGGGAGCCGCACAATGTTTTTACTGTGGGGAGGTTCAGACAGATGGCTCGGCCACTTGTAGGCCATGAAGAAACAGGCCTGTCTTTGTCCCCAGATAAAGAGAGAGGATTGTCCCTCTCCCCATTACACTGTAGTATCTATAAATCTGTCACTCTCACATGGGTCTCAACACTCTCTCTCTTAGTCTCTTTCTGTCAGGGACATGTTATTATTTCACGCTGGCATCTCTCCCGCTCTCAGACGTAACCCTCCCAACATCAGTTCCATAAAACAAAAACAACAGAAGCAAGATGTGCGTTGAGTCAGACGGGTCCGCGACAGCAGAGACAGAGGCTTAAAGCGGCCTTTGTCCTTCCTGCTCAAAGGAGGCCTTTCTGGGTAGGAGCAGTGACCAGTGATTTCACTTTAAACTCCATAATACTGCTCCAGTATTTACATTATGTTCTACACTACTGCTGCAGTATTTCACATTAAACTCTTATATGGATATTATGGTATTTATGCTAAAATCTACGCTAAATGCAAAATTATACGCCAGCATTTATGCACTTTAATATATGCAGCCCTAATACATACAATGCTGAAATAAAGGACTATGAACCATCCCATATTAATAATTTATTTTAAACAGGTAAATAATCAGCTCACAGATCTGAACACTGTTATATTATATTTTTATACAAAACATTAAAAATATACATGTTCTTCATTGCATAACTACAAATACATTTAAGTGACCATAATACATGTTTACATATTTTTCATTATTTCATATACTAAGATATTGTCTTGCAGTCTGTATTTATGCAAGAATCATGCGTGTGTCGAAATTAAAATAAAGTAAATAAAGTAACATTCTGTTCATTTTTAACAAGTTAAAAGGTTAACATTGTTAACATTAACATTTGTCACCAACAAACAAATGCAAATTAAAAATGGTTCTAAAACCTGCATGAAATGTGTTAATAGGGAGAGTGTTTACCTGATCAAGCAAACTACTCACTGCATGGAACTGCATGGAACTTGTAATGCTCTGTAATGCAAATGTAATGCCCTGTGTTTGTATTCAAAATAACAAGTTTATGCAGTCAAGCCGGAATGTCTGCCCACCCCTTTCACCTTCTCCACGTTTTATTACATTACAGACATATTCTACAATAGATTGAGTAAATTTTTTGTCTCAAAATTCTCCACAAAATAGCCCATAATGACAAAGTGAAAACATGTTTTTAGAAATTTTTGCAAATGTATTAAAAATCGAAAACTGAAATCTCTCATTTACATAAGTATTTATACCCTTTGCTTTAACATATTTTTAAAGTATCATATTTAATATTTGGTCGCATGTCCTTTGCATGCTGTTACTTCCTGAAGTCTGTGACCAATCAACATCAAAAAACTCTCGATATCTTATTTTCAGGTACTGTTACAAGCGATGCTATAACCTCTCTGCATTTGAACTGATCTCTATGAGAATTGGGGGGTGAGACTAGATTCAGCTGTAAATTACGCTGGTACGGTATGGAACACATGACCGGCGAAATGGCTGTACGTCATCAACGAGCCCCAAACCATCACTCTGCGGCCAGATATGGAGTAGATGTGGGTGGATCCCTTTAAGGGTTGTTTCTCCTGACTATTTCCCCCATAGAGTTCTATAGGAAAATGAGTCAGAAGAAATAACCCTTGCAGTGAGCCATCCACATCTACTCCATATCTGGCAACAGAGTGATGGTTTGGGGCTCGTTTGATAGCTCAGACCGTTGATGACTTACAGCCATTTAGCCAGCAATGTGTTCCATACTGTACCAGTGTAATTTACAGCTGAATCTAGTCTCACCCTCCAATTCCCATCGAGATCCATTCAAATGCAGAGAGCTTATAGTATCGCTTGTAACAGTACCTGGAAATAAGATATCGAGAGTATTTTGATGTTGATGGGTCACAGACTTCAGGAAGTAACAGCATGCAAAGGATATGCGACCAAATATTAAATATGATACTTTAAAAATATGTTAAAGCAAAGGGTATGAATACTTATGTAAATTAAAGATTTCAGTTTTAGATTTTTAATACATTTGCAAAAATTTCTAAAAACATGTTTTCATTTTGTCATTATGGGCTATTTTGTGTAGAATTTTGAGACAAAAAAATGAAAGGGGTGTTCCGACTTTCCGGCTTGACTGTATTATTAAAATCACATTATGGCTCACTTCTACTGCATTACAGACGAAAGTATAACAAATTAAATGAGAACAAATAAAATTGCATACAAATTACTAAATATTGTTTAAACATCAGCTGGGACAAATATTAGCAAAGTAAAACACTTAAAAAAAATGTTTTAAACTTTGCTCATAGTTTTTAAACTCTGCTCAACACATTGGGAAGGATAATATATGGCGTATGGAGGGAGGACGCAGCACAGACACCAGCAGGTTTCTACACTCAACACAGACACAGGCTCTACCGACAGATTCACAATGACGGTCAATAACACACGCGACCCGAACACACGCAGTACTCTCAAAGATCAATTGCACATCAAACCAAACACGTCATTGATCGCTGAATCAATTTCGTTAGGTTTTTTGTATAAACTTCAAGCATACTATGTATGCTGAAACTGACCTTTGGTCAGTTGCAGGTTTTTTTTTTTGCGGGTCGATTGAACGGCCTCCCTATTTACGCTGTGAGACGAGCCGCGCGGATCTGTGCTACTTAGCTCAGACGGGCGGGCCGTGATGAGCTCCGAGCAGCCTGCCGAAGAACAGAGGCAGTGAGATCAGTGGCGTGGAAGAGCCACGCTGTGAAATGTGTGGTCCGACAAGCCTCCACACTGAGGCACGGTGAACAGGTCTCTGTGTCTCCCCAGCTGGAGAGGAAACAAACAAACAAAACCCCCACTGAGACGACCATGCGCGTGCGGGTGGGGGGGCCTGTGAGAGAGAGAAAGAGAGAGAGAGAGAGAAAGAGAGAGAGAAAGAGCGAGAAAGAGAGCGAGAGAGAGAGAGGAGGAATGATAGAGACACATGGTCCGTTTTTATTAATAATGATTTTTTTTTTCCCGGCTCCTTGTTCTTTAACATTTGGAGGACTTTTACGGGCGTCGATGCTGGTGCCCTGAGACCGTGCCTGACAGGCCAGCGCCATGGCGACAGGATTGGGTCGGGTCCAGAACCGTGATCTGGAGGCTGTCAGCGCCACTGCGGCTCACAGAATGCAAATGTATGTAAAAGAGGGGTCCGGCAAAGCAGCACCTGCACATCGGCAGAGTGGCCGTGCCCTTCCAACAGTGTCCCCTCTGTGGGCCTCTCCCCCCTCCCCGCCCTTCTCCCCCCCCCCAGCCCCCCGCCCCCCCCGCCGTCCGGCACCACCACCGACCCCACCGTGTCAGCCGTGTCTCCCCAATCCTGCTCGTGCACTCGCTCTCCGCACCATGCCTTCCATCCGTCACCGCAAAGCCATTGCTCTCGATGTCGTTTTATCGCTAAACTAAAGTGACGATTAGTTAATATTTTTAGTAAGTAATTTACATTTAAAAATCTGGCGCCTTGTTTTGAAAATGTATCTCCCAGTTCCAGTTCGGTTGCGGTACCTATAAGTCTGATGCTCGGTGAACCCTTCAGTTTTAAATCTGATTGTTATGTTTTAAGGCGGATTATTATGTCGCTTTTGTTACTATTATAAGAAAACTCAGAGGTCTTCGCTGTTTATTGTAAGATACTGTTTTAAAATAACTGAGGCCCTGCTTCACCACCATACCTGTGCAGTGTACCGTGTGCAGCAGAACTTTGTGAAACTTGCGTTAAAAATGCACGGCGCTCCCTGTGTCATGTGCTGTTACTTTGACCCTGCCTGCTGCTTTCTGCATTCCAGCAGGCTGTAGAAATGGAGCTCCCCCCCCTCTCTCCGCCCTTGGGCCGCTGTGTCCGCGGTTTGTGCTGGTCAGCAGAGCGCCTGTCTGGCGGCTTGGTGCGCTGCTGTCAGGCTGGGGGGTGCGGGGGAGAGGGGGGGTAAAGAGAAGTCAGGTGGCTCCGGTCCAGACCTTGTACAGTTCTCCGTAACCAACCCACCCCCCCACCCCCCACCCTGCCAACACCCATCACACAACGCAACCCCCGCCCCCTCCCTTCCCACTCCAACACCCATCACACAACATGACCCCCCCCCCGCCAACATGCATCACACAACACCCCCCCCCCCTTGCTTTGCCCTTCACTGTCTCTCTGTTGTGAAAACTGTGAGCCTGAAAAGACAGCTACGATGGTCTTTTTAACAGACACGCACACAGACAGACAGACAGACAGACAGACTGAGCATTCTCACTGAAGCCTTGTGTACTCCGTACTGCCCAGCCTGCCAGCTATTTTCCAATACAGTTTCAGATTGTTGGAACAAGCCAGGAAAAACCTTTATTCATAAAACCTACCCTGCATAAATAAAGGTGTATTAATAAATAAATAATACATAAATAAAAAGAACAGGAACAATAACCTAATTAAATTCTGTGTTGTTTCTTGTGATATCAGCTCTAGAATGCCGCTATTTTTCCCAGAATGCAAGGTTTATGAAATATGGAGCTGGGAGTCTATTTAAAAACCGTAACTGTGACTCCAGTTTACCGCAATGTGTGCCTGCGCAGCTTATGGGCAGACTGAGTTCTATAGGCAGGCCAGAGCTTGTGGTCCAGTCTGGTCTGCTTAGCTGTGTTTCTATAGGCAGGCCAGAGCTTGTGGTCCAGTCTGGTCTGCTTAGCTGTGTTTCTATAGGCAGGCCAGAGCTAGTCGTCCAGTCTGGTCTGCTTAGCTGTGTTTCTATAGGCAGGCCAGAGCTTGTGGTCCAGTCTGGTCTGCTTAGCTGTGTTTCTATAGGCAGGCCAGAGCTTGTGGTCCAGTCTGGTCTGCTTAGCTGTGTTTCTATAGGCAGGCCAGAGTTAGTCGTCCAGTCTGGTCTGCTTAGCTGTGTTTCTATAGGCAGGCCAGAGCTAGTCGTCCAGTCTGGTCTGCTTAGCTGTGTTTCTATAGGCAGGCCAGAGCTAGTCGTCCAGTCTGGTCTGCTTAGCTGTGTTTCTATAGGCAGGCCAGAGCTAGTCGTCCAGTCTGGTCTGCTTAGCTGTGTTTCTATAGGCAGGCCAGAGCTAGTGGTCCAGTCTGGTCTGCTTAGCTGTGTAGTGGTATTTGCGTCTGTTTGTAATATTATTTGTTCAACTAACTGTATTAGGCATTTGTGGCTTGGTAATTTTGCACTTTTGTATTTCAACACTGATGTTCTCCAGTGATTGTAACTGCTGACTCTAAGCTGAGTTCATCCTGTCTGGTTGGTGCTAGCTCACCTGCAGTAGAGTGCGGCCAAGAAGTGTGCACGCTCCAGCTGCACGTGTCTGTGTGCACCACGGGGGCACACATGCCAAATCCCAAATGTGAGGAAAATGAAAAGTGAATATATAGTAATATACTCAATACTAGTGGTCAAATAGTTTGCTTGTACAGGCAATTTAAATTCAGTCGGAAAATAATTCCCTGCTAATGAAAACACAAATGACGGGAAAATGGACAGAAGATGAAGTCAATTGTGTTTAATGTGGAACGAAAAGAAAGATACACTTTACAACCTTTCTAGATATTGCATCAAGAACTTTCTGATTTAAAAAAAAAGCGTCTCTTCAACAGCCTTCTTGCCAGCAGAAAGACACAGATTTGAACGCATGTTCTTTTACCTTTTCTCCCATTTAGAAAAACAAACAGCAATTTAGGGTCTCATCACATTTACAGCCAATTGCAACTTAAATATTTAAAATATATACTTTATATAAGATAGATAGTCATCCATAATTTTCTTTTCCTCATTGTCTGATTTTTCCAGACAGCAACAGAAATTGTTATCCACATTATTAACATATATACTGAAATCTGTCAAGGGTATTGTACACAGGAAATGCACACTGTCAAATGTGCTGGGACAAATCTCAGTGTTTGTGTTTTAATTTGATTATTCATGGGAATTCAAAAAAATAATAATAATTAATTACATCATAATTTACCATATTATTTGATATTAATTAATTATATTTTTATAGTTTGTCTTCAAAAAACAAATATTTTATGAAAAATGAATGGAGGTTAAAAGGAAAATGTATTTAATTACTATGTACATGTAATGCATTTATAATTTATTAAGTTCACAAAAAAAGTGACCGATGTTCTTGCTTTTCCAACATAAATAAACAAAAACTTTATTTCCAATATGCATTTTGGAAAACAAATCTGCTTGAATATCACAATAAATATAACAAATATAAAAACATGTAAAAAGTCACATAATTTAATAATAATTCCAGCTTCTGGGATTGTATAAGTATCAAAGGTTTAATTTCTTATTCCTTTTTATTTCGAATATAAAGGCATCTTAATGTAGTTTGAAGGACAGATCGAATATAAAGGCATCTTAATGTAGTTTGAAGGACAGACGGGCGCGCGTGCTGTGTTTGCCCAGCTCTTGTGGATGTCCAGTGCTTAAATGTAATGGATATTTATGGTATTTGCAGAAGCACTCTGTGCTAAGAGTCCAAACAGCAGAAGAAGAGTGGCGGAGGCTAGCACAGTCACCAGAGCTTATGCACACAGTGCCGTTTACTGACACAAACCTGCCACTCTGTCGCCGGGGAGCCGTGTCGCATGCTACAAATCTCAAACCACATTTTCCGGAAATGTTTCCGGAAACTGGTCATTTTTATAGCCATTGCGATTATTATTACATGATCCTTTTAAAGGGTTTGTTCTGGAAACGTAATGTCCCTGTACAAGCTGCTTTGGAGATACTTGAAGTGTATTAAAATTTTTTTTTTACTGCAAACCCCTGAATGCTCTGTACCTGCCATTGTAAAACAGGCACGCTGCCAGAAACTTTTCTCAATATCTGAAATATCCTTTGTCAAATACAAGAACAGTCTGGGCCAATCAAAAATATGCACTAAAACTGAAATAAAATATGTATATTTTAAAACCCAGAAAGTGAATATACCTTTAAAACAGCCTGGTATTAACAACATATTTTCTTTTCATATTTAGCATTAAAACGGTTATTTGATCTTTTCATATTTTAAAATTAAATGTATATCTGCACTGTGTCTACATATACTTGCAATGTATAATAAATCTTATTAATATGATGAAAGTGATAATACATTTGTAGCTGTAGCTCTCATTTGAAAGTAAAACGTTTTTTTAGTATAACCTGCCCATCGAATGTTGAAAGTCATATATCAACTGTCATCATATATCAATCTGTAATCAATATAATTGGCAAATGAATTAGAACAATCGCAACGTGTTATGTTTTACATTAAAAAAACTGGTATTAGAGAAATAAGTCTCTCGCTTTCTCCCTCTCTTCTTCTCTCCCTCTCTCTTCTTCTCTCCCTCTCTCTCATTCTCTCTCTCTCTCTCCCTCTTTCCCTCTCTCTCGCTCTCTCTCGCTCTCTCTCTCTCTTCCTCTCTCCCTTTCTCTCTCTCTCTCTCTCTCTCTCTCTCTCTCTCTCTCTCTCTTTCTCCCGTACAGTTCTTCCTCCCGTTTCCCTGCTCTCTGCGCTGTGTCCAGTCAGCCGGCACTAACGGTGAAAAAGTAACCCGTCTAGCGGCGCACAATAGGAGCTTCTCCCCCTGTGTTGGGGAGACACCCCCACCTTTCCTCCTGACCTGCAGACTCCCCACGTAGACAGCGCTGCCCGACAAGCCCGCCTGCCAAACAACTCAATTAAGCTATAAGGAGGAAGAAAGCGGAGCCCAAACAGAGGAGAGAGAGGCCCGGTTTCTGTCAGGCCCGCGTCTAAGCGGCACAAGGAGGAGGACGGATGGAGGAAGGGAGAGGGGGAAGAGAAAGGAGAGCGATGTGTTAACTGGCATTCCAGGCTCCGGGAGGGGAGTGTTCAAAGGCCAAACAGAGGGCTATGGGGTCATTGCCACTCTGTCACTGTGGGGGGGGGGGGGGGTATTGGTACACAGACACTCAACCCCAGCTTCACTGTCCATCATAGGGACCCATGTGCATGTCTGTGTGTGTATGTGTGTGTGTGTGTGTGTGTGTGTGTGTGTCCCTTGAACAATGGTAATCCCACAGAGAATGTTTGCTCTTCTCTTTGGGTGAAGCAGCAATGACACAGCCAGACAGTGGGGTTGGACAGGGAGCCTCTCAACTCAAGAGTCAACTCTAAAGTGCGCTGTGTGTTAGAGCCCTAGGGTAGAGAGCAAAGTGTGTTAGAACCCTAGGGTAGGAAGCAGAGTGTGTTAAAACCCTAGGGTAGAGAGCAGAGTGTGTTAGAGCCCCAGCGTATGGAGCAGAGTGTGTTAGAGGCCCAGGGTAGAGAGCAGATAGTGTTAGAGCCCTAGGGTAAGAAGCAGAGCGCGTTAGATCCCCAGCGTATGGAGCAGAGTGTGTTAGAACCCCAGGGTAGGGAGCAGATAGTGTTAGAACTCTAGGGTAGGGAGCAGATAGTGTTAGAAACTTGTGGCAGGGGCATGGTGGCAAACAAATGGTAGCATCAATACTTATGCAGCCCCAATAATTGGAAGGAAAGGCCAACATTTTCCCCCACAATAACATTTTGTTGTGCCTGAAATTTCCAAAGCTTTGATAATGATACTGTCTGAATGACAAGCCATCAGTTTTTAGATTTGATCAAAATTCGATCTGATGCCAAATAGTACTTGTTCGATGCGAGAGTTGCGCTAACTCTCCAGACACATTGGATCCAGAGTTTCGCTGGAAATGAACAGATCATGAGGCACACAAGCCTCCCGAGAAACCCCGTACCCGGGGACCTCAGGGAGAGGAGAGGGAGAGGTGAGTGTTTACAGTGTCCGGGCGGGTCTGCCTTCTTGCACCCCGGTGAATAAAGGAGGCGCGAGCATGGGAACATAGCATGGGGCAGAAAGGGGTCCAGACCAGCCAGGGTGGGACAGAGCGGAATGCGAGGTAGGGGGGCGTACAGGAGACTGCTGTTTTCGGGGGCTGAATAACAGGAGGGGCGGGACGGTGAGTCAGGGAAAGTAAATGAGGGTCCTGACCGCCCCCTCGCTCTTATACAGAAGGTGAAATTTATAGCTCAGTACTTCCTACCCCTGGGACTCCCCACGTTGAAATGTGAGGGTCCTGTGTGCTGGGGGATAGGGCATAACCGCTCTTCTGAGGGGGTGAGCTTCTCACTGTTTAAATTTTTGGACAGTAAAAGGGAGGAGAGGTGCTATTTTTAACCTGAGGAAGTTGGAGAGTTCGTCTCCTTGCATGTGCTTGTGCGCATGTGTTTTTGTATACAATCTCGAACGTAGTGTGTTTGTGTGTCTTTGCACATATACACGTGTGTGTGTGTGTGTGTGTGTGCATGCATGTGTGTGTGTAAGTGTGTGTGTTTTTGGACCCATATGTATGTGCATACAGGCAGGGTTGAAAGGACACTTATGTCCTACTCTAGCTCGTCCTATTCTCTCACGAAAAAGGAGAGATGTTCCACAATTACAATTTAATGGTGGGCAATTTAACTTCCCTTGGCTGTGAATGGGATCAGGCAATAGGGAATGCACTGGGGAAGCATAAAAAATGTGAAGAAAAGCCATTGGCAGCCAAGTCCCACGTCAGACTGTTATGAGAGCAGCCTTCTGCTCTTTACTTGTAAGAACTTGTTAGTACCAAGAGTTCAAGAGACCAGAAATTCCTCAAAAAAGACGATTCATTACAGAGACAAAAGTAGTAATCTCTCTTGGTCAATGGACACCTCTTCTTTTCTTTAAGTTGTAGCATCCCTTTATATATTCGAAAACGAAACAAAGGGACGCTGTTCTTGCAAAGGTTATTGTCGCTTTGTCTTTTCCGCTTTTATTTCTACACGATTTAAAAATATATATGTTCACAATTCAGTTCAGTCTTAAGACCCGTGTCTGGTTTTATTTAGTTTTTATTTTGGAGATTCATGTCTATTTAGTTTTATTAGTTTTGTATATTTAGTTGTATATGTATTTATATGTACCTTGTGTGGGTTATATGTGTGGTTTTCCCTCCCAATTGGGGTACTTTGAAGATGAACCCACCCCCCCTACCATATAAGCATCAATACAGCTATCTAAAACCATAAAGCATACTGTAACATTGTAAATTCACTACTACAATACAATTGTAATTAGCTATTTTTAATTAGCTACAATACATAAAAAGACTGGTAAGAGGTGCACCCATTTACTGTAAGAAATACAATAATTGCATGAGTATTTCTAATTTATTGAAGTTTAGATGAGATTGTTTTTACTTCCAACTATTTACAGTTTCTGGGATTTTTTATTACATTAATTCATTTGAAAAGGTCTAGAAAATGTAGTTGTCCCATGTTTGTATTGGTTGGTCATTTAGAACATCTAGGTTAGTGTCGTTTAAAAAAAAAAAAAATGTTATCACACTTCAAAGATACGTATCCGTCAGTTTTAAATCAGGAATTGATGCACTGCAAGCATAATGATTGCGAGGACAGTGCACACTACGGTAGAAAGCTGGCGTTTTTTGTGGTGTACACAACTTCCGGTCTAAGCCATGCTCACTTTTGGTTTTCTATCGGTGGCACCGACACAGATGGCAACATCTCTGCCCATTCTTATAGGGCCGGCTGCTATCTCCTCCTGACAAGCATGGCTTTTGGTGAAGTAGGATAAGTTGCAGTGCTCTTGCCCTGCTTGAAGTCATGTGACCTGCCCTGCTACAGGTGCTATCATCTTCTCTGTGTCCGCACAGGACCCCACAGCATTGGTCCGTCGCCTCGCTGTTCTTCACCCCATCTAATTCATAGAGTCATTTTTACTGTTACTATATTGCCTTGTGCAGCCTCAGTTTTTTCCTCTCTCCTTATTTTTGGTGATTGTGAGTGAGTGTGTGTGTGTGTGTGTGTGTGTGTGTGTGTGTGTGTGTGTGTGTGTGTGTGTGTGTGTGTGTGGCGTATATGTCTGTGTGTGTGTGTGTGTGTGTGTGTGTGTGTGTGTGCGCATTGTCCGAGTCTCCCCCCTCCAGGCCATTGAACTGCAAGGATGAAAGAAGGATGAGTTAATATGAGAACACAAAGAGGGGGTTCGACCGCCGCACAACTGACCAGACCCCCGCGTATCCCCGACAATGCCCCACACCAACGGCGAGATAAAAGTGCGAGCGAGAGAGGGAGAAAGGGGAGAGTGTGGTGTGAGTAACCCGGAGAGGATGGGAGATGGGCAGGGCAGAGAGGGAGGGATAGGTAGTAGACGAAGAAGAAAAAATAAAGCATGTGAAAGGTAATCCTTTTGAGATGTAAAGACACATAAAGCAGCTATATGTAAATTGAATCTGTGGGGTTTAAGCCCCGCCTTCGCTTTGATCTCTCGGTTTGAATCTAAGGCCCCCCCCCTCACCCTCCTTTTTCCTTGTAAGAAAATCAAGCCCATTAAGTCTAATCTCACTTAATAACGCGCACCTCTCTCTTTGTCCTCACCGATAGGCAACATATTCTCTCTTTTAAAGCCAGGCCTGCCTTTCACATGTCTAGCCTTGTAATCCCCTTATTCCAAGATAGCAATTATTTTGAGTATTTTATTATTATTATTATTCATGCAGTTCTTTCCGAGGGTGTGATTGCCCCTGCTTTCGTCCCCGGGCCCGACCCGCTGGTTTTTCCCCCTCTTTGGGTGGGGGTAAGAGTTTCTGCCATGAGCCCCATTCAGAGGGACAGATTTTCTGGGCGTTTGAACGTATTGTGAAGTGCGAGTAATGAGAACCAGCAAGCCCTTTAGCGCAGAGAGAAACATTAAGAATTCGATTAAAGATGGTGAAGAAGAGAGGGGAAAGGGGGAAGAATGGCTTTTTAGGCCAGGGGAGTAATTACACATGCGGGTTTTGATCTTTTCCTTGCTGGGGCTTGAATGGACGGCGAGACACGGCGAAAGTACAAAATAAAAAAAAGGACTGTTTCACTATTTTAGATTTTTTACAGCTTCTCCACTTTGTCTGGAGATATAGTGACATGAGTAATTATATCCACCCTCCCAAACAACCACCCAACCACCTATTCACACACACTGTTGCACACATACACTCTCACACACACACACACACACACACACACACACACACACACACACACACACACGTGTACATCACACGTACAGTCACGCACACTTGTGTGCTTGTTTATTTCAAGTGCTTGCTCTAGGGACATAATTGTAGAATTTTATAATTGTATTTATTCAGAAAAAAAAGTACATCAGTGACATCAATCATTGGTTTCAGTAAATAATTTAGCATGCTAGTGTTACATTAAGCTAGATTGTACTATACCGTATATCTAAAGGCAACCATAACTTTAAATCATGACACTAATTTTGTTAAACAATATAAAATATACAAATGTGCAAAATACTGTATGCACTGCCTGAAATCAACACTAAACTGTGTGGCACAAAAAACACTTTTTAATATTTTTAAATTAGAGTTCTGCATTGTGCTGAACATAAGTGTGAGCACACTGTCTTATATGCGAGTGAGACGTTCAATCTGAGGACATGTAAGAGACTTAGTGTACCCAGTTTGTAAAACCTTTATGCTATTTTTGTTATTGTTTATTTTTGGGGACTCTACATATAAATATACAAACAGATATGTGCATTTTTCTCATGAGGCCATAATAACCACTAACCGTATTCTTGTATTCATTCTCAAAGCGTGAACTCACCTTCAAAACATTGCTACAGCGGTCGCTGAAATGAAAACGGCTACTCATTTTCAATGAAAAACTTCAAACGTTTCAAAACCGGTTAGTGAAGCAGTCAAACAAAACGGTGGAGCCCCCAGAGGTTCTAACGAACGGGTCATTTCAGAAGAGTCCAAACGGGAAGCCCCTAGCGGAGGGAGGCGCCGTTATTTTGGGAACCGGGGCACAGGGCCGTTGTGGGTGAAACGGGGGAGCCTGCAGACCCCGCAGGAGCAGAGCGGTCCCCCAGGAGCCGCCCCCGTGACCCCCCCCGCCATGCCCCACTGGAGGGGGGGCAGCAGGGGCTCCTCGGTCGGGCCGGGCAGCAGGGGGCACTTGGTGGGGGTGAGGAGGGAGTCGGAGGCCAGAAGGAGCTGACTGGGGGTGAAGAAAGGCCAGCTCCCCGTGAGCAGCAGCCTGGGCCCGGGTGTGGCCCCCACCCCCGCCCCCGCCCCCACGCTGACCTCCCCTAGCAGCCTGCGCATCTCCTGCAGGGACGAGCTCAGCAGCAGGATGTAGTTACGCGCCAGGATGAGGGTGGAGATCTTGGAGAGCCTGCGGCCGGGCGGGGCCCCCGGCGGGGCGGCGTGGGCGTGGCTGTGGGAGGCGGGGGCGGAGTACGGCACCATCACCTCCCTCAGCGCGTCCATGGCGACGTTCAGGTCCTGCATCCTTCTCCTCTCCCGGGTGTTGATCTTCCTCCTCAGCTCTTGCATTTCACAGGGGCTCAGCTCTCTGTGGGGTTTCCCCCCGATCCTCAGGGGCCCCCTGCCGCTCCCGCACTGGCCTGGGGGGTACCCCTCGTCCCCCACCTCCTCCAGATCCCCACTGTCCCGGTCCTGTCGAGAGGGGGGCACACTGGAGTCCCCCACGACTGGGCTAGTCTGGCTACTCATGGCCAGTTCTGCAGGGAGACGCTCAACAAACACACCACGGCAGGATATCCTGCAGCAAAGGACTGTGGGTAGTCTGACCCGCACCTCCAGCTGAAGCACGGTTCTTATGTTCTTATAGATAAGTTACCAAAGAGCTGACACTTTTCCAAACTGACCAAGTGTCATCTTCCCTCAGATGCTCCAAGTGAGCGTCTAACAGGTCCTTTGATTGTTAAAATGACAGCAGCGCTTTGCAGAGCGACTTTTGAGAGAGAGTGAAACAAAAAGGAAAAAAAGTCACACAAAGAGGCATCCACAATGTGGCTGTTAATGCCGCTTTTGTTCTTGCCTCCCTTACAGGCTTTGATGTGAAGAGATGGCTGGTCCTGTGCTGTTATGAGACGCAGCGAGGGATCGAGGAACGTGCCGTTTCTTCCCAGATGGACCTAAGCGGAGATATTTAAGGTGAAAGCTCCTCCCCAGGTCCATCATTTGACTGACGTCCACTCCCCAACCCCAGCGCACACACTCATACATGCGCACAAACGCACACACACTCACACACTCACGCACACACGCACACACACACACACACACACACACACACACACACACACCTACACACATAAACACACACACCTGAAAAAGGGTTGAACGTCCACACTCCCCTTTACGGACCTCTGTCAAATAAATCTACCTGTAATCTACCTGCTTCACGAGGACTCTACCATCTGATCCAAGGCAAAAGTTCAGCACACAAAAAATCTGACACATTTGAGAGACTCCTTTCCCTAAAGTTCCTGTAAAAGTGCCCAGGTCTGCTTGCAGACCTTCCCATTAGCTCCCCAAATTAACCTTAATTCCAAGCTTTCTGGTCTCAGACGGGACTCGGGAGCATTTGGGATCCACGTGGTGAGTGTGTTTGGGGGTGTGGTTGGAGCCAAAGTGGGAGGGGGCAGTGCGCCTGTGGAGTAAACTGGAGCTGAATGGAGATGTAGTGACAGCCAATCAGGGCACGGTGAGCATCAGGGGATCAATATTTGTCAGAGAGCAAGTGCCCTCTGATAGGAGAGAAATAAATGAATGGTCTCAGCCTTTAACATTTTGCCATTCAGTGACTCAGCTGGGTTCATAAAGTCGTGTGTGCAGTGCCTCCAGTATCTCCATTCTGCACGCCCAGAAAATGCAGCACAAATACACAATATCAATATCCGTGATGATATATGACATCTATAGGACATCATCAAATGTCCACCGGCTAGTCCGCTGTTTTTAATTCCATAAAACGTTGACTTTCCATAGAGAGACAAACTGCAGATGGACCACAGATCTCAGTGTCAACGAACAGATCGAGGTCTTTAAGGGTGGGACCTGTCAAAATGTCACCTTGTAAATGGAGTTTGGAACGGTGTTGTCAAAATCCAGTCCTTATCGACAGAAAAAAATATGACCAAAAGCAGATAAATCAAGCTATCTCTCTGCAGAATATTCCCTTAATATCAACAGACCTCCACCAACTTTAAAATTCTAATTGAAGTATCACCATTGTTTATTGTGGGCAGTCAATAGGTTGCGAAAATTGTCGTATTTCATGCAAGGTGAGATTTTTTAAAATTTCAGTTGTAAAAAAAAAAAGCATCATATCAAACACAGTGTGCGCTCTACTGATTTTACAAAGAAGGGGAAAAGAAAGAAGTTTAGATCAGCGAAGGCGCAGGGCCTGCTGGAGGCAGCCGGGAAACCGGTGGCTGTACTGAGAAAAGGGAAAAAGACCTCAAACTCAGATGTTCCATTTACAAACATTAACAAGAGGAAAACAGACCTGGAATTGGGCCTCAGTATCTCTGAGCTCTCTCTCTCTCTCTCTCTCAGAGAGAAAGACTGGGACAGGGGAGGGCTGTGGAAAACAGAAAGCAAAGTGTTTATGGTGAAAGCTGGACAGGATGAAGGAGAAATCTTTTTTCTTCCTCTGAGAGAAAAGTTGAGGCACAAAGCCGGGGCGGCGTGGGGCGGCCCTGCCAGCGGCCCGGTGTCGTCCGGCTGAGGCGGCGCCCGACGCTGAATGGGACAGGAAAGGCGGCGCAATGAAAGGCCGGCCGGATGGCCTGGCAGATGCCGAGAACAGAGCGCGGACACTCCCGTCCTGGGGCCAGGATGTGTGTGCGAGACGTATCGCTTCCAGCTCCTGTCCCGCGCTGAAAAGGGCCGTCCGTGATAGATTAGTGAGAATGGGGGCGAGGGCGTACGGGGGGTAGGGGGGTAAGCGGTGATGGTTTTTCGCTTGTCTGTGGCTGTGAGTCTGTGTATGTGCAAGTAAAAGGAACACCTGCACTGGGGGTGGGGGGGTGGGGGGGGGGGAGTAGGGGGGTGCAGGGAGGAGAGAGGTTAAAGAGGAAATTCAGAGTCCACATAAAAGTCAGAGTAACAGCCTTTTCTCAAAAAAAACCCCACCACCCCCTAAAAAAAAAAAAAGCTGGGACAAGTTTGTAGGCTTGGGGTTATAAAGATCTTTCTCACAAGAAAACGTGAGATCCAGTTCCCTCCCTCCCTCGCTTCCTCACTTCCTCACTTCCTCCCTTCCTCCCTTCCTCCCTCCCTCCTTGTATGAGCTTGGAGCAGCAGCACTCACCTCTGCGACCAACTGACCAAGCTGACTGAACCGAGACATGAAAGCATGTCAACTTGTTGTCTTGACAAATACTGTATATCATTGAAATTTCAGTTTAGGCTCAGTATGAGCTTACACCGAGTTATCTTTCTTTCAGACAGTTTACCCAATCTACTCAGCAAAGTTTCAGCTTATTCAAGAACAGAAGAAAACATTTCTGCGTTTCTATTGTTATGTTTGAATTTGATCATGAATTTAAGTGAAATTGACATAGGTTAAATAGGGTTGCAAGATGAAGCTTCCATTTGTCTATTTCTCATTTGTATCGTAAGCATCTTGCGTTGTTTACACTTTTTAAATAGATTTTAGGTGATTTTTTTTAAATACAGAAGATCCTAAGCTTGAACAATCCAATAATTACATACCCAGTTTTTTTCTCAGAAAGTATTCGGACACTATTAAACAAAGTATATGCTACACCTTCCCTCTGGGCTGAGAGATGTCTCCCAGTGTCTAAGTTCACTATCAACTATTTATAAGGAACAGATAGATTTGCGTAAATTCTATTAGATTTATAACCTCACCCAAAATTCAACATGTGACTGCACACATCTTCACAAGCCCCTTCAGTATTCTGTGTAAAGAAATGTGCAGATTGATGAAACTGCTCTAGTTTTGCAGAGAAGCAAAGGAATTAAGGTCGGATTCATAACCTGCAGCTGAGATATGCCCACAAGCAGTTACTACAATAGATAAATTCAGCTCATTTAACAATTTCATTTGACAATGCATTTTCTGAAAGCGACACTGTACTTCACCTCTACAGAACATGAGCCATATCACTTTTTAAATATCAATAGTATTTTATAGCCATCTGAAAAGACTCTACTATGTATTTATTGCAACTATGCACTGCATTGTTTTAATTTGTTGTTTCAAGTAGGGAAAGTCAAGGGCTATGCTTCTTGGGAAATTACAATAAGTCACTTCGGCAAAGATCAGTGGTGTAAATGTCCAGAACTTTGTCTCGGGAGGCCTGTGTTCTTTGTAAGGTCAAAAGTAAATTGGAATCCAAAGCAGGCTGTTGTGTTGTTTTCAATATTCATAAACAGAGCTTTCTCCACACAATTGTCTTATATACAATGGGCATAAGATTTGACCAACTGCTAGTCCTTGACTAGACACCTTGAGGCAATATTGCCCAAAGACATTTTCCGTTTAAAATGTGCATAAACAAACTAATGAGAAATTAACAGATGCAAACGTCTATATTCTCCTGAGGCGGCAGGTGCTATGGCAACAATACAAATTAAACAAGCGAGTTAAAGGGTTAAAGGCGAGAGAAACGCCGCTCTCGTTTAGTGGCCCAAACTCCTAATTCGCCCTTTGAGAGATGACAGTCCGTTTCCTCGGACGAGATGAGAAGATTACAAGCTGTTAATAAGGTGGAACCAATCGCTGAAGGATGACCATTATTCTTCACAGCATCCTGGGGGGAGCGGCCGCCTGCGAGCGGGGGCCCGCTCGGGCCGTATTGTGGGTCGGGGAGGGGGGAGGGCGACCTTGTGGGCGTTTTGTTAAAAGCCGGATGAGACCCCCCGCGATCTTTCTGCGTACGCTAGCTTTGTCGCGCTCGTTTACAGCTTCGGATCGGTTTCCGCGCACAAGCGGCACTCTGGCTCAGTGCGCGGTATCACATAACGGACTCTCCTGTGGAGATTCAGTTATATCGTGTCGCTTACGGAAGTGAACTGGTGTCCATTTTTGTGCCGGGCAGGGGAAGGCTGGTTTAAAACTATAAAACCTGTCTAAAGCTAGTCCAGAATAATAAGGCTGGGTTATAATAATAAGTCCAGTCTAAAGCTGGTTTAGAAAGATAAGGCTGGTCTAAAGCTGGCTTAGGATGGTAAGTCCAGTCTAAAACTGGTTTAGAATAATAAGGCTCGTCTAAAGCTAGTTCAGTATATATCTATTTTATGTGTGGATTTCATGAGCTATGGACCACATCCTAGCACAAGTGAAGTTTGACGTTGAATGGTATAAAATAAACTGAATACATTGCATAAACTTACTGGAAATGGCAGCAGCACTGTATTCTAAGATCACCACCCAGCTCCAGGTATGTGATATTTGATTGGGCCATTCAGGGGAGGGAGGAGTCCTGGAGTGTGGCCCCCGACAGCTCTCAGCGTACCTCCCAAATGCGATTATACCTCTGCTGTCTGCCCCCTCTCCAGCCTGGGCACGCCCCCACCCCCAGATGCCCTGGGCCCAAATCTGCGCTTGGTCCTGATTCAATTGTTTGGCATGGGGGCAGAGTTAGGGGGGTATCAGATTGCAGGGTGGGATGGTGTCACATATGGTTTTTCAGTGGGTCCACTGTCGCCTAGCAGTACTACCAAACACTACTGATATTTGGTGTTAGAGGGGATCTCTCACCCTCTGAAATCAGCACCCACTCATGGCTAAACCTCTATTTATACTGTGTCAGACAACTGGGCCAAATTCACTTCGAAAAATGTTTATCCTTGATTTACTGAGGAAAATCCCATCGGCAGAAAAAAATCTCCTTTTCAGGAGAGCGCTGACCAAAAGAGGCACTCAAAAATAATGTAAGAGAAACATAACATGCATTTTATTGAAAGTAAGATGAGCGTGTGTGTGATTTAGTGTGAGATTCTAAAAGGTGTTCAGTTTGCCCGTAGACTATTTGTGAGGAAACGAGATAAAAATTGTGACGTGGGTGATTTTCTCTGGTGTCAGCAGTTCTCTCAGGGCTTTCTTACTGATATCTGAATTCAGGGCTGTCTTTCTGATATCCAAATACAGGGTTTTCTCTCTGATATCCAAATTCAGGGCTTTCTCTCTGATATCCGAATTCAGGGCTTTCTTTCTGATATCTGAATGCAGGGCTATCTCTCTGATATCTGAATTCAGGGCTATCTTTCTGATATCCAAATACAGGGTTTTCTCTCTGATATCCAAATACAGGGTTTTCTCTCTGATATCCAAATTCAGGGCTTTCTCTCTGATATCTGAATTCAGGGCTTTCTTTCTGATATCTGAATTCAGGGCTATCTCTCTGATATCCAAATACAGGGCTATCTCTCTGATATCTAAATGCAGGGCTTTCTTTCTGATATCCGAATACAGGGCTTTCTCTCTGATATCCAAATACAGGGCTTTCTATCTGATATCTAAATACAGGGCTGTCTCTCTGATATCCAAATTCAGGCTGTCTTTCTGATATCCAAATACAGAGAGGTCATCCCCATGGGCAGGTTGTACCCTCATGGCCTGGTTGCTGCTTGAGCATTTGAATCCTAAAGACGGTGACTGGAAAACCATTAAAATGGCCAATGGCCTGCATTCAATCAGTCCTGATTCAATCAATCCTAAAGCCTGCATTCAGTCAGTCCTGTTCTGAAATGCAGATGTTGCACTTTGTCTTTGCGAACTCAATCTGGCATGTTTGTTTTAGCGATGGCTGAACTAGCCAAGCTGTATGGAGAACAACAAAAAATATTATCGATTTTAATTGTTATTCAAAGATAATTACAAATGGTGATTGAACAGCCCATGTTTGTGATTAAACAATGTGATTGAATAAGTTGGTTGTGGAACTCCTCCCTGTTTTCTGCATTTCTTAATGCCTGGCAATATTGGTTCCACCTGCCTTTATTGCAAGTGTTGCTGAATTGTTTTATGACTGCAATAGGGTAACGCATCACTGTGTCAGTGCCTCTAGTATGATTTGGGGGTGAGTGTAGGTGTGGAAAATTATATAATTATAATAATATAATTATACTTTATTGACCCCGTGGGGTAATTTGTCCTCTGCATTTGACCCATCCTAACTACTTAGGAGCAGTGGGCAGCCACGACAGCACCCGGGGACCAACTCCAGTTCTGACGCCAGTGCCTTGGTCAAGGGCAATGGCAGGTGTTTTACCTAACCTGACATACATGTCTTTGGTGTGGGAGCAAACCGGAGTGCCCGGAGTAAACCCACGCGAACACGGGAAGAACATGCAAACTCCACGCAGAGAAGACCAGGACCGGGATTCGAACCCAGAACCTCTTTTTTGTGAGGCGACAGTGCTAACCACTGCACCACTGTGCCGAAAGAGGGTGATAATATGAGCCTCCCGGCACTGTGCTGGCACTCAAGGGATTATCCCTGGGGAGGGTCTGGAAGGACCCGTGAGGGGCGGGGTCAATGGGCCCCCACACAACCTGGGTACCAGGAAGTGGAGGGGCATCTCGCACTCCACCTACTCAATGGAGACAGCCGTGGGAACGGTCCCCATGAGAGGGCAGAAACCGGACTTCCCAAAATTTTTCTGACCGTACTGTACCCACACCCATTCTAACACACTGCATCGATGCTTACACACTGCACACACATTGCACCCACTCTACAACACTATGCCCAGTCTTAGAGACTGCACTCAGTCTCTACCACAACTTTAACACACTACACAACTCAATCTTTGTGGTTCCCTCATCCTACACACACACACCTACACATGCAAATACAAACACACATACACACACGCACACACATACACTGCTCTATACAATGAGTTCATCCCTAAACTGTAGCTTTCCTTATCCAACAGATGCAGACTTGTAAAATTTCAATTTTAGAAAAAAAAGCAGAAGGTAGACTTGAAGACAAATGGATTTGAGAGCGTGACTATGCAGAGCGAATGTGTCTGAGGGCGAACGTGCACTGGATGTGTCCGCGGGTTTTAGAGTGGTGTCAGGGGGGGGTCAGGCGCAGGTTGGGGGTGGAGGCTGAGGTGCAGCTGTCATTTGAGGACGGTTCGGGGTTAAGATGGATGAGGCGTCGATGGGGCTTCCCTCTCCTCCTTTCACTGCTGCCCTTGTGTCCCAGAGTCCCGGGGCAGATTCATTGCGCCATTTATCTTCACTTGTTGGAGATGTCCTGACAAACTCAGGAGAATCAATCCTGAATCAGCCCGGAGTTGGGTCTGTCTTCTTTTGGGGTTTGGGCACATCTTCCTGTCAAATCTGCCAACCCCTCCCCTCTCCTCCCCACACTCCACGACAACAACCTTGACAGTGGGGTGTCTTGTATTGTCAGAGAGAACATCCACAATTACCAACTGTTTATCTCTCTTTCCTTTGCAGTCAGTAGTTATTCATTTATCCTTTTTAGGGTGTCTGTCCTCATCCATCATATCCTATGTTCCATTTATATCCTTGTTTCCCCCCATGCACGCACCCCTCTATAGCCCTCTTAGAACCCCAGACCCCAAACAGACACCCCAGGCCTTGACTGTGAAGTTTGGCCCACGGCTGATGGTACTGGGAAGTAGCAGATCCATCACTGTCGGCTTATGGGCTGAGGGACGGGGGGATTACACCGCTCTTAGTCCCATACCACCCAGATCTGGGAGGAAATGTTCATCCTCTATTTACTATACAGCACCCTCTAAACACACACACACACACACACTGTGTATATATATATACTAGTATTAAAAAGTTTGGAATCACTGAGATATTTTTATGTTTTTGAAAAAAATTGTGATACTTTTATTTAGTAGCATTAAATTGATCAAAAAATACAAACAAGACATTGATAACGTTACAAACTACTATTTCTATTTCATTGTATTTCTACTTTAACAATTGTAGCCATTTTTACACAGTACCCCCATTTTAGGGCACCAAAGTCATCATATTTAATATTTAGTTGCATATCCTTTGCATGCTTTGACTTTCTGATGTCTGTGACCCAACAACATCAAAAAATGTGAACTCTTAATTTCAGGTACTCTTACAAGTGATACTATAACCTCTCTGCATTTCAATGTATCTCTATGGGAATTGGGGGTGGGACTAGATTAAGCTGCAAATTACACAGGAATAGTATAGAACACATAGTTGGCTAAATGGCTATAAGTCATCAAGGGTCTGAGGTATCAAATGAGTATCAAAGCATCACTCTGCTGCAAGATATGCAGTAGATATGGATGGATCACTTTCAGGGCTGTTTCTCCTGACTCATTTTTCTATTGAACTCTATTGAGCTTAATCTATTTCTATTGAGCTTAATCTAGTCCCACCCCCCAATTCCCATAGAGATCCATTCAAATGCAGAGAGGTTACAGTATCGCTTGTAAGAGTACCAGAAAATTACTTTTGGTGCCCAAAAATGGGGATGGGGGACTATGTGTAAAAATGGCCACAATTGCTACACTGTTCACCTCATATGGATGTCAAAACCCTCAAAGTAAAGCTGAAAGTTTGCACTTTAACTTCAGTCACTGCTCCATTTCAAATCCAATGTGCTGAAGTACAGAACCAAAACAGCAATAAATTTGTCACGGTCCTAACACTTTTGGAGTGCACTATATTTATATATATACACACTCACTCTGTCTCTCTATCTCTCTCTCTCTCTCTCTCTCTCTCACACACACACACACGCACACACAAACCCAGATGAAGTGTGTGGGGGGTGTTTTAGGGGTAACTCATCTGGTCACTTCCCCTGAGAGGGGGACAGATGATTGGCTCTTTATTCAGTGGTGTGCGAAGAGCAGAGGATGCCCCCCCTCCTTTGGCCTGCTCCCCCATCGCGCTCCGCCGAAGCCGCTCTGACTCTCGCTGTGCCATTGATACCCAGTTGATAAACTCCCAGGATCACTTTGAAGTTAAATCCCATCTTCAGCACACCCTCTTTCATTAGCCCGCCACGAACGCTAACCCACCCATGAATATCCAAAGGTTCGCTTGCTCCACGGGATTATCCCACCCCCCCCTTTCTGAAAAGCAGCTTTGCGGAGGATTCATCCACAGAGAACACTCAATAGAAAGTCTTTCACTCTCATCCTCTCTCTGTCTCTCCCTCTTTCCCTCTCGATGTCTCCCCCTCTCTCTTCCTCTCTCCCCTACTCTCTGTGTTCCTTCATAAATGCATTGATCCACCCTTCCAGTAGTTTCCTTTGCTTAGCGTGCTGGACACTTCGCTGGTCCTGCCCTGCTTTCAGAGGCACTGTCGCACAACATGGCAACCCTCTACATATAATCTTCATGGTTTTAGTTTTTTGTTATTAATAATACATGTATAGCTCTGAATATTGTAATGTTTAAAAACTGGTATGATAGCTCTCCTGATGGCTTTGGCAAAGATTCAGTGAACTGAACTAATGCTTTATCAGTTCAGCTCTCCTGCCCCTCCGTCATTCACTATTTCCCATAATCCACTTTGGCAAAAAATTATAATAATAATGGTCCTACTACAAGTTATTAAGTGCTAATACTGAAAGTTTGAAAATTCCCTCATAACCTGTCAGCCCTTTTCCAACACTTCGGCATGTTTAATGCAATTAATATTACGTAAATAAAGCAGCACTGTGTCCAAATGACTGTCTGAGACAATGGTAAATTAAAATGAGTGCGAATACAGATTATTCAACAGGGAGAACACAGAAAGATGTGGCCTTAATGTCATTTGGGGATTCCCTGGACCCCCAATACACCAGAGCATCCCTGAATTAAAACTGGATTCTTTGTGCGAAGCTGCTACAATCACACTCTTTTATGTGTGTTCTTTCACTTTTTTCTGTCTCTGTTTGTGTTTATCTTTGATGCATTTCTTCAGGTCTTTACCCATAATCCCTTTAGCTAACACAACATGGAGCGTCTGCCTGAATGGGCCTACATCTGTGCTGTGTTTGGGAGGTTTAATTCTGCTGTAAGTTGGTGTCAGACCAGCGTACCCGCTCCCCCCTAAGACACGCCATGAATATTCAGTTGTCAACAGCTGAATGCGGAGCTGGGAGCGGAGGATCCCTCTAATTCCGAGCCAAATGCCGCTCATCCTGCATCATGCTTTCTGCACAGTGCAAAGCAGGAGGACCCAGGGACTGTGACTCTAGCAGATGCGCTAAAGAACTCCAGATGTGCAACTTTTAATAAGCCAGCTGTCAATCAGAGGTTAGGAGAGGATCTGGAGGACTGGCGTGGCCCGCAAAGCCTGCGATTCTCAGTGAAGTCCCACTGATTGATGCTTTGCTGTAGCAAGCCTCTTTGATGTAGCATTGGATATACAGCTAAACTTGCTCATGTTCAGGGCCCTCCTGCTTGTATTTTCTTTGAACAGTAGGTCTGTCAACGGACCTGTTTCATCCTGTGTATGATTGTGTATGCATGTGTGTGTGTGTGTGTGTGTGTGTGTGTGTCTTTGTGTGTGTGTAGGACTGGGTGACCACTTCTGCTTCTTAAGTTATGAGTCATACCGTATGACTAAAGGTTCTCTAGACTCACCAGATACTAAGCCCCTGCACTCTTTCCACCTTCTCTGCTTCTTAAATACAGAAGGTCTTGGTTAGTAACGGGACTACTGGAACATTCCAGCAATATATTACAGTGCAGATCATCCATTGCAAGATGCATTCAATTGAATGGTATGGCTTCCGTGGTAGTATAGTGAATTCTGTTAAGAATACAGCCAGAGAATCTGTGGAATGACCTAATGTAGGTAGGTAGATTGAGGGGAGTGTAATTCAGACTGAAATGTTGCACTCACGCGATGCCACGGCTCTATAAAGCGGAAGGTTGAAATAATCCAGCAGATGTCGGCAGATGAACAGAAGGCATTTCCAGTCCAGCCCTGCTAGGTGTCAGATTGCCATTTTACCTTGTGGCTCCCCTCACCCTAAACCGGCCTGCACGTTTGGCCTAATTCATGGAGAGGAGATTATAGTCCTTACCAACAAATCGTGATTACAGAGGGCGTCCACACATTTGATTGTGCTTGTATGTTATGTTTGTTTGCTGTGTGCGTGCGTTAGTAATTGTATCTGTATGCTTGTATGTCATGTTTGTTAGGTCTGTGTATTTTTGTGTGCATGTGTATTTGTGTCTCAGTGAGTCTGTGCATATATGTGTGTGTGTGTGTGTATCTGAGTCTGTGTTTTTGTGTGTGTATTTTTCCTAAGATGCTATTTCTGTTCATTATCCCATTTATGCAATGGGATTACGTGCCCTTCTCTCTCACTCTCTTCCACCTGTTACTGTGAATGAACTCTGCTCTCTGGGGAGATCTGGGGATGGAGGGGCCTATGACTTATCAAACAACCCGGGAACGAACACTGCCTGGACATCTCTCTCCCTACCTCTCTCTCTTTTTCTTCCTGTCCCTCCCTCTCTCTCTTCCTCTATTTCTCTCTCCCATTTTCCCTCTACCCCCCCTCTCTCTCTCTCTCTCTCTCTCGCTCTCTCCATCTCTCTTTCTTTCTCCCTCGCTCTCTCTGACTCGCTCCAGATGTCAGGGTGCTAATTATGATCCCTGGTGGATACAGAGGGGCATTTTCTAAAGCCGTAGACAGACACACCCACCTGCGTGCTCCTGTAGCTAATCCTGCACACCCATTCCCTTTAATGTAATTGTAGAAAGCTGGGAATTGTGATTAGTTTTGTTTTATGCTTGCCAAATGTTTGCCACAATGTAGAAGAAATTCACTGTTTCAATTCAGTACACTGAATCTCTGTCTCGACTTTATCACTTTGTCTGAAGAGTTTGAAACAAGATCATAATTTCTACATTTGGGCCTATTTCATACTTTTTTCATGCATACTGTGGGAGCTTTTTAGATGAACAGTTATCACCATGTTCAAACTTCCTGACCCTAAGCCTAGGCCTAACGCCCTAATCTTCCACTCCATAATTTAGAGGGTGTTTGAGGGTGCTGCTAAGAACAAAGTTAGTCTGAAACTATCTTTCTTTCTCTGTCTCTCTCTCCATCTTTCAATCTCCCTCTGTCATTCCGTGCTTTAATGCTTTAAGACTTGATTATCATCATCATACATGTATATATTATTTTAAAACCACTGAAGATAAATAGAGGCGGGTCTACACTCAAAGCAGATGTAATCTGCAGTAATTAAAATGCGCTCGTCCCCCAATATTTCACATCTCACAATTTGGTTTATTATTACAAATTCCGTCTGTTTTGAGTGCAGACCCATCTCTATATATCTTGACTGATTTTTTGGGTTATATTCGCCTGACAAACCAGTTAGTCAAGCTGCGAGAGCTCAGTTGTGTACTCTTTTTGAATTCATATTTTTGTGATAATGTGCAAGTGAGATAAGGATGAGCTCAATCATTAATATCAGCAACATGCAATCTGCTGTATTTCTGTCTGTTCGTTTTAAATATTGACCTCGATTTACAGTGCCATCATGTCTTGTTTAGACATTAATTATCACACATTTTCACGCAATGATATGGCTAAAATAAATTGCTTGCATTATGTGTAATGCAACGTGCTGTTGTGTGTATGTGTTTGCGTGTGAATGTGCTTGTGTGTTGGGGAATGATGTTGGTAGCAGGCGTGACTTATACAAATAGTTGTATGGCTGAAAATTAATAAATGCACATGTCCAGAGTTTGGATTTTTAAATTAAATTAAAATAATTTCAGTTGTTGATAATATCAGATGACTTGTTACGTTGTACTTCTTTATAATATTTTCTTTCTTTTTTTGTTGTTCCAAATTTGATCTTAATAATCAAACACAATGTGCTCTACGTTATCACAGTTGGCCAGCATTGATGCATTGTATCATGGAAAAAGATTTGTATTGAAATACTTAACATTATAAAACAAGAAGCAGTTAGCAAAAACATAAAAAATGACACCTTCCTTGAATGCATATAGGAAGGGACCACACACTCCTTTGCAAAAAGACACACAGACTGACTTACTTCAATGCTTCATCAAGATTTATTCTTAACTTGGATGTGCACGAGTGCTTCCTTATTAAGAAGCAGTTAGCGTTATTGTATATTTATAGCAATATTCCATATTTGTGTGTATTAGTATCAGAATTTTTTGATCTACCTTTTTGTGTAATTATACCAGAATTTGTTGGCCTACGTTTTAGTGCATTTATGCCAGAATTTCCTAAACTAGATTTTACTGTATTTATAACGTAACTGTGTGGTCTATGTTTTATCCGACTTCTGCCGTACATGTGCGGCCCTCAGTTCTTTACGTCCGCTATACGTTGCCTTCAAATTTTCACGTTGCCTTTAAAATTTGATGAATGATAGTGTTTTGATTAAGAACGTAATTATTATTTTATTATTATTTATTTAATTTACATGTTTATGACATACTCGTCTGCACAATCAACTGAATTATTACTGTGGAGCATATTTATTCATCTCAGATTCAGTATCTCAAATGTTCTTTAACTTTTGCAAGGTTTTCCGATTGAATTTCGACACTAATCAATTAGCCTACAAAATGCTTCCAATGAACTACAAGCAAGAACTAAATGAAGTTAGCCAACATAACATTACATAAACGAATAATCGGCAAACTGGATTTTTTTCTCCAATTGAACCTGTCATCACTTTCAGCACCAAAGAATGGAACAGCAGCTTTAACCATGAATGCAACTCTCTTGGGTAGTTTCTGCAGCTCCGGAGCACAATCTGTAATGCCTGTTAACGGAAATTACGACCAATCGACCGCTGAAGCTAAAGACTATCTTTATCTGTGGGCGGACTTCTGCCTTTAGTTTTTTTTGCAGTGTGAGCCACTAAATAACTATTATTTTTAGATACACGTGTACTGTGTGTTTATTTATTTTTTGCTAAATTCAGATTCAGTTTTATCATTTTTTAACCTATTTATCATAAGATGTGGTTGTATAATTCTGTACTATATATAAGCCTATTCCAATGTTCCCTGTACATTTTTTTTTAGATCTGCGTCTGTGCCAATAGGACTTAAACATATCTTCCAAAATGGCATTTTTAGTAAAATACTTAAAAAGTGATCATAACTGCTTTTTAGTAGCAGCGTATGTCCTCTTGTCCTCTTGTGTTTTGTTTGCTTTATAGGCACGTGGATTCAATACATTTAATGTGTAGGTTGCTATATGTTTTAATTGGTGCATCATTTCGGAAAAAATGACATTGTTCATTCGTCTTTAGACAAAAAAAAAAAGTGAAAAAGACAAAATAATAGTAAAAGAAAAATATTAACCAGAATTAACAAAATTGCACAGATTGAAATAAGATGTACGAAAATAGGCTATAGGCTATATATAAAGATTCGCTGTGAACGCAGTTTAATTCGCACAGGCATAAAACCATCTTCTGTGGAACTTTTTAACAAATTCTTAATCTCGTTATTAACTGATATGAACCAGATAAATAATTGAAACCCATTATTTTTCTCATATTGTGACCCCATGTACGATTGTGTTTAAAGTGCAATTGTTTTCTTATTCTTTGTGAATCTATGTTGCACTGGCTAAAAAGGTTCACGGGAGCGTTTTCGGGTCAGTATCTAAAGTCCCGATGACATGAACGAACTCAATGGTACTAATCCGTGCAGAGATTCTGCCATTGTTTTTAGTTTACAAGTGAATAACAATGTAGCCTACTAGCACGAAAACCTATTTAAACTCATTATGCCAGTAATTTGTCTTGTGGTGGATTTCCACATAACACTTGTTCCTGTAGGCTACTATCCCCAAACCATTTTTGTCCTCAAATGTATTTTACATTAGTGTTCAAATGTTTCAGACACTTATCTCAACAGTAACAGCAATCGTTTAAAGAAGCATTGTTTTGTAGTGGAGAATAGACAGTCTTTAACTCAGCAAACGCTGATTGGCGAACATCAAAATCTGTATATGACATGGTAATGTCATCTCCAAATAAATGAGTCTAATTCAATTTATTGATGGTTTGATATTCGGGTCAGTTTCTGTTTCCGTGTTTAGGTGCCGGCTATTCATAGATGAAACAGGGAGTTTGATTGGTGCTATTAGATTGTTGTAATTACGTATTACTATTTATGTGGTCTTTATTCTTTCAAAATTGAAAAATATAATGTGACCAATTAGTCGTTGCATACCTTATTAACATATGAATCCCCATCCAAATACAACACATTTAAACACACATAAGTAGGTTACGCGCGCACACGCTATGTAGCCTACAATGGCGTACTATCCTAGCATATAGGGTATATTAACCTTAATTTTAATGATGGATCGCATACTATTTATTCGAAAACTGTTAAAACTAGCGAAAATATGTTATCAAACCCCCCCAAAAAAGGCGAAAAAGTAAAAAGGAAAAACATTATTTGGATTGAGAATTGGGACTGAAACTGGGGGTGACCAAAATAATAACAATAATAATAATAATAATACTAATAATAATTAAACTTAAGAGTGTTGTTGTTTTTTTGTTTACAATTATACTTGATTAAATTCGATAACGCAACTTTTTTCAGCTGGAAATAAACAATCCGATATGAATTTCAAAAATGCACTGACCTAAATTTTTTTGAAGGAAATTAATGTTTGAATATTATCGCTGGATTGGAACTTCACGGCATTTCAATGTGTGCCACACTTTCAATCTTAGTTGCAAACTTTGTTACCTGGTAAATAGGCCCATGTGCGTAAAATAAGACAATTCAACAACCAGAAAGAAACAAATGTTAGACTATTAGTTAGATTTTTTTTTTATTTACATTTAAAATCCCAGCATATCACTCATTCGTTTAAAATTCCAGCGAAATAAGTAAATAAATATCATTTAACACTTTTATACAAAAATAAAGAGGCGATCATTCTTTTCGTCGGGCAGTGACAGTAGCATGCTTGTGAAAACACTATCAGATAGAAGAGTGGCATACAGAGTGGCATTGATTAGCTCGGAAGACGTTAAATAAACAGTCGTGGGGACTTGGGGAGACACATGGCAGAATGTGCAGAACACTTGCGGTACGGCTAGCGTGACATCAGTGAGTTGCACGGCAAGTTGAGAAGCATAACTAGGACAAAAGATCGAAAAGATCATCAGAAACACATCAACAGAGGCCGATCTAATAGATAATCTCCCATACTATATAAACAGAATTCTGGCTCTAAATATTTACATATTAGAAATAACCCTTTCGGTCGTGTTATTGGGAAGAAAGTAAATGCTTTTTTTGGATTGCCAGTTGATAAACACAATCGAATCCAATTAGATATGATTTTATATCATTTTAAAAAATTGTTATCCGAACCTTATGAGACACTATCAAGATGAAATATGCACAAAGAAATTTACAAACAAGAGAGCACATCATACAGTAAATGCGCGCGCGGTCTAAGAGATTATTTCAGTGGTTGATGCAATGATTCCGTAGGGCTAAATATTCCTTGTTTGATGTTGCATAAGGTCATCAAAATTGAAAAATATATATAATAAAATATATAAAACAATACAGTTTTGTTTCCCTTGACAATACATAATAATTGAACAAAAAAAACACCAGACTTCTGCAAACTAAACGAGCTAAATTGTTAGAAAGTTCTACATCAGACGTATCACCTGAACAAAGGGATACAAGACAGTTCGTTTTCTCTCATTCTCTCTTTCTCTCGTTTACAGTAAAGTTTTTTGGAGTTATTTGGAGTCAGTGGTGAGCCTAGGGATGCTGACCGCGCTCATGCCAGAGATGTGTGGAGGAGGCGGCTGGCACATACTGCACGGGCAGGGCATCCCCGCGCCCCAGTGCTGGAAACTGCTGCCCAGAGGACCCGCGCTCGCGGATGGCGCTTTCAGCAGTCCGTGGTGGGGTCTGACCGAGGTGACGGCTGAGATGCCGGGCGCAGAAAGAGACGCAGCTGTAGAGACTGCTGGTGGGAGGAGCGGGTGGTGAACCGGGTGAGATGCGTGGGAAACGACGGGGTGGCCGGGCAAAGGACCAGTGTGTGACAGGGACCCACAAGCTGATGGGTGGAACCCGCTGTGGTGACCGCCTCCGTAGATCTCACTGACTAGCCGCTTCATCTCTTCCAGAGAATTGCTGAGCATCAATATATAGTTTCTCGCCAGGAGGAGAGTGGCAATTTTGGAGAGCTTGCGCACAGATGGACCGTGAGCGTAGGGCATCACTTCTCTTAACCCGTCCATTGCGATGTTAAGATCGTGCATCCTCTTCCTCTCCCGACTGTTAATCTTCAGCCTCATCGTTTGAAGTTCGTTCTCTGATAGAAGCTTTCGGTCCTTCTTTGAAAGCATTTTCAGAGTGAGCGCGTCCTCGTCGTTGCTGGAAAGACTCTGCAGGTCGGCGCTCAGCTCCGGCGGAGAGTCGCTTTGCGTGGAGGAAACGGCACCTGAGAAGCCGCCTGTCTTTCTAACCGTAGACATAAAAATATCTTCCACCTCTGGGGAAGACGGCCTGCTGGACACTCGACTGGTATCGGAGTCCATGGTCTCCAGCTCAATGTACACAACTTGTCCTATTGGAGAACAGATATATTTTAGCTAAATGTGCTCACTGTCGTTTTTTCCATTCCATAATTTATTTATCATCTCAAATGGTTTATTCCATGCATCTCCCACATATTATAACACTTAAAGACAAACATAGATCTAGCCTATATCATTCATAAACCAACAAAAATGCAAAGTTTCTACAAAGTTATACTTTATTCATATAGCATAAAAGCGAAACAGGTGGCAGAGACAACGATTTAAAAGTAATACTAATTAAATAAAATAAAATAAAATAAATATATACCAGCTATTTAACATTTGGTATAAACAATCAAACAATAAAACAAGCACTTTAATAATGTGTTTTTAAATTTCTCCAGTTTAAACGATTGTCTAACTATTACAAACATAACCACGCTGAACTTACCGAGAGCGAGAGCGCAGCTGAGCAGAGAAAGTGTCACTCACAACTCGGCTTGTTATTCCAAATCAGTACTGACGGCCTATTGCAACCTTGGGCATGGCGACAGGTTTTTATAGCGGGCTCGACAATGAGGGGGCAAGTCTGAGGGAAATTGTTATTGTCTTTCATACTGCCAGCGAGGGACCAATAAGCTTCCTGCTAACGAGTAGAGTAGGGGGAGCGTGGAGGGGTGGTGAGGGGTCTCCAAATCTGATGTCATTACAAAAAAGCCGAGGCTCAATTAAATCAGACACACTCCAGCAGTGGAATATGGTCGAAAAAGACGGAAAACTGCGATGTAAAAGCAGGTTCTTAGACATGCTGCCAGCCTATAATTAGCAATGCACAGTTAAATAAGACATACTGGCGGAGGGTATAGGCTACGACTTCTTACCAACACACATAAATCAACAGCAGTTTAACGTTTAAATCGTTGTTAAACCTACACTAATTTAAGGAGCAGCCGCATATGCAATCAATAACTTACAATAAAACGGCGAAATGCCAGTTCAAGATTTAAAATATGCTCTGGTCAAACTTGGCCCCACCGAAGACTTGAGAGGCAAAAGTTAGAGCGGCAGCGCTGAATGAAACGCGCTCGTGTGTTAAATTCAGAGAGCGTCCCGAGTAGTCTACAGACTCCACAGCATCTGTTCCGCCTACTACAATTCAAAACTCGAACATAATTTGTTTTTATATTGTCTGCGCAAGCGTGACATTGCGTTAACGAGTCGAAATTCAAGATTTAAAATAATACAAGTAAAATATGTTTGTGAATAATCCAATGCAAATGCGTTATCATTTTATCTAATATATAATATCATCATAATGTAATATATAATATATAGAATGTAATCCTATTTCTGAATGCATTAGTTTGTGCTAGTAAAAAGAGAGCAGTGTCTAAGAATACCCGTCTCTGCTTCGTAACTAATTATTGCAATTTGAAGATCTGTTGAAGATTAGGTACAGGCTACAGAAAATGTGGTGCTTTCTGGTGCAATATGTTCCGCGCACGTTTTCTGTCCCCAACACACATCCAGCGCACGCCTAGTTAATGCACTGATTGCAGGTTTAGTTAACGCTGCGCTTATTGTTTTAACCCGGCGACCCCTCCTGCGTCTAACAGCTGACGGCGTTGTCCCTTAATTCAGCCGTTAAAGTGTGTTTAAAACGTTAATAAACGAAGCGTGCAAAATTGTTCTTTAACGGTTATGATCCGTAACATTTCAATTAGTCGAATCTGCAGTCACAGTAGTGCACGGTCTATCAGCGACCCTGCGAGGGAGGGGCGGACGTTAAAGAGAACAAAAATTATTTGCTGTTGCTATAAACAATTATTATGCTCAATTATCATTGATCTGTTATAAAATTATTTTTGAAAAGGTTGCCTATTTGCGTCGCTGATGCAATAACGCTATCATACGGCTGCAACACACTATCACTTCCAGCTACTAGGCTACTATTACTACTACTACTACTACTACTAATAATAATAATAATAATAATAATAATAATAATTATTATTATTATTATTATTATTTATTTGTTTATATATATATATATATATATATATATATATATATATATATTAGGAATAATTTTCACAACTATTAGTGATTGTTCAAATACTATTTTATGGAGAATAATGTGGTTTAGCCTTTACTTTTTTATAGTGTACAGTCTATCTGTTTTTAATTAATACATACATATTTATGGTTGAATGAACACTGAACATTTGACTATGTACCAAGCTGGCTAAAAGGTGGCAGTTGTGCTTAATCATTAATGCATAAATATCTCATTCCTAACACAATAGCAAACATCACAACCGCCACAACATCACGACCATCACAAAAAAATGGTTACTCCTAGAGGAACTACACTTTGCATCATAATTTCACAAATATGCAAAGTAAACTAACAACTGAGGAAGTGCACATTTAGGGGAATACTGGCTTTACTGCATACATCCAACATAGTGTACACTAAGGGGAATACTGGTTTTACTGCCTACTTCATACATAGTGTACACTAAGGGGAATACTGGCTTTACTGCATACATCCAACATAGTGTACACTAAGGGGAATACAGGTTTTACTGCCTACTTCATACATAGTGTACACTAAGGGGAATACTGGCTTTACTGCATACATCATACATAGTGTACACAAGCTTTTCTGACAGCCAGGCCCAATCTGCTGGCTGGTGTGTCCCGTGTGCCTAGGGTCCAATAAGACCTGGGGTCAGCATTCCTCCTTGTCTCTGCCTCTTATTAAATATGGTACCGACAATGCCAACACTGAATTCAAAACTGTGTTTTGGAGGGAAAAACATGGCACGGAATTTAGCCATGAGTCAAAGTTAAAGAAACAAATCAATTCAGGAAACATACAGTAGACCAATTTATAAAAAGCATTGGGATAATATGTATTTAACAAGACTACTAAATATACAATTTTTGCACTTTTGCACAGTGCACTTTTTCGTTGACATAGCTATCATGTAATTAAACAGGTGAGATATGTTGTGGCATGTCCGAAGTGTAAAATAGCTGGCTGTGTGTAACAGTAAAAGGCTGTTTATTGTCTGTCATGATTCTCCACCAGAGGCAGAACTGTTCCTTCCCTCACCATTGTCCTTTCTACAGACCTACAGCATTCTCTGACCTTTGACTTTTTACTGCCATCTGTTTTCACGCTGGTCCTTTGCTCATTTTCAGGAAAAAAAAACCTAACGAAATATTCTACAGTGTATGGATTACAATCTAGACACATTGAATATAGGCTATTCAAAATACTCCATGTATTACGCTGTTGCTCTTAATTCGGTGCTAGTCATATTTTTTTTATTGTGGTGATGTACTGTACATGTATTGGCATCACTATTTCAAGTTTTCTTATGTTTAATTGAAAAAGGTGGGCGTAGTGACAACTATTATTATTAGCCAACTAGTCTACTCCAGCTACTGTTTTTTGTTGTTGTTGTTGTAAACAATGATGTACAATACAGCGAACAGATAATTGTTTGAGGGGGAAAAATCACGAACACTGAATCTAAGTAGTGTCTTTGCCAAAATTTTTGCAGGCTAGCCTGCTACATGCAAAGTTAACTTTTTCGTAGATCATCGTTCTAGTAGGCTACTCACATTAGTGCATACGGCGCTTAGTCACCGACACTATCCGTTCACTACTAGTGAGCTTAACCTATTATCGTCTTTAACGCGGCCGGTAAGTATGCTAGCTGCTAAACTAAGGTGAGTTACGCGCAACTGTGGACCGTCCTCAGATGATGGCCTGTTTACTTCGCTTGAGCGCAAAAACAACGGATTCGCAACATCGCAAGACTCCCATAGTCCCAATGGTGAGACACAATAAGGTTCCAGCGAACGCGGGAGAACATGTCAAAAAATCAAGGTTATTAGCATACTTTCATTGTTTCTCCCTGTTCCACGGCCCCTTCGCTCGGTGTGTGTGCTGTTTAATTGTTTTCTCCTCCCGTGTCTGCCCGTCTGTTAGCTTGTTTACTCGCGCTGAATAAGATTATGGTAATGAGAACGGATAAACCGCGCCACTGTGAAAAGTGCCATTTTAATCACTGCGTTCAGTTGAGCGCGATGCCTTCATTAGAGATTCTCATAATCTCACTTGTTAGCGTAACAAATGGTAATAAATGCCTTGCGGGTTAGGCTTAAAAATATTAGGACATTAAAGGAGACCCCGTCGAATGTTTGCATCTATTTTTCTGTTTGTATCATTATTTTAAATGTCAGGCTAAAGGAAAAACAGTGCAACAGGGAGAATATTTACCAGAGTTGTTCCTGCCGAGACCATTGTACATACACGAAGAAAGAATACAAAGTTAGTTTTATCCATTCAAATTAATATGCAGTCACACCGAGGTGTCTGAATAGACTGTTATAGTCCAAGGAGATCCTCAAAAAGAGGAATAATCACATAGAAAAGTTGTCTATTTTGCTTCTATAAATAATATGGCACCAGTTGTAAGCATGTCAGATCTATGTCTATGCGGCAAGTGATTTAGAGCTGTGTAAAGGGTGGCGCAGTGTTGTGTGTGGCATGGTGTTGGGCATGGCCGCCATACCAGTCCAGGTATAGGGAGTGAATAAGAACACTGCCTTTTGTAATTTACAACGCATCTCAGAGCAGGAGCTCTGATCTAGGATCAGTTTCTTAAAATGATCAATTAAGAGCCAAGGAGAAAACTGAGCCTAAACCAGTCCTTCTGTGAGCGGAAAACACTTCACATAAATCAAGTGAAACAGAGAGGTTTGCTGTCCTCGGATGACAGCGAGAGACACAATCAAAGCAAAGGAGCCTGAGAAAGTCTCCATAATGACTTTCATCCCCAGTTTGAAATGCCTGTGACCAATTTGAATTGGTTTCCACAGCTGCAACGTCCTCTTCATCCGTCCTTTTCCACCTGCATTTCATCTGGTGAGCTGCGCAGGCAGGCAGGCGCGCCGCAGAAGCGGCTGTTTTACCAAAGGGGATTTTATATAACCGCAGCCTGCGTCCTTTGCTCCCGGGGCACCCCCATAGCCACCGTGCGTCGCCCTCCTTCCAGCCAGTCGCCACTGGCACGGACGGGATTGCGCTACGGCAGCGATACAATGATTACGGCGCCAGCATGACGCTGCCTGTAACCTTGGACTATACTCACGCCCCTCTAGTGTATACTGCTGCACTTTTGCTCCTGCCATATGCGCTCATGTTCGTGTTGCGAGTTGCTCAGGATAAGAGCGTCCGTCAAATTCCCATAATGCAGTGCAATTATTTGTTTTCAGACCATGTGCTGCATCGCTGCACTGAGAAGCAGTTCCTTACCTGTAGTCCCCTTTGGGCAACCTGCCATTTTTGCCCGCAGAAACTTTGCAGTTACTGCAGTGGAACGATGCTGAGGATATATCACCCATGCAGGTCAAATTCTTCAGTGCCGCAGAGAGCTACTTTCATTTCACAGCTCAGGTGCAAAAAACACTGAAATGCAAGGAGAATTATCACATTTACTTCACCCTGTTTGCCTATAATTACTGAGTGGTTAGCATTCGTACACAAACTTCAGAGCATGGCACTGAATAACAGTACATGTTTAATGGGGAATGGTTTCCCATGCATTATGTGGGCCAAGTGCTTGATTGCAAAGCTTTTGCCACCTTAAGGCAAATTTTTCAGAGGCGATTAATTGATCCAGGACAAACCAGCCTGTTCTTCATTTGGATTCTGTTATCTGTGCTCCATGGAACACGTCGAAGTCCCTGGGAATGACGTTTTAGAAGAGCAAAATCTATTCAAAATAATTTCTGTCAATCAAGACTTTAAACCGATTGCTAAAATACAGGTAGTTGGAATGGAGGATTTTACACTATCACCTCCTGGGACCCGGCAGCAAAACAGTTTAAGTATTTTAAATTGTTTCACATAACACAAGTGTCTTGGATGACAAAGACATGTTGCAGTGAAACTACAGTGAGCACCATAATTCATTGGACAGTGACACATTTTTTTGTTATTTTGGTTCTGTACTCTAGCTCTTTGAGTTTGAAAGTATACAATGACAATGAGGTTGAAGTTCAGACTGTCAGCTTTAATTTGATTGGATCTCTATGGGAACGGGGGGGGAGGCGGGGGGGGGGGGGATTACTAGATTTAGCTGTAAATTATGCTGGACCAGTATGGAATACATGGTTGGTGAAATGGTTGTAAGTCATCAAGGGTCTGAGGTATCAAATGAGCCTCAAACCATCACGCTGCTGCCAGATATACAGTATATGGATGGATCACTTTAAGGGTTGTTTCTTCTGACAAATTGTGGTATTGAACTCTATGGAAAAATAAGTCAGGAGAAGAAACTCTTCAAGTTATCCATCCATATCTACTGCATATCTGGCAGCAGAGTGATGGTTTAAGGCTTGTTTGATACGTCAGACCCTTGATGACTTCGAGCCATTTAGCCAACCGTGTGTTCCATACTGTTCCAGTGTAATTTACAGCTAAATCTAGTTCCACCCCCGAATTCCCATAGAAATCCATCCAAATGCAGAGAGGTTATAGTATCATTTGTAGGAGTATCAGAAAATAAGATATCAAGAGTCTTGATATTTTTGGGTCACATCGCATGCAAAGGATATGCGACCAAATAGAAAAAAAGATTACTTTATTCTACATTATGTTAAACTGTCCAATATTTTTTTATTCCTGAAAATGTACGAAAGGTTCTATAATTTCTAAATGGTTAATCCGATATGGATGAAAATACCCTCAAATTAAAGCTGACAGTCTACACTTCAACCTCATTGTCATTGTATCCTTTCAAACTCAAAGTGCTAGAGTACAGAACCAAACTAACAAAAAATTATGGTGCTCACTGTATTTAGAAAAATATTGCTTATTTTATTTTTAGTGAATGTCCCCTGCAGTGTAGGTTTCAGCATTGTAGAATATGTGGTTCTTGAGATTAAGAGCAGAGTCATGTCCGTTACAGAGGACAAATATTCTGGCTCTTAGGATGATAAATAGGGTTTCTGATTTTTCATGTTAAATGGTAAATGGACCGCACTTATATAGCACCTTTATCCAAAGCGCTTTACAATGGCCTCTCACTCACCCGTTCACACACACATTCACACACATTCACACACCAATGGCAGCCTGCAAGGCGCTAGCCTGCTCATTGGGAGCAATTTATCTACTGTGTCCCTTTGCAATGTTGTCACAGTGTGCAACTTCTTTATCTGTTTTTATTGGACATCTTGTAAGTAGTCAGTGTCAATTTCCATATATATCAAAGTGTATTTTCATGGTTGTGAGGGTTCATGGTTGAGAGGGTTCATGGCTGTGATGGTTTGTGTTTGTGAGGGTTTATGGTTGTGAAGGTTTATAAACATCGAACAAAAAGTTCAGAAATTTGTGTTTGGTAGATTATTTCTCTGTTGTAACAATGCTTGTTGGCAATACATTTTATACAGTTGGAAAGCCTGTTTATTTCTCTTTTAAATGGTGCCCCATTTGTAAGGAACATGCATTTGTGGGATGAGCAGCACAGCTGAGTATGTGGGTTGCGCCCATGTAAAATTTGCCAAATCTTCTCTGCCAATGCTAAACAGCTTATTCTTCTGTTGCTAGTGACTCTTGTTTGGTGTTGTTTGGTGGATTGGATGATTGAAGTCTATCAGTAACAAGGAAGAAACAAGACATATTGGCAATTTTACAATTTATTAATTTAACAAACAGTCAGGAGCCTCAGTAGCGTGTGGAAGAACCATACACAGCCACAACAGCCTGGCACCTCCTCCTCATGCTGGTCACCAGCGTGGTCACACACTGCTGTGGGATGGCATTCCACTCCTCAACCAGGATTTGTCGCAAGTCAGCCAACGTGGTTGTGTTGGTCACTCTAGCACGAACAGCACGCCCAAGCTGATCCCACAAGTGTTCAATTGGGTTGAGGTCAGGACTGTTGGCAGGCCATTCCATTCTCTTGACTCCCAAATTCTGGAGGTAGTCTCTGATATACCCCGCTCTGTGGGGGCGAGCGTTGTCATCTTGGAGGATGGAGTTCGGTCCCAGACTGTGGAGATATGGGATTGCCACTGGTTGCAGAATCTCATCTCGATATCTCTCTGCATTGAGATTGCCTCCAATGATGACAAGCCTAATTTTTCCAGTGATGGAGATGCCGCCCCACACCATCACACTGCCTCCACCAAAAGGTGTTACTCTATCAGTGCAGCAATCAGCATAGCGTTCTCCCCGTCTTCTCCACACTTTGACCCTACGATCCAACTTCCGTAGGCAGAATCTGGACTCATCGCTGAACATAACGTTCCTCCACATGTTCAGGTTCCAGTGCAGGTGTTGCCGACACCAGCGCAAACGGGCCTGACGGTGAAGGGCAGTCATGGCAGGCCTCCTGGCAGCCCTATGAGCCCGGAGATTGGCTGCATGCAGTCTGTTCCGGATTGTCTGGGCCGAGAGCCGTGTGCCATATCGTCCTGCAAACCTTGACTGCAAATCTGTAGAAGACAGCCTACGGTTCCTAAGTGCTGAAAGGATGAGGAACCGGTCTTCTTGGGGTGTCGTCTTCTTGGGACGCCCACTTCGCGGTCTGTCTCTGACATCCCCCGTTTCATGGAACTTCGCCTTCAGTTTGGAGATGGTACTAGGGCTCACTCCAAATAATGCCGCAACTTGCTTTTGCACCTGGGGGTACCGGAAGCTCAAAACAAGAGTCAATAGCAACAGCAGAATAAGCTGTTTGGCATTGGCAGAGAAGATTTGGCAAATTTTTCATGGGCGCAACCCACATACTCAGCTGTGCTGCTCATCCCACAAATGCATGTTCCTTACAAATGGGGCACCATTTAAAAGGGAAATAAACAGGCTTTCCAACGGTATAAAATGTATTGCCAAGAAGCATTGTTACAACAGAGAAATAATCTACCAAACACAAATTTCCTAACTTTTTGTTCGATGTTTAGTTGTGATGGTTTATGGTTGTGATGGTTTGTGGCTGTGATGGTTTGTGGTTGTGAGGGTTTGTGGTTGTGATGCCTTATGGTTGTGATGGTTTGTGGCTGTGATGGTTTATGGTTGTGATGGTTTGTGGCTGTGATAGTTTGTGGTTGTGATGGTTTGTGGTTGTGAGGGTTTATGGTTATGCGGGTTCATGGCTGTGAGGGTTCATGGTTGTGAGGGTTCATGGCTGTGAGGGTTCATGGCTGTGAGGGTTCATGGTTTTGAGGGTTCATGGTTGTGAGGGTTCATGGTTGTGAGGGTTCATGGTTGTGAGGGTTCATGGTTTTGAGGGTTCATGGTTTTGAGGGTTCATAGTTCTGAGGGTCTTCTGGCTGTGATGGTTTGTGGTTTTGATGATTGGTCTGTCTCTGCTCATCTCTCACTGTGTCCCAGAGATGGACTAAGTGTCACTCACCATCTCTGTGTCCCTCGGTCACTTCCTTACCTCCTAATTCCACGGTGAGCTCCAACAAGCTACACCCCCACTGACTACTCAGCAAGGGGCTGGGGTGATTTGGGATATCACAACACTGCTACATATTTTTAAATGGGGGGGGGGGGTGTTTAGGGCATCCTTTCTTTGCAGATAGATAATGAAATTGAGGGTCATTATGATAATTATGAGAGCAACTAAGAAATGTTGATGGGGTATTTATACATTCCATATCAGCCTTCAGCAAGGAAAGTCACCTGTCGGAGGAGTTAATAAAATTGGCACGCAAATCTTGTTTATGCGTGAAATCATGCTGCTGATCCATTCCAGTGTTATTTTTTAATCGTTTGTGTGAAAACTGAGCATCACACACTGTTTATTAATTATGGAATTAGCTTTCAATTGAATCCTTTATCCTTATGCTGTCCAGTCTCTCTCTCTCTCTCTGTTGTCCTCTTTCTTAGTTGGGTTGGCGTTGTTCTCTGTGTCCTAAGTAGGTAGGTGTTGTTCTCTCTCTGTTGGGTTGATGTTGTTCTCTCTCTCTCAGTTGGGTTTATGCTGTTCTTTTTCTCTCTTTCTCTCTCTCTCTATCTCTCTCTCTCGCTCTCTCTCTCTATCTCTCCCTCTCTCTCAGTTGGGTTGATGCTGCTCTCCCTCTCTCTCAGTTGGGTTGATGCTGTTCTCCCTCTCTCTCAGTTGGGTTGATGCTGTTCTCCCTCTCTCTCAGTTGGGTTGATGCTGCTCTCCCTCTTTCTCAGTTGGGTTGATGCTGCTCTCAGTTGGGTTGATGCTGCTCTCCCTCTTTCTCAGTTGGGTTAGTGTTGTGTTGAATGCCAATGCTGAGGAGGAGCATATGTGAGCCATTCTTAATCCCCCTAATCTGCCTTCAAAATAAAAAAATAAAAAAGGGGAAAGAAAAAAGAAAAAAAAAATTCCTCACTTTCTCTTGGGGGCTCCTCTAGCCATACACCCCCCCCCCCCCCCCCCCCATTTGCCCAGCAGAAGCCGAATGAATCAGGATAAACTAATGCCACTTCTGTTCAGCCTGGTTTTCTCAACTTGGATCAACATGAAGTGAAATTAAAACAAAACAAAAGAGAAAACTGTTGAAAGGAAGTGGGGATGTGGGGTGAGGGAAGTCCCTTGGGGAGGAGGCGGGTACGGAGGGGGCAGGTAAAATACCCCTGTATTACCTCACCTCAGGCCTACTATTCATCAGCAGATTAGCCCTCACCGAACCCTGAGAAATATTTTTGTGTCTTTTAGGGAAGCATGGTTCTGTCTGTGGGGGGGTTGGGATGGGGGTGTGTGAGGAGAGGCATGAGGGGGGTGGGGGTCCATGTATAAGGCTTTATCCCTACAACAGCTATTAGGAGGTAATTAAGTCCTAACACAGAAGAGCCTCCCATCGCTACTATAACACCACTGCAAATGGAAAGCTTACAAGCTTCTTTAGAACAGGGCGACAAATTGAATGGAACTCATTGGGGTTTAGCTATTATTCCTGGGGACCCATCTGGTTGGTAAAAGAGAAAGGGGATTTGGTGGAGGTTGTGAGGGGTTGTGCTGGGGGGTATTTCTGGGGCCCAGGGGCGGCAGGGGCACACTGTCAGGGGGAGCGGAGGGGTGGGTTTTTTTCTGTGGGGGGGTGGGGGGGGGGGATTTCATCTCCTTTTCAATGGGCGGGCTGGGATTTGCTTTTGGCAAATGTTACAAATGTTTCGACAACCTGTTCTCTGATCCTGCGAGGTCACGGGGGGGCGTCTGAGCGCCTCGGCTTATTCCCCCCCCCCCCCCCCAGGAACGGCCCGCCTCGAGGGATGAATGCGTCCCCGCGTCCGTCTTTCTGTCTGCTCCATCACACCCCCGAGCCGCTGACGCTTTGTTCCATCCTGCGGCCTTCCTCTCCGAAGCGAGAATGAAGCGGTTGATTCCGACCTTTTTTGACCTTGAGCCTCAATGCACGGAAGGTTTACGAGGAATGAAAAAAGCCCCCGCCCTCAGCGTCTGGACACAAGGCGATACTTTGGACACGACGACACGACGAAATAAATAGTTTAGTAAATAGTTTAGCCTAGTGCATTTGCCCAGAGCAGCTTACATGTGAGTGCACGTAGCCAGACTAGAACTGTGCTAGGTATGTAAAACTGACAAAGTCACAGACAGCTCTGAGTGAACTGTAGCACGAGAACAGGTGAAAGATTAAGGAACACATATGCACAACAGGTCGGCGTAGTCCCATACGGGAGGTTAATGGGGACGAGAGCGGGGGTGCTGGAGGGGGGTAGTGACCAGGATTTTAACTCCTGGTTCTAAAACCTGAACAGCCAGTGGAGTGCATGCCAATATGGACCCAGCTGCTCCGGGCAGTCTCAGCCTTCTCCAACTCTAAAGCAATTAGTGTCATACAGAGAGAAGAGGGGTGTGTGAAACCGCAGTGCTCTCCACTCACCTAACAAGAGAGGGGACAGCCCCTCCCCTCCACATTCCATCAGCAGCAGGTTGCTTCTTCTCCGTCCGCACCGTGATTTCCAGTGTCCAGTGCCCTCATGGTCACCTTCCTGCTGTAAGTGGGTGCAAACAATGCTATTGTCTTCTGACTCTTAGCTTGCTAAAGGAATATCCCTCTGCCTCTCTTTCTCTCTCCCTCTCTTTCTGGCTCCGTCCTCAGGGGAGCGAAGGCAGACAAAGGCAGTGGAGATGAGTGCTGCAGTGTAAAGGACTGGAGGGTGCCATCTTCAGCACACATGTTCCCCAGGACAATGAGGCCTCTTCAGCGTCCGTGAAGAGCTGCCGCCTTTATCACCCTGCCCTGACACACTCGACCGAGCGCTGGTACTGCGTCACGCTAATGCCCCGCACACTGGTACTGCATCACACTAATGCCCCACATGCTGGTACTGCATCACACTAATGCCCCGTACGCTGGTACTGCATCACACTAATGCCCCGCACGCTGGTACTACATCACACTAATGACCCGTACACTGGTACTACATCACACTAATGCCCCGCACGCTGGTACTGCATCACGCTAATGCCCCGTACACTGGTACTACATCATGCTAATGCCCCGCACGCTGGTACTACATCACACTAATGCCCAGCACGCTGGTAGTGTGTCACGCTAATGCCCCACACGCTGGTACTGCGTTACGGTAATGCCCCGCATGCTGGTACTGCGTCACGCTAATGCCCCACACGCTGGTACTACATCAGACTAATGCCCCGCATGCTGGTACTGCGTCACACTAATGCCCCGTACACTGGTACTACATCACGCTAATGCCCCGTACGCTGGTACTGCATCACACTAATGCCCCGCACGCTGGTACTACATCACGCTAATGCCCCGCACGCTGGTACTGCATCACGCTAATGCCCCGCATGCTGGTACTGCATCACACTAATGCCCCGCACGCTGGTACTATATCACACTAATGCCCCGCACGCTGGTACTGCATCACGCTAATGCCCCGCAAGCTGGTACTGCATCACGCTAATGCCCCGCACACTGGTACTGCATCACGCTAATGCCCCGCATGCTGGTACTACATCACACTAATTCCCCGCATGCTGGTACTACATCACACTAATGCCCCGTACACTGGTACTGCATCACACTAATGCCCCGTACACTGGTACTGCATCACGCTAATGCCCCGCATGCTGGTACTACATCACACTAATGCCCCGTACACTGGTACTACATCACACTAATCCTGTATATTTATCTATAATATGCCTATTTAAAAATGTATTTCCGTATTTTACTCATGCAAACTGTTTATAACCCCGTAGCTTGTCTCGTATGCATGTTGTCAAATGAAGGATTGGGCAAACATTGAAGCTACCACTACATTAAATTGTGTTTTAAGCTCTTTCCCATGAAAATGCAGATTCATCCATTTTCCTCCTACTCTGCAACCTGGAGCTGTGAAATGATACCCGAGTTTCCGACTTGTTACTCAGAGTTTACAGGCCGCTCCAGTGTATCTTTCCTGGTCGGAAAGCTGTAATTATGAGTTTCTGAGGTATCTGGAACGCAGCATACGTCACACTGACACACCGGTTATGTCACTAACACACTGACATACTTACACAGTGACACTGACCCACAACCACTGACACACTTACAAACAGTGAGGCCAGAGCGAAGACTAAGAATTATCTCCATGTAATGTGCTCGTCTAGTGATTGTAAAACAAATCCTCATGGAACGGAAACTGACCAAAACGTACGGCCTATTCTATTTTTAAAAACCTGATTTTAAAATATCTGTAAAAGAACGAGCACAAATAAACATCAGAAAAGCTTCATTTAGAAGAGCTACTCTGTTTATTATGCACAGGTATCAGTTATGAGCTGAAATGGTTGAGATTCCTGTAAAGTGCGGGTGAGTGTTGAATCAATCAGGAAGAGGAAGACAAGAGGAATACACAAAAAGAGCAGACTGATTGAATTAAAGTAATACTGGCTTAGGACTTGGGACTTGGGGGGGGGGTGGGGGGGGGGGGGGTGCTGGATGTGGAGGAAGAATAGCTGTGAGTGAGGGGGAGGGAGCAGGGAGGGGGGTTTGGCGAGGAGGGAAGTGGGACTTGTGGAGGGAACAAGACAACATTTTCTTTTCTTTCTGCGGTCGTCCGCCCTTCAGATGAGCTGGTTTTATTGTGCGCCGCTCCTGGCCGTTCCCTCTTTAGCGCGCTCGGTAGGGGTACCGATGAGCCGTTTGTTGGGGTGAATCGGCCCGGAGTGGTTCACATCATCAGCGCATTGATGCCGTCCCCTCCCCTGTTGTAAAACAAGGGTCTGTGTGCCTGTTGGAACACTGGGGGCATTGTGTCCCCCTCAAAACCGCTATACCACCCAGAATCCCCCCCCCCCCCCCCCTCCAAATACCTAACTGCCCCTGATGTAGGCTCTGCCTCTCTATCTCCTGACTGCCCCTCAGCACACTGTTGCTCTCTCTGACCGGCCCTGTGTCAGGGGTGTGTGTGTGTCTGTGTTGTATGTGTGGCGTTTTAGAGAGCCCCACTGGGGGCCGGATGAAGTGAATGGACGGAGGGGTTAAAGAAGAAGGGATGGCGAAATTGTAAGGAGATGCAGAGGGAAAGTCAGTCAGCTGAAATGGGTGTGGGGAAGCGCGGGAGGGAGGCGGAGCCCGGCGGACCCACCCCCCGCGCAGTTAACACGGGAGCTTAATGGGAAGATTGATGTATGGTGACGGGCGCACAAAACGGAGGGTGGCCATAAAAAGAGAGGGAGAGAAAGAGAGAGAAAAGGCAGGAGGTGAACAGGGCTTGTATCATGGGCAGGGGTATGTGTGTGAGTCTGGGGAGGGGGTATATTTACTGCACTGGGGGGTAGGGGGGGTAAACCTCTTCTTAATTACCAGGGAGGCCTCCGGGGTCTTCCAACAAGACGAGTGCGAAAGGAGAGAAAGAGGGAGAGGATACAGGGTCAGAGGAGGTCAATGCTGACCACCTAAGATGTCTCCCTCTACCCCCCCTCAGTCCCCAACCTAAAGCTGCTCCTCCCACCAGCGTCGCCCAAACCCCGCCTCCCCGTCCCATGACAATGACATAAATAAATAACCTGTCTCCGCTCTGAAGACTGTAATTTACTGGCCGGCCACTCCACAGCCATCTCTTCTCCATTCCTCTTCTCCTCACGGAGGCCTAATGGCCGGGACCCTTTCAGCCTCGAGGGTGTGGTTTGTGTTTTTAGAAGGGGTGTTCTCGACTCCTGGAGCACCTTGAAGAGGACCCCACAAAGACAATAGAGCGGCGGCTCGCAGCGAGGGGAGAATGTGTCTCTCTTAATCACCTCCGAGGTTAACGAGTGTTTCATTTCGCACTTTTGTTGGCACGTCAGAGTTCGGTACCTCAGCGATGGCGGCGGTGGAGTGGAGTTTGGGCGGCGAGAGCACCCCGAGCCCAGCGCTGCCCTCCTTTATTCACCCTCTTCAGTATTCTCTCTGTACAGGCTCTTATTCTGATCTTACTTTGTTTTTCTTTCTCCCTCTCCATTCATCCCATCTGCTCACTTTGGCTCACTTTACTGACATTCACCTTGAGAGAGAGAGGGAGGGAGGGAGGGAGGGAGAGAGAGGGAGAGAGAGAGAGGGAGAGAGAGAGAGGGAGAGAGAGAGAGTGCATGCCACCAGTCCTGTCTGCCAGTGCTGCCAACTCAAACAAGATACAGTATGTACCTGTACCTGTGTGTGTGTGTGTGTGTGATTGTTACTGTGTGTATGTGTGTGTGTGTGATTGTTACTGTGTGTGTGTGTGTGTGTGTGTGTGTGTGTGTGTGTGTGTGTGGGGGGGGGTTCTGTCCTTCAGCCAGTAAAAGCTGGAATAAAGCAGCAGCAGAAACAGGGCTGATGAGCTCATATGATGCCAGCTCAGAGTCTCTCAGTGGTGCAGCTGCACCCTCACACAGAGGGCTTTCACTGCCCCCCGGATCACACACTGCGCTGGGCTGGAGGCAGGTGGGCCTGCAGGGTGTGTGCGCTGGGGGGCTCTGTTTCATGTGGGACAGGGGGCTGGGACGGGGGCTGAGCTGCAGGACCGAGGCCAGGTGACAGGTTTCATTCCCCTGCTTGGTCCTGGCATTTCTGTGTGCGGCGGCTGCACCTGCTGTCTCTCCCGCCAGCGTGGCTCGCCTCGCTCTCCTCAGCCTTCAGACCAGGAAATGCCTGCACACTCCCTGGAAAGACAACAAGCCTTTGCAGGAACTTTGCTGTTGTGGCCAAGTTTGGCTTTTTGTCATTCTGCGGGTGCCAATGCTAATGCTAGCACGTAGCGGGCGAGCCTATGTCAAAATCACGTAAGGCCAGATGACGGGCAAGCACTCTGTATGATGAGGACCTGAGTCTCCAGGGAAAGCCCACGGAGTACAATAACTAACCCCTAGGCTGACCTCACCTGACTTTTTGGCAGAGGTGAAAATCCAGGGGACATAAGGTAAAAGTCCTACCATGTGGTTCTTCCACCCATAGACTCAGCCAGCTGATTTCATTAATTAGTTCCACGCCCTCGCTGAAGAATTATGTTAATTAGCAAATCCAGGTGATTGGAGCAAAATACCGGGGAGAACTTTTACTTTATGTCCCCTGGATTTCTACCTCTGTTTTTTGGTCATTACGTCTCCAGATCTTTTCTGTGTTGAAAAAAAAGTTGGCAAACGGAACTTTCTGGAAGCAGTCCTCTTTAAACACATCTTACCTCAGACCATCAGGCTCAAAGATTTGCCTAAACTGATGGAGAGGTCTTTCGCCGGACATACCGGCCGACCTTCCCCCCGCTGCTGCACGCCCCAATGCTCTGTCACACGGAACACCTTTGCATCACGACGGTGACATCACCGAGGCCCTCCCCGTGCCAGTCTCCTGTTAGCATCCAACTCCCAATTATACCATAAACATCGGGCGGAATTAGCGAGGTTTAACAGGCAGGTGGTAATGAGGTAATGGAGGAGTGTTAAACTCCCGTAATGAGGTGGCGGGTACGGCCGCAGCCGCAGCCAGGACCTGGCACCATTAACGGAGGGTAATTACCGCCTGTTTGGAGGGCTTGTGTCAGTGTGTTGGAAAGGTTACCTTCACGCCCACCCCACTGAAGCTGCACTCTCTCTGTCAGTGGAGTTGGAGGACTGGCAGGGCTCCAGCTCACAGGCACACCGCTTCAGCTGCACGTAGAAAAAAAACAAACAAGCAAAAAAAAACTTCTCGTCGACAGCAGAAAAACTCCAACCGCGAATGCTTTAACGCTTACCACAAATGCTTTAACGCTGAACACAAATTCTTAAAACAACTGCTTTCACGCCTGTCATAGCTTTTTTGTGTTTGTATAAAAATAGTTAAATTATTAACAATAATATGACACAATGACTGAATTCAATGATGTACAGATAGTTTAAATAAAAATATAGTGAAGAAATGGCAAAATATGGCAGAAATTATATAGCACACACTGGGCCTGATTTACTCAAGCTAATGGTATGCGGGCAATATTTTCAGGCAATATTGCACAATATTGCCAGCAATGGGTATGAGCCACTGTAGCAATGGGCAATGGGGCAATAATTGAAAAAAGAATATTTGCGGAATCTTGGATGTATTCGCCAGGCGGGCTGATTCGGTCTGCTGATTAAACCTAGTTAAATGTTAGCTAGCTAGCTAAATGTCACTCTGTTCAGTCACGGTGGTGACTGAGTAATACTAATTACAAAGTCAAGAATAACATAACCTTTGAAAAGTTGGTCTTTATTTCAACATTAGACTAATACATTAATATGACCTGAGTAATAAAAGATCAGCATCCCTTTGGTTTCATCGCAGCACTTGGCAGCCATTGTTGAAATGTATCTTTGGAAGACTCAGGCTTCAAACTTTTTCAGATATTGATTTATCAATGGAAAAATAGTCAGCAATCATTGTCTGTCAATATTGCCTGCAATATTACCTTAAAATATTGCCCGTGTGCCATCAGCTTAAGACCTTTAGCATGCGCAAAATATTTTAGCTCACGCAAAACTAATAACACAAACAATGATTGGTGCAAAACAAATACCATGACCAATCATTGGTTGTTTTATTGGTTTTGCATGTGCTAAAAGGTGTTGCACATGTTAAAGGTCTTAGCAAATCAGGCTCTCTGTATCTTAAGTTTTGTTATTCAAATTGGAGGAGAGGTTTGTGCTGAATTAGTTGAAGATGGGGTCAGATTAATATAAAGGCCTCAGAAGAGGACAGGAAGGATGTAACTTTCTGCATTTTTCATCCGTTCCCTGGCTGACCCACAGGTGACCCTACTGCGACCTCACGGAGACACCCTGAGTTCGGGGAAGCCCTAAAGATGACCCCATCAATCAGAGCGTGGTAACCAAGCCAGCAGGCTCTGTGGATGCTGGGCTCAGAAAGCAGGACCTACCGGGGTCTCCACTGTCTCCCATTCTACCATCTCCTGCATTGTTTTTCTCCATGATCATCAACAACATGTCCTTTTCCAATGTGATTAATAACCAGAATCTGGTGTGCGATATGTGCTCTCTCTGTCTGTCTCTCTCTCTATCTCTCTCTGTCTCTCTCTTTCACTCTGTCTCTCTCTCTCTTTCACTCTCTTTCTGTCTCTCTCCCTCTCTATTTCTCACACACACACACACACACTCTATCTCTTTTACTCTTTTTTGCTGTCCCTAACTGTCCATATATTCTATTCTAGTCTGTCCTGCTACTTTAATCTGTTCCCTCTGCCATCTTTCACACTTTCTCTTCTCTTTCCTTCTTTTCCTTCTTCCTGTGCTCGTCTCCCTTTTTCTAATTTTTTTCCCTGAGCACTTCTCTCATCCATCCTTTCCTGTCTGCGGACCGGAAAGGTAATTCACAGGAAAAGACTGTTATTGGACGACAGCAGTGTTAACGGCTGGTCTGACTGTCTTAGAGAGGGAGGATGTATTTTAATGGGTTATGAGTGGAGTGGAGGTAGACCCCCACCCCCCCCATACCAAATGAGAGCCCCTGCTGATCCTCACAGCCCACATCCCAATCACAATGCCCCCCTCTTCCACCAGTGGGCCTGACCACAGACATCCATATTGTAGAAATCTGGGGAGCTGTATGCAGAAAGAAGTCTCGGGTTGAATTGAGGTTTGATGCTCACTTTGTGAGACTCTCACCCTCCAGCCTAATTGGAGCACTCTCTCATCCAGGGAGAGCCCATATCAAATCACATCACTGAACCAAAGGATTGCTGTAGTTCTGTAAAAGAAATGTATTCACTCCACTAATGCGATTTTAAAGGGTGTTTTTATAACTTGTTTTGTATGATTCATATTCCCTGTGAAACTCCAGGCTTTGTGAGGTCCGGTCTGTATGGAGGCTGTGTGTGTTTCTGCACCTGTTTAGCCTTTCAGTATATTGTGCCAAGGCTAAACTGAAGCCCAATACTGAGAGAGATACTGTGTGTGTGCGTGTGTAATAGGTGTGGTTGTTAAGAGGTCTTATCTCTGATATATAAAGTATATCTGATATGTAAATCTAGTGCCACCCAACCCCCTAGAAGTGTGGATGAGAGCAAGAGAGTTGGGTTGGATGTGCGGGTCCCCGCGGTTGTGCTCCCGTCCCCCGACAGGCTCATGTGAGCAGTACATACAGCCTTTCAGGGCAGCATTCTCTGCCAGGCGAAGAGGATTAAGATGTAATGTGTTTTTGTGAATAAATTGGGGGGTGTTAGGGATGGATGACGGTTTCGGGGGTCGGTTTGGATACATGAGCCAGTTGAATGGTTTAGCGGGCAAAGTAGAGAGTTGGAACAGGTCGACACGAGAAGCGGTCGTGCTGCAGCTAGGTCAAACTGCCTGTAACCCGCTGAAATATATGGTGTGATTTTGGGGGTGCAGGCTAATGTGCTTGGAAAGTTTCCTAGTGCTATTAGCGATCGCCTTTCATTTGATAGCCTCACACAGAACTAGGGATGTTTCAGGTTGGGTTAACACACACACACACACACCTAGCATTCATTTTGGATGTACATTTTCTCTATAATTAGCCTCAACTTTTAACTTTATGCATTTTCTTCCCATTGTTAGGGTGCGATAATGTTATTTCTTCATTTGACTTTGCCCGCTTGCTAGTTTACTGGTGCAGTAGAAATCTTTGATCATCTCACAAGCACGACAAGGTCAGAAGAACCACCTCATCCTGCTTATAATAGGGGCTACAGTGCGGAAGTGTGTTTATTTTTTCCTGTAAAGGTCAGAAAGCCCATTAGAACTGAGTGATAAACCAATGATTGACAGAAGAACATACAAATGCCACTGATAGAGCATAACTAATTGGCTATTTGTGCCACTAAATGTGGAACACACATTCAAAAAGATATTGACTAACAAGGAGGTAATAAATGTAGTTTAGTGTGTTTTGTAAAAATAAATGGAAATTCTCTAGACATGCTCAATAAACTAAATAACTCTACTGATTAAAAGGTGTCTCTGAAAGTCATATAATGTGTTTGAGGGGATCCATAGCAAAATAGATTACATTTTTGGTGTTAAATGTAAAATAAAATTTTAGCCCACTGTGTCGCAGTGATCAGGTAAACATGTAAAGTAGAGTGGCCACGTATTGGATTTCAGAAAACATGACAAGGGTGGGTGGGCATTATACTAGGCTATTTGTTTGCTTATGTACGGTCGATAGAATGAGAAAAACCTAACCACACATTTTTAAGAATTTAGAAATTCCGCCTGGACAGATATTTTCGGTTCCAAACAAAATCATGTCCAGGAAAAAGAAGATGTATGGTCAGCCTAGTATAAAAGCTTTCTTGTTGCTCAATATAAAATGTTGTAGTTACTGTGACTTGCTAAGCTGTGACCTGGCTGAGCTGAGGCTTGGCTGAGCTATGACTTAGCTGAGTTGTGACTTAGCTCAGCTGTGACTTGACTGTGCTGTGACTGGGCTGAGCTGTTACTTGGCTGAGCTGTGATTGGGCTGAGTGTGACTTAGCTGAGCTGAGACTCAGCTGAGTTGTGACTGGATTGAGCTGTGACTTGACTGAGCTGTGACTGGGCTGAGTTGTGACTTGGCTGAGTTGTGACTTAGCTGAGCTGTGACTTGACTGACTGGGCTGAGCTGTAATTGGGCTGAGTTGTGACTTGGCTGAGCTGAAACTTGGTTGAGTTGTGACTTAGCTGAGCTGTGACTTGACTGTGACTGGGCTGGGCTGTGACTTGTCTGCAGTGTGTGACTGGACTCAGCTGTGACTTGGCTGCAGTGTGTGACTGGACTCAGCTGTGACTGGGCTGCAGTGTGTGACTGGTCAGAGCAGAGTGCAGAGCAGTACTGGTCTGCAGTGGCCAGAACTGCACACAGCCAGATCGGTGTGACGCTAAAGACAAAATACTACTTTTTTCAGCAGTAATGAAGAGGCCTGTTTCAGACCTGCTCTAATTACTCCACCTGATTACCATTCCTCTTCTTTACTTTATCCGCAGAAATGTGTTATGACCACCCCCCACCCCCCCTTGGTTTGTGGTTTTATTGCTGCCTCCCTCATGCCACCAATTAGCTGAATAATGTGAGCAGGCCAACCTGCAGATCGCCTGCTGCGTAATGATCTGTGATTACTCGAGCAGAAAGACACAGTGGCCTGGAGAAAAGAGAAGGAGGTATGGGGGTTGGGGGGTATTGGCAGGGCTGGGCGTCACTCTTTCCGTTCATCACTGGGACTGGCAGTGCTGCATTGAATCGTTTGTAACGGATCCTGCCGGAACAGGAACTGGGACCTCTCAGTTGCCTGCATTCCAGGAACTATTTGCAAGGATCCGGCTCTCGGGCGGGGGGGGTGGTGTAAATAAAAATCCGCATGTTGCGTTCATGACAGTCGACGGCGCCCCCCAGTCCATACTCACCTTTTTGCTGGGTTTTTTGCATTCCGGGCCCTCTGAGACGCTTCGGTCACCTGCCTCACACGGGCACATTTTGTTCCAGCGCCTCCTTATTTACAAACGAAGCACACTGGGGAATGGTGTTCTTTTTCTCCACCCCCTCGCATCGATCGAATTGCAGAAAAACGGCGTCTCTTTTCTCTTTACCCATGGGGAGAGCAGAGGCGCTGTGCGGTCAGGCGGGTGAACTGAAACTTGTTAACGAGGCAAATGGACAGCGTTCATTTCCTGTGCCCCACTGCAGGGGTTCTGGCTGTGAGAGACACAGTCATCACGCCTAAGATGGAGGCCATGCAGTCTGTGGTGTGCAGATAACCAGATGTACATTTACAATGGACCGAAAACATTGTCATATGATTAAAGGCACTATAAGACACTTAAAAAAATGTATGTTGCATGTACAGTGTAGTCTATATGTATTTGGACAATGACACTATTTTGTTGTTTTGACTCTGTGCTGCAGCACATTGGTGTTGAAATGAAACAAATAAAGTGCTAACTATTAAACAATTAAAGTGCACACTGTAAGCTTTAATTTAAGGGTATTTTCATCCATATAGGGTGATCTGTGTAAGAATTACAGCCTTTTTAATACATATTTCCCACATTTTAGGGGACCAAAAGTAATAGGAGAAATTAACATAATCTTAGTCATTATATTTGGTACTTGATTGCAAATGCAATGTTTTGGGTATGTCTCTGATTTATTATGATTTTTCCACCCCATGATGGCCTGCTTTACTGGCATTGACACTTCTTTGGTCCTGATGTTGAGAGACAACAAAAATGGAAATTCCATACCTAGATTCATTTTACTCCAAATGCAAATTCCCTACCTAGATTAAATTCTAAACCTTTCGTAGCTTTCTTGTGCATGAACTGTGCAAAAACACACATCCGGCCACACACGTTACTTTTGGTTCCCCCAAAATGGGGTGACTATGTATACAAAAGAGTTGCAATTCCTACATGGTATGGATGTAAATACTCGCAAATTAAAGCTGACAGTCTGCACTTTAAGCACATCATATGATCATATTCATCATTTCATTTTGAATCCATTGTGCTGCAGTACAGAGCCAAAACAAAACAAAAAATTGATTAGGGCTATAGCCAATGATATGGCTGGCTCAGGAATCCCACCATGTGTGCCAGGCTATTTTGGTGGGATGTGATAGGAATCCATCTTTGCTGATTCTACAGATAGAACCTCGATCAGCCATTGGTCCAATCTCTTGAAAGTATGAACAAATCAGAGAGCAGGGTACAACTCAATGATCATTTGAGCTTCTGCAAAAAACCTGTAAATAAGCACATTTTGCAGGACTTACAGACTGAGGCTCTAACCCTAACCCTAAACCTGAACAGGTTCTTAGCCTCTTTCACGAACACTAACTTTCACTAACCCCAAGGCGCTCTTGCCTGATGAGACATGGACATTCTGTGATTGGATACCAGACTGCGGGGGAGGTCTCTACACTGAGCACCAGTGCTTTAGTAAGGTGAGGCCCCCGACAACCCCAAAGCTCAGCCAAATCTTAAAAGAGACCAGCTGACCAGCTGACTGTCCATACCACCATACCACTACCTTACCACTTTGCCTCCCTGTACAGTAACAGGCTGAGGGCTAATTCAACAGTTTCAAATTGTCTAAAAACAGACATTACTCCAGAGTAAAATGTACTCTATAAGAATAGTTTTGATATGATATTTTACTTAGCGCCTCAGTCATTAACCTAACTGATTATTGTTTGCGAACGGAGAAGCATGGACAAAAACTTTATTTACCGTGGAAATATGAGTATGCAACATGTTTTATTTTGTCTTAAAAAATTTTATGTGGGAAAAAAGATGATTTATTTGAAAAAAATCCTCATTAGAAGGTTGTTCATCAGCTAGCTGTGCAGAGCAGAGCTTAACAGTCACGGGGATATACTAGGCAGAGCCCTGTGCCGTTCATTAGCATTTTTACAGCGTACCGCTAACCCTGTCCATATCTCTGTGCCCACAAAGTTTGAGGGGGAATATGAGGAGTTTTTCCCTGGGAGAATAAAAGGCTACTTTCTCAAAGCTGAGTCGCAGCAGTGCCGTTCTCCCTCAGCTGGCCTGACCCCACGCTTACGGCAGCCCCGCTTTGTCTGCATGATCAGAACCGCGGCATTGAGGAAGCATTGTACTTATTAATTAATGAAGCCTTTTTTTCCCCTCAGTCTCAGATTAGCATATTCATGAGGTGGACAGCTTTGCGACAGCTTTGAAAGAATAACGTGAGCATGTTTTCTTTCTGTGCTTTTTTTGTTTTTTTTCCGTACGCAACCCCATTTGTTGGATTCCTTAAACTCCCATTAGCGGACGCGATCCGACATGTTGCTCGGAAAACAGCGGCAGCATCTCAAACCGTTCCATTTCATGCTAGAGTGAGCAGCCTCTGATTAAAAGCAGCATTGATATGGGGTTCTGTAGACAGCATCCTCTAATACAACTTTAGTCACTGGCAGTACAATGCCAGGCCATTGTGAAGGCTATCGAAAGAACATATAAACAAATACATGCAGCCCACACAATTTATATTTACAGTATATAAAATATATATAAATTTACAGTCATTGGTAGAGCTTCCCTGAGTGTCCTGTGGCCTGACCTGCAGGATTCAAGTTTTAAAGACAATTCTTTGTTGTTTTCCTACTTAATTCTTTGTTACAAACAGTACATACAAACCTCTGCAGGCGCACAGTGATTCCATCCATCCATCCTTGGTTGACCCAGAAAAAAAACTCTTCTCTGAGATTGACCTATGACCTCTTGTATACTCGGGTCTCAAATTTTCATTTCCTGCTGAAAATGTGTCATTTGCTTTATGTATTGTCATATTTGTGTTTAGGTGTACAGTTAATTATTCTGTGGCGTGTTATTTTAGCTGCAGCAATTAAGTATGTTTTCAGTCTTATTCTGCGGTCAAGCCAAGCTTCAGATGGATGGAGAGGGCAAGTTTGAGTCATTTTTTTTTTTTTTTTTGCCCCTCTTCTCTTTCTTTTGACAGGAGCAAAAACCAACAGCCTCCCTTATTAGCAATGTCCGTCAATGTCCTGTCATTTTACTTTTTTGTTTTTTCCCCTCTTGCTGTTTAGAGTGACACCCCCTCTCCTACAGCACCCCCCCCCCCCTCTTTCTCTCTCTCTCACACACACACACACTCACACTCCCCACCAATTTGTTGCCTCTGACATCACATTGTTTCTGAGCTTTGCTGTTCAGGCTGCTTCGTTAGCCTTCCTTTAATGAGCAGCTTAATTGAGCTGTCTACCAGGCCACCTGTCACCCTCAGGCCTTATTAGCATACTAATGGGCTGACATTGTGCTCCTCTGACAGGCTGGGCTAGGGAGGGGGGATCACAGCTCAGTGAGAAGAAGGGAAGAATTTTGGGAAGGGAGAGTGGATGAGAGAGAGCAAGAATAGTGTTGGAGTGACAGAAATATGGGGAGAGAGAAGAGTGGAGCCAGGGAAGAGAGGAATAGAGAAGTGGAGGAAGGAAAGAGAAAGAAAGAATAGAAATGGGAAGAAAATATAAGTTTTGGGATGAGTAAAGAAGAGAGTAGTTTTAGAGTGAAGGAGAGAGAATAGTTTTAGAGTAAATGAGAGAGTAGTTTTAGAGTAAAGTAGAGAGTAGTTTTAGAGTGAAGAGAGAGAATAGTTTTAGAGTGAATGAGAGAGTAGTTTTAGAGTGAGAGAGAGAGTGCTTTTAGAGTGAAGGAGAGAGAATAGTTTTAGAGTGAATGAGAGAGTAGTTTTAGAGTGAAGGAGAGAGAATAGTTTTAGAGTAAAGTAGAGAGTACTTTTAGAGTAAAGTAGAGAGTAGTTTTAGAGTGAGGGAGAGTTAGAGTGAGGGAGAGAGTAGTTTTAGAGAATGAGAAAGTAGTTTTAGAGTGAAGGAGAGAGAATAGTTTTAGAGTGAATGAGAGAGTAGTTTTAGAGTGAAGGAGAGAGAATAGTTTTAGAGTAAAGTAGAGAGTACTTTTAGAGTAAAGTAGAGAGTAGTTTTAGAGTGAAGAGAGAGAATAGTTTTAGAGTGAATGAGAGAGTAGTTTTAGAGTGAGCGAGAAAGAATGGTTTTAGAGTTTTATGGTGAAGGAGGGAGAGTGCTTTTAGAGTGAAGGAGAGAGTAGTTTTAGAGTGAGCGAGAAAGAATGGTTTTAGAGTTTTATGGTGAAGGAGGGAGAGTGCTTTTAGAGTAAAGTAGAGAGTAGTTTTAGAGTGAGCGAGAAAGAATGGTTTTAGAGTAAAGTAGAGAGTACTTTTAGAGTAAAGTAGAGAGTAGTTTTAGAGTGAGCGAGAAAGAATGGTTTTAGAGTTTTATGGTGAAGGAGGGAGAGTGCTTTTAGAGTGAAGGAGAGAGTAGTTTTAGAGTGAGCGAGAAAGAATGGTTTTAGAGTTTTATGGTGAAGGAGGGAGAGTGCTTTTAGAGTAAAGTAGAGAGTAGTTTTAGAGTGAGCGAGAAAGAATGGTTTTAGAGTAAAGTAGAGAGTACTTTTAGAGTAAAGTAGAGAGTAGTTTTAGAGTGAGCGAGAAAGAATGGTTTTAGAGTAAAGTAGAGAGTACTTTTAGAGTAAAGTAGAGAGTAGTTTTAGAGTGAGCGAGAAAGAATGGTTTTAGAGTAAAGTAGAGAGTACTTTTAGAGTAAAGTAGAGAGTAGTTTTAGAATGAAGAGAGAGAATCGTTTTAGAGTGAATGAGAGAGTAGTTTTAGAGTAAAGTAGAGAGTAGTTTTAGAGTGAGGGAGAGAGTAGTTTTAGAGTGAATGAGAGAGTACTTTTAGAGTGAGGGAGAGAGTAGTTTTAGAGTGAGGGAGAGAGTAGTTTTCGAGTAAAGGAGAGAGTAGTTTTAGAGTGAATGAGAGAGTACTTTTAGAGTAAAGTAGAGAGTAGTTTTAGAGTGAGGGAGAGAGTAGTTTTAGAGTAAAGTAAAGAGTAGTTTTAGAGTGAGGGAGAGAGTAGTTTTAGAGTGAGGGAGCGAGCAGTTTTAGAGTGAGGGAGAGAGTAGTTTTAGAGTGAGGGAGAGTAGTTTTAGAGTGAGGGAGAGTAGTTTTAGAGTGAGGGAGAGTAGTTTTAGAGTGAGGGAGAGAGTAGTTTTAGAGTGAGGGAGAGTAGTTTTAGAGTGAGGGAGAGAGTAGTTTTAGAGTGAGGGAGAGAGTAGTTTTAGAGTGAGGGAGAGTAGTTTTAGAGTGAGGGAGAGAGTAGTTTTAGAGTGAGGGAGAGTAGTTTTAGAGTGAGGGAGAGAGTAGTTTTAGAGTGAGGGAGAGAGTAGTTTTAGAGTGAGGGAGAGAGTAGTTTTAGAGTGAGGGAGAGAGTAGTTTTAGAGTGAGGGAGAGTAGTTTTAGAGTGAGGGAGAGAGTAGTTTTAGAGTGAGGGAGAGAGTAGTTTTAGAGTGAGGGAGAGTAGTTTTAGAGTAAAGTAAAGAGTAGTTTTAGAGTGAGGGAGAGAGTAGTTTTAGAGTGAGGGAGAGAGTAGTTTTAGAGTGAGGGAGAGTAGTTTTAGAGTGAGGGAGAGTAGTTTTAGAGTGAGGGAGAGAGTAGTTTTAGAGTGAGGGAGAGAGTAGTTTTAGAGTGAGGGAGAGTAGTTTTAGAGTGAGGGAGAGAGTAGTTTTAGAGTGAGGGAGAGAGTAGTTTTAGAGTGAGGGAGAGAGTAGTTTTAGATTGAGGGAGAGAGTAGTTTTAGAGTGCGGGAGAGAGTAGTTTTAGAGTAAAGTAGAGAGTAGTTTTAGAGTAAAGGAGAGAGTAGTTTTAGAGTGAGGGAGAGAGTAGTTTTAGAGTAAAGTAAAGAGTAGTTTTAGAGTGAGGGAGAGAGTAGTTTTAGAGTAAAGTAAAGAGTAGTTTTAGAGTGAGGGAGAGAGTAGTTTTAGAGTGAGGGAGAGAGTAGTTTTAGAGTAAAGTAAAGAGTAGTTTTAGAGTGAGGGAGAGAGTAGTTTTAGAGTAAAGTAAAGAGTAGTTTTAGAGTGAGGGAGAGAGTAGTTTTAGAGTAAAGTAAAGAGTAGTTTTAGAGTGAGGGAGAGAGTAGTTTTAGAGTAAAGTAAAGAGTAGTTTTAGAGTGAGGGAGAGAGTAGTTTTAGAGTAAAGTAAAGAGTAGTTTTAGAGTGAGGGAGAGAGTAGTTTTAGAGTGAGGGAGAGAGTAGTTTTAGAGTGAGGGAGAGAGTAGTTTTAGAGTGAGGGAGAGAGTAGTTTTAGAGTGAGGGAGAGAGTAGTTTTAGAGTAAAGTAAAGAGTAGTTTTAGAGTGAGGGAGAGAGTAGTTTTAGAGTAAAGTAAAGAGTAGTTTTAGAGTGAGGGAGAGAGTAGTATTAGAGTAAAGTAAAGAGTAGTTTTAGAGTGAGGGAGAGAGTAGTTTTAGAGTAAAGTAAAGAGTAGTTTTAGAGTGAGGGAGAGAGTAGTTTTAGAGTGAGGGAGAGAGTAGTTTTAGAGTAAAGTAAAGAGTAGTTTTAGAGTGAGGGAGAGAGTAGTTTTAGAGTAAAGTAAAGAGTAGTTTTAGAGTGAGGGAGAGAGTAGTTTTAGAGTAAAGTAAAGAGTAGTTTTAGAGTGAGGGAGAGAGTAGTTTTAGAGTAAAGTAAAGAGTAGTTTTAGAGTGAGGGAGTGAGTAGTTTTAGAGTAAAGTAAAGAGTAGTTTTAGAGTGAGGGAGAGAGTAGTATTAGAGTAAAGTAAAGAGTAGTTTTAGATTGAGGGAGAGAGTAGTTTTAGAGTAAAGTAAAGAGTAGTTTTAGAGTGAGGGAGTGAGTAGTTTTAGAGTAAAGTAAAGAGTAGTTTTAGATTGAGGGAGAGAGTAGTTTTAGAGTAAAGTAAAGAGTAGTTTTAGAGTGAGGGAGAGAGTAGTTTTAGAGTAAAGTAAAGAGTAGTTTTAGAGTGAGGGAGAGAGTAGTTTAGAGTAAAGTAAAGAGTAGTTTTAGAGTGAAGGAGTTTTAGAGTAAAGTAAAGAGTAGTTTTAGAGTGAGGAGTAGAGAGTAGTTTTAGAGTAAAGTAAAGAGTAGTTTTAGAGTGAGAGAGAGTTAGAGTGTAGAGTAGTAGAGGAGAGAGTAGTTTTAGAGTAAAGTAGAGTAGTGAGGGAGAGAGTAGTTAGAGTGTAAAGTATAGAGTAGTTTTAGAGTGAGGGAGAGAGTAGTTTTAGAGTAAAGTAAAGAGTAGTTTTAGAGTGAGGGAGAGAGTAGTTTTAGAAGTAAAGTAGAGAGAGGGAGTAGTTTTAGAGTAAGAGAGAGTAGTTTTAGAGTGAGGGAGAGAGTAGTTTTAGAGTAAAGAGAGTAGTTTAGAGTGAGGGGAGAGAGTAGTTTTAGAGAGGTAGGAGAGAGTAGTTTTTGATTAAAGTAAAGTAGTTTTAGATTGAGGGAGAGAGTAGTTTTAGAGTAAAGTAAAGAGTAGTTTTAGAGTGAGGGAGAGAGTAGTATTAGAGTGAGGGAGAGAGTAGTTTTAGAGTGAGGGAGAGAGTAGTTTTAGAGTGAGGGAGTGAGTAGTTTTAGAGTAAAGTAAAGAGTAGTTTTAGATTGAGGGAGAGAGTAGTTTTGAGTGAGAGAGAAGTAGAGAGTGAGAGAGTAGTTTTAGAGTAAGTAAAGAGTAGTTAGAGTGAGGGAGAGAGTAGTTTTAGAGTGAGGGAGTAGTTTTTTTAGAGTGAGAGAGTAGTTTAGAGTAGAGTAAAGAGTAGTTTTAGAGTGAGTAGTTTTAGAGTGAGAGTAGTTTTAGAGTAGTAGAGTGAGGGAGAGAGTAGTATTAGAGTGAGGGAGAGAGTAGTTTTAGAGTGAGGGAGAGAGTAGTTTTAGAGTGAGGGAGAGAGTAGTTTTAGAGTAAAGTAAAGAGTAGTTTTAGATTGAGGGAGAGAGTAGTTTTAGAGTAAAGTAAAGAGTAGTTTTAGAGTGAGGGAGAGAGTAGTATTAGAGTGAGGGAGAGAGTAGTTTTAGAGTGAGGGAGTGAGTAGTTTTAGAGTAAAGAGGGTGAGTTTAGAGTGAGGGAGAGAGAGAGTAGTTTTAGATTGAAGAGAGTAGTTTTAGAGTGAGGGTTTTAGAGTAAAGTTTTAGAGTAGAGTTGAGAGTTTTAGAGTGAGGGAGAGAGTAGTAGTGAGAGAGAGTAGTTTTAGAGTAAAGTAAAGAGTAGTTTTAGATTGAGGGAGAGAGTAGTTTTAGAGTAAAGTAAAGAGTAGTTTTAGAGTGAGGGAGAGAGTAGTATTAGAGTGAGGGAGAGAGTAGTTTTAGAGTAAAGTAAAGAGTAGTTTTAGAGAGAGAGTAGAGAGTAGTTTTAGAGTGAGAGGAGAGAGTAGTTTTAGAGTAAGGGAGAGAGTAGTTTTAGAGTGAGGGAGAGAGTAGTTTTCGAGTGAGAGAGTAGAGTTTTTAGAGTGAGGGAGAGAGTAGTTTTAGAGTAAAGTAAAGAGTAGTTTTAGAGTGAGGGAGAGAGTAGTTTTAGAGTGAGGGAGAGAGTATTTTTAGAGTGAAAGAGGGTGAGTGCTTTTAGAGTAAGAAGACATGGGGGTGTTGCAGCACAGACAGTAAATGGCTAGTTAGGGTGAAGAGAAATACATTGTCAGTATTCAAAAATTAAACAAATAAACAAAAAAGACAGAGCATGTAATGTTGAAAAGATTACACTATTAATACTTACATAAAACATTTTACACCATCTATGAGTATATGCTAAAAATAATGTATTATATTGTATCTCCATCACTCAATACTTAATCAGCATTCCTGGGCTTGGCATGAAATAGAAGTAAAAAATATATATATATTTCAGTGACACCAACCCCTCTCTCTTTTTTGAGTTTGGGTTTCACTTTCACTCGACAAATGAAACATGAAAGTAAATCAAATCTCAAGAAAGATGCATAAAATAATTATTTTTTAAGCATTGATTACCAAATAATTTCCAAACGTATTATAGCATGTACAGTTTGAGAAAGGCTCAATATTCAAAATTGATGAATAGTGTTCTGTTCATAAAAATATGTATGTCTCAAAATTTTAGCAAAGAGAGAAAAGCGAGCAACAGGTGCACAGAGCATCTGAGTGCTTCCTGTTTGCAGAACAATGTGAGCACGTGCAAAGCCTCCAGCAGGAACCCAGGTTTACTTTACCTCAGCAGAAATGATGGAGAGGAGGACCCTAAATGAATCGAGTCTGAGTGTCATTGTGCGAATGTCAACTCAGGTTTTGTTTTTCCAGACGGCATATTTAGAGGCACCCCGGGGCCTGTGGCCTGGAGAAAAGGCAGAGTGAGCGAGGTACGGGCCAGTAACGCCACTCCCCTCTCGCCTGCTCCCTGCAGCAGGTGGCCTGCGTGGCCATAAAGTTGAAAAGTTATGTAAAAAATAAATAAATTGGGGAAGTACAGTACCTCTCAGCAGGTGGAGCTGAAGAGCGGCTTGATTCAAGAACATAGACATGCAGGCCAGAGCAAGGTTTGGGGGGGGGGGGGGGGGGTGTTTAGACGCTGAATGTTTTGACATGCTTTTGTGAGCATACAATTCCCAGGAGACTGCTAGACCAGACCAGCACATGATAAAAGTTTAAAGTAACATAAATTTTAAACCATGTCCAGGTATTGGTAGGAAATTACGAATTTAAAGTAACTTTGTTGACAATCATACTTGCGGTCATTTACTAGCGTAGGCATGTCTGGTTTATGCCTAAAACAATACATTAATTACAGTTGGAAAGAGCCGTGGCTGAATACATTATTTGAGGGCTTATGAAATGCCCACTTAAATGGAAGCAAATTCAATGAAAGGTTGAAGAGGCTTTTGTAAGGCATTCCATTTAAATCTGTGATCAGTTTTAATCAATGTGGCGCACACCAACAGTAGCACAATGTCTACCCCATCACTTGCACATAACACAGACTCCCAACAGAAGACAGACTCTGTGAGTTCATTAGACGGTTTGTGGTGGCGGGGCGGGGCGGCTCAGCCATGCTCATCTAGCCCCGTTGGGTCTGAAAGAGTTTAGGGATGCCAGCCAGGACAGTTACCCTGAGTGGCACACCTCCACCCATTGGCCGGCTGCCTTCACCCTGACCTTCAGCCACAGACAGATGGGGGGGCGCCTCTTTAAGCCGCAAATGGATATGAACTTTGACCCCCCCAGACTGACCACTCGTGTGGACATGTGGGCGCAGAGTTGGAGCAGAGTCTCTCTTCAGCATTAAGGCGTTCCCCTGACCTCACCTTGCCTCTCAGCCAATACAGGCAGGGTCATGTGACACTTCCCAGGGGGCAACTGTACCACTGCTCTGATCTTCTGGGGTCTCCTTACTCAGGGTTTTTTTGTTGGTTCTTTTGTCACAACATCTGGGTCCCAAGACACACGCAAGGGCATGTTACAACATGACAATCTTTTTTTTGCATTAGAGGTCATGTTATTTTTCATTATTGTACCCCACATTGATCCCAAAGGAACTTTAGACTTCTTAATTGAGCATTGTGCAGTAAATACTGTATTTGCTTTCTCCTCAGTGTAGGTGGTCTGCTGTTCTTTTAGTGTATGTTGTTATTTACCATGATTGCATACATTGCAACTTTATCTGTCCAAACCTCAGATGGATATCTGTCTGTGATCCCCATGAGCCTAAACCACAGAATCTGGGGCAGAAAATACAGCTCTATCACAGAACATGATGCATCAGGGCAAGTAGGATCCACACATCCATTCCGGAATATTGGCTGTGATGTCAACAGTGATGTGAGCTGTGATATCGGATATGAGCTGTGATATCAGATATGATATGAGCTGTGATATGAGTTCTGATGTGAGCTGAAATATCAGATATAATTTGAGCTCTGTTATCAGATATGATGTGAGCTCTTATATCAACGGTGATGTGAGCTGTGTTATCAGAGAGAATATAAACTGTGATATCAGATATGATGTGAGCTCTGATATCACATATGATATGAGCTGTGATATCAGATGTGATGTGAGCCTAGTTGGTCCACGCTGTGATAACTGACATCTTATAATAATCCCTAAAGGCACAAAAACCAAGAGAGTAAAGGGTTGAGTAAAGTGGTACGCTGGTACCCCAAACTCACAGGCTCTAAAGGGTTGAGTAAAGTGGTACGCTGGTACCCCAAACTCACAGGCTCTTTTCAACTCGGTGGCAGAAAAAGGCAAAAAGGAGCAGAAAAGAAATGGAAGAGAAATTAAAAAGGGGGAAAGCGAGAGATGGAGGGAGGGAAGGGGGGATTATGGCTGAAAAGGAAGGGTGGAGAGCGAAGGGAGAAGGGGAAGTCATGGTGGTGAGGCAACACGCATTCAGCATGGGATGAATAACCGAACCTACACAGCCATATGCTAATGACCGGCACCATTTAACAGCACAAATTCACAAACTCCATTCCCCTTTCTGTTTCTTTCTGTGGCTGTCCCTTTCTCTGGGGCTAATTGCTGGGCTTCTTTCTGCTTTAAAAGAGGGGCTCTGTTGTGAATTAAGCTCCATATTGTGCCCTTGTTCTGCCTCCTCCTGCCTGCTGCTTCCAGCCACCTTGCTCACATATTGGGCCTGATTCTGCATGTCACTCGTCCGGTGTGTGCAATGCGGGTGGGAGGAGCCGTATTATCAGCCAATGTCTGTGTACCCTCCACCCCTTGTCCGCCTGTAACAAAGCGCTCTTGCTGTGGCCCCTCACCAACACCAGTGTTCTACAGTGGGACCCCATGCTGGGGTTAACTAGGCCCCCTGCGGTGGGGGGCACTGGGGTTGTTGTTGGGATACACGGTCATTGATGATAGGGCACGCTTCCTCCGCCAAGAACTCCACACTCCGCCAAGAGAACCACCCTTCATCCAGAAGCCCACTCCTCCCAGAACGTCACCCAACACCCAATACCCCACTCTCCAGCCAGAACCTCACCCAACACCCAATACCCCACTCTCCAGCCAGAACCTCACCCTCCAGCCAACACCCCACTTCCCACCCAGAACCCAACTGTCAACTCAACACCTCAAATCTCCACCCAGAACCCCACTGCACCCAGAACCCCACTCTCCACCCGACACCCCACTCTCCACCCGACACCCCACTCTCCACAAGGAACCCTCCACCTCACACTGATGAGCTGCTTCTGCTCTCTGCACTAAAGCACTGAGAGAGGAGCTCATGTGTGTGTGTTGGGGGGGTTTATGGAGTGAAACAGTGACTGTACATGAAATAAACAGTATGTTGAGCTTTTTAAAGGTGAAAAAGCAAGAGTACTCATTTTCAGACCTCCATCACATTGTACACTATATCTAAGCACCTGCGACTCCAGAGATTATGTTTTTGTTTTAAGTGTGATAATATCTAACAATACATTTTGCAGACAACTTTTTTCAATTAAATTTCTTTAAGACAGTATTTTGAAGAAAAAAAAAACATCTATATTCTAATGGATATAAAAGCAAGTCTTTGACATACTTTGAACATATAAAAAGCAACAGCAGAATGCTCCATTGTTTCAAATATTTCCCCCAACAAACAAGTTATTTTGAAGAATAAAGTTAAGAAAATTAAACACGCACTAAAAGTGATGAAGAACATTTAATAACGCCGACCTTCCTGTCCAGTTCTGTCAGTGAGGTTGAAATATTTCCAGACCAGAGACCTCTTTTTTCAGCAAACCCGCGATTAAAATGTGTAAAAGCGGCTAAAGCAGACGGTGATCTAGCCCTCAACATGCGGCGGCGTTGTTCCTGAAAATCGGGACAAGTGGTTGGGAAATCAAAAAATGTGGCGTCGGCCGGCAGCACCTCATCTTTCGCCCGCATGCCTTTCCCCTTTTTGCTGCGCACTTGACCCGATGCTGCGGCCCGGCCTAATCCTCTGATCAGCATGCCAGGGAGGCCCACTCCGCGCCCAGCCCAGCCCAGCCTGAGATTGTCTGAGGCACTTGTACTAATACACTGGGGTCTTGGCCTATTGTGGGGCCACCCCGGAATCAATTCAGCTCAGAGCTGGGAAAATTAGACAGAAAAAATATATAAAAGTAAGTGAATGAATTGCATTTTTCAGTGCATTTTGTATTATTCCGACAATGAGACACCCCCATTATGCGATTGTGTGTGGAGAAATAGAGAATAAAGATGGAGAGGGCGAGAAAGAGAGAGAGAGAAGGAGAAAATCCCACTAACGTCCCCCTGGTCCAGGTCCCAACACCAGGTTCAAGTTTTTTTTTTTTTTTGCGCGTCGAGTCAAACAAAAGCGTGGAGTGAAAGGCTGGACTTGGGGAGAGCCGGCAGCTCGCGAGGGGAAAAAAGCTTGGCACACAAACACTTAGCGCTTGTTCCACTGAGCGCTGCGCTCGCTCCAAATCCACAGATTTGTCCGAACAAATTGGCTGGGTCCTGAGGTCTTGTTTGCCTAGCCCCTGGACTGAGAGAGAAGGGGAACGTGAGCGACACAAAACCCCTCCAGAGAGCGGTGCGTATGGAGAGGAAGTAAATAAAGTCCCTGGTCTGAACTCTGGCCTCTCTCAGGACATTCTCCCGCACATACTGCAGACAATGTTTCGCCTTGTGCAAAAATGAAAGCTTAGTAGCCAAAGCTTAGTAGCCAAACCTATAGCAGCGTATATGCTTTGCATAGTCTCCAATAGTTCTCTTGACCAAAGCTCTTTTTTTTTTTTGGTATTGATGGGGCAGACATTAAGCCCATTCTTTGGAAGGCTCCCATCCTTCTGCGGGGCTGTCCCATCCCCTCGGCCAACGCTTCGTACTTGCCTCTGATCCGCAGGCTGAGCCGTTACCACGCAGGAGCACTGCACAACTGAAGCAAAGAGACTGCAGGCACCTGCTCCACCACAGGAGGCGCAATCGAGTGGCAAGGTGGTCAAAAAAGAAATTATTTCAAAGTTCTGATGACTTTGCTGTCGGCACATGGGACGTTAGAACCATGACCACATGGAGATGATTAACTACGTTTCTATTTCTCCATTGTATACTTGTCCACCTTACACTCATCCTTTGATCATATTTATTCATCCTGCTCTCTAAAACATACACCTTATATTTCAAAGCTATGAAAATAGCTACTTCATTTATGTCTGTCATCAGCATTTGAGCTGGATGTTACCCCTACTACAGTGTGTAATGGAAGCAGTCACTTGGCTCCATCTGGTATCTTTTTTAAATGTAGCTGAACATAAAGCAACAGCATTTACTTACACTGAAAAAGACCCAAATACAAGAATGATGACATTCAGCTGTTATGTTTCAGAAATATTCTGCACTGACAGAACAACTCAGGTGGACATCAGTGTTTAATTTTAATGAATTAATTTTTTTATTTTTTATTTCAAAGATGGCTACTTTGCATATGTATTTAAAATTTTATAAGTTAATAGTTTTTTTTGGCAGTAGTAGTTTGCAGTTCATTTGTATAAATTTGTGAGGTGTTTTACATTTTGTAAAAAGGAGCATTTTGGTGTGTTTTTGCACTGAACTAAAACAGCGTACTCACGGTGGGTGAGGGCTGTTTAGGGGTGGCGTTTCTAAAACAAAGGGGGCGGGGCAGTCAGGAAATGACAGTGTGATTGGACGATGTTACTGATTTCCTTTAGCGCTCAGTGCCCTTTGAACAGCGGCAGTGTAGCATAGCACCATATGAAGTCCTGGCCAAAAGCTAAGCTCTGTGACTAATCCTGTTTACCCCTGTATGGGCGACATGTCCCAGTAGAGTGGGGTATGGTGGCCAGCACACGCACCTCTCATTTTGGGGACCCTTGTGGGACGCCCCAGCATCGCTCCCCATCTGGGACAGGGCCCGTTCACACCAGGGGGTGGAGAGAGAAGGGGGTTAAGCCTGAGTACCCAGGCATTTACAGACCTAGACACGCTCCCCTGCCCCTACCCCACCTGGAGCACCCCATGACCCCCCTTAGACACCCCAAACCCACAGCCATGGACAGAGCCACATTCAAACACAGAAGACCACAAATAAGGATGAAGGCGATGTTAGCACAACACAAGCTAATCCTCTCCCGGTATTAACCGATTCAGTGATGCCCTCTCTCCCTCCTTCCAGGTGTTCTGGCTCAAAATGGCTGCTGGGGGATACACATTGCTGGTGGTTGAGGTGAGTTTCTCAATTCCCCTCAAGAAGAAGAAGAAGAAGGTTTAAAAAGAGAAGCTATTTTTAGAACAAAAGTGAGGACATGAGCATGAGTATAAGTGGCTTCATTGGTCGTGGTGTTCACTACAGTGTGCCACCTGTCTATTGTGACTACTATATTATATAAGACCTGCATTTAATTCAGATAAATCATGATTGAATCCAGGAGGAAGACTTTATTAAAAAAGATACAGCATGATGGATTAATTGGGAGTCCAAATAAAATCCAATTTGTAAAAATTAGTGTGAGGCTAAAATAGTGTCTTATGGACTCACAGTGTTGATGATGTTAGGTCTATCTAATAGGGGTACAGTGCTGGATCTGTTATGCTATTACCTCCCACCTGGGTCATGAACCTATGGAATTATGGGTCAGCAGTGCAGAACTCTGACCCGATCTCCTTACTGCCGGCCCGATGTCCACCGAGGGTCCAGCTGTCTGACAGAGGAAAGGGGAAATGGGTCCATGTTCTGAGGCAGATTTCAGTGGCGTGACCTCTGAACTTGAGCTGTGACCCAAACTGACCACTCTGTCCATTTACGGAGTCGAAAGGTCACAGAGGGTTCCAGCTCATGATCACAGTGCTGGTGATTATGACACAGATCAAATTATCAGGGTGATCCATAATCAATCACACATGTCACTGCTGTAAAAGAGACCACCGTTGAAAAGGTCATCTCTGGCAGGATTCCAGAGCTGTGTGTTCAAACCTCTGACTTCAACCCCTCATAAGCATCTTGTTGTTCGTTTTTTTTAATGTTTATTTTTTTGTGTTCTGCTTTTTCTAAAGGTGTCCGCTTCTTGCTGTGCACTCCATCTATATCAGTGATTGTTTAACACTCACCACATTTTTTCAGACAGGGGCCTATGCCAAAAACCCAACACGTGGCTTATCAGACACTTGGTGGCACTGTAGCCTTTTATCAAAATGCAATTTCCAAAAATACTAAAAATCCCCAGTCACTTTCCAATCTTCTTTAGTTGGGTTCACATTATTGGATACAATTTGCAGCTGACTTCATGTATTGTGAAAATAATGAATGCAATATATAATTTATGCAATATATTCACATATATTCACAGCATCAACTGTCATTCATTTTTATGGTTAGCATACACATTGTGAATGCAATTATTTGAATTGCTTCTCATGAACTCCTGTTGCGACATGGTTGAAATGTGGGTAGCCCTTTAACAAAACCATACATTCTCCAAATTTATTTTGAATGTCACAGATCATCGTTTTTATTGTCAACATTTATACATGGCAAATATTATGATCATAGATAATTTTCTACTTTCAATATGTATTCATGCTTTATTTCTCAGTCCACTATTCTTTAGCCCTGGGTGCAGACTCAGAGCGGTCTGCTCACTGGAGCAGAGTTATATCTGCTTAGTTTATTCCCAGGCTTGAATCCCCCTTAAAGAATATGTTTAATGTCATGTTTTCAAACAGTGAATATTGCAGTCCATTAAACTGTGAATATAATTAATTAAATATTTCTGCACTTATTCTGCATTCATTAGGGTATTTGCATCTGCTTGGCCCTGTAATCACGGCTTGAATGTACATTATCCCTTTGTGTTCACACACTTTATTTTCATTTGAAAACATTGCAGGGCAGCACCATCCTGAATCTGATGCTTCTAAACAGTGTTTTAGGAATGTGGGGTTTTGATCAGGGAGTGGTAACACGGGCACTTTGGGTTTGAAGCCCAGCTGGGATCTTGAAATGCCACTCAGCTCCAGTAAATACCTACGTGCCCACCTACCACGACATAAGATACAGAATAGAAGGTAATATTGGATAAAAAAATTACTACTTACTGTTACAAAATAAATGTGGTGTATGCTCAATACATGCTGACTGGCATGTTTCAGAAACATGAGACATGACTTGTTAGTTGGTAAAATAAAATAAAAAACACAAAAAAACAAAAACAAAGCAACCGTCCAATCTTAGAACTGTATTCAGTCATTTAAAAAAAGTAATAAATTTGTGGCAAAAAATATTAAGAATATCTGCCTACTTTTGTATTACAAAAGGTTTCCAATACCACAGTCATTAGTAATGTCATGGTATAAGCCTCCCGCTACATGACACTTGCTATGTTTTACGCTCACAAACCACACTTGTACCAGTACAATTAAGCCCCATGTAAATTAATTTGTTTTATTAAGCACTAAGAAACTCTACTGAGCCTTCTTCTGACATCACACTGAGTGTTTAGCTGCATGTGTGTAAAATTTTACGGGAGATTTACTCATTTGTGTGCTAATACGTCGTGGTGAGGATGTTTTTTTTCTTCTATGAAAGAGTACGAGTGCCCTCCACTGGACACGTATTGTACTTGATTTCAAGAAGCGACGCTGCTAAAAAACCGTTTTCAGATGCGCAAACTGGACTTGTCTGAGTTGAGTGAACATCTTCCACAATTGCTATGACCTGATCCCCTTTCTTCAGCAACTCACAGCCACGATTCACAAGCAAATTACGCTGTGTTCCACTTCAATAAATTAACAAATATGATACCTTTATCTTACCACGTCTCACTATGCTGATTTGCAGATTGTAGACTACATGCGCAGCATAATATTTGTAAAAACATGTCTATATTATTATAATTAATAAGTTAGATCGTTTTAAGAAATATTAGGTTGGGATACATTTATGGGAATCGAGTAAACGTCACAAACAGCTCAAAGATCAGAACACACAGCCGCAGCCGGGAATGTCTGCAATGCAGTTGGACCCTTCTACGAGGAACGCAGATGCGCTGTACAAAACGGACAAAAATGCTGCGCAGCATTTATGACGTAATTCTGTGCCAAAGATCTATTACTTCTGTGCTCGGTTGGTAAGGTCTGCTCTGTATTTTGACTTTCCATGGCGGCGTGTATTCTGAAGCCAAAACAAATTGGTTTGGTTTCATTGTTTGAATTGTGAAACTGAAGTAATTGCCGCTCATGTTAGTATGGAGAAGAAAAAGAAGTTTAATATCAATTTGGACGATTCAGTTTTTACAAAAGAAAGAACTCCGGTTTGTAGCTTTCTGTGTCTTTTATTAACGTTGTTAGATGCATTAGCTGGCTAGCAGCGTGTCGCACTGTGATGACAAAAATGAATGAAGTGATGGCTGAGACTACGTTAGTGTAGCAGTAGATTCCTAAAGTAAAAGAAAAGTATCGGTTTATCGATTAAAGTGCATAACTTGACGGACCTAACGTTACCGAATATTAAGAAAGTAGCTGTCCTGGGGGGGTATACGACGAAGGGTTTTGCTGGCTTCAGAAACCCTAACAACCGCAATCTAGGGTAACCGGTCTGGTACTACTAACGTGGCTAATTATCAACTTGCTAAGTGATCACGGGCTTTATTAATCAAGGTACGTGCGCGTTCCCATAAAAGGGGCGGTGTCTGCAACAATGAGTCTATAGCGATGCAAGCATGGGCTGTACTAGAGCAATTTAGTTCTCTTGTGTGTGTGTGTGTGTGTGTGTGTGTGTGTGGGGGGGGGAAAGACTAATACGGACAGATATAATGCACGGATAAGAACATGGAATTATCATATGAGCAAAAAGCAACACCATTGTGTCCAACAAAGCCGGAAAGGAGCTTTAGCTCCTAAACGTTAAACTTGATACATCATGTTTAAAATATTGCTGAAGCAATCATAAAAAAAGTATCTCAAGCATTTTCCGGAACTCAGAAAATCTTTTGCGGAACTCACTAATCTCGCCCTGCGAAGAGATTATCTCAGTATCCGCACATATCTCTACGGGATCTTTTTCCGTGCAGAGTAAATTCGTTGCCGAGCCAATATACCCCGATTAAAAGTGAGTCGGCTTCGTGATACAGAAAACCCAGGGTTGAAGCTTAATTTAGCCCGCTATCCCCTTAATCTCGCTTCGTAGTACACCCTCAGGACAGCATCATTACAGCTTTACATACTATTTCGGGGGTAAGTAAAACAACATCACATTTTTCAAAATAGGTGAACTAAAGACACAACTTTGTTTAATTAGAATGAGTTGAAACCCCGAAATGGGTTGGCCGTTGCGGGCGATGCCCGCGAAAAGATGGGCAACCTTTCTTTGGCAACTTTGGTTGCTCAGTCGTTCAGCTTCATAGAAAATCAATAGACTTCTGGCAACTGGGCAACCAAGTCGCTCGCTGTGTGAACGGGGATAAGAAAATAATCCAATTTTAATTTTGGACAAAGAAGATGATCCATGTCGTCTGACACGGTAATATTGAGCACATATGAAAATTAATTTTAAAGACAAAGTGTCAACAGTTGTGGTTACTTTTGATACATTTTTGATGTTAGAGACATCAATCCCAACAAATAAGGGATCTAACTTTAGGTAGCAATGTAAGACTGTCTAAGTGCGATGTAGTAGATACTCTCACGTTCACAATTTTTTTATCCACAACTCTGTAAAATTAGGCAAACTAGTGCATTTGACATGCAAGTTCCTGGGTGAGTCATCACATATGAATACATGTCACATCCGATGGCACCAATGGAAGATAGCATATAGAGGGGCAATTACAGAATGCAAATACATTGAGTGGATATTGCTACAAAAATGCCTGCATGAAAAGGTACCAAATATGGAATTGTATGAAAACATTAATGATTAAAGTCCTTAGTGTTAGTGGTCGGATGTATTGCAGTCTCTTGCAGGTAACAGTAATTCTTCATGTCTGTACATGCAGCACTTGCACCTAATTGTAATTTATTTGGTATTACTTTATACAGGTGAAGTCCTTATTTAAACCCTCAACTAAAAACAGTGAAGGAAACCCATCAGCATGCGAGTCCACTGCGTCCACAGCGTCATCTGCTGGCCACCCGCTGTCCTACGCAGAGTTTATTGTGCAGAGGAAGCAGCAGGCACCACAACAGACCACCGGTCTCCCCGAGAGAGGAGCCCTGCCGAGGACTGGGGTGGGGGCACAGGCGGCCAGAGAGGAACACGGGGAGCCAGACTCCAGAGGGGGAAGTACAGGGAACCCCGTGGGTTCCACAGAGCCAGCAAAGCCCCAGGGCAAGGCTGATGAGGCGGAGCCCCAGGCCCCTCTGCGGGAGGCCTTAAAGGGAGAGGAGGAGCAAGGAGGAGGTCATAGGTCAGAGACTGGCACCAACAGCACGCCCAAACTGCTTGGGTCAGGGAGCAGCATCATTGTTAGCCCCAGACAGGTAAAGATGACGGGTAGCTGTCAAAGGGTGAAGTGAAGCCATTTTCCTCCTAAGCTTCAGATTGCCAATTGTGCCTTTTGAGGTAGTGCTGGAGTGTGTGTACTCCTCCGGTGCTCTCATTGTGTGCCAAAAGTTTAACTTCTGTCCTGTAAGAAATAAGCATCTGCTGTACTGTGGTCTTTAGAGAGGAAACCCCATCCTGAAGTTTGTGAGGAGTGTGCCGTGGGAGTTTGGAGAGTTGGTGCCGGATTACGTCCTGGGACAGACGACTTGTGCTCTGTTCCTCAGGTCGGTGCGGATCAGTAACATTCCTTACTGCCATCAGAGAATGGCAGACTGTATGGGCATCTTTCATAAGGCTGTGAAATTCTGGGAATTTTTTTAATGGGAGATTTACAATTTATGGACATTTATTGGAATTTTTCTGGAAAACTTTTCCATCAGTTGAAATGTATTCTTCGAGAAATAAAAACTTTTTTAGGTTATAGCTTTCAATTTTAATTCAGCAACATTGAACTTCTCTAACATCTCTAATTATCTAATATATCCTTAAGGCTGGTACTTCTTGACTAGTGATGGGCAGTTCGGCTCTGTTTTCTGAGTCGGCTCTATTTGTACCATTCAGTTTGAAGAGTCGGAGTTGCAATTTTGGTACTTCCGGTTAATACAGTAGAGCCGTTTGAGCCGCATCTTTTTCTTTCAGTGGCGCAAGCTGGAATTAGAAGCTGTTTCAGACAGCAGACCCTAGCTGGTAACAAAGTAGGCAAAATAAGTTCGTAAACTAGCTTTGATATTTTATTCAGACCCAGATCATCTGAATGATACTCATTGCTAATATTCTCAATTTACAGTAGCCTACTCTCTCAAGCTAGTTTTCAATCGCAGGTTACGTTTATTTACGACTTTCCCATCTCTGTTTTTTCGATCATAGATTGTCACTTTAGATCTTACAGGTAATAATAGACATTGAATGGTTATATTTGTATAGAGCTATTTCATCTATGCTAATATTATTTTTTTTTTATTTTTTTTTTATCAGATCCTAGAATCCAGTAGCCTAGGTCTACTGAAAATGAGCTGGATGGAAGACTATGAGAGAGATAGCCAGCCAAATTTGACAAACAAGCCAGATATTTATTGTGTGTGTGTCAGTGTGTGCATATGATGTACAGGAGCCTGTGTCATTTATTTATTTGGACACCATAGGGTTATTTAAATGTGTTTATTTTAACTGTACTTTATTTATTATATCATACACAATTGTAGGTTATTTAGTGTGTTCACTGTTGTTGTTGGTCAAGAGTTCTAAATAAAATTTCCACCACTTTAAATAAGTGTTTTATGTCATTTTTAGTAGCCTAATCTAGCTGAACACAATCACAATATTGCATATTAGGCCTAATTGTTTCATAGTTGACTGGAATTCGGTTGCAATTCTCGCAAACAACCAAGTTTAATAATTTTGTAATAAACAGTTGGCGTCTCGGAATATCATTAGATATAGGCTAACATAATTCCTTTGTCAATAGGGTTCCCGGTTGAATCACGCTGACTAGTAAACCCGATTAATAGCTTAATGGTGTACTGCATTTTTCCCTTTGTTAAAACCACAGAACTCTATAAGAACAGTTACGTGGTTAAAACTCGAAAATGACTTCGGTTTGTGTCACAGCTCTGGTGGGATATTGCCACGGCTCATGGCTCTTAAATTGAGTCGAGTTGATTTCATGCTGATCAGTTGGGTAGTATAGCTACTGTAGCTACGCATCTTTCTTTTAACCATTAGTAGTCATAATAAATGCTGAGTGTCTCGGGGGAGTGTCTCCCGGCTGTAGTAGAAAGCAGCCAGAGCTAAGAGCCAAAGCTAAGAGCCAAAGCTAAGAGCCAGAGCTAAGAGCCAGAGCTAAGAGCCAAAGCTAAGAGCCAGAGCTAAGAGCTAAGAGCCAGAGCTAAGAGCCAGAGCTAAGAGCCAGAGCTAAGAGCCAGAGCTAAGAGCCAGAGCCGTGGGTAAGCACGATTCCCTCGAACTGGCGAGTCGACTCAGACGACTCAGCATAAAGAGTCTTTCAAAAATACAGATTCGTTCGCGAACTGCACGTCACTATTCTTGACCTATGACCCAGGCACTCTGTGAAGCCACATAGAGGCAATGGGACCAGGCGCTCTTCTCTTCTGCAGGTGAGTGTGTGTGTGACCCTGTCTCCTCCTGTACTTGCAGTCTGAGGTACCACACCCTGAACCCCAACTACATCCATGATCGTCTCAAACAGCTGGGCCAGACCTTCATGCTGAGGATCCTTCTGGTGCAGGTGGATGTGGTAAGAACAGACGGAGGCGATCCCAGCTTCCTTTTCCTGTTTCCTCTGATCAAAGTAACATTTTTATCCTCGGTAAACATCAATGGTATTCACCGATTTGTTTGAGTTTGATCAAGTATTTCCTCAATGTTGTAAATTATGACTGTAAACACTGAGTGTCGAGTGGCTTGTTTGGAAATGGCGCTTTGCTTAAACGGGTATTGACTAATTGATTGTTCCATCCAGCAGTTTGTTTCAATGTTTAAGGCTCATTTGTACCCCCCTTATCCCCCCTCAGAAAGACCCCCACCATGCCCTGAAAGAGCTGGCCCGCATCGGCATCATGGCTGACTGCACCCTCATTCTGGCCTGGAGGTAGGAGATTGTGTTTATTGCTTTGGATTTTATTACGTTAAGGATAGATCACTGCTGTTCTATTGAATCACTCCGTTACTGAAATAAAATTCTGCGGTGCACCTGTAACCTGTAAGCCCAGAGGAGGCGGGACGTTACCTGGAGACCTACAAGTCCTACGAGAAGAAGCCCGCTGACCTGCTGAAGGAACACGTGGAGAAAGACTTCCTGTCCAAGGTACGGACTGCAGAAGAACAGGCAGAGTGACAGATGGGTCCCCTGCTGGTCATTTGCGGTCTATCCATTATCTCCTGGGGAGGCCTGGGCAGACAGGCATGGGTGAATGTCTTTACACTGCGGAGAGTATCGGCAATACACATAAGTGCCTGAAAAGATTTAAAGGTGCTATAGGTAACCTTCATGTAGACAAATATACAAATAGAATCTGGCAACCACTCGCGGGGGTGGAGTTTTGACCGAGAGCAACAAGCAAGGCGGTGTCATGCTTTGGGTTGGGATTGCAGTTCTAGATGGGGTTTCAAATGATATATTGCTCCGGTAATTCTCAGTTCAATTTCTTGGTTAAATAGTATGTAGTCGGCTACTGAAGACACACCCCTATTCAATATTGGAGTTGACAGTTTAATATTTTTTAGTTTATCTGTACACCAGATGAAGTTACCCCCATTTGTTCAACTCGCGCAGGTGACGGACAGTCTGACCACAGTCAAGTCCATCAACAAGACCGATGCCATGACCCTTCTGTCCACGTTTTCAGTAAGGCTTTATTTTCTGGACAGATTGATTTTAATAACCGTATTCATAACAGACTACCCATAATACACTCTGATACTAACTCATTAGTTTGTCTTCTGCAGTAATATGGTGATTTTCACATCGAGTTTTTTTTTCTTCTCCCAATCAGACCATAGAAGGGATCATGAGCGCCTCTAAAGAGGAGCTGACACTGTGCCCAGGATTGGGACCCCAGAAGGTGAGTGAGAGTATGATGAGGCTGTAGTGTCCTATATTGGTTAGGGAACTGGGCTTGTAAATCCCAGGCGGGGCATTGGTATTGCTTCAGTAAACCGCCAACTGTATTAGGGGATTGTACGTGTATTTGAAAACAAAAAAAGCATAATTGCTACAAGACTTATGTCGCCATGTAAAGGACTGATTGTGACTCGTGTTTGATTGATGCGTTGCGTTTCTCCTGCAGGCTCGGAGGTTGCATGACGTGCTCCATCAGCCCTTCATTAAATCCAGGAAGAAGGCCGACGCGTAGAGCCAGCAGCCAATCCGTGATTTCCCCATCCACTGCAGTGCTCGGCCAATGAGGATCCCTGCCGTTTCCCCACACGTTCCAGGAGACCTCAGACTGGAAACAGCCGGTGATGTGATGTGCTGCGTGATTGATGGCTTCGGTGAAGCCGCAGGGTACAGAGGAGTTTCAAAAATAACGAAAACTTCTGACTATACCAATCTGTGGAGTTTCATGCCAATAGTATTTACAAGTTTTTAATCTTATAAACCACACGTTTTGTACTAGTCTGCACATTCCATTTTTACTAGTATTTCCATTCACAGCAAGAGCACTTTGGTCAGGATTACCTTTAAACCTGCTTATAAATGTGGGAACAGAGCTGTGTTGAATTGAAGCTTTATTAAAGTAGACATGTAGATAATGAATGCATTTTGCTTGGTATACTGCTCTTGTGCAGTTGGAGATGCATTTTGAATGTGGACTGTATTGCATAGGCACAGTACAGACACTCAACATAAGAGCAGCATAATGTTAAGGTGATAAGATGGCAAAGTCAATGCTGTAATAAACTGCTTTATTTATAAATCTTTGTTACAAAGTTAACCGCAAATCCCATTAATGACAATAGCAAAGATAGTGCCTGCTCAATTACAGCTCTCCATTCAAGTTTTACTTTGATTGAACATATTAAATTATATAAAGCCACCTCTTATCAAATGTTATGTAGACCTACATTTTGTATAATATCCTGGACTGTGATATGCATGTGATATAGTGCAATGCTTGGAAAACCAAGGACATGTTTTGGCTTAATGCCCACAAGGAGACCTGACTGAGGATGTCTGAAAAAGAAAAAACTCAAGGCCAACAAAAATTACCCCAAGTAAAAAAAGCACTCCCACATACTAATTTTCTCTCCTGAGAGATAGAAAGGCCACTGGGTTCAAAGGGCTCTGACCCATGAACACGATGAGCACAGAGCGCGTGTTTAAACGGCACAGGTAATCAGCCGATGCGTCAAACCCACAGCCGCAGATTGTGAATTATAAACCTGTTGGTAATTCATATTTGGTGCCGAAAAATATCTTGCGATTGGATTAAAGTCAATAACTGACAGCTCTTTGTACCTACACCCATTACCCATTAGCTGATAAAGAGCATTTTGATTGGTTAAAGCCTCTGGTCTGGGTATGATGCAACCCCCTGTGGTGCTATGGCTTCACCTCACACCCAAGCCACTCCCCCCACCAATCAGCAGCAGAGTACAGTACATGAAAGTCCACTAACAAGCCCCTCATTCCCCAGTGCTGCGTTCACATACTTTCTCACAGTGATTCCAGACACTCATTTGTATGGAGTGGCAGGGGAGGGGGTTAGTATTAAATTAGAGTCTGTCTGTGGTGCATACAGGATTGAAGTCATCATTGGTCAATATTCCAGCTAAGCCAGCTTCTGTCCTTCAATCGGTTTCTTGACGGTGTGAAAGAGACCATCTTGGTTGCTCCTACGGACAACCCCGCCCCTGGAACGTCACTCAGTCGTAATGAAGGCTCTTGAAGTTGAAGCGTTTCCTGTCTGAGAAGCCAGTCATCTGTGGAGAGGAGACATCCATTCACAACTCCCTTCTTGCACGCCACTAAATCTAAAATTGGCACTTCAACTGTAAACTGGAATCTTCTCACATCAGCAATTAAAGTGGCGAACCTGATTCGGATCCTTGGTGAAGTATCTCTTCTCTATGACCTGAAAGAAAATCAACAGCAGACCTTTGGCCATCACAAGTAAACACCATGTACCGGCGATTCATAATATTCTTTCTGTCCTTACGTGTACGTCGAGGACAGTGAACGTGTGTTTGTGTATATTTGGGACTGACCTTTACAGGAGGCATATTTTAGCCTGGATGGCTGCAGAGGGTCAGTAAATCTCACCTTGTCAAAGAATCTGCTCAACTTCACTGCATTTGATGAGCCTGCTGCAAAGTATCGTGGGTTTGTGCAGTCCTGTAAGAAGGTAAGAAAAAGACCATTTGGAAATGTCAGTGTTGGAATGCACTATAAACTATTTTTCCCCCCCATGTGAATCGCTTATCTGTTTTCGGGCACATCGAGTCTGTAGTGAGGTCTACCTGTTCAGGTACATGCGCTCTCGCATGAACGGGCGTCCGCATTATATTCAGATTGCAATCGCTGGAACGAGACGAAAATACACAATCCGCACACACACAAGGGTTGCTGGTACAGGGACGTGGGGAAAACCAGTCCGGTTTAACCGAGTAAGCACTCTTAAATAAGAGAACGAATCAGGAGATCACGAGAGAAAAGAGGTTTAAACAAGACAGCAGCAGGAATACTGATCAGGCTTAACCGAGAAAGCGTCATGTTTAACCCGGAAGACTGATCAGGTTTAACCGTAAGAACGCACCAGGTTTATCTCCTCTGCGTTGAAGTCTTCGGACAGGAAGGCAGTTCTCTTCAGCACGTCGTTGCGCTTGTTCTCTTGGATCTGGTCAAATTTGGTCCCGATCACAAGCAAGGGGAGGGCGTTTTCAGCAAACTGCTCTCTGTCGTAATCACTGGGGGGCGGCGGGTGTACGGGAGGAAACGGAGCAAAGCAGATGTGGGATTTTGAAGAGCAGCGCTGGTTAGTTTTATAAAAAGGGACATAAAATGTGTCAGTGTTCAATTTAAATGCTCACTACTGTCGGTCAGAGACGTACCCGTTTGTGACAATAACTCCCGTGGGTGATGAATCTTTATTTAAAGCCTCTAATGACCAGCGGTACAGAGTCTGGGAGGATTTCTTGTTTGCCAGGTCATGGACTAATATAATGCCTGAAAAAACAAGATGACAAAGTGAGATTGTAAAGGGAATCTGCTTGCAGAGTAGTGTGTTCACGCTCATGGTTACTCTTTACCATTGACAGAGTTGTAGAAAACTGATCTGGTGCTTTTCACACTGCTGGCATTGCCCACAGATCCGCCAACGTCCCATAATTCAATGTAGAACGTCTTCTCCTCTGGAGTTCCCTCTTTGTAGTCATGGACCTGTCAATCAGTGTGTGGTATTTTCATTAGCCAATTTACATGACTGGATGGTTGCCCTTAGTTATCGGTTGGTCGGTAACGTTAAGCTAGCTGACGAATTAGGGATTGGTATAATTTCCAAACAACATTCGGATACGAGTTCACCCAAATACGATAACTGATCAACCGGACGTTACAAGAGCTCAAAAAAAGAATAGGCATACCGTACAGTTAGCTAGCAAATTAAAGCTATCTCTGTCCTTACCCGCACATCAACTGAGCAGCCAACTGTCCATGATGGGTTACCCAGCACTTGATTTTGACACAACAAATGCACCAGAGATGACTTCCCAACACCTGTGAGATGACAACATATTGCAGACCGTTGGCAGGTAGCTACGTTAGCTACACTGAATTCCAGGTAACGTTATATATTTAAATGCATAACTTAGCTAGCTAGATAAGGCCATGGTACGCCTTCAACAACAACAGAAGTGGCAGGGTAATTTCATCTGTGGGCTTCATATCTACATTGCTAGCTAAAGCTAGCTAACTTAGCTGAAGTTAAGCAACTAACGTTACAGATATGAATCATGAATGGTAGTTTAACAACACAACGCCAAATAAGACTTACAAACTGTCACCTTCGTATTAAAACATAAGCGAAATTACAGCCAACTAACCTGAGTCTCCCAAAACTAATACTTTAACTCTATCAAGAGATGCCATTTTCCATAAACATTACGACGTTGTCCCGGAAGCACACATTGTACACGGCACATTACTCTTCCTCTTAGCTCGTCTTCGCTACATCATACATGATAACTTGCCTATCATCGCCACCTACTGTGCAGGAGTTTGGTTGTGGCTACATACCATACTGGGTCTGTAGGTGGCAGCAGAGTACAGGCAGAGCCACACTTTCATTAAAATAAAATTTAAATATTCTATATTATTTTAGCACTTGCTCACAGTAAAGCCTGGTGTGAAAGGTTTTACTTTAAATATGCACAGTTGAACCTTGAGCATTTAAAACCAAAAACGTGTATTATTTAGAGGACAAATGTTGAGCAGATGGAGCAAGATTAAACATAAGTTGGTCCTCCAGTAATGTAACCTATGTTTTACAACAGTTGCGAGAAGATGGGATTTTACCAGTTGTCCTACCCTCCAACCACGGCCATGTACAGACATAGGACTTCACTCAGAGAGGTGAAATGAACCTGTACAATGTCCACATCTGCATCTGCATCAGTAATAGTGGGAAACTGCAAGCCGGTGAGGGGGGGGATCGGATAACTCGATCTCAGCTGAATACCCATCTGTCCACAGAGGCCCAGTCCTCTTTTGGAATCTAGTGTGTTTTCAGTATACACACGTTGGTAGCTGTTACGCACCAGGAACCTGCGGTTCAGAGTTGTGAAATACGGTGAAGGGTCTGACTAGCATTGCTAGACCGTGGTTGCTATGTGCATGGCTCTGCACAGACCTAAGTCAATGTCTGGGGCAGATGGGAAATGCTAATCCAATAATTACTGTCAGTGATATAGAAACTTACCAGGAGCTCTTGCTTTCACGCTGTGCCGTTGTGCTGTGTATAGAGCTTTCAGGTGCACCGTGTCTGTTAATGCATTCCAGCCTGGAAGCTCACAGGCAATCTGGAATGGTGATTGTGATAATGATGAAGATTTTATCACTGTTATTATTTTCACCACCATCGTTAGATGTAAAGTGGTGCAGTTGCGTGCAGTATTATATTATATCCTTGGCACAGACTAGCTCTCCAGAAGTTGGCTGGGTTCCACATTTAGAGAGCACAGCACACTGTGGGTCTCACATTTAGAGAGCACAGCACACTGTGGGTCTCACATTTAGAGAGCACAGCACACTGTGGGTCTCACATTTAGAGAGCACAGCACACTGTGGGTCTCACATTTAGAGAGCACAGCACACTGTGGGTTCCACATTTAGAGAGCACAGCACACTGTGGGTCTCACATTTAGAGAGCACAGCACACTGTGGGTCTCACATTTTCCCTTCAGCCCTGCAGCACATGTATAATTCAGCTGACCTGCAGAGAGAGAGGAGAGAGAGAGAGAGAGAGAGAGAGGAGAGAGAGAGAGAGAGGAGAGAGAGGAGAGAGAGAGAGAGAGAGAGAGCTAGAGAGCTAGAGAGAGAGAGAGAGAGAGAGAGAGAGAGAGAGAGAGAGAGAGAGAGAGGAGAGAGAGAGAGAGAGAGAGAGAGAGAGAGAGAGAGAGAGAGAGAGACTTTAATTAATGTGCAGTAACTTTCAAATTACTGCCAAATATTGTGTGCTGCACCGCATTGTTTTCTCTAAAAAATAAATTTCATCTTAATCAAGCTCATCAGTAAAGATGCTTCTTTGTGACAGTGTAAGTCTCTGGAAAATGTGCTTTATACAATACGATTGAATTTAACTGAATAAAATAGAAGGCTTGTTTTTATAATAGTTTCATTTATTTATATATATTTTTTTAGTTAACTTTTTAGCACATCGTGCTAATTGTTTTCTGTTTTACACTCAGGTTTAGTGTCTTAGTGGATCTTGTCTGCATTATGGCAGTTTATGAAGATTATAACCCCATTATTATTAATAAGAAGGGAGGTGAGTACAGAATAACAATATGAAATTCCCTCTGGTGCCAAACTGTAGACTTATTTTTTTCCATCACAGTGAATCTATGTATAGGACTATCTCTCAAGACACTAGTAGATTTGTCTGGCTTATGTGTCTGTGTGTGTGTGTGTGTGCGTGTGTGTGTGTGTGTGTGTGTTTGTGTGTGCGCGCATGCAACTGTCTTTGTCTCAGCTGTGGGGCTATTGCAAGTGATGATTCAGCGAGTGAAATTCACGCTGCACAATAAGTTGTCAGGTCTTAACAACAGGGAGGTAAAGCGTAGGCACAGTATATGTAGGTTTACAGGTAAAAATTGTGTAAGGAGGGAGTGAGCGTGCACATTTAAGAATGGAAGCAGAGAGGATTTGGACCAATGGGAGCTGTCAGAGACACAGGAGCTCCTGTACTGACGTGTCTTCTGTGTGAATATGTTTTTTTTTCGTTCAGCAGGCTCCACAGTAGCTGGCTGTGCCGACGTGCAGTCGTTGACAGAGCTGATAAATGGGGCTTTACTGACAGAGTGCAGTGCGATTTATTTCTTTATTTCTGTATTCATCACATTCTCTGCTCGATGCTTGGACCCTGTCCAGAATGCTTTGCTGCATCATGACATCACTCTTTCCTACATTTCCAAATAGGGTATGATCTTGGCCCATTTGTGTGTGTGTGTGTGTGTGTGTGTTTCTGTTTGTCTTTTGGATGTTTGCGTGCGTGTGTGTGTGTGTGTGTGTGTGTGTGTGTGTGTGTGTGTGTAAGGGGTATCCAGAGATTACACAATCTGTATCTGTTTGACCAACAAAATGATCTTTATCTGCATTCGGATAGAAAACAGGAAGTAGATTTGACTTGGGTAAGTTTGGTAAACCAAAGAAAATGTGATTTTTCCAGCCTAATTTACATTAACATTACAATTGTAAACTCGTAATTTAATACTGACATATCATTAGTCATTATAGTGTAATAACAATTGTATTACAGTTTATTTTTTAAAGCTGTATTTTACAGACAACACTAACCTGCATGTTCTAAATGATTAGTCATTTTATACAAATACATGAGCTGCACTTGGGCTATTTCTAGATGCACCAGGCACTGCAGGTGCTATGGGAGCAGACACTTCTGCCAAATCTCCGCCAGACAGCTAATCATTAACAACCTCAACTATTTCATCTTCCTTGAAAGATTTCTAACAGTCAGGAAAAAAGCTGTTGCTAGCTAGCTAGCTACTTAGTCTCATTATCAATTTGGGAAGGAAAAAAAACTCTTTATCTGTGCATTTCCGAATACGGTATGTGGGTTCGGATACAGAACTGGTGAGTAGCGTGTATGTGTTTCTGTATGTCTGTGTTTTTGTGTGTAAGTACGTGTGCAAGAATGTACATTTACATGCATGTACAATACACAGCTACCGTGTGGTCAGTTAGGCCACCCCCAGTCCTGCACATTTTTTTGTTCTGTGGATATTTCCATGTGGCCATTTCCGGAGATCTGTAAGACTCACTATAGAAGGCAAGAGGATTTGCTCACTGCCTGTTAAAGCCTGTATTTGATTGAATGGGTGGGGTTACCAGCACCAGCGCTAGTTTTCATTCTTCTCATTCCAGTTATTAATATCCCAAGTAGCAAAGAGAGCCTTCCACTCTGTCAGAATCACTGAGGTGAACTCCACTGTGAGTGGAGTCCATAGTTTGACTGATGACTGATATGAAACACCCCTGCGCAGGTGTCAGAGCCTTTGTTAAGACTAAACAAAGCAGTGCTGCTTTGAGCCACCTTGTCAATCATTCAGGAGAATATTATGCTCACCATAAGAAGTGATAAAGGCAGGTTTGTGTGCAGGAGTGTGTGCACTTTATACTATAGGCAGACACACACACACACAATGTATAGTATAAAGTGCACACATACACACACATACACAATGTATAGTATACAGTATAAAGTGCACACATACACACACGCACACATATACACACACAAGTAAATAAGTAGCTGAACATACACCAGCACTCACCACCACCAATGACATCACTGCAGCGCACTGACACAACACAACTTATGACGTCACTGTAGGCTGAACACTGACACAAATGCACCTGTGACATCACTGCAGGTTCGACTCAGACGAGAAATACACCAATGGAATCACAGCATATTGTGCCTTTGTTGTAAAAAAATTTTGAACTTTTGGAATAAACATTTGCACAGTTTCATCGCTGCAGTTTCCTGTGTAAGAGCGTGTGGTAAACCAGGGCTATGACGAGGACAACCCTACTGCGCTTATTCCTCTTCCCTGAATGATGCTACAGCCAATGACGCGCTGCCCTGTGGGAGTGTCAGCCACGGTCAGCGCTGGCATGGTCTGGACCATCTATCTACACTCCGGAACCTAGTGTCTCAACAGGGTTATCCACCTGGCAGCCTACAGTTTGAGCCTTTTGTTTAACCCAAAAGAAGGATTCGCGGCACACGTCAGTGTGGAATAACTGTGATCGTTTCGGTAACCGTGAAAAGGCAAACGTGGCTGCTAAATTATGGGCAGTGGTGCTACTTGCCCCCCCCCACCTCGTTCCATGTTGGCTACCTTTGGAGTTGTGATGAAAAAGGCTCAGCAGGGAGAGATCGATGCGGTTCCTGTGAGTCCGGGCTCCCGCAGAGAGGAGGGGCAGGCCTGTGGGAAGCGAGCGGTGTCAGATAATTGGTGTCCTGCTGATATCATCACTTCTCAGGATGAGCTTCACTGTCAGACTGGAGCAGCAGCCCAGAGTCATGGTGTGTAAAGTCCACAGCCGCTCTCTCGGTCCAAGGTTACACTGCGTAATGTCACCACAGACACTCTCTCAGCCCCGGGTTACACTGTTTAATGTCCCCACAGACAATATTCCACAGACACTCTCTCAGCCCAGAGTTACACTGTGTAATAATAATAATAATAATAATTATTGGCATTTATATAGCGCCTTTCTCGACACTCAAAGCGCTTACAATGAGGGGGAAACTCGCCTCAACCACCACTAATGTGCAGCACCCACCTGGGTGATGCAGCGGCAGCCATTTTTGCGCCAGAATGCTCACCACACATCAGCTGAGGTGGAGAGGGAGAGAATAATTTTTTTGCCAATTAAACTGGGGGATGATTCAGTGGCAGATTGAAAGAGCCTGGGTTGGGAGTTTAGCCAGGACACCGGGGAAACCCCTACTCTTTGCGATAAGTGTCATGGGATCAGTCAGGACCTCGGTTTAACGTCTCATCCGAAAGACAGCATCTCCTACAGCACAGTGTCCCCATCACTGCACTGGGGCATTGGGGTTTTTATTTTGACCAGAGGGAAGACTGCCCCCTACTGGCCCACCAACACTACTTCCAGCAGCAACAGACAATATTCCACAGACACTCTCTCAGCCCAGAGTTACACTGTGTAATGTCCCCACAGACAATATTCCACAGACACTCTCTCAGCCCAGAGTTACACTGTGTAATGTCCCCACAGACAATATTCCACAGACACTCTCTCAGCCCAGAGTTACACTGTGTAATGTCCCCACAGACACTCTCTCGGCCCAGAGTTACACTGTGTAATGTCCCCACAGACACTGTTCCACAGACACTCTCTCAGCCGAGTCACACTGTAATATCCCCACAGACACTGTTCCACAGACACTCTCTCAGCCCAGAGTCACACTGTAATGTCCCCACAGACACTGTTCCACAGACACTCTCTCAGCCCCGGGTTACACTGTGTAATGTCCCCACAGACACTATTCCACAGACACTCTCTCAGCCCAGAGTTACACTGTTTAATGTCCCCACAGACACTGTTCCACAGACACTCTCTCAGTCCAGAGTCACACTGTGTAATGTCACCACAGACACTGTTCCACAGCCATTCTCTCTCTCAAACTCACTTTAATGTTTAACCGTGACATGCAGGCACAGAAACTGTTTCACGCTCACGTGCACACACATTCTGGCACATGTACACCTACGCATCTGTGGCGCATAAAATATTTCAGTCAGTAGAACAAGGCACAATTGTGGAAACTGGCTAAAGGTAAATCTTACACCGCTATAAGGAAGTATTTATTTATTTTTATCAGGAAGAGAACAGCTTGCCAGGTCAGTTTGAAGCAGAAACTCTTGGGAAAGTCAAGTCCAGGCTTGAAGCGGGTATCTTTGAGGGTGGCGTGATGCTGCTTAAGTGCAAGAAATACACTTTGTCTCCCGCTTCAGGGACATTTCTGTGAGCTCCATTACAACGTTAAGAGTTTTCCTCTAAGGCAAAGCCTCATTCGGAGAGAACTGCAGGAGAATATTAATGGGCTTTTTAACATTATTGCGAGGTCGCTATGATTCATGACAACGGCGAAAAAGCGAGCCCTCAGCGGCTGCCTGACCCAACATCCCCGCAGGGTAGAACAGCGCAGCAGAAGGGCCGCATGACAAAGCACAGTTACTGCCACGTGATCGCAGGTGGCGTGGAACGTGTGGGAATTCGGCCAGCGTCCGGCGGATAAGCCTGTCCAGGATCTTATTCCCGCCAGCTTGTCTTCGCTGCTCCTCCTGTGTCCAGCTGCATGTTCAGCACAAAGGCCTCCCTGCTCCCTGGAATTGGAACATTCCAGTTATATTCCTCTTCGGTTGTGGACATTTCCCATAAACTTTTTAAAATGTACACCTACTTTTCAAACCAGGTTTTGTTAAGTTTACAGAAAAACATACTGGCGAGTTCCCCACATTCTTATAATAATAAAAAAACATGTATTTTATCTGTCATAGTTTTCTGAAAGTGTGAATGTTGCCTAACTTTTTAACATTTAGCATGATGATTATGATTTCATATTCAAATGTTGTTGTTTCTTAGAAACGGATCTCTGAAAGCAATTCTGCATTTATGGGTGATGCAATTTAAGGTGACGCTAAAGTTGTTGCCATGATATCCTTGTTAAATCCGTTAGTGTGGCTTTCCTGGTTTCTAAAGAGCATCCATTTAAGGCAGCCTATATTTGAGCCACATTTTGCTACTGCATTGTGGTTATAGATGTTTGACTGCTTCATGGTAAATGAAGAAATGAAAAATAAAGGTCAATATACAATTGGATATGTCTGCATCTTGGCTGACATATTCCTTATCGATACTTGAAAAAAATTATTTATGCTTTGAACGCAGGTTTAAATGCCAGAGTTAAATCAGTGTTTCATTGCTACAATGCTACATTTAATCCAGTTGTGCAGTCAATTAACTGTTTGATTCAAATGTTTGTTTAATTATAAAAAAAATTGTGACCATCAGTTCTTTGCTGCAGTTATCAATTGTAGGAAATGTTAATTCTGAAAAATAGTACAGTTGAAGACTATTCTGTGTTATTTATATTCATTTAAGTCTCTTAAACAAATTAGTCCCTGACAGCTATTTAGTTTTAATGTTTAAGAATAATGACTTATTCTGTGGGGACTAGAGCAGGTAATTGGACGAATAATTTAGCACGTATCGAGCCCGCTGCACCCAGATTTGCAGAAGAGAGGGAAAAGGACATTGAATAAACTCGAGCACAAACACACATCTAAACAGCACGTTTATTACGCAAAGATTTGTACACATGGATTCAATGTAGAGATGCCAAATAAAGACGGCTCTTCAATTAACAGCTCAATGAAACATAATTAATTTGGAGCTCATGCATAATGAGAACCAGCATGCACGATAGCCGCTTAGCCCCTGGAGACCGTATAGGAATAGGAAGTGTGGGCAGAGAGTTATGAATGATCTTGTGTTTTTCCACTGTCTTTCTGAACAGAAAGCTCTTGCCTCTGATGTCACAGTAGACTCCCCAGAGTCCCTATACAGGAACGAACAGAATACAGATGCTTGCTGCATGCAGCAACACATTGGCTAATGCCGGAGCACTTATTCTATAGGCTCACCACCAGGTATTGAGCACCTGCATTCCATGAAATCATTTTTGCTTATGCACTACAGGAGGTTCTGGTGGGTAACAGGAGGTGCTGGTGGGTAACAGGAGAACTTTTTTTTATTTTAATTACAGTATAATTTACAGCTAAATCTAGTCCCGCCCCCCAATTCCCATAGAGAGCCATTCAAATGCAGAGACGTTATAGTATCGCTTGTAAGAGTACCAGAAAATAAGATATCAAAAGTCTTTTGATGTTGTTGGCCCACGGACATCAGGAAGTCATGAGTCATGGCATGCAAAGGATATGCGACCAAATATAAAAAATGTTAAGGCACAGTCAACTTAGTGTATGTAAACTTCTGACCCACTGGAATTGCGATATAGTGAATTAAAAGTGAAATAATCTGTCTGTAAACAATTGTTGGAAAAATGACTTGTGTCATGCACAAAGTAGATGTCCTAACTGACTTGCCAACACTATAGTTTGCTAAGTAAAATCTGTGGAGTGGTTAGAAATGAGCTTTAATGACTTCAACCTAAGTGTATGTAAACTTTCGACTTCAACTGTACATAATAACAATAATAATAATAATGACAATAATTAAATTGTTAATGAATACGGGCCTAATAGAACCGTAGCACCTGGCTCAGAAACGCGGCTTTAAAAAGAATCCCACTTTTCTGACATCCGAACAGCTGCTGCTTTTAACATGTTTTTTTATTTATCAAAGCTGTTCCTTCTGTCCCGTGCTTATCCTGTGATTATATTCAATTTCAGAAAGACAAGCTGTGAAATTAAACACAAAGGGCCTTTGTTTTCTCATTTTATGACAGTGACAGATTATAGGCTACGGCAGCTCCTTAATCCCCATTTCTAAAATGCAATTAATTTATGCTTCACAGTGAGTCACGCATATGCATTTAAAAAAAAAAAAAATTATTACATAACTGATGGAATTCTGCCTCTGCCAATTGTTTGTTGCTCCAATGATATGTCTTTATTTCTTTATTAAAATAAATGCTATATAATTACAGACAACCTATAATAGTCTGCACACGTCAATGGGATCAAATATTAGATACCGTATGTCTGTTGGGATCCTTGTTTACTTCAATAGAATTAATCTATGGCAGTGTTTATCAAATAATATTTATGTGCGGGACATTGACATTTTATGTTTATTTCAGTAAGTGAGTTGGTTGTACGACTGTGTACTCAGGTACTGAGGGAGATTGTTAAGAAACCTGTCTCCTGTGGGTCTGTATTCCAGCAGGCGGTATGATGAACTAATGCATATTGGTGGGATATGCATCGAACAGGAATGGGAAATTACATAGGCTGTCATTTTCCGGAAAAGCTGCTGATCGAGTTTGGCTCTCTTTGTTTTTCCCTGAATGCGATTAGCTGCTAACCGCCCTTTACTTTCCTGTCTGGCCGTGAGGTGCCCGGCTTTGTGTTCTTGGCGTTCGGGCAGAAGCCTTGGTGAAAGCCGAGAGAGATGAGTGGGCGTCTCCCTCGGGTCCCCCCTCAACGGGGAAAGATCCGCCGAGGACCCACAGCCACTCCAACCTGGTGAAATATTTGTTATTGATAATATCTAGACTGCATAGCAAAAGGTTATGCAGAGAACCAGGGCCTTACCTGTATGTACCACGTGAGTGATGGTTCAGCTGCGGCTGCTATTTTTACCTGACGACTGGAATAGACCTGCAGCTTTGGAAAGGTTACCTGTCATGTTATGTACTTGACATTTTCCCTCCAAAAATTCAGCTAATTGAGAAGTGTTTTTGCATTTAGGGAGTTCCAATCTCCTCTGTGCATTATGAATATTATCATTTCCTCTGGCTTTGTTGTGCTTTTGGCTAAACTCAGAGCTGAATTGGAACATTAATAGTGGACACTTTTACACTGGGGAAGGTGTTTAGAGACGTGTCAAAGCGAGACACAATTGAGGCTTGAAGTGAGACCTTTTCTAGACATTTCCCCTCAGGTTACTGGGCCTGTCAGTGCTTTTCTTGTTCTTCTGAGCCGTGACGAGACGTAGAAATAAGAGCATGCTTATTCACCTGCTTCATTCCCAAACAGGATCTCTGTGCTGCTTTTTAAATTGGTTTCAGTGACAAATTTTCCACTAGCTTAGCATCACAAACCTTGGCATAAAGAGGCTGGCTTTTGTTTCCCTGTGGCTCTCCAGGGCCAGGGTTGGGGAACCCAACACACCCTGTGGCTCTCCAGGTCCAGGGTTGGGGAACCCCAGCACACCGAGTGGTTCTCCAGGGCCAGGGTTGGGGGAGGGGCAACCAGGCATGTAACAGACCCCCACCCGGGGAGGTTGTTCCTAGTGTGTGTCTGCCAGCAGCACTTCAGTCACCCATGACATCGGTAAGGACAGGTTTGCACCGTCTTTCAGACAGCCATATCCCATTGTTTCCCTTGACTGTTGATGGCCCTGCCACCTGCTGATTCACAGGGATGGTGCCTTACCTGCCTATGTGAGCATACCCCGGACGGACCATCTGGCAACCCTGCCCAATTAGTTCCTGCTGATTGCCCTTCAGAAAAGGGGCGTGAGATTCGATCCGCATGCCCACGCAGTGAAGGGGCAGGGCCCCAGCTGGCGTCAATCTGAAATGTCACCATGACAACATCCCCCTCTTCCGCTCCGGCCTTTGGGCCTTTATTTGAAGTTTTAAATTGTTTCATTTCACAAGGGGCCGATTGATCTCAGAGTACACCTGGGAGGGGGGTGTGGTTTCCCAGGGAGTGTCTGACAGCCCCTGATTGTGCAGACAGCAGTGCATTGTGGGAGGTGGGCCCGAGGCTGTGTGTGTTTCTAAACTAAAAAGGGAATAATTCAGGAGGGCCGGTCTTAAACCTGGCAGCGCAGAGAGGGGCGGAAGCAGAGACACTTGCAGTGGTGGGAGGTGTCCTCACTGTCCTCTTAATTACAGAGGATTACACCATAATTAGCAGGCCTCAATCAGGTTATGTATCTGTTAAACTGTCAATCAGCTCCTCCTGCTATCTGTCTGTCCTTTTAAGTTTGACTGCAGGTGCTTTTGCTACTAATTAACAGAGGATTGGAGGGCGACATTGACTGGTGCTGGAAATGGACTGACTGGGTAATTGTTGTGAGTTGCTATAGAAGCCGCACCCATGATGTGCGTGTGCGCGCACGTTTGTCTGTGTCTGTGTGTGTGTGTGTGTGTGCGCGCGCACTTCTTTGTGTGTCCGTGGAACAGATTGGCAGTGCATGTGTGAGAGTGTAACCACTGTACCACCATCTCTTCTCTTCTGCTAGTGCCACATATCACCTTCATCTTCATCACCACCACTTATTTTACTTCAGGGCAAGGACAAATCCACAGCTGACAGAAAAACAAAAAAGTAAAACCTAAATACACAGATACAGGAAACATCATACATCATAAAAAAATTCAGTAAAAATATTAAAAGATGGAGACTATTTAAAACATGTGCAGCATTCAACAGGCATATTTGTTAATTACAGTTTAAATAGCTATAGATATAAATTATTATATCATTTTATTTTAATCTGAAGATTCTTTCCAAGAGTCAGGGCTGTACTATGTTAGACATTTATTTCCAGCTTCTGTTCTAGCACTAGGAACTTTGAATTCCAGCCAATTGCTTGATCTTAGGTTGTGACATTTCTGTACAAGATTACATTTTGAGGAAATGTATCCAGGTAATTTGCCTTGAAGGGCTTTGTAAATTAATTTACACCCGTGATGCATCATCTGCTTCACAACAGAGGTCTAACCAACCGAATAAATATCATTTTAAATGGTGTGTACAGTATTGCAGTCTGATATTGTGATGAACCCGTAAAGCTGCATTGTACCATGAGTCCAGCTTGCCCAAAATAGAAGTACAAGCAAATCTGTATGCAGTGTCACTGTAGCCAAGCTGGCAAGATAAAAAAAAATAAACAAGAAATCAAGTGTTTGCACAAGTTAACAGAAAGGCAAGATTCCATTCTGTACATAAAACATGTAAGCGTGCAAATTTTAGTTTCTTTGCAAAACCTTCTGTATTTTATATTTTAAATTCAGATTTCTGTCCAGCCATGTGCCTAAATATTTGTAGACAATATTTGTTTTCATTTGGTCATCAATGGAGACTAATAGTAATAATTTTGCTCAGTGTTCATCGGGTAAAAATACGAATTTATTTGATCAAATAGTAGGGACTTGCTCGAATGCTCTATACAGAGCGCCAGAGAAGTGTCTCCCCAGGCAACATTCAACACCAGTTTATACACTCCTTTCACACCCTCAGTACTTTTCCACTCATGCAGGGAGGTGTCCTTGATTCACATAATTCAGATGCTCTGGACAGATTAAAAGGAACACAGTAGCATGCATAGAAGTTAAGGTTATATTTTATAATTTATCAAGTTTTTATACTAACAAATGTATGACTTAACAGGTCAAAATATGAATGTGTGTGTTTTTGAGTATTCCATATGAGTTTAGAGAATATATGATTCAATGTGCTCTCCATTCACCACTCCGTGCGCTGACATTCCGATCCTAAACGGAGATGTCTCCCGACCCGTCAGGCCCCGGAGCAGAGGTTATCTAAGGAATGTGAGGATCGTCGCTGGTTGGGAAGCAGTTGCTAGGGAGGGAAAGTGGCACGTTGTGAGAGAGAAACACGCTATGTGGGGGTTGTTTTGTACCACCATCTAAGATCTGTATCCTTACTTTTGATGCCATTTACTATAGCTTAGTTATTGTTAGTACCACTAATATTTTTTTCTATCACATGTGACACTGTGCAGTTTGTTGATGCAAAGATTAGCAACACAACTTGTATATCTAAGAGAGAGACTTGTGCCCTTGGCTTAGCAGAATTTAAAAGTCATTTTACGATGCACATTGAAGAGAACTAAAAAAAAAATAGACAGTGGTGCAGTGGATAGCACTGTCGCTTCACAGCAAGAAGGTCCTGTGTGGAGTTTGCATGTTCTGTCCGTATGGGTTTTTTTTTTTTCAGGTACCCCAGTGTCCTCCCACAGTCCAAAGATATGCAGGTTAAGGTAATTGGAGACTTCTAGGCATGAGTGTGTGAATGAATGATGTGTATGCCCTGCGATAGATTGGCAACATGTCCAGAACGTATTCTTGAATCCTGCCTCTCGCCCGATTCGACCCCCATGTGAACTTGCCCAGGATTAAGCAGGTTAGATGATGGATGGACTTGTAACAGTCAGAATTGTGAACTGTGACTTTAAGAGACTGTGACCTGGATATGCATTGTTCAAGCTATGTCACTATGTGGCGTTCTCTTTACTTTGGAGATGAGAGTGGTTGCTAATGGCCAATGGTCGGACACTAGTTTGTCTCAGTTTTTGAGTTATAAAGTCCCAAAGAAGTGACACTTTGGTTGGTGTATGGACTGCTATATTTATCTTCATGTATGACGAGTGAGACCCCTGGCTGCCTACCCTGCTCAATGTTACCCAGGCCTTGTTTGCTAATGCTAAAGTCAGGACACTACCCAGCCAAAATGTGTTACAGGCTGCTCAAACCTGCTCATAGTCCATTCAATAGTACTTGATTATAAAGAGGCCTGCTCTGCTCTGCTGACCGGACCTAGGATCTGCGTTCCTCTCTGCCCCTAGTCCACAGGCTAGGCACAAAGGCAATTATGCAGAGGAGAAAGACCAGGACACAAAAGTATTCCTGAGATCAAAGCCCACGTGGCCAGAGAATACCACATGACCACATGGTTTCCTCTCCATTTTATGTTTGAATGCTAACCTGTTACATTCAAGTGAAATCATCATTTGAAAGTCTTAATGTCAATATAGGTAATACTTGTTAAACATGCCAGTTCGGAATTTATATTTTTAAAGAGATATCCAGATTAAAGCTGAGTTTCGAGTGGTACTACGAATCTTGTTATATGGATGTAATATTTAGCTTGAAATATAATATTTCGCCTACTGACTCGACTGAATCATTCTGTAGCCCACTATAATCATGTTTGAAGAGGCTAACACCCTGAATAACCCTGTTTTGAGCAACATAAGTGCACATTAATTAATAAGTCCTGTTCGTAGGGCAATTTAACGGGGGCATTGAGTGCTGAAACGGCTGGATTCAGAACTATAAGAATTTCTACTTAATCCTCGCTCCCCCGACAGGTGATATGAAACCTGTCCACTTCTTACAGTTTATGTGTTAGCTGAAATGACTCAGTTCTTTGATGGTTGATTTAGAGAGCAGGCTTTTCAGTATCATCTGTGACGCCTTCGAGTAAACGTGAAGAGCACTTACAGTGCCTTGGCTTTGTTATAGTCGCAGTTTGATGGATCAGCCTGAAAATTCAGTGTGAATGGTGAAACGCTGAGTACCTCCAGCCCAAGGTCACCTGCCTTCATTAAGCCTGATAGTGAATCCAGTTATGTAGACGGGAGTTCAGATGGAGCAAAACCAGAAGAATCTCTGCTAGTCCAGGAAAAGGGCTGCCTACGGTCTGATCTGCACCAATACTGAAGGGACTAGCAGTCACTGGCACTTCTTCCTCTGTGTCCCGGTCAATTAATGCACATCCAGTCGGCAAGGGAACAGCGCTGTCACACCTGCCATCATCACTCTGCCTCTCCGTCCACCTCCGCGCGCAGCGCCATTCTCGGGGGGGGGGGGAATCCGCAGAAGGACCGCGGTGCTTTCGCGCCCATTAAACCGCGCCTTAAAAAATGACTCGTGATTCACAATACGCCCGCAGAGGGTGGAAGGCGTACACAACTGCTCTGTCATGAACATATCGACACAATGCGCCGTCTGCGTCACGCGTGTTTCAGGAAGACGTCGCTAACATGTCTGGCGCGCAAGAGAACTGATTTCCTGTACAAGGGTATCATTCCGAGTTAACCGAGGTAGAAATCGTTTGTCATCGCAGTCATATTAGGAATGCTTTTTGACAAAGATGACATTGAACCTGCCCCCTGTAATTTGTTTTCTGATATAACATAAGTAGGCTATTACAAGCAGGAATCACATATTTAGACTACTCCAATAACTGTTACTTTAATGAAAACCATTCATTCGAAACGGTCCGGTTCTATGAATTGCGATGGTAAGTTCCAAGAAATATTGAAGTGGCCCATTCCTTTGGGTATCTCTTCTGTGGCTCAACGGTTACTTCTTTTTAGTTATCATCACTTGAAATAAATTGAAATAAATCTCTTGTAAAATGACAAGCACGTTTTCAACAAATGCTACAAAAGCAGTGCTACTGCATCAACGCTTGCTCATCTTCAAAAGTTGGTGTCGGTGAGATCACAGCCGGGAGTCGGCCATTTGCATTATTTGTATATTTGGAGATAACATGACACCGGGACCTGTTTTTCTTTTGGGTAAAACAATGTTCTGAGACAGCTGAGACACGGGCACAGCCTCGAATGTAAACGAGTGCAGCAGAGAAGATACAACTTGGCTTTCTCTCAAAATATATTTGATTTGCCAGCTGAAGTGCCATTTTTTGCAACTGAAACGTGGAACATTATTGTACTTGTGAATTATTCTCACTAACTATTTGGTTCCGCAGGTATTTGATTGGCTTCAATACTTTAGTGAATCGAGTAGTTGTGTGCAATTGACAGCACAAACTACGCTTGGTATTTTTCTTAGTGGATCTACCCCTCATTGCTAATTCAACTCTTAACAGTTTGTGTGTGTCCAATCGGGACTACATGCATTCTGCAAGAGTTAATAGTACTCTGAGTTGATTTTACACAGTGTGGATCTGGCCTTGGATAAGATTATTCACAGTGAGACCTGCCAGCCTGTTATTGTAGCGCTCTATTGTAACACAGAATTAATGGACACAGCTTCTATTACAATCATGGAATGAAAGGCAGCTGCGAGTAGACTGCCAAAATGGAGCTTCAAAACACAAACTGTCACACGGACACACACACGTAGACCTACATCCCTTGGTCGAAGCATCCAGAGAGACCTGCTGTACCGTGGTTCAGTCACATACTATGGAAGTGATTAGGTGTTATCAACACTACAGAGAAAACAGAAAGCCTTTATAGGCAGGCCTGCAATAGTTAAACAGCAATTTATCTTAAAAACATCAAGGAACCTGCACTGGCACAAACATTGTCAGTTTACTTATACAGTATATGGGTACTTTGATGTGCAGTTACATATCTGACATTGCTTTGACCGCGTGCCTTGAGGTGAAAAATTAAATCGGAAGTTGAAAAAAGAAACCCGGTGATCTTCGTCCAGCCTGGTTAACTCGAACTCAAGGTGAGAAAGGAGAATTTGACGTTACAAAAACAGGTGCCTAATAACGGATGTCTTGTTTTGAGTGGAAATCTCCGACCCCAGCTCTGTAGCAGGAAGGTTAATGAGCTCTAAATGAGGACAGATGTTATGTGTGTAAACGCTAATTGGTGTTAGCATGTGTGCTGCTCCTGAAGGAGTGCGGACCGCTGTTTATGCGCCAAACACAACGGGAGGGTTGGAATGCTGCCCCGTCCGGGCTAAGACCAGCACAGGACCTGCCATTTTCCACATGCCATCGCATCCACACACCAGTACCCTGTTTTCTCACTCGTCCTTCCCCTATCCTGATCTCTGCATTGCTTAATTTTTCTTTCTCTCACTTTTTTTTTTTTTTTTTGCTCTTTCTTTTTTCCCCCCTCTCTCTCTCTCCCTATGGAAGAGGAGGTGGTATAACTAAATGTTCTCGGAGGTCATAGAATGGAGGGAAATGTTTCTCTTTCTGTTTCGTGAAGCTTGCTCTCTGGGTTTCAGATTTATCTGCAAGAGGATGCATGCAGGATGTTTAAGACAGTTCAGCTGCACACCTCTTTCATCCCTTCTTTTTTTTCTTTCTTTCCCTGAATGCACGTAGTCCTTACAGGTTCCTCCAGTGGCGGTTTCTGAAACGGGAGTATATCCGCTACTCCCCTGGCTCTCTCTGCTCTGGAGGAGGGGCCTGGGGTAATGACTGACTCAATCAGGTATCAGATTACGAAGCGTGACCTTCGCCGTGCGTCCCCATCTCTCCCAGCGCCATTGGCCCCATCGATTCCCTCAGAAATATCGAAGAGTGGAAATGAGTGAGAGAACAAGAGTGAGAGAGAGGAGCAGACAGTGCTGTCAGTCTGTTTAATACTCACCAGGCTGATCAAAACAGACAGAGCCAACCTATCAGAAGCTGGCCTGCCTTCACATGCCTGCAGCTGCATGCACCATGCGACACACCTCTGCGCTGGCTACCCCCCCCTCCCGGCTCCACAAGAGCTTTGCAACAGCGCCCCCTGGAGGCCTGCGTGCCCGGCAGCGCATCCACCCATGGGTGTGTTTCCCGTGAGGAAGAAGTACTGAGATCAGAGTAAATCAGTTGTATCCGCCTGTAGACATCAGCATCAGCCTAGCCGTGACGCCGCTTGTCACCGTGTCACTCTTTCACAGCACAAGTATCGGCGGTGACACAAAACATTTTATACAATTTGCGCGGGTGACACGCCAGAACCGGCACAGAGAGCACAGTAACAGGTAACGACAGGCAGGTGTGTGACAAAGGCAAAGTGACAGACCACAGAACGGTTCAGACTTTGCGTGGTTTGAGTAGAAAACACAACGTTAACGGCCGAGTCTCATTGCCTGAAGGTGGCAACTGTGAGTGAAATTAGCTGTATTGTGACAGCCCCTGGAAGCCTCCATTTAAGGCTTATGATGGATTTCAGGGTATGAGCTGCACCTCTTTCAACCCCCCCCCCCCCACACACAGTTTAAACAGCACAGATAGACACTTGGTCACAGTCTGTTACAAAACCCACCATGGGTGTGCATGCAGTGGAAGGCAGTGACCTGGCTGGCATTTACCCAGTGAACGGTTATAATTCTGCAAAGGCCGTAGGCACAGATTGGCATAAACATTGCGGGACAAAAATAAGTACTGAGCGAGGAGCGCTCTTGAAACAGCTGAATGAAAGCGACGGGAAAGAGAACCACTTCAGCGGCTGACAGCAGACTCAGTGACTCAGGGTTACTACCATAAACAAACCAGCAGGGTCAGTTCTAGACATAAACGATCACCTCGAGCGCCATTCATCTGGAGGAATGAAGAAAAAATAAATAAATGCATTGCATCTATGATAGTACCCCCCCTCCCCCTAACTAGGTAGCAAACAAGCTAAAAACACAAGGCAAATATCCTTGCTAACCTCAGCCAAATATGCCGTGAACCAATAACGTAAATATGAGACGTTCATTGCAGAATGCAACCACAATATCAAGTCCACGAATAAACACGAAATAAAAGTCTCTAGCACGCAACCAGATCTGAGTGCCTCTGCTCTTTGTCTCAATCAACTATAGGATAAATAGCTACAGTTAGCAGCTAACTTTAGTGCTTTTGGACAAAGTAAATCATGGGAACCGACTTAAAAAAAAAAAATTATATTTTACAATAACCGTTTTTTAAACATAATTGGCTACCTAGCAGCAAAAGCTCTGGAAGTTAAAAACGGACAAACATCTGTTTTCTTTTTTCAATTCCCTTTAGCCAATTCATTTCTTTATTCTTGTTTGGCCAACCACATTTGATCAAAGTCTGTGCTGACAGACACAGGCAGCTATCCTGGTGCACAAAAGTGTACTTACTGAGAGTGCCATCAAGGCCCCTCGCTCGGCACCAGTGACAAAGGCTACTTACGGCACAATCACTGAGCACAAACTGATGATGATGAATCATCTTCAAAGGAATTTTCTATGTTAGTGTTTTTGTCAGAAACAGTTTATTTTATTTATATTACCCCCTGTCTTCTTGGCCTTGGCCACAGGGAAATATTTCTTTGATGTTCTGTAGTAAGAGCGGTTGCCAGGTGATACCGAGGGGAATCGTGCCGAAGAGGGTACACGCACAACACAAATCACAAATGGAACATTTTCACTCTGAACTGAGTGCTCATGGGATTGTCACCTCATACAAACAGCAGTGCATCGATGCATTCATTTCACCCCTCGGGCGAAAGGAAAAAAATAACTAAATCTAATTCTATGAGAGAGAGATGTTTTATTTTTTTATTTTATCCATTATTATTACATTCCCATTTCTGTCTCTTTTCTTCTATCTATCCTTTTTTCTGTTCTCTATTTCTCCCCCTTTCCTTCCCACTGCCTTGTAACTACTCCTTTATCTCTGTCATTGCTCATCCCTCCATCCCTCGCCGTTTTGATCTGTTTCTCTCCTTCAACTTCTGTTTACACACTTGGCTATATGGCTATACTGGCATCACCTCCCCGCCCCTCCACACTGCCTGCTGGGAAATTCCTCCGAGGATTCGCGCAGAGCCACACAATGACGTCAACGCCGCGCTGTGCTAATGCTCCCAGCGAGGCCTGCATTCACACAAAGCATTTGTGCTCTACAGCAAACGTACAAAGCGCAACGCGCGACGCCTCTAGTCCAGGAGTACTTCACGCTAAAGGAATTGAAAATTCCCCTTCTTGACTATTTAAATTTTTTGGCAGCACGTTTGGTGACACGACATTCGTTGATTCCATTTTTATCTGTTCTTTTCTGTTTCTGTCATGGTTTGGTTCTCTCGATTAGCGGGTTATTTGGCACATATTTGGCTGAATTCCGCCTGATACAGAAATAGCCTGTGATAGCCTCTTCCTGGGGCCCTGCTCTGCCCAATCCTGCCTACTCCACTCTGCGTCTCTCTGGGAGGCAGAGAACAGGCTCTTCTCGCTGGCCCGGCCATATGGCTGCGCCCACTGACTCCAGGGACGGAGCGGCCAGTGCAAGAAACGCAGCGCTAATGACCATGCCGGCCGTAATGATGTGCGTTTACCATTACGAGAGCCTGTCAGCTTATCCCACTCATTTCCTCCGGCACTCTCCATTAGAGCCATTATTTTCATACACATTCATTTAGAATAATGTCTTAATGTCTCAATGGGACTACTAACAACTGAGTCTCGAACGTTCTGTGGCAATGCTATTTTAAGTAAAACAGAAAAACAGAGATGTTTTGCCCACATGCACCTCACACTGTATTGTTAAGCTTTAGCTAGCTACTTGTAAATCTTGATAAAGACGGATTGTGACCCGCTGTGACTCTTTTACTGTATATAACTGTTAGCATACAACTTAAACTTAAAATGTGATTCATACTTCTGACATATATCATACTTCTGATGATATATCATTCTGACAGGGATGCATTCTGAAGCACTCTTTATCTATAGGTCTGAATAAAAAATAGTCAAAAATAGCAAAAATAGTCTGATACTGGTCTGTTCTTTTATTTTTGTCCCACAGTGCTCCCTTGATTTATTGCAATCTTTGTGGCCTTTCTGTGACCTCCAGGCACCTTCAGTCAGACATTTCTCATTCACTTCTTAATTTTCTTGGCCATCTATCTGTCATTCCAATAATCAATATATATATCAATCAATATATATAAATATCTGACGCTCTGTACTGACTCAACCTGCTTGTATCATATGACTGTCAGCAGGCTAATGCAGGTCTCGTGTGTTATATTGACTCATGCTGTCAGAGGCGGACACAGTCAGGTATGTTGTTCCGTCAGCAGCGGGGCGGCGGAGTGGTTGAAACAATCCCAATTAAATCCCAAGGACACGGCATCACACGCGGTTGACCTGCTTGTCACTCAGTCTGGCAGGGCCCCGCCCCTTTTCCTGATTAATCGCACGTCCTATGTGACGGGCCGAGCTGAATCCCGAGAGCTGATTTATGGGTGTGGTGCATGCAGCCTACGCTTCATTAAGGACATTTCCCTGCGAAAAGGTCAATGCTGAGGGTGGACTCCTCCTAAGGAATTTTATCGGTTCCGCTGTCATACAATATGCTAACGGGACCGAATACCCTGGAGCTCGGCTCATATCAGTGGGTAGTGCATTGAGTGGACTAGGTTATTTGGAGTTGGTGGACAGTGGAAGTCATACGTCAAGAGAGAAGGAGAGAGGAGAGAGCGAGCATGATATGGAGAGATGTGCGGACGATGGAAGAAAACTGGTTTCGCACAGTTTTGTCATTCTTATGCCACAGGCAGAACTAATCGTAGCCAGTCACACAGCTGGCTGTAACTTCAGTGGGCTAAAATCAGGGGTGCGCTGAAGGCTGGCATGCTGACGCAGGCTATAGAGGCAGGGGTTGGTGCGGCCTTGTGTTCCTTCCTGATTTATTTATGATTCTGTTCTTTTTTTTTAACTCGATAAGCAACTTCCATTTTTGAGACTTTATATGTCAGAAGTTTTTAGTCTCTCTGGTGTGCAATGCAATGGCCAGCACTCTCACAGTGTGTGGATGGTAATGGGGCGTGCTGCCTCTGTACTTCAGGGACTATGGACAGTGAAGGGAGTTCACTGATAAAGCACTCACATAAAGGGCTAAAAAAAGACTTAAGGTGGAGGCATAGTGTTCTGGATGGATCTAAAGTCTGCTGGCTGAGACACAGTATTCAATACGCAGACCCTCTCCCGTCTCGGATGAGATACAATTACAGATTTAAAAAGGTGTGCGTCTGTACAGATGCGAGATGCAAATAAGGATTAATATGAATAAGTATACTTCTCTTTGAATAATGATATTAAAGATTAATATAGATAAGCAGCTATACTCTCTGGATATGAGATTGAAGTACTCTGGCATTCGTATAAATAAGATATTTGATAAAGGTAAGCTTTTTCCTGGAAGTGAGACGGTACTATCAGAGCAGAGCCTTCTAGATTTATTCAGTAAAATAACATGTGTACATGGAGCTCAAAGATAATTTGGCTAAAAATGACAGCTGGTAGGATGGGATTATCGTGCACCATAACCCCCAGCAATGCCGAGAGACACTTGTATTTATGTTTTTGCTAGCCGTTAATTAGCCGATCCGAGAGGCTCTGTGTTCATATTTCATATTTCGACGATCTTTCCACGGAACAATATATGGCCCAGAGCCGGCTGCGTTACGTGGCTGCGTTAAGAAAAAAGCTTATTTGAATAAACATTTGCTGCTTATTTATAATGAGAAGAGATGTGCCTGAGCTCGTACAGATGCACTCTAACGCCCTGTTTCGGCTGGTCCCTGCGGAGCAGGATGACTCAGTGTTCAGGTTCTGTGGCTCCAGAGAGGACCTGCTGTTTCCCTGAGTACCTCATCCTCCCCAGGGCTGACAGCCGCCATCGCCGCGCAGTTCGTTGGGGGGCGGTTCTCCGTCATGCACAGATCCGTCTCTCGGAGAGACGGGGAGCTGCCTGTCAGGCGTATACCTTTACACACCTGAGAGACCGCACGATGGTGTACTGCATGTTCCTATGCTAACGCAAGTGACCGCATCCACATATACGTTTCTCAGAGGGGGAGACAGGCCAGGAGAAAGATGCTTCGAAAGGAAAGGATACTGCTTTCAGTCCTTCCCTCGAACTGAGAGTTCCTGTTATGTAATGGCAATGCTTTCTGTTGCCTGTAGGAAGACGTCATGTTCTATCGCTTTTCGACACTTTAAAATCATGTAGTGATCAACTGTCCGGTCACTGTGCGGGTTGTAATATGCATTCAAAGGTTCTAACCCCAACCTGCCGACCACACCTGTCTCGATGCATTTAGGTGAGAGGCACTTTGGAATATATTCTGAAAAAAAATAAAAACTTAATTATCTTTTTTCTGTCACTCCATAGCACATTTTCCCCCCGTTCAGAATTTCTCCGGCTTCCTTTTCCTCTCTGGCACATCCTCGCCGGTCTCCTCTATTCCAAATGGCCATAGATTCACATGCCAACCAACAAACGGGCACGTTGATGAGTGTCAATTAAACCCAATGAAACTGCATTGTAACCGTGGTGATACCGTGCCCACCCGCGCCAGTAATGTGTACCCAGGTGCTCAGCCGTTCCGCGCGCCCTAGAGGCGCGTAAAGTCAACCCGGTTAATGAACGCACGTAAGTCTGTTCCTTCATTTGACAGAGGATGCGTCCCGTAACGCGGCCTGTGTGATATCCTAGCTATTAGACGCGCCTTCCCTAAATCACAGAGGAGACCCCTGTCCAAGCAATTCGGCTTTTAATAACTGCGCTCACACATCGTCATCAAAAAAAAACGGCCGGAATCAAGCATCGACGGGACTCAGAGTTTCCTTTTCTGAGGGGACAGAATGGAACATTTGTACGTGGGAGTGGCCGAAATCTTCAAATTTTATGTAAACTTTAGCAGCGACACCCAAACAACCATCTTCCCGCCTATCAAGGCTTTGCACTTTCGCATTCGCAAGGCTCTGGGCTGTAATGGCTTTCTGTAAACATCTGAAAATGTTCCATTTCCTCTCCCCATTTCCAGCATTGGCTGTTATACCGGGACCATTAAAGAAATGAAATCCCCATCAGTAAGGGATAGGAGGAATATTCATTACTACAGTCGCTCTGTTAAAAAGCACCATCAATGACAGGGATGCCTTTACCAGCCTATTTATATGTAAATCAAGCTGATATCTTCCCCAATGCAGACCCCCACCGAACTAACTTAATTAAATGGGCTTGAACGGTTTGTTCCACATCTGAAATTCAGACGAATTAAAACGGCGCTCCTTCTTTGAGGTGGCAGAACTCAAAGGGCTTTCTGTCTGATGAACACGCACCTCTGCAACGCTCACATCCATCAAAGGGCCATTTTTTTGCGGTAATGGAGTTTGAAGGACGGTGCACCTGCACAACAGCAAGTCTACATTATCAGGTAATGTCAGGGATATATCTGGGAAAGGTCTGTTTATAATATCTTATAGCTTTGCATAAGCATGTGTGTGTACGTGTGCATGTGTGTGTGTGTGTGTGTGTGTGGGAGACGGGTTGCCCGTGGTTATGTATTGTCATTGTGGGAGACAGGTAGCCAGTGGAGATGTTTTGCCAGATTGTCCCCCCCCCCCACCTGCAGGGTCCTTTCTGAGTTTGAGAGAGAGCTGACAGACCCACAGAAAGTTATACTCAGACACACATACTCATGCCCACATCAGTTTATTAACTACGGCATTTCAGCGTCAAATTCTGCCTTTGTGCCCGTGTCGTTACAAAAACTCTGTCAACTCAGGAGAGAGCAAGGCCTGCTGATGCTGTCCTCTGGAGCAGACTGACCGCCATCACCTGATTGACCAGAGGAAGGCACTGGCGAGCGGGGAGATAAACACAGTCCTGCTGACTGGGCACCACCCTCCTCGGGCGCGCTTAATTACGCGGTGCCCTGCGGGGCTGCCAGCCGCAGTTGGCACCAGCGCAGTCAGCATTCGGTACCAGACAGTGGGGCGCATCCCTTCCACATGCTGCAACAGAGCCGTAACGGGACGAGTCATTCACAGTTCCACGGTGTTTCGGGCGCGAGTGTTTGGGCCCGCGGTACTAACGCACGCTGGAGTCACTCCTCCCTCTCGCCACAGTCATCCCTATCCTATGGGTTTGATTGCCCTGGTCCTCCTGCACTGTGAGTGTCTAAGAAGGCCAGGTGATTCTCTGTGAGGTTTTACAGTATATAATCTCAGACTGATTTAACACTGTCACTGGGGCCAGTGTTATTCTGTCTGCTGATCAACATAGATCGGAGTGTGTTATGCACTTATGTGTGTGTGTCATGTATATTGCAAGGCTAGTTAATAAAATGTTTTGCTTCTCCACATTATTATTAATTATAATAATAGTCATTCCCAATTTTCTCAGAATTTGGAACATGCAGTTAAACCCAATAGTATGTGCCTGCAATACCGGAGCAGTGCAGGGACAGTTTCAGGGCCGGGACTGTCTCAGGACCCTAGTTTTTCGCGACAGCGCCACCTACCCAATTGGATGACCGCAACAGTGCAACCATGGCCCGGAGCAGTGCAGTGTCAGGGACAGTCTCAGGGCCGGGACAGTCTCAGGACCGGGACAGTGTCAGGACCCTAGTTTTTCATTTCACCTACCGAATTGCAGTGCAACCATGGCAGGACTGCAGTTCTTGCATGTCAATAATAAAGCTGTATAAAAAATTTGACCTCTGGCTCCAGAAAAAAAAAATATTTTTTGCATTAGATTAGAGCTTTTGCAGGTTTGATTCCCAGGTAGGACACTGCCATTGTACCCTTGAGCAAGGTACTTAACCTGAATTTCATCAGTATATATCCAGCTGTACGAATGGATAAATGTAATAAGAAGTATGTAAGTCGCTCTGGATAAGAGCGTCTGCTAAATGCCTGTAATGTAATGTAACATAGAATTCATTTTACCCCAAAATGCATTTATTTTACAAGGCAAATACAGTGGCTCACAGTACGAAAATGATGGGAATCATATGCTATGGCCTTTGCAGCCACTTGATCTCAACCCAATTTAACATTATTTTGGAAGAATGGTGTTGCTTCCCTCCAGTAGAGTTCCAGAGACTTGTAGAATATGCCAAGGCGCAGATTTCTCACAGCCACCAATGGCAGTGTCCAGAATAAAACGCAAACGTCTATTCTTTTAAGCTAGTACAGCTCCCGTGTGTGTTCATCTTTTTAAATAAAATGGAAGTGGTTTCCAAGTTGAAAATATAATGAGAAGTAATATTTCACACAAGAAATTTGTCAATTGTTGAAAATGTTTTAAAAGCTCCCAGCATTGAGCATGCCAATTGCATGCTTTCTCAAGAATTGCAACACCTGTGGCATTGTGTCATGTGACAAAAACACATATTTGAGTGGTCTTTTATTGTCCCCAGCAAAAGTTGTGTCAGTGTAATTAATGGTCACACCCTGACTGGTGGTGGTTTATCTCATTGAAGGAAAATGCTTAGTAGCGTGAATGTAAACAAATTTGTGCACAAAATTTAAAATAAATAACTTTTATTTGTACAGGGTACATGGCAATTTTGAGAGAGAGAGAGAGAGAGAGAGAGAGAGAGAGAGAGAGAGAGAGAGAGAGAGAGAGAGAGATGCAATAATACATTTGACTTTTTCTGAGCCTTCAATATTCAAACCACAGATTGTGAAGTCGGTAACAGCACTACCTACCAATTGAATTAACATGGCTTTTTACAGTTATAAGCATTAAATAACAGTTAACTCATATTTAGCTAACATTTGCTAATGGTCTACTTCTTTATTAAGGTATTAAGTAATATTAGTAAATAGTTGATAGATTTTATGGCATTGTGTAAATAAAATTACATTCTCTACTCTTACCTGTGATGATAAACCGGGCAGTGAAACTTATTGCAGCATGTGGTGCATCTTGTTAGTGGCAAGGATCTTTTCTTTTTGTATTATGTGAATCTTCAAAAAGAGAAAGCCTAATTGGTCAAATTGAACACAGAGTTAATTTCACTGACACAAATTCAGCCTAATACTGGACCAAAAGACATTTTGAATATTCTGTCCTGGATTGAACTTAATCTGTGTCTGTGAAATCACTTCATATATACAGCACATGACAGAATCTAACACGTGTAAGTAGTGTAAGCCTATAGATGCAGAATACATAATAACTGACTATTAAAAATACCCAACATTACAAAACAATGTCCAAGTGAAGAGACTGACTGATAACACATACAGTGGGGGTAAACAGGCAGTCAGCACAGTTTAGCTAATTATTAAGATTATTTAAACTTAATTAAAATGGTTAAACAATTAGTAAACAAACATTTACACTGAAGACAGTACTGCTGATGTAATGTAGCTGACAGACACAGATCATATCGACATGCTCTTACCATCTTTTGAAGTTTAATCAATGTGCTGGCTAGAATTCGTTATCATAGTCAACTAGTTGGGCTTGCCAAAACCGCGTTACGTTTTCATTAAACAAATAAACAAATGAGGCTAACGTCAACGTTAGTTCGTTTTGCAGCAAGCTATCGGTAAACTAACGTTATAACAATGATTGTTTGTAGTGCCTTTTAAATATGCTTCGATTATCTTGGAATCGAACATTAGCGTTAGCCAACACTATCATAAGCTAACGTTAAATTATATTTAGCTAAACGTTAGATAGGCTACGTTAGCTGGCAATATCTATTTATGTAACGTTAGCTAGCTAACATTACATGCCCAACCTAATGCCCAACCTAATCCATAGCCATAAAGTTATATCCATACACTCTGCCTAACTCTCGAAACCGTGTCAGATTCTCGCTAAAGTTCACGTTACATACATAACGCTAGTAAGCTACTCACACTTCGACACTTCGACTACTAGCTAGCTGCTAGCTAAACATTAACTTTGCTGTCGTATTCAAGACACCAGAATTGTTTTTAACATTAAACAAATAAAACTTGATTCACATTCAGTTTTGTACTCACATTCAGATTGTCGTCCATCTTTTTGTTTCTCTTGTGCATTCACAGGACTGTAGGGTCCTCAGATGGTCCCGGTCCTGAGACTGTCCCGGCCCTGAGACTGCACCGCTCCGGTATTGCAGGCACACCCTTCTCAGTTAAACACGATTAACTGCAGGTGCTTTATCAACCAGAGGGGACGCTGTTTTGCGATGAGACAAGGGCTGTGTCCGAATCAGAGTCCTATCTACTGCGCCCTGTCTCCTGCGAACAGTGCACTGGCAGAAGTGTGCTGTTTAATGTGCACTGTTTAGCAGTCTGCAAAAAATATCCGCCATACTATATTCCAAACGTAAGTGTCGTGTGAAAGTGTCAAGGTCATAAGCAGTCCCACCAGTATAAGACGTCCCACCAGTGTTGCCATGTCTGCGGTTTTACAGCTAAATTGGGATACTTTCAAAGTGCAGTCACAGGTAAAAATATATTTTAAAAATATAATGATTTCTATTTAAAATACGTTAGTTTCGGTTAAAAATATATATTTTTTGAGTCGCTATTTGTCTGGAAAATCTGACAGCAACCCTGCGCCCCACCCTTGCACTGCCATGTCATGTGTTGTTTTTGTTGTAATTGAAGGGCAACGTTAGCGAAGCTGCCCCTCATTTTTTTTTAAACGGAGCCTCACGTCATATTTATGCAACCAAAATGTTTGTGTACTTCATAAAAAGTGTGCTCCCGAATATACTTAGTGAAACCCCGGAATTAAGTGTGCCATCCGGGTGTTTCAAATATACTGCAATTTGAAGAATCTTCGCCTACTCAACAACTTTCTCGCCCTATCTACTCACCAAGGTTACTCAACAGTGTGGAAGAGTGTTGATTCGGACACGGCCAAGGACAATCATGCTGTTTGAAACTCTCCCTCCCTGGGATACTGTAACGAGACATACAGTATCTGTGTGTTTGAGTTCTGCCAGGCCTGTTCTCACCTTTCACAGACCTGGCAGAGTTGCACCCTCAATTTCACCTTTTTAATAAAAATGCTGAAGCTGACTCATCAAAGTTCGCCTTATCTGATGGAGATGGATTACAGCTGTTTGTAGATGAATGAGGCTCATATGAGAAGACACTGGCCTCAACTCTAAATGAGTATTACTACAATGGTGCTTTAAATGGCTTTTAATGAGGTAGGCCAATATGAGCACCAATGCCCAAATAGCCCTGTACACTCTTTAGGCGGGTAGGACAGAGACCGCTCCCTTTGTTTTGTAGTGTTCATTGACTTCATTATTGCATGCTGAAAACATAATACAGAATAACTGTAGCACAACAAATCTCAGAAATGCACAATATTATGTGGCATTTGAGAAGACAAGTTGCATGAGGCAGCCTTACATGTAGAGAGGACCATGTGAAGACAGTATGGTGATATAAGAGCACCCTCAGGGTCACGCCACCCATGTCAGAAACTGTGGATGTGCATTTAGACTCAGAACCTGTGTTCCCAAATAGCTCAGTGAGTAAAGGCACTTTCCACAAGCAGAGACCAGGCCGTAGTTCACTAATAGTTTAGCCCTAGCTTCCTGTATTATTTTAGCATCGGGAACCTGTGATACTGTAGCATTAGCTTCCTGTATTATTTTAGCATCGGGAACCTGTGATACTGTAGCATTAGCTTCCTGTGTTACTTTAGCATCGGGAACCTGTGTTACTGTAGCATTAGCATACTGTGTTACTTTAGCATCGGGAACCTGTGTTACTGTAGCATTAGCATACTGTGTTACTTTAGCATCGGGAACCTGTGTTACTGTAGCATTAGCATCCTGTGTTACTTTAGCATCGGGAACCTGTGTTACTGTAGCATTAGCTTCCTGTGTTACTTTAGCATCGGGAACCTGTGTTACTGTAGCATTAACTTCCTGTGTTACTGTAGTATTTGCTTCCTGTGTTACTGTAGTATTAGCATTCTGTGTTACTTTAGCATCGGGAACCTGTGTTACTGTAGCATTAGCTTCCTGTGTTACTTTAGCATCGGGAACCTGTGTTACTGTAGCATTAACTTCCTGTGTTACTGTAGTATTAGCATTCTGTGTTACTTTAGCATCGGGAACCTGTGTTACTGTAGCATTAGCATCCTGTGTTACTTTAGCATCGGGAACCTGTGTTACTGTAGCATTAGCTTCCTGTGTTACTTTAGCATCGGGAACCTGTGTTACTGTAGCATTAGCATCCTGTGTTACTTTAGCATCGGGAACCTGTGTTACTGTAGCATTAGCATACTGTGTTACTTTAGCATCTGGAACCTGTGTTACTGTAGCATTAGCATCCTGTGTTACTTTAGCATCGGGAACCTGTGTTACTGTAGCATTAGCATACTGTGTTACTTTAGCATCGGGAACCTGTGTTACTGTAGCATTAGCTTCTTGTGTTACTTTAGCATCGGGAACCTGTGTTACTGTAGCATTAGCATCCTGTGTTACTTTAGCATCGGGAACCTGTGTTACTGTAGCATTAGCATCCTGTGTTACTTTAGCATCGGGAACCTGTGTTACTGTAGCATTAGCATCCTGTGTTACTTTAGCATCGAGAACCTGTGTTACTGTAGCATTAGCTTCTTGTGTTACTTTAGCATCGGGAACCTGTGTTACTGTAGCATTAGCATACTGTGTTACTTTAGCATCTGGAACCTGTGTTACTGTAGCATTAGCATCCTGTGTTACTTTAGCATCGGGAACCTGTGTTACTGTAGCATTAGCTTCTTGTGTTACTTTAGCATCGGGAACCTGTGTTACTGTAGCATTAGCTTCTTGTGTTAATTTAGCATCGGGAACCTGTGTTACTGTAGCATTAGCATCCTGTGTTACTTTAGCATCGGGAACCTGTGTTACTGTAGCATTAGCTTGCTGTGTTAGTTTAGCACAGATGGTGCATTGAATAAGTGCATTGGGTGGGTGGCCATCGTTGGTGGACACAATAAGAACAACAGGTAATGTGCTAGTGACGTGTAAGTTCATTAAACTTGGAATTTGTTAAACAGTTGTTGATTTGTATTGTATTGTGCTGTACTGCACTTTATATTGTGTCATTGTAGCTGCTGCAACCTCTTGGCCAGGGCTCCTTTGAAACATAGATTTTAGATCTTGATGGAACTCACCTGGATAATATTGGTGTTTTATAGTGTTTATTAGTAATATGTTTTCTATGTTGGGTTGAGTGTTTATACAGTATATCTGTGGTGTGTCATGTTTATTAGTGATATTCTCATCTCGTTCTTTTGGGTTGAGTGTTTATATCTCTGTTGGGTTATGTTTAGTAGTGGTATTTCCATCTCGTTGTGTTGTGTTGAGTGTTTCGCAGTGGTATCTTTATCTCAGTGCTGGGTTGAGTGTTTATCTGTAGTGTGTTAAGCGCACTGTGTTTGGTTGAGTGTTTATCAGTGGTATCTTTATCTCACTGCTGGGTTGAAAGTTATCAGTGGTGTCTTTATCTCACTGCTGGGTTGAGAGTTAGCAGTGGCATGTTAATCTCACTGTGCTGGGTTAAGTCAGAGAGGAATTATCCAGAGATGTCTTTCACGTGACCTTCAGGCCTTGTTGGTGACAGAGAGTGATTTGGAGGGGGAGGGGTTGTCTTTTATTGCCGCAAAGCGGCTGATTTATTGAGCCACGTTGGATGTTAACGGATTAATAGCAAGGACACACACACAGAGACGGGCTCGTAAAACAGACTCATTTACACACTAATGCATTACTTTTCATAGGGGCTTCCCATCGCTGCACTTCTCAAAGTCATTACCAGTTCATGTCCATTTAGCAGCTGCATGATGTCCTGGCGCTCGTTCTGCCAGAGAACACAATGATCCTATATGCATCTGTTACATCTGACAAAAGCTGCATTGTGCATGGGGTATTGTGTGCGGGTTTTAAAAAAAATGTTTTTGCTGTTGTACGTGGGATGCTTCAATGCTTGTAATGTGTGAAAAGGTCAGCTGTTCAGATGTTGCCCAGGGCTGCCTTCTGGCCAGTGATGTCATCATGGTCTGGATTAAGGTGATTATCATGGCAGTTTATTCAGCTCAGGAGCCATCCACATGCCTTATGTACCCGGAGACCATTCGTCACTATGGAGACAAGGCACCCGGTGGCCCCCTCCTGCTGTAAATCAGGGGATCTGGATGCTGTTTTGGGGTGTGTTTGTAAGTTCAGTGAGAGCGCGCAAACAGTGAGGAGAAAGAACAGAGATAATGATTATTCACCAGCGCAACGGTTGACAGGAAATGAGGTGGAGTGAATGAGAGCAGGGGGTCTCATCAGACCTCCACGCTGAGCAGAACGACAGGAAGTATTGATCCTAAGGGGTCAATTGTGTTTACTTTCTTGTGTAATTTCAGAGAGAGAGAATGCTATGAACTCTACTGTGAAACCATGGGGGATATTGAGGACAAACATAACCTTCCCCTCTAAAAAAACACACACACACTGTCCAATAGGTTGTGACAAGTTATTAAAACAGCCCTTATCATTATATTATGTAATGGTCTATGATCAGGAATATATATATATATATATATATATATACAGGAATACAAAAAAATAAAACAGAGAGGCGGAAGCCAAAAAGGGCCCGTTAATTTTTGTTTTATGTCACTGCATTCTACGCATTTTTGAGCTGTACAATGCATGTTAATCTTCCAGAGGGAGTGATGCATATTGAGAGGTTTCACATTTCTCTGAGAAACAGAGGTTGTTTGAGGTTAATGGGGAAAGTGGGGACACCCCCCCCCCCCCTCTCCCTTCCAAAGATCTTTGCACTGAAAACCCTTTCTCTGCCCATCATCTTTCACATGATCCAACACTGAACTCTGTATCGAATACATTACTCAACAGAAGGTTCAACGTCATTCAAGCCTGTATCTTAAACAGTTTGCATCAAAGCAGTCAACACACTATCCAAAGCAGAATCTACAAAGCATTCAAGACAGTGGTAAACATAGCATTGATCGCATGGACTATAAAAACATAAAAAATAAACAAACATATCTGACAAGCAGCAGTAAGCGGCATCAAAAAATATGGGGCAGTTTAACATAATGTAGAATACAGTAATCATTTTTTATATTTGGTCACATATCATTTGCGTGCCATGTCTTCCTGATGTCTGTGACCCAACAATATCAAAAGACTCTTGATATCTTATTTTCTGGTACTTCTACAAGCGATGCTATAACCTCTCTGCATTTGAATGGATCTCTATGGGAATTGGGGGGTGGGACTAGATTTAGCTCTAAATTACACTGGAACAATATGGAACACATGGTTGGCTAAATGGTTCTACGTAATCAAGGGTCTGGCATATCAAACAAGCCTTAAACCATCACTCTGCTGCCAGATATGCAGTAGATATGGATGGATAACTTGAACGGTTTCTTCTCCTGACTTATTTTTCCAGAGAGTTCAATAGGAAAATTTGTCAGGAGAAACAACCCTTAAAGTGATCCATCCATATCTACTGCATATCTGGCAGCAGAGTGATGCTTTGAGGCTTGTTTGATACCTCAGATCCTTGATGACTTACAGCCATTTAGCCAACCATGGGTTCCATACTACACTGCCTGGCAAAAATAAAAGTCACACACTCTAATATTTTGTTGGACCGCCTTTAGCTTTGATTACAGCGCAAATTTGTCATGACCTTGTTTCAACAACCTTATGCAATGTCACAACATTTATGTCACAACATATATTTTTGGCCGAGATCTTGTATTGACAATGGGAGAGTCGACCAACTCCATAAAGTCTTCTCCAGCACACCCCAAAAACTTTCAATGGGGTTAAGGTCAGAACTCTGGTGGCCAATTCATGTGTGAAAATTATTTCTCGTGCTCCCTGAACAACTTTTTCACAATCTGAGCCCAATGAATCTTGGCATTGTCATCCTGGAATATGCCCATTGATGGAATAACCTGGTCATTCAGTACATTCAGGTACTCAGCTGACTTCATTTTATTGCTGCATGACGTTGCTGAGCCTAGATCTGATCAATTGAAGCTCTGACCAGAGGCTTGTACAGTGGGCACTATGCATGACGGGTGCAACGGCGACTTTTTTTTGGCCAGGCAGTGTATTTCCGTGAAATGTACAGCTAAATCTAGTCCCACCCCCCAATTCCCATGGAAATCCATTCAAATGCAGAGCGGTTATAGTATCGCTTGTAAGAGTACCTGAAAATAAGATATCAAGAGTCTTTTGATATCCTTTTATACCTTTTTTTACTTCCCAGTAATTTTTTGCCCCTGTCCCAACTTTTTTGGAACATGTTGCAGGCATCAAATTTGGATTTAGCGTATATTTACAAAAATCAATAAAGTTGACAAGGAAAAACATTAAATATCTTTTTTTTTGTGCTGTATTTAATTAAATATATGTAAAAAATAATTTACTAATCACTGCTTTCTGCTTTTATGCGCATTTTACATACTGTCCCAACTTTTTTTGGAATTGGGGTTTGTAGAAACCGTTTAGTTCATGTGTTTCACACAGCTCAATGCTAGAGAGAAAAAAATCTCTCAGGTTTGAAGAAAAAAATAAAAAATAAAGTATGAAAGTTGTTGTCATTTACATCAGAATCCAGAGATGATCACACGCAGACAGCATCGTGTTGCTGTTGGCACAAATGTTTGCATGGAGAGATACCGCCACACAAGGTCTTTTATACGAGCACACAAAAGACTACGCCGTGCTGTTATGGGCTTTATTCTGCACTCATTTTGCCTCTCCCCAGGGCACCTGATGTGTCTGTGTCCTAATCCGTGTGGGCGGGTTTGAGCTGTGAGATTAAGCTTGTCACCCGCCTTGCCACTCAGGCTTCATGCCACCATGTTGGTGTACTCAGGAGGAGAGCAGAGGAAGATTAAGATTATTTAGCTTTTCCCACCAGCACCCCCCCATTCTTCCACTCAATAAATTGTCATGAAAGACTAAAGTTTTTTGGGGGTAAAAACGTACTTCAGTTGTACTAGATCTCTGTATAGCTATCACAACAGTTAAAAACTACACTCTTACTAGAACTGCTATTACGAATTCAAATAACAACGATGAGGACATCGTATTATTATTATTATTATTGTTGTTGTTGTTGATGGTGTTGGTGATGGTGATGGTTGTGGTGGTGTTGCTGATTTAGCCACAGTTTTTATTACAGTACGTTTCTGGCCAGAGGATAAGCATATGCCTGGAAAGGGAGATGATGTAGGTAGTCATACAACAGTGCTCCGTGTTATTTATTTTATTTTTTAATTGTCTTTAAGCTCTTTAAGAATGTATTAGGTGCAAGGGATGTCCAAATGTCTTTTAAGGACTCGCCGAGTGGCCCTAGATATTTTAAATCTCGCTCATAAATTATGTTTGTAGTTTTTTTTGTCTCTAACTGAAGGCAGAATAATAAATCGCCACATGTCCTGCTCATATAGAACCATGAAAAGCCCAGCATTATCCGGAATTCTTGCGACTGTGATTAATCGCATAACTGTCAAATACAAACAGCTGGGAAAGGTTAAAACCAACCAATCAGAATAACGTATTATCCTGAAGATCCAGACGTTTTTACCGCAGGTCTTAAACAATAGGTCAATGCAAATGTCTGTCAGCCCAACGCGCTGTAATATGTTATGTGAAAAAAAGGATAACTGAAAATGTAGCATTTAGATACAAACGTGTTGGGTTGTGCATATATGTTAGCAATGCAAACTGTATTCATTTATGTGTATTACCAGCTAAATGAAAGTCGCTTTATTACCCAATCGTAGCTCGGAAAGGGCGGGGCGATGGCAAAAGTCGCCAGAGGCGGTCCAATGGCGTTAGTTTTCAGTACCGCGGACAGCGGCTCGCACTTCACTGCAGGAAATCTTGAGACAAATTGCTCGTATAGCCTACTGTACGCTGGATCTGCCACTCGACGCGAGGACAAAATTCAGTGCACCAATTCAAAGACGTCATCCTTTTTAAGCTAGTGAAAACAAGCTTCCTGGACCTGCAGTCATTTCTTATTTTCTCCTGTGTGTGTGTGTGTGTGCGTGTGAGAAAGAGAGTGTTTGTGTGTGAGTGCGCACGCGTGTGTAATTGCGAGCAAGACCCCCTTTCCTTCGCTGAAGCATTTAGGTTTTACATGAGCAACGTTACGAACATTGTTTACTTTCGGTTATATACCCAATGATCATCGTCTATTTTGTTTATTTCCGTCCATGATTGTGTTGCCATTTAAAAAATGATTCATGTTTTCGTGGATTTTAAGCAGTGCTTGTTCATGCAAAAAATCATGAACTTTCTTCGTTTAGCTCGAACTTGAAGTACATATGATCCTTCATTCACATTTTTCATTATCTTTTTATTTGTTCCTCTTAAAAACAGTCATACGGACGTATTTGGACCAGACAATCGAATTAAGATGAAGTCACTCCATGACTTTATGAATTTTATTTGGGAACAGAAGGGTGCGTAGAGGAGCGCGAGGCTGCAGGCACAGCTAACGTTGAATTTCAGGAAGTTTTAGTTTAGATTTTGTCGACCTTATTAATGGTATTTCATTTGATCGATAACATTTTTGATAGAATTTGTAATTGACATTTGTATGACATTCCTCCAAAATGAAGAAGTTCCGGAAGGTTTTGGACGGACTGACAACCTCTTCTCCAGTAAATGTCGGTGGTGCACCGCCTTGCAGTAGCACGGCCGGTACTCCGACAACAGCGTCCACTCCCAGAGATTTTGAAGTTCAGGAGACACTCGTATCTGAAAACTTTCAGATTTGCAAGGTGAGTTTTTAATATACATTGTGGGTTTATTCTTTATTTTATATTGTCTGATGAATGTCATTGATTGTAAAAGTTCGGTTTCTGGAGATTCGTTCCAACGTAGCTGTTTAGGTGACTGTAGCTATGGTAAGCTATTCAGTGGGGTGTAACGTTGTTGTGACGAGTCCAAGTCTAATGCCATGTACCACGGGGTATTGTGTTGTCTGGATGAATAAGTGCGACACGATGAAAGTTTAGCTGGTTGTGTAACACTGTGAATCCTAAATCCGGAATTTAACATCACGCACACATCCGACCTGTCACCCACCTTTGACGTTGTGTGTGCTCGAGGCTGCAATTTGTTTTGCTGTAGATGCGTCTTGTTATTTGACATATGATTCATATCTCTTGCAAGCCAGGATTGTGTCTTGTCCGTCTGTGGGCTACGTCTCTCACTAAGCACATGAAAAAGGTACTATGAAGCAGATTTTTCTTAAATTAATTGCTTGTGCCAGTCGCTAATAGACTATGTGTGTGGCGCGTTTTTGGTGCCCGGCTAGGAGAAAAAGCCCATGATAAAGTGATGTCTTTATATGAGGCCTAAATTGGAAATTTTGGGGAGGAATTTTTCTTCAGGAAGACCCTGTTAGGATTTCTTTTCGAAATCAATTTCATCGCGGAGCCCGCGATTCCACACAGGCTTCGATGCTCACTGATCTGTATCGCGCTGACCACATACTGCTAGTCATTTCAAGCTGGTGCACAATAACTAGCTCACCAACTGAATTCTTAGAGGGTTCTTCAATTCTGGTAGAATTTGTGAAATGATTCAGATCCCCTGTTATGGAGCCAGGGTAACCAATAGGCAGAACGGAAACAGTGTCTGGAATTGATGACATAACTGTTGTTGCTCCCTTACATAAAAAAGTAAAAGGGCCCCGCGGTGCTATCCGGCTGATGTGAGTTTCGTTAGGGTTATTTTTAGCAGCGGTAGCGCCAGTTACTGCGCACTGATGTACTGGGCGCTGACTACAGCGTTTATTCCAGGTTTGAGGAGCAATTTTTTGTATCCAGTGTGAATTATTAAACAGAATGAATGGCCGGCAGTGTTGTAGCAGAGTAGAGAGGAGAGGAATATAGCGAGAGAAAAAAACGGATAGTTACATCCAACTATACTGGTGCGGCAGTGGCCGGGCGTGGGACTTCGGAAATAAATGAAACCCTGATCTGTGTGCTGCGGGGGGGGGGGGGGGCAGGATTTTCTTTCTGTATTTTGGAATAAATATGCTGTCTCAAGTGTCCCGTAATTCCGTGTAATGCAAATGAATAACGTGAAAAACATGTTTTAGCATTCAACGTGGGGCTGTGCTATACACATACATACGTACATACATACACACAATGCAGTCCGTTTTTTACATCCATATCGGGTGAACCATGTAGTAATTGTAGACATTTTTATACATTGTCCCCCCATTGTACAAATTAACATAATATTCTTTGGCATGCCAAAACATCAAAAACATATATATATTGGACAGTTTAACATAATGTAGAATAAAGTAATACTGTTTAATATTTGGTCGCATATCCTTTGCATGCCATGACTTCCTGATGTCTGTGACCCAACAATATCAAAAGACTCTTGATATCTTATTTTCAGGTACTCTTACAAGGGATACTATAACCTCTCTGCATTTGAATGGATCTCTATGGGAATTTGGGGTGGGACTAGATTAAGCTGTAAATTACATGGGAATAGTGTGGAACGCATGGTTGGCTAAATGGCTGTAAGTCATCAAGGGTCTGAGGCATCAAACAAGCCTGAAATCATCACTCTGCTGCCAGATATGCAGTAGATATGGATGGAGCACTTTAAGGGTTTTAACTTTAATGTTATGTTCTGAGTCTGTGTTGTTTCATTTAAGTATTTTTCTGATATTGTGTTTTCTGTAGCATACACTTTTCCATGTTTTCCGCAGCCTTGCGTTCTGTGCTGTATCTCTCGCTTCCTCTCACGGAGTTTTACTTTAGTTTCTGTACACTTTGTTTGTATTACCCTGCACTACTAATTATTATATAGGACTTATTAATTACTAACTGGCTAAACACGGGTGTGGTTAACTAATCTACTAACGTCAGGGTTTAATAGAATTATTACTAACACAAACTAACAATTTAGTTCTCATCACGTTTCCACAGCTGTTTAGTGTTTCTTTACGTATCCAGTCATTGTCGTGTTAACTAATTTACTAATGACAGGGCTAGGATAGGATAACTACTAACGATTTACTAATTGCCTTGTTACGTGTCTCAGCTCTCTCAAGCTGTTTTCCATTTCCTGCTATTCTCAAGCTAAGTGTTTGCACCTGTCTACACATGCATTTATACCTGCTGTTTTAGTCCCTCGTTGCGAGTTCGTCTTACAAAATTTATACGCGTGAGTCTGTTGCCTGTTTTTCCCCCCCGAGTGAGCTTATCTGTGTTCGAGTATTTCTTGTTTGAGTTGTCTTCCGAGTCTGTTATCTGTTTGTTTTCCGAGTTTTTGTTTCGTGAGTTAGTATTTTAGTATTGGGTTTTCCCAGAGTTTTCTTTGTTTAGTTTGTTCGTTTTATGTTTTGTGTCTCTTTGATCTCCTGGTTTTTCGACTTCTGCCCGTGTTCTCGCGACCCTGTTCCTGGACTGTGATTGTGTACCTCTGCCGTGCCTTCCTGTTTTTGACCTCTGCCTGTTTGACCTTACTTTGGATTGTGTTTTTGTACCTTTGTTTTTGTTTTTGCCGAACATTAAACCTCGGTTCTGCATCCCGCCTGCTTCTGGGTCCCTATATCCCACCGATCGTAACATTTAAGACTTATTTTTCCATGAAGTTGAATAGGAAAATGAGTCAGGATACACTGTTTGGACATCAGAGTCCACATAGCAGCAGATATTGGCTGTCATTACTTGTGCCCTTCCCTCAAACCTTTAATTGCGAGTTATATGCAGACTGACACTGTTGGACCCTACGGCCTGCGTGTAGGTCTTCAGGCATGGACCTTGATGGTGGCCTTATATGACTGTTATATTGTACAACTCTAGCTCTTGTGGTGTTCTCTCACCATGTTCAATACACTTCTGTAAGTCGCTTTGGCTAAAAGCATCTGCTAAGTGACTAAATTGCTAATTGTCTGTGTGTGCCTGCGTGCGTGTGCATGTGTGTGTTCTAATCTCCTGTGTGATGGCTCCTCTGTGTTGCTGGTGGTGCTGTGAGCTGGGCTGTGCTCCATTAGGAATAGCTGCGTGTATTGATGGCTCCTCTGTGTTGCTGGTGGTGCTGTGAGCTGGGCTGTGCTCCATTGGGAATAGCTGCGTGTATTGATGGCTCCTCTGTGTTGCTGGTGGTGCTGTGAGCTGTGCTGTGTTCCATTAGGAATAGCTGCGTGTATTGATGGCTCCTCTGTGTTGCTGGTGGTGCTGGGAGCTGTGCTGTGCTCCATTAGGAATAGCTACGTGTATTGATGGCTCCTCTGTGTTGCTGGTGGTGCTGGGAGCTGTGCTGTGCTCCATTAGGAATAGCTGCGTGTATTGATGGCTCCTCTGTGTTGCTGGTGGTGCTGTGAGCTGTGCTGTGTTCCATTAGGAATAGCTGCATGTATTGATGGCTCCTCTGTGTTGCTGGTGGTGCTGTGAGCTGTGCTGTGTTCCATTAGGAATAGCTGCATGTATTGATGGCTCCTCTGTGTTGCTGGTGGTGCTGTGAGCTGTGCTGTGTTCCATTAGGAATAGCTGCATGTATTGATGGCTCCTCTGTGTTGCTGGTGGTGCTGTGAGCTGTGCTGTGTTCCATTAGGAATAGCTTAGTGTATTGATGGCTCCTCTGTTGCTGGTGGTGCTGGGAGCTGTGCTGTGTTCCATTAGGAATCGCTGCATGTATTGATTGCGTTGTTGTTCTGTCACTTATGAGGCCCGGTGAACAGGCCATTACATGATTGTATTCGCTTCTGTTTAACACAACACACGAATGTACCACAATCCTCACCACGATAGCTGATGTTAAACCGAGGAGTGTTTCAGATAGTTTACATATTCTGTATATCATACATTTACAAGCAACAACACCAGGTCACTCATAAAACTAGAGCTGTTTATAGTATTATTAAGATTTCTAATTTGTAATAAAAAAACTCCAGCACAAAATCCCATATTTTGGCAGAGCCTTTCTCAATGCTTTCTCTCAGCACTCCCTTGAGAAAGGCCAAAACTGTTTTGCGCTGCCATTTCTGAACTACAAATTGTAAATTATTTATTGCACTCTGGTTCTGTTAGACTCATCTTTGATGATTGATTGTGTCATAGCACTGCGTTTTTGAAGTGTTACTGTTAATCTCTGCTTTCTGTGAGGACATCTTGTTTATTGACTAGTTTATATATAACTAGATTTATGACAAGGTTTCCATTGTTTCTGTTTTTGTAAAAGGACAAATCTGAAGGCTATACATAAATATATTTTAAATAAATAAATGTATGCATGAAATCAGAAATTTGAAAATACCATCCAGGATCTCTCCGGTGGATTGAAGAATAAAAAATGTTCTGGGCTAATGGAGGTTTGTACACAGGAGGAGTCCAAAAAGCTCTGTGTACAAACTTCCATCAGCCCAGAACATTTTTTATTCCTCAAATATGATGAAACTGGAGAGATCCTGGATTGTATTTTCAAATCTCTGAAAAATGAATCCAATCCCACACAATCGCTTTCTCTATGTACATGCCCAGTTACTTAGCACACACTGTAACCTGCACTATAACTTAAGAGCAATTATGTGCAAAATGTTCCACAGTAAAGCCTGTTTTTTCACACCATCTTCTTTCTCTCCTTAAGTGGAGAGGAGATTATGAGAATTACGAATTCTCTTTTCTATACACTTTTAATAATTTCAGAGACAGTAGAAGACCAGTTTCATGGCTCAAATGCATTTTCACAATTATGGGAGTTTTCACAACCCTTCTTATGGTTTGAGTGGAGAGAGAACATCTGGCTCTTCTGATCCAGGGGCTTTATTTTCAATAAAGCTCCCTGATATACTGTATGAGAGGGATCTCATAGTTCTGTCCTGGTGGGTTGTAATGTTTGCAGTTTTTGTGGCTTCCTTTCATTCAGTAGCCAATTTAGGCCTGACCATTTAGGAACACAAGGCGTAAAGGCTCTTCTGTAGTGTGACCCATAGGGTGTACAATAGTCACTGGCTCTCCTGTAGTACTGAGGGTGACCTATAGGGTGTACAATAGCCATTGACTGTGCTGTAGAAATGTTTGACCTGTAGGATATAAAAGTTATAGTCCTTTAGTACTGTGTGGCCTGCAGGGTGTAAAATAGTCACTGTTTAGGTATTTTTTGACGGTGTGCTGTGGGGAAATATTCTTAACCACAAAAAACCCTCTAAGTGCCATGTTCAGTTTCTTGCAATGGAAGCTGATAATAAGGAGGAAAATAAATAGCATGTAGTCTATTCCAAACTGCTAAAATAAAAAAGACAGACGTAAAAATTCGCTTTAGAAGCAATTAATTTGCAGAATTACATGGGAAAGTGAACAAAGTGCTCAGTGAATTATTATTTTAATAACTTTTTAAAAAACTTTTGGTCTGTAAAGCGCAGTTATTCCTTTGCTTGTCTATCGTTTGTTTGTCATTATTTTATTTACCGAGATAAAAATGTCTGAATTGATTACAATGACACCGCATGAAAAGTTAAATTTACGGGGCGGACACAGTGCACAAATCCGAAAACGGACTGTAGCCAATCTGGCCATTTGCGGATGTGTGTCTGCCATCTAGACATAATCTTGTGCACGGAGGTGTTCTTGTACAGAAACTTGTTATAAATGACCAGACTTCTCCGAATCAGGTATATCTGAGTCCAGAAATCTCCGTTCACAGACATGGCCCGGGAGTGTGCTGAATTTTAACAGGTTGGATATCTCCCAGATATGTTTTCTTTTTTCAAGAGGAAAACATTTTAGGAATAGCTGGCGGCAACTGTATCGCTTCAGCCTGTAGGCTATGCTGTTTACAACTTCAAATAACACCAGATGTAGCCTAATAGAGATTCCCAGTAAATCTAAATTATTAATTTTCAAAAGTGAGCCATCTAATTGATCAAAATAGCCACTCATATGGGTTTTGTTGCGATAAGGCACCTGCTTCTGTTTATAATGGTGCAGCGGGTGACAGCACGGAAACATTTTATAAATAATAAATAAAATAGATAGCGTGTGGAAAGTCTATTTCAAACTGCTAAAAGTGTAGCCTACCAGTAGACTTTAAGCAGCCGTCTGCCTGATTGTCAATTGTCTATTGTTGATCTATAGCATAATAGCATTTTAGTTTACCTATGTTTTGTTGGGGGCTGGGCTTTATCAATTGCGGTGGAGCACTGATGGCCAATGAGAACAAAAGGATGCAGACGCTGTTTAGCATTGTCTTTGGCGGTCCCGACCCGAAAAAACAACAGCGCTTGTGTTAATAGCCTTATTCAAATTAATTTAATATATTTATTTAACAATTGTACATAGAAATAGCTTTTTATTAGTATTATAAATGTGCAAGTTAGACTATTTTCGAATATTCACGCCCATCCCTACTCCAGACACGCACACTCATACTTAACATTAGCACATCTCAATGCTAACATACTGCGGACACACATACTCAGTGTTTCCCCCAGGATGTCTTTGTAGGCAGGGTGGTGAGATGGCATGACCATGAGGGGGGTGGGCTTCTGTGTAGCAAAATCCCATGCTAACATACTTAAGACGCACATACTCATACATAACATTAACACATTCCCATGCTAACATACTTAAGACGCACATACTCATACATAACATTAGCACATTCCCATGCAAACATACTTAGGAAACACACACTCATACATAACATTAGCACATTCCCATGCAAACATACTTAGGAAACACACTCATACATAACATTAGCACATTCCCATGCAAACATACTTAGGAAACACACACTCATACATAACATTAGCACATTCTCATGCTAACATACTTAAGACACATTCATGCATAGCATACTGCAATTTAGTTATACACAGACAGTCATAAGAACATGCAATACCAACTTACATGTGCACACACACACACACACATACACGTTCATGCTCGCATACATACAGTGCCGTGAAAAAGTATTTGCCCCCTGTCTGATTTTCTGCATTTTTGCATATTTATTACACTAAATATCAGATCTTCAACCCAAGCCTAATAATGCATAAAAGGGACCCTGAGTGAACAAAAAACACAACAATGTGATACACATTTTATATATTTATTAAAGAAAAGTATGCAACACCCAATGCCCCTGTGTGAAAAAGTAATAGACTCAATAACTGGTTAGGCCACCTTTAGCAGCAATAAGTGCAACCGAACGCTTCCTGTAGTTATTGATTAGTGTCTCACAACGCCATGGAGAAATGGCCCACTCCTCCTTGCCGAACTGCTTCAGCTCAGTGATATTTGTAGGTTTTCGAACATGAACTGTGCGTTTCACGTCCTGCCACAACATCTCAATGGGGTTTAGGTCTGAACTTTGACTAGGCCATTCCAAAACTTTACATTTTTTGTTCTTCAACTATTCTGTAGACTTGCTTGTGTGTTTCGGATTATTGTCTTGCTGCATGACCCAGCTGCGCTTCAGCTTCAGTTCATGGACAGATGGCCTGACATTCTTCTGTACAATTTTCTGATACAGAGCAGAATTCATTGTTCCTTCAATGATGGAAAGGCGTCCAGGTCCTGATCTAGCAAAGCATCCCCAAACCATCACACTACCACCATCATGCTTGACCGTTGGTATGAGGGTCTTACTGTGAAACGCAGTGTTTGGTTTTTGCCAGACAAAATCATAACTATGTCAGCCAAAAAGTTTCACTTTGGACTCATCTGTCCATAGAACATTGCTCCAGAACTCTTGAGGATCATGCAGGTGCTTCTTGGCAAACTTGAGATGAGCATTCATGTTCTTCTTAGTGTGCAATGGTTTCCGCCTTGCTACTTTGCCATGGATCCCATTTTTGCTCAGTGTCTTTCTGATATTGGAGTCATGAACACTGTTCTTAGCCAAGAAAAGAGAGGCCTGCAGATCTTTGGAGGTTGTTCTAGGGTTCTTTGTAACTTCCTGGACGATTATACGTCTTGCTCTTGAAGATTTTGGCAGGACGGCCACTTTCTCCATTTCGACAATATGGCTCTGACTGCAGTTCGGTGGAGCCCCAGAGCCTTATAAATGGCTTTGTAACCCTTTCCAGACTGATAGGCATCAACAACTTTTTTCCGGAGGTTTTCAAGAATTTTTTTTGTATGTGGCGTGATGTGCCTGTACAAACTGTGTGCTCTCAACTTCACTCTGATGGTAAGGGCCAAAGTTAGTCAGCTTTATATTGGGCAGGGCTGGCCCAAATCAGGCCTAGATGTTAACCACTCAAACAGCTAACCATAATTAACCCTTTAATTTGGTTGCATATTCTGGGGGGCAATAACTTTTTCACACCTGAAGATTGCATGTTTAATTACCTTGCACACCAAAATTTTGTGTAAATTTTTCTGATACAACTGATATAACCCACAAGACAATCTGACCAAATACAATGTGAAAAATGTGCAAATATTCAGAAAATCAGATACTTTTTCACAGCACTGTACACATGTGCAGGCAAACACATACATTAAGTTATTAAAGTTATTCAAATAAAGTTAGTATTGTTATTCAATGATCCAGTCAGTACAGTAAAACAGACAGTGTGTCGTGTGCTTTGTGTGTACCTACAGACATTCGTTTGTTGCTATACACATACACACAGACATTTGTGTGTTACTATACATATACACACTGCTGTTTTTAGTGTGTTGTTGTACACATGTACACAAACAGAAATTAGTGTGTTGCTCTACACACACGTACACACACGCACACACACACACACACACACTAGTTTCCACAGAGATTTTAGTGTCCACTCAGTGCCTATACCTACAGCAGGCTATGCACTCTGGTCCTGGCTGTATATGAGTGTTTACTGTGTTCCACACACACCCTGAATCAAAACCTGGAAGAAGCAAATAAATGATACATGAGACGCTATGAAAAACACATCCTCGGATGAGCTTGGTATGAACAATATTAATACCGATATCCATAATCCTGTTCAAGCACCTTTAAACCTGGTTTGTTAATGTACAGATCAAATGGCTTTCTTTTCTGGTGTGGGAAAGTGAGATGATTAGAATTTAAACAGAACAAATGTGTAAAATAGACATTTAAGTAAATTGATTAAGGTGGTGGAGTAATTACAGAGCCATTTAATATGTTGTAGCTCTGCAAGATAAGGCCTCCTGTCTATCCAGTGCTTGGTGAAAAAGTCCTTCTGCTGCAGAGTGTACTCTCACTCTCAGCTTCACAGAGACCGCGGTTAGCCCCGCTTGCCAGGCTAGCCAACATTTAGCACTACAGTCTCTACAGCCATTTCAAAGGAATCTCAGCGGAGACTCAAAATCTCTTCCGACAGCTCTCCCTTCAGTCTGCTTTTTACTGGATGTAGTTTTATCCAGAAAGCCCTCAAATCCCACCTGATTCTTCACCGATTTACATACGAAAGTCAAATTTACATTTTTCGGAATCTTAAAGGCATACTGACGTTTGTTAGAACATAATTTTGTATAGCTATCTGGCCCCCGATATGAGTAGTAATATTCAGGCTCACCTTCATGACTTGCTCCAGTGGTCAGCAACTGGGCAACTGACCGGAGAATGACGTCCTGAAGTGTGCGTAAGTAAACAAACCGAGCAGCAAAGAAGCTAGCAACAATTGAAAATAGTTATTCAAAATGAAATCAATCAAAACTTGGTTCAAAAGTGTCAAACGTACGGTTCCGGATGTTGTGATTTTGTATATCGGCATAATCCGCGTTGTTTGCATTTGTTTATGAGCTAAAAGTGTGCATTTGAGACCTGTTTCGCCATGCATTGGGAGTGAATGGAGAGAGATAAAACATCATTCTTCGTTCAACAGTTGCTGACGACTGGAGAAAGTCATGAAGGTGAGCTTGAATATTACGACTCATATCGGGGCCAGGTAGCTAACACAACATTATGTTCTAACAAAGTTCAGTACGCCTTTAAGTGTGTTGTAAAGACATTGTTCACGACTCCCATGAGATGAGTGCCGTTTGAGATTGTGTGCATTATGAGATTAAGGGGTGTGCTCTGCTGAAATAGCAGAGGAGACGGCTGTCTGTAAAGGGTCACCTGAACAAGCTCCACGCCCACCTGCTCGCTCTGCTTCATCCGCCCCACAAAGGCTGTCTAGCTTCCCACGCCCCGATTCTTTATCCGTCTCTTCCCCATAAGACGGAAAACACGCCAGTACACGCACGCTTCATGCATTATTAAACCCGCGTTAATGTTCGAGGCGCAAGCTGAGGTGCAGGTGGTCCTGTGATCTCGGACAGATGGTGTGAAGATCATCATTTATGTAGAGATCTGCCGCGGCCTGACTCACGTGCAGGTGGCTTATGCATGCAATATGATTGCACTCAAGGTCATGCACACCATCTACTCTGGGCATTTAATTGACCTGATCAGTGCAAATGCTTACAATGCTGTCTTGAGACCTTTGCTTGCACTTTGGGTTTATGTGTTTCTTTCGGTTGCGCGCACTTCTCGAACAGTAGAATGTTGTTGACGGAATGTGAAGGCCAATCATTTTAACGGTGTTATTCTTATAATAGGCATGCTTTGTGTGAGCATTCTTTGAGAAAGAGAGAGACAGAGACAGAGAGAGAGAGAGAGAAAACTGAACTCCACGCTGCAGTGAGATTGTAATCTGACCGCACCCATTCCTCAAATTGTTTTCAGTCTGTTTGAAGAGCTTCTTAAACTGGCCCAGTTACAAAGAATCTTTCAGAGGTCAGCATATTCAGTGAAGTGTATTGCACAAACTCTATCCTGCCACTGGATATCTCTAAATCTTTATACGTGACCTTGAGAGATACATGAACATTAAACATGAAGGATGAGTATTAAGCATGGCAGCAGAGAGAACGACATAGGGAACCAAAAGTAACGTTCACTTTTGGTGTTTGATCGACCATTGTGTTAGGGCGTAGGAATGTGCTCATGTCAAAACACCGTTTCCCATGCGTCCCGTACACTATAAGAATTGAAGGGTGTTGGAGGAAGCTTCAGAATGGACAGCTGAAATGTGTGTTCTCTGTTAGCATGCGGTTTAAGTCCTACGGCTAGCGCCGACGGTGCCTAAACATTGTCACCTGCTACGGGGTTATTACAGTGACCATAATTCATTGGACAGTGACACAATTTTTTATTATTTTGGTTCTGTACTCCAGCACTTTGAGTTTGATACAGGATACAATGACAATGAGGTTAAAGTGCAGACTGTTCAATTTGAAAGTATTTTCATCCATATCGGATGAACTGTTTAGAAATGATCGAACCTTTTGTACATAGTCCCCCCCATTTTTGGGCATCAAAAAATATTGGACAGTTTAACATAATTTATAGAATAAAGTCATCATTTTAAATATTTGGTCGCATATTATTAGCATGCCAAAGACTCTTGATATCTTTTTTCTTTTCTGGTACTCTTCCAAGTGATACTATAACTTCTCTGCATTTGAATGGATCGATATGGGAATTGGGAGGTGGGACTAGATTTAGCTGTAAATTATGCTGAAACAGTGTGAAATACATGGTTGGCTAAATTGCTGTAAGTCATCAAAGGTCCGAGATATCAAATGAGCCTCAAACCATCACTCTGCTGCCAGATATGCAGTAGATATGGATGGATCACTTTAAGGGTTGTTTCTTCTGACAAATTTTCCTATTGAACTCTATGGAAAAATAAGTCAGGAGAAGAAACCCTTAAAGTTATCCATCCATATATACTGTATTTCTGGCAGCAGAGTGATGGTTTAAGGCTTGTTTGATACGTCAACCCTTGATAACTTAGAGCCATTTAACCAACCATGTGTTCCATATTGTTCCAGGGTAATTTACAGCTAAATCTAGTCCCACCCCCTAATTCCTATAGAGATCCATTCAAATGCAGAAAAGTTATAGTATCACTTGTAGGAGTACCAAAAAATAAGATATCAATAGTTTTTTGATATTGTTGGGTCGCAGACATCAGAAAGTCATGGCATGCAAAGGATATGTGACCAAATATTAAAAATGATTACTTCATTCTACATTATGTTAAACTGTTGTCACTGTCCAATACATTATGGTGCTCACTGTATGTACCTAGTGCAGCATCAGCAGCGTTTATAATTTCCATATCTATGGCATGACACAGCGGGCCGAACGAGCTCTGCAATTCAGGCGGCTCCCTATGAATGCGCTCGGCGTTGTAGGGCGGTAAATCTCAGCTCCGTCTACTTCAGCACGCTTGGTCTTCGGCTCAGATGGGGTCAGGAGGAAAAGCAGAAACGGGAAATGAGCTGGAAAAAACAGCCCTAGACAAGTGGAACAAAACACAAGCGCTAGGGCTGCATTTTAACTATGGAATATGCGGTGCGCGGGAGGAGATCGTTTCACTGGAAAGGACAAGTACACCCTGGCTCCGCTGTTTTCCACATACAGTGTTTCTCATCGCTGGGCCTGGAGAGCCACAGGGTGTGCGAGCGTTACTACTGGAAAAGAGAAAACCTTTATATAATGGCAAAGTAAAATTTAATGCAACTTTTCTGTCATTGCTCTGAACCGCGTTGCGAGCGAGCTGCATGCGTGTGATTTATTCAGAAGTGAATTCACTCTGCTGGTAACTCCATCATTAAGTTTTCATTTGCTCTCAGGCCTGGGAGACATTAAGGCCCCAGGGAGCCTGTAGTCATCTCTTTCTCTGGCTCTCTGTGCCAGGTTTAACACGGCCACAGGCAGCCGCGGGGCACCATGGTCAGGCCCCCTGCTGGGGTGAGATGGGACAGCAGCCTCGTCGCGTGCCGCTCGTCGCAGCGTAGAAACAGGCTAGGAGTGCCTTTGCCTGCACACAAGAAGCAAGCCTGTGTTAATGGTTAAGTTTTTTTTGTTTTTCTTCTCTCCAGTGTGGGTGCTGTTTAATGGTCTGTTTCAGCAGCTCTATCTCTCTCTCTCTCTCTCTCTCTCTCCGACTCTCATATGCGGGTGTTCAGTCCTGCCGAGAGGAACAGAGTACTGTTCCTGCAGCTCTGCAGCAAACTGACCAGCTGTCTGACATCCACACGCCGGCAGCGTCCGCGCCCACACGCAAGAGCATCCAGATACCACGCTGCCCACACATCATGCTTTCCATATCAATTTCTCTTCTGGTGTTCTCTTCTCTTCTTTCAGTTCATACTTTGATTTAATACTGCACAGACTAGTTTGTATTGGTAGCAAATGCTGCTGCTGCTGCAAAAAAAAGACTGAATTAAAAATAAAGATATCGCTGCTGTGAGCAGAATGTGATGTATGAGAAAAATGGCTGAAATATGAATGAGAAGTGGTAAATGCATCAGCCAGATACTTAAAGAGAACAGTGGCCACATTACATGCATTTTTCAAGCGTTTTTCCACCCTCTGTATGGAGTGAGTGCCTCTGTCTTCAGCTGAAGGCTTTTTACAGGCCTTCTCAAAGCAAGGAGATTTAGCTGCAGGGTTTCATGGGCCTATATAGAGCCAGGAGAGCCAGTTTCAGGCTTTTCACATGCCTGTGCAGAGCGGGGAGTCTCTATTTTAGGTTTTTTACATGCCTGTGTATAGAGCTAGAAGACTCAGTTGCAGGCTTTTTACAGTCATGTGCAGAGCCAGGAGACCCAGTTGCAGGCTTTTTACAGGCCTGTGCAGAGCCAGGAGACCCAGTTGCAGGCTTTTTACAGGCCTGTGCAGAGCCGGGAGACCCAGTTGCAGACTTTTTACAGGCCTGTGCAGAGCCGGGATACCCAGTTGCAGGCTTTTAACAGGCCTGTGCAGAGCCAGGAGACTCAGTTGCAGGCTTTTTACAGGCCTGTGCAGAGCCGGGAGACTCAGTTGCAGGCTTTTTACAGGCCTGTGCAGAGCCGGGAGACTCAGTTGCAGGCTTTTTACAGGCCTGTGCAGAGCCGGGAGACCCAGTTGCAGGCTTTTTACAGGCCTGTGCAGAGCCGGGAGACCCAGTTGCAGGGGTATCTGCTTCTCATCCCACCTCAGTTTTTCATTACTCAGTCTAGGCCTTCACTGGGATAAGAAGAGGAACCACTTGTGGTCCTAATTAGATGTTAATTATGAGGTTCAAATTCCACTCACAGAAAACTTTTTCCCAAAAGATGGTTGAGAGAGAGAAACATGCATGCATATAAAGTTTCAGTCACCTCTGCAAATATGTTTCCAGTGCCTTTCTGTTGAAATACTGCTGTTATTCAGGAGGGCTTTGTGAAACCTGGCTGTTCATACACTGTAATGTATTGGGGTGGGGCGAGAAGTGTAAAGGCTGTAGAATAGATATGGCTGGAGTGAGCCATGGGAGATCAGTGACCATGTATTTTCAAAATGACTCTCGAAGGTCACATCTCTCTTCTGGTCCAATAGAAAGTGGATGTCATCACTCAGGTACGTGGAGCCGGCAAAGCCAGCAGGCTTTAATCACAGGTGAAATTAAATTACAGTCCATAAGCTGAGCCTTTCATTAGCAGAAGAGTGAATAATGACTGGGGTGGCATGAGGAAGGTCTGACACACAGCCAACTCATGCGCACACTCTCTCCAATCCACACAAAATACACTTTGCTTTTCTTCTACTATATTGGTAATCACCAGTTCTCTCTCTCTTTCCTGTGGCTTGGATCCAATCAACATTTGTCCTTAAATTTCACTTGCAAATAAATACAAGTGTCTGGCAAGCCGATTACTTGACTCATCAAACAAAAGAATACTGCATTTCATTTTGAGTCAACATTGAGAAAACATGTTGATTGAATCCCTCGAGATTTCAATATTGTATTTATTATGCTTATATTGTACAGTTCAGAAATACGCATACATTATTCATGAATCGATAGAAACAATTATGAATAAAACAAGCCGCAAATTTTCACTGCACAAGTATGGCAAGTTCAGAACCACTGCTCAGTGTACAGTGCCCGATAGCACCGGGCGGGTGGACCACAGATGTATCCGCTCACTGAAAATGTTCCGTTGTATCTTCAGAAGCCAATACTAGCCTCAGAACGTTCAGTCTATTAAAAATGTAAGACGGCTAATAATCAAACAAAATTATTAATCGTAAGTATCCTATTTGGCGGTTAACAGTGCAGTAGGCTAGTCTTCAGCCAGGCCAGCTAATGAGTCAACGTAACTACTTCAAAAATAGCCTACATAATGAATGGTAGGGTTTTTGTTTGTTTGTTTGTTGGTTTGTCTGTTTGTAGGATTGGCATTGGAAAAGCATTTGATATAGGGGGTGGTTATCTTTGTGCTAATGTTGCAAACATTTGACAGCCAGATAGATTAGGACACGTTCACGTTTAAATCGTTTGACTGTTGGTTCTGATATAAATTATTTCTGGCGAGTTTGGGGAAGGTTATTGAAGTGGATAACACGCTGAGTTCTATCAGCAGAACAAGAATGCCTAGGTGGAAATTCCACACGGACACAGGTTTTTTTTCATGAGATTAAAATGGCTCACGAGGGAGTCATTGTGGAAGCAAATCTTTGTAGCGTTCAAGAACCAGTGTGGACGAAATGAACTAAGTAACAAAACAAAAAAAAAATGCGATTGAGCTAATGTTCTCGTTAACTTTTGTATATTTCTTAGTTTTAATTTGAACTCTCATCCCATTCATCAGAGCATTATACTCTATGCTAAATATTTGTATTATCGCACAACTACATGTAGGCTACGGTACCCTGCCACGATTCATTCTGCTCATAATTAGTATAGAATTCAAATGTTTGACGTTATTTTCAATTCATTTTTTCTTTCAGACGGTTCGCCATGGATTTCCGTACCAGCCCACTGCTCTGGCATTTGACCCTGTTCAGAAGATACTGGCCATCGGCTCTCGGTCAGGCGGCGTGAGAATGTATCCTTTCTGGGGGTTTTATGTGAAATACATTTTGCGTATTTTCTTTCACGGGTCAATGCGCTCGATATCCGGAGCTCTGAGGAAAAGCTAGGCCTCGCGGTGAACGCACCGGAGCTGCAGGTAAGAGCTTATTTCCCAGTCATTTCAGCTGTTAATCCTCACTGCTGGCCTGTCCGTTTCTGTCTGTTGTCAGCCACGTGACACGCCCGCATCTGGGTGTGTGTAGGCTATATATGTGCCTTAGGCTAGGGCAGGGGGTGACATGCGGTGTCAAAGGGCAGGCGACTGAGCGAATAATGTGTAATATGTTGTGAGTCAAGAGAGAAATGCTGGGGTTTCCAAGAGATCTGACTCCTCGCCTCTCTCTTTCTCCGCCTTCTTCTGCCTGGCTCCCTCTCCTTGGAGAAGCAGGAGTGGCTGTTTTGATGATTGCTCAGGCCAGGCTAATGTGGAATTGTAATGGTAGGTATTACTGTGCCTCGCGGTATTGAGAATCTCGTAGCTTTTCCCTCATGTGCGCTGTATATTCCATCTGTAGTTTCTGCTCAACGTCACCTGTCATCTTCCTCTGCAGGAGTGGGTTGTTTCTCTGGAGAATCAGAGACGTTTCACAGGCTTGCAGCCATCAACTGTCTTGTCCTTGTATTTAATTATGGGGGCGAAGCTATTCCAGCACAGTCATTGTTCTTCTGAGATAACAGCATTGTGAAAGGTTGTGTGGTGTCGGTGAAGTATTGTTCATCGCTTGATTGTGTGAGAAAAGTGCGTCACATGCCAGCTTATGGACTTTTATGAGCACTCTTGGAAGATAAAACTGTTTATTTATTTATATATTTACTTATGTTTACTTCAGGCTCTTTACCTGAGGGACATGCTGTCTTTTGAGAGTCACGGTGGGACACAGTGCTGGAGGAGGCGTTGTTATCCAACCCAGTCTAGTCCCCTCCCACATTACTACAGTCAGACACCAGGCTGCTCTTTTAAAGGCCATGGAAGCAGACTGATCATACACCTAACTGTTACACTCATAAATGTGTCTGACCTTTACAGTCCAGTTGTCCTCAGATATTATTTTTGAGGCTTGTGGTTGAGCAAGCGGGCATGCAGGTTCAAATTCCACGTTGGGGTACACTGCAATTGTACCATTCAGCAAATATACTAAACCTGAATGGTTTCACTATAGCCAGGATGCAAAAATATAAGCTCTGTGCAAGATATTCAAGACCAAATCAATGTGAATAATCAAAATGGCAGGAAGTCTTATCAGACTCCCAGTACATGAATAAGTAAACATGTTCAGTTAGAAAACATTTGAAATGCATATTTGGGGACGTAGTTCCAGAATGTGTGCAGAGGTTTGCAGCAGTCCTAGTATGTTTCCGAATGCCCTTCTCTCTGACTTTCAGTCCTTCCTCTTCCTCTTACTCTTGAGTAGATTAGCTTGAAGCAGCTTTATTGCAATGCTTTATATTCCCACATTTTGTACTAAGGACTAAGAGGTTGGTCAATTAGAAATAACTGCGCACTGAACGTGCCTGAAACTGGATGATACGAGATTCCCCCCCTCTTTATTTCTCTTTTTTTGTCTCTGGTTCTCCCTTTCTGGTCTCCTCCTCTGCGTTTTGTATCGGACCCGTATCGTCACTGAATCACTTCTTTGGCCCGCCGACCCACCACACTGACACTTTGCAGGAATGTATTTTTCCAGTCCCAGTTAAGGAATTCATATCGATCCTCAGAGCGATAAACGTTCAGACGCCTGATCGTTATTGATCGCGCGTGTCTGTGCGCGCTGGATGGGCCGCGCGCGTTAGTCATTTTAAAGAGGCGTCTCAAAATGAGTGTGTGTGTGTGTGTGTGTGCCTGACAGGAGTGGATCTATAACATTTACAAAACAGAAGAGCCCCTCACAGAGACAAATCAGGATCAATCATTCAGCAATGATCAGGTGGCCTCAAAGCCAATACAATAAAATGCTCATGCAAGCTCCATCACAACCAATTAATGAAGGGGAGGAAGGAAACCCTGTATACTCAGAAGCAATTAGTGAGAGCGCTGAGAGAGGCCGGTCCATTTACCAGCATGGAAGATTGTGCTGTAAGCGTTCTCTTATCATCTGTATGATTCAGGCGATATTATTCTGTTTGTGTAAACTCCAAAAAGATGTCACACTGATGTAAATGAGCTCTCTAGTCTGTGAGAGAGAATACCACAGAGTTTATAATACCACAGCTGTATTACAGTGATGATGCTGTGTGTGTGTGTGTGTCTGTCTGTGTGTCTGTTTGTGTATTCATTTGTGAGTGTGTGTGCAGTGCAACACAGCATTTCATTTAATTCAGTTATAAGCAGCTTGCATGTACTGCGAAGATACAGATGCAAGGCTGCTGCTGATCTCCTTTTTAATACCTGCTGGGTGTAGGAGATTGACCGTAAGACCGCAGTCCTGTCGCCAGCGCTCTATCTGAACCTGCAGTGCTACCCACCCGCGCTCAGTCGCAACCATAAAATCAGCACGTTCGCTGTGAGATGCAGACAGAGTGCTTCCACTCCCGACTTGCAGTCTCCCTCATTGGCTGCGAGTGCGATGATGTCATCGGTAGGCTTGGGCAGCATTAGATTTACGTTGATGGGAGTGGTCCTTCCAAGTGCCGGGGTCGGACGTGCCAGCATGAATCTTAACATTCTTAATGCTGGGATGCTTCTCTTTTCATTTTTATAGGGCAAGTAAAAATAAATGATTTGTTGTTTTAAATATGAACAAATATCTTGCCCAAATAGGCTGAAAGCCCATTTTAGTGTTCTGTAAAGCAATACTGAGGCACAACGTGGTTTATTTAGATCCAAGGGGCCAATGCACCACTATGCCTGTCTGAGGTAAGTTGAGGACAACACTCAGAAGCCCAGTGCAGTGTGTGCTTGTTTCCTCCTATAGGTCTTTCATCCTGATTCAGCCCTGGAATGGCTGTACTGCACAAAAAATAATAGCCGAGTGAAAAGAGAACAGAGGTGGAATATCGTAATGCTCCTCATTGTTTTCCCTTTCGCGTCGTAGGAAAACACGTTGTTCATTTTTATTCATGAAAGAAAGGAGCTGCCATCGCACTATAACTGTCTATATGAAAGAGCATGCCTTTCAAACATTCTGTCTGGTGGCTGAATTCTAATATGGATGTAATTGCTGTAGTTGATATGCTGTCTCCAGTCGGTGCAGTGTGTACTTTTGGGTAATTGGAGCGAATTGGAAAACAGGAATGAGGGTGCGATATATTCGGTGTGTTATATTACAGGGTCTGGCCAATGCTGAAGCTTCATTTTTAACAAGGAGAGTAAACAGACAGACCATAGTTAATGAACACTGCTCAGGTTGAGGAAGAGGTTAACGCTTATCAGTCATGCTTAATGCTTATCTTTCAAGGTCGTGTATATCCTGCAGCAGGAAACATTTCTTACATGTCTGATTACATCAGAGCTGTGCAGGTATGGCTGTGCATGTTGGTAACTGTACACACAATTCCATCGTGGAAAACATAAAAAAGAGAGAATTTTTAATTTAATCTTCATCAGCAGCGATATAAAATAATAATAAATAACTAATAAATATCGCTGAATATTCTGACCTCTGAAAGATTCTGCGTAACTGGGTCAGTTTGAGAAGCTGTTCAAACAGACTGAACCAGATTTGAGGAAGGGCGGGGTCAGATTACAGTCTCACTGCAGTGTTCAGCTCTCTCGCTCTCTCTCTCCACCCTGCTCTCCCTCTTCTCTCTCTCCCTCGCTGCCCCGCTCTTTCCTTTGTAACGGCAGTAATCAAAGAAACATTTAATAAGTGTTAAATGTTAATAATGTGATTGTCTCTAAATTAACATACATCTCTAAATTAGCACACACATTGTGAATCAGAAAATTGCTATCACACCTTCTCCCTCCTTTTCTCCCTCCTTCATGACTGTTCCCTCCACAAATTAGTGAGGAGCTCCATCTCCCCTTCTGCCACCTGCACAGAAACACACACACCTGCGCACAAAGCTCAGATGCTACCATTTTACAAAAATGTATATATATTTTATATCTATAAAAATAAATATTGGATTAAAAACCATTATTACTGTACAGTAGAATATAAAATATGAGTATATAGAATATAAAAACTTAGTAGATGATGATCTTCTGTTAGTAGGCATGTGGAAGGATGTCGGTTCGGTCTGCACAGAGAGTTTGTACACACGATATTCCTGTCAGGGAATGGAGGAAATTAACTTTCTCATGCGTCCCTCACACAGCCACACAGGGAGGCTGAGGACCCTTTGACCCAAGTCATGTGACTGTCCTTACTCCAACCCGTGAGCAGTTGAGAGTCTGTCGCCTGCCTTCCTGTCCAAATCCGAGCTCAAATTCAACAGTGCAGTGCTTTTTTCGAATGGCTTTCAAAACAAACCGTGGCATGAGGAGAAGCAGAGCGCGGGCGGCTGTTGTGACAGCTGCCATATTCCTGCTGTGGTCAATGTGACAGCGAGGGACGAGGTGACGATGACAGCTTCATCCACACTCCCGCTGACACACGTGGAACCATCCGGATCTGCTTGCTCGCTCTCTGCTGCGTCAGAGCAACAGACGCGCAAACTGGCCTTCATAACACGGGAAGGGTGAGTCAGTGTAAGAGTGCGAGTGACAAAGATCCAACAGAGAGATACAGAAAGAGAGGGAAAAAATCTAGAGAGAAACTCCACACTGCAGTGATACTGTAATCTGACCCCGCCCTTCCTCTAATCTGGTTCAGTCTGAACAGCTTCTCAAAGCTGTGATATCATAGCCTTTGATATGGTTTCATAGGCGAACATCACATGAAAACTGCCAGCAATGTCTGTGCTCAGGTCATTGACTGTGTAAATAGTGTGTGATATTTTGATGTAATAGAGTGGTCCCTTTAGCCGCCTGATTAGCATCAAGATGGGTGAGCTGCGGAGGGCTGACGGAGGAGGCAGGGAGGCCAACGAAGATGGAGGTGTAGTGGTCTAGACGTGAAATGACCAGAGCCTGTAAAAACAGCTGGGTTGAGTGGGTAGTGAGGAAGGGCCGGATTATCCGGGTGTCGTACAGGAAGAACCTGCACGGCTGGTATACCACTGCGGTCATCTTATCAGAGAGACGGTTTGTTGTCCTGTACCACTCCAAAATTCTTAGCAGATAAAAAGTTTGACACTGTAGTGCACATGCACACATACACACAGATACATGCACCCGCGCACACACACAGACACACACAACACGGAGAGTCAAAGTTTCTGTCGGTTTTGATTGGTACTCTGCACTTTATTGATCGATCGAAGGCGATTGCACCATTAACACTTACACTTGGTTTCTTGGATGTGTACTGATTGCTGATTTTAAGGCATTAAAAAAAGAACAGCCACCATGTGGTTCTCCAAGTTAACCCACCTGATTTCCCAATGAACATGCCATAATAATACGTTTCGTTTGACTTCAGAGAAGTTCCTTGATTTCTTCTGTATAAGTGTACACTACCTAAAGACCACGTTCTGAAAATTATTTTCCTTACATCTTCACGGCGGTACTTTCTACCTTTACCCATCGTCTGCCAGCTGTTGTGATGTTGCTGCTCTGTGCTGGTTGGTTGTGTGTATGTGTGTGTGTGTGTGTGTGTGTTTGTGGAACTTAATCTGTTTTAGATGCTGCCGCTCATGCCTGGATGTTTTGCTGCGAATTCTCTGATCTCAGAAAAAGTTTATTTTCACTTCTCCAGTGTGTGAAGCGAATAATAGTGTAGAATATTTCAGATGCATATCCGACCCAGATCTATTTCCATGGCTGGCCCAGATGTGTGTTACCGACTATGCCACGGTCACAGGCGCTGTGGGCTCAACCACGGCCACGGCCTTGGGGTATCTCTGCGCCATCGAGCCCTGAGCCATCTCCACACCAGGCCTTAGGGGCGGAGGTCTGTTTCTCCACCCTCCTCACACCAGGCCTTAAGGCCGGAGGTCTGTTTCTCCAGCCTCCTCACACCAAGCCTTGAGGCCGGAGGTCTGTTTCTCCACCCTCCTCACACCAAGCCTTAAGGCCGGAGGTCTGTTTCTCCACCCTCCTCACACCAAGCCTTAAGGGCGGAGGTCTGTTTCTCCACCCTCCTCACACCAGGCCTTAAGGCCGGAGGTCTGTTTCTCCAGCCTTCTCACACCAGGCCTTAAGGGCGGAGGTCTGTTTCTCCACCCTCCTCACACCAAGCCTTAAGGCCGGAGGTCTGTTTCTCCACCCTCCTCACACCAAGCCTTAAGGGCGGAGGTCTGTTTCTCCACCCTCCTCACACCAGGCCTTAAGGCCGGAGGTCTGTTTCTCCACTCTCCTCACACCAAACCTTAAGGGCGGAGGTCTGTTTCTCCACCCTCCTCACACCAAGCCTTAAGGCCGGAGGTCTGTTTCTCCACCCTCCTCACACCAGGCCTTAAGGCCGGAGGTCTGTTTTTCCAGCCTCCTCACACCAGGCCTTAAGGCCGGAGGTCTGTTTTTCCAGCCTCCTCACAATGGGAAAATGTTGGTGTGCTGCCGTAAGGCGTGGCGGAGTCCGCCAGATTGATGGAGGATGCACCTGAGCGCTGATGTTTTCCATGGTTGATGTGTGTGTGTGTGTGTGTGTGTGTGCAGGTGTGTGTGGTTGTGAGAGTGTGTCTTTCTTTCCTTGCCATGTTGATTGTGAGAACATTCATATTACAGTGCTGTGTCCGCAGGCTAAAAGCACAACATTCATATTACAGTCCTGTGTCCGCAGGCTAAAAGCAGAATATTCATATTGCAGGCTAACAGGCACTGGGCACAGGCTGCAGTAATTCAATCAGCCTTCTCACAGTGTTTTTCACCCATTACCATGGAGGTCACAACCTGCCATAAGCAGCGGCTGGGTGTGCGAGATCGAAGGCAGAACACGGTAGAAAACTGATCTGAGACGCACCTGAGCTCTGCTGTTTTCCGTGTTTGGAGTGAACTCCCCACCACTGCCCAAAACGGCTCTAAATAGCAGCACCAGCCAGCAGGACCTGGTCTGACCCCTGCTCTCATTGATGTACGGCTCTTTGATGAGCATTTTCACACCGGGAAGTTAAAGCGTCTCTGCCTGTTGACAGTTAGTGCTCCCGGTTCCACGAGAAAGGAAATGGATTTTCTCAGAGGAGGAAATGCTGAATGGTGAGGTCATGCTAATGCAACAGTGAAATATCACCAGTGAAAAGATTCTGCCTCCCTGTGCCTCCTTGTAAAGGAAAAAGGGAGTAGGGGATGGCGCATAGGGCACAGGGCATAGGACATAGGATGTAGGGAGTAGGGCATAGGGTGCGGTGTGTAAGTTATGTAGCATAGGTGGTGGTGCAGAAATGTCTTAGAAACTGTAGGTTGTTTTTCTTCATTGGGAATACCTTTCCCAGTGTTCTGTATTACAGGAAACACGGGTATGCGCTCCAAACGTTGCATCCCCGTCTCTGGGGAAGGGATAATGGGGGCCTAGTTTCGGAGGGGTTGGGGGGGTTGGAGACAGTAGTCACGTTCAGTTTCATTGCTCCCACCCCCCCCGTTCGGCGTGGGCGTCGTGGCCAATGGCGGAGAGCGCCACCCGTGGAAGCCCAGGGGCCGTCGTCCCGGCGGTGTGAGGAAAGAAAAACACGATACAGCACTAAAATAAGCGGGGGCGCTTAATGTCCTCATTTAGATAGACGCTGGCATCTCTGAACCCTCGCACGTGTCACCACCCTAGCACTGCCACGGAGAGCGCACATTTTTAAAGAAACAGTCATTCAAGTTTAACAGTCACATGCAGGTTGAGCAGCTTCACGGTACCCCCGTGCACTGTGTTTTACCATGTATTTTTGTGTTTGGGGGGAAAGGACATCCAATACAATACATGAAATTATGCATATTATATTTACTACTTACACCCAGGCGCGTTAAGGGTCATGGCCCCCGAGCGCCTGCCCCTTTTTACCACAAGTGCATGTTGTGCCCCTTTGATTTGATAAAGTTATTGTATTTTTTTATTAATTTGACACACAAATACAAAAACAAAAAACAAGGAAAGAAAACATACAAAGGCAACACAGAAAAACAATGACATTACTAAATAAAATACTGCAGCAGAAAAACCATGCAATTACCAAAAATCATCAAGTTGGCACAGGTGTAGAAACATCTTCAAACTCAATGAATTAATGCAAAAATTGTACTGAAGGCCTTCATAATGTAATCTATTCATATCTACACAACTGTAAAATTCCCAATTTTGTGCTGTTGAAAGAAAACTCAAATTCTAGAAAATATATTAATTAGCCCTTTAACTGCAATTATTATTTTCCAATTCGTAGTGTTTTGAAAATAAATATCTTTCCAAGTAAAATAACAACATTTAATAATGCTTTTTCTGAGCATAGTAAAAAAATAAAAATAAAGACAGGGTGTTTGTTTACGGATAACCAACCTTTTTAACTATGGGGCAATACAAAATAAATATTTATATATATATATTATTGTTGCTGTCATTAATTGTAATCCATTTATAAATGGAAAAATATAGTCTGTATAATAACTGTGTTGTAAAACCATTTTTATAGGTTAGTGTGCCTTTTCTCACTTTAAGCACCTGCCACTCAAAAGGGCTCTGCATGACCCTGCTTATATTCCCATTAATACTTTAATACGCCCAAGTATTCCTAATGTTGTAAAAAAACATCTAAAAGAACACTGTTAAATATGGTGTAAACATTACTCTACTCCCCATTTGTAATAGCAATTACTGTGCCTTCTCTTCCGCCCTTTAACACTAATGAAGCCCCCCCTCCTCCAACCAAAGCAATATCTTTTGGTTCCCATGTGAAATCAGGTAGGTAGCATGTCACACACAACATGCTAGCTGCCCTATATTGTGCCACTGGTTTTATCCGTTTATCACAATTTGGCCCAAATAAAGGCTTTTTAGGACAGGCCTAATTTTCAGCTGTATTATTTTTTTCTAAACTAATAATAAAGTAACAGCTGTCCTAAATATGCACTGCCCTAAAATGTCTTAAAATAAACAGAGGTGCCCAGAGCCTGTCTCAGAGTGGAACCAAGCGTCTGCTTCTGAGGCTGTGGGGATAGTTCACATCTGATAGGTCAATGTCTGATATAGAGAGGACAGATTTAACTAAACAGATTTGAGGGTGAGGCCAAAGCATCACATTCAATGGAAATGCCATTTCTAAAGATCATACAAGGCTTCAGTAAACAAATTTTAGTGTTTTTGTAGTCAATGGAGAACTGCTCTGAAAGCACATGCATCACACAGGGGGGGAAAAAAAAACACACATGCCCTGAATTAACAGGATGACATGACTGTGTGAGAGAGAGAGAGAGAGAGAGAGAGAGAGAGAGAGAGAGAGAGAGAGAGAGAGAGAGAGAGAGAGAGAGAGAGAGAGAGAGAGAGAGAGAGAGAGAGAGAGAGAGAGATAGAGAGAGAGAGAGAGAGACGATGTGGGGAACCCATTACGGGGCCATGATCTGTTTGCCTTTACCGGCTGAATTTTTGTCTAGAATTGTGCCATTTAGATTGAGGTTTTCTACCAGGGCAATCAGTCCATCCTCCAGATAGTCCCCAGCCCAGCGTTTGTGTGTAATTACGGTTCATCATCATTGCTGTGACCAGGAGTTAGGAGCTGAGGAAAAGGGCAGATTCCGCATCTAATAACGAATCATTGTTTTCCGCGGGAGCGCTGCTGAGCGGAGGCGCCGGCGTAGACCGCCTCTTGTGCACGCGGTCAATTACAACATCGTTGCGACCGTGGGCTACCATTTAAGCATGCACACGCGTGCATCTCTGGACCTGTCTTCCTTGCTGGCAGTAACACGTCTCTCATGGTTCACAAACAGAGTCTGTTGTTGAGGATGATTTCTCATCGTTTTGGTTTGAGGGTGAGGAGCAGTGCGCGCTGCCTGTGAAGCACTTTTGTTTATCCCGGTGGTGTGACATGCCGAATATAACCTTGCCCGTTCCTTTCCCATGGCCGAATCAATGATGACAAGAACAACATCGAGGGGGGTGTCCTTTATTTTTTGTGTGTGAAGAAATAATGGTAATCCGGCACAGGGACAGTGGCTGCATGTTAATGACAGAGAGACGTCCAGTGGGGATTGGCATTTTGCTGGCTACTCCGATCTGCCTTGTGTAAGGTGTGAGATGCACCAGGATGTCATATTTTATGCATGTTTATAAATGGTCTGATGTTTCATTGGATTGCTATTTCCACTGTACGTAAGGCTTTGGTTGTGTGGGTCCCCTTTGTTATGTCAGTACAGCAAATTTTTATTTGATTGACATTTTTTGAAAGAAGATAAAGAGAAAAGATTAAAGGCTGGATTCAGGGACCAGCTCTTTGATGTCATAGAAACACTAAGGGCCAGATTCAGAGAGCAGCACTGTGATGTCATAGAAACACTAAGGGCTGGATTCAGAGAACAACTCTGTGATGTCATAAAAACACTAAGGGCCAGATTCAGAGAGCAGCTCTGTGATGTCATAAAAACACTAAGGGCTGGATTCAGAGATGGCCAACTTAAGTCATGCACTTAAGTGCCTCTCCTGCGCGGATTCAACGTGGACTAAGATGTGCCGTATTCTAACCTGCGCTACACAGGTGTGTTTCTCAAAATGTGGGTGGCACTGATGGTTGCACGCAATATTATTAAGTACACAAATAAATTGTTGGATTTACTGAAAAAAAAAATTCTAAATCAAATCTTTTTTTTAACGATTTACCTAATAAAGTCTTGTAGCCCACAGTGGTTGAACACAATAGCCTATATGCAACATCTTCTACTTAATACATTTGGAGAAGCTGTGCTGACACAAGTAGGCAACAAAATTGTCTGTCAAAATGAATATGATCCAGACACTGTCTATCATTCAATCCATCTAATATTGGTCTGGTATATGATATATCATAGCCTACTTTACATATTTTATTTTTATGACATGCAAGTCAGCTATACAAAAGAAAATTTGACCAATATTATGTTCAAATAACATGCACTCATTCTAATATATATTTATACGAACGATGCTGTATTTTTCATAATAATCTATTGGCGGCGATAGACATGAACTATTTTTTTCCAGAATAAAGTTAAGTGAAAACTCTGAATACGCGTATCTTGCAGTCTCCTGCGTGTCTCCATTTCATCAATTATCCACCCCGCCCGCGTAATGCCGCGTATCTACTGTAGAGAGGCTTAAAACAGCGGGTAAGTCAAATGTCTGAATCACAAAAAGCTACACGGAAATTTCGGGATTAAGTCCCATTTGCACGCGTGTGCTTATCTCAAGTCTGAATATGGCCCTACTCTGAAGAATGGTTGGGTGTTGTGACAGGCTCTGTCAGTTCTCTCTGGTTGGGTGTTATGACTGGCCTATGGGCAGAAATTGGAGCCAGCAGAAATAAAAATGTATGTATTGCGATAATGCTCACTCACAGGGTGTACGCGCTGTATAACGTGCTTAAATTCCTTCGCTCAGACTCGACGTGAAATTAACGTCATGGCAGTTAGTTTTTCTGAAAGATCACAGTGTGATACTATACTAGTCCTCTTACATTGCCTGCTTGGAACGGGTACCAGCGGTCAATGTTATGCAAGTGGTTTTAAACCCTGCTCTTGTAAGCGTCCCCAGTGATCACAGCATGTTTGATATTTAGATTCTAGATTACCATCGAGAGCAATGCTGACAGGTGGACGCGTGTCTGTACTCACTTTCGATTGTATCACGGTCCGCACATCCTGGAGAGCTGAGCCCCATTAGAAAGGATGGAACGAGTGTGTGGAGTCATCTCTTCAAGTTGTAATGCACACTTTTGCCGTTTTTTTTTTACTGACAGGTAATGAATGTTCCCTCTCTGCCACTTGTCTTAAGTGGCATTTAGAGAAGATCAGGAGGCATGACTCACTTCTCAGAATGAGCTCGGTACTCTCATCTCATTTCACTGCTGCTCAAAGCTTTAAACTGTCTGAGTATCTCTACAACTGTGTGTGTGTCCTTACAACTCTGTGTGTGTGTGTGTGTGTGTCCCCACAACTGTGTGTGTGTGTTTCCCCACAACTGTGTGTGTGTCTACAACTGTGTGTGTGTGTGTGTGTGTATTTGTGTCTATTATATGTGCGCTTATGTGCACGCGGTCGTGTGTGCTTACGTGCGCGTGTGCATGTATGTGTGTGTGTGTTTTCCCCAAGGTGAAGTGATCATGTGGAATGATCAGCCTGCTTTATTTCCTTGTCGGTGTCATCTCAGAAGAGAACCGCTGAGAGAGAGAGGGAGAAGACTTACAGATATTAATGCAGACTAAAACTCTGGGCATTCGAGGATTCCAGTTCTGATTTTCAGACAGTAAGTGGGAACGTTTGGGAGAATTTCAGATTCACTTAATTTCAGATTCATGATCATTGAAATACACAGTCCAGATGTATAACAGTTTATCCAAGTTGTCCGGTTGAAATTTGACTGAAGCAGTGGTATGATTTAGCTGTGTCATACATACACTTAGAAATTTGTCTTTTTGTACTTCAGCAGTAACGTGTTTCAGAAGAAATCTGTAAGATTAGGAGCACAGCCGACACTATGAGCGGCCTGTGGAGAGCCACTATTTTCCTGATTTTGTGCTTTCTTGTCTCCTTTTGATCATTTAAGTAGTTATTCCCACTGTGTGTATTTCCCACTGTGTGTGTGTGTGTGTGTGTGTGTGTGTATATGTGTGCGCTTGTGTGTAAATGTATGTACGTATGTTTTTGTATGTCTGCATGAGTGTGTGCATTTGTGTGTGTGTGCTTGTCTGCATGCATGTGTGTGTGTATGTGTGCCATTTCAAAAAAAAAAATTATCTGTGTGTGTATCTTGCAGCCTGCCAAGGGCCAGTGAGAGTTAGTTTCTCACATATGGCAGCTGTGTGATTGCGCTTTCTCTGGGCTTTAAACACGCACATCGATGCAGCTTTAGCGAGCGATGCGCCTCCTGAGGTGTTTATAAGGTGAAGCCATTATATGATTATCAGAGGAATGAGATAAGGGGATCTGTCTGTCCCTGTATGAAATTCCTTTAGCCTGATACTATAATAATGATGTCGTCTGTCTCCAAGGAGAGCAATTCATCCCACCCGTGGCTGGCATACTCAGGGTACCTGTTTTAAGTGATTGAAGTGTCCGATTAAATTGGATGCTATTTCGGCCGGTTGTTGTAACGTGCTGAGAATTACGTCGTTATTGTTCCGACGCGTTTTTTCGGCGTACAGCGGCTGCAATTCCATTCTCAAAATTTCAACGACTGCTTTGAGGAAAAATAAGGTCGAGGTTGGGAGAGATGTGCCGCCTGGGAACGTCGGTGGCTTTTGAAGATTTAAAATTTTAAAACCCCCGCATAATCTCATTTGCATTCACATTCTAAAAAGATCCCAGATGAGTTCTAAAAAACGGAGGATTATTGTTTCAGTATAATAACACGCACACACGAAGCCACCGTGCATGTGCTCCTGCGGGAGTATGAGGACACGTTTGTGTGGCGATTACGTTCCTTTCACATCATTTATTGCACTAAGAAACATGGACATTTTGTGATTAGCAGTTAAAAAATCTGCGACTATATAAAAAGCTTGGTTTTTGAGTCTATTTAGGTGTTGCCTGACGTTAGGAATTGAATAAATTTTAAGCAGATTTTTAAAGTCCTATACAGAAGGGGAAATGACTGTATGCTAATTAGCAGAAGGAATATACTCATGTAATTAGAAGCAAGCAAATTGCAGTCTGTGCTTAATTAATGTAGCACTCTTTTTCTTCAGCATACCGCTTTCTCTCTGTTTTTTCTTTTTCACCCCCACCTCTTCTTCTTATATCACTCTGTCTATCCCTCTTCCCTAACTCTATCTCTCATTCTCTGTCTTCCTTGTATTTCTTGCCCTCCTTCTCTCCATCTGTCTTTGTCTTCCTTCCTCTCACACCACTCCATCTTTCTCTCTCCTCCTCTCTTTGTCTGCACACATTCTGTGTGCTCAGAAGAGCAGGCAGTGAAAGAAATGCGCCTTAATGATTGGATCTTGTTGCTATAAAAAGCTTCCAGGAGAAAATCAATATTTCCTCATGGTGGACTGTGCATGCACAGGAATGATTCTGTTACAGTGATATATTAAGAGAGCTGCATTATGGTGTAAATGTTTTGATTGGTTAATTTTGTCACATGGTTCATACATTTAACTGACGGTACCAAATCAAAACAACTAATAACTAAGGGCCAGATTCAGTCAGTCATGCAATTAAGTGCCTCTCCTGCTCGGATTTAACGCGGACTGAGATACGTCGTATTCTAACCTGGGCTACGCGGGTGCGTTTCTCAAAATGTGGGTGGCACAGGGCATGGTATTCTAATGACCCATTTCTTGTACCTACCTCCTGGGTTGCCAGCTTTCTACTAAAAAGTTGTTTGTGGGGGTATACATTTTCAGTGTGTCAGTGACATTGCTTTTAATAACCGCACTTGCCTTTGGAAAATCCTGCCTTTGCGCATCGTAGTTGCTCTTGGATAATGGGGAAGGCAGTGAACGTATTAATACATCGCATTGATAAAATGATCATAGCTCCTATTGATGACTGGGATATACCCATCAGTGATCACACAATCAAAAAAATAATCACTGGACAGTGGTTGCACGCAATATTATTAAGTCAACAAATAAATCGTTGGATTTACTTTAGATTTAAAAAATTTTTTTTTTTACGATTTACCTAATAAAGTCATGTACAGTGGTTGATCATAACTTAAACAGTTGAAGTCACATATACTTAATAGCCCATTACTTGCAACCACTGTCCAATGATTTTTTTTTTGAGTGCATCTGTCACACGCTGGAAGGATGTGGCCAGGAATGGGAGAGAGATTTTTACTTGGAGCACTGGTAGATCTACACTGCGGGGAGTTACTTTGCGCTTGCTACACAAAGTCGTCTCTCTGTCAAAGCGAATATAATCCAGACACTGTCTATCAATGAATCCATGTAATATTGGCCTGGTATCATATTCCCTGGTTAAGTTGAAGACATCGCATATAGGCTATTATGTTTGACCACCGTACATGACTTTAATAGGTAAATCATATTTTTTAAAAGTGTGTAAAAAATTTGACATTTTTTTAACGTAAATCCAACGATTTATTTATTTACTTAAAAATATTGTGTGCAACCACTGTTTTTTTAAAATTGTGTGATGGGTATATCCAAGTCGTCAAAAGTCGTCTATGATCATTTTATCAACGTGATGTATTAATACGTTCAAGAACAACTACGATGCGCAAAGGCAAGATTTTCCGAAAGGCAGATTCAGTTATTAAAGGCAATGTCACTGACATGTTTAAAATGTATATCCCCACAAACATTTTTCCTTAAGAAAGCTGGCAACCCAGGGGGCAGGTACAAGAAACAGGTCTTCAGAATATCATGCCCTGTGCCGCCCACATTTTGAGAAAGGCACCTACGTAGCGTAGCATAAGCTAGGCATAATTGCGGGAGTAAGTCCCATTTGCGCGTGCTTATCTCAAATTTGAATCTGGCCCTAAATGTAAAGCAATAATGACCTATTCTTATATTTTGAGGGTAAAATAATGAGTTGCAACTCTAGTAGTGACAGACTGTAAATCTGATCATTTCTGATTCAATTGCTTGAATAAAAACTATAATTTTATTATCTCTGATAAAAACATAGGTTATCAATAAAGTGCTCTTTTCACAATTATACTTAATGTGTGCTTAGTCAATTGCCAGTGATTTCTGCCTAAATGCAATGACTCACCAAAATCATACAAAAACATTATATATTTATTTAGTACTATATGAACAAATATTCATATTTGAGTGGATCTGTGTCTATGAAATGAATCACTGTTCTTTCACAGGCTGTGTGGAAAATTTCTAAACATCTAGAGTTGAAGTTGTTGGAACAGGCTAATATGCAGGTTCTGCATGGGAACATTGCTGCTGGTTTTGCACCAGGACATTACTGCGGGTTCTGCATGGAAACATTGCTGCAGGTTCTGCATGGGAACATTGCTGCTGGTTCTGCATGGGAACATAGCAGTGGGTTCTGCATGGGGACATAGCAGCGGGTTCTGCATGGGGTCATTGCTGCGGGTTCTGCATGGGAACATTGCTGCAGGTTCTGCATGGGAACATTGCTGCGGGTTCTGCATATGGACATTGCTGCGGGTTCTGCATTGTCACTGCGCTGCAGGTTGTGCATCGGCATTTTGCTGCAGATTCTGCATGGGAACATTGCTGCGGGTTCTGCATAGGAACATTGCTGCAGGTTCTGCATGGGAACATTGCTGCAGATTCTGCATGGGAACATTGCTGCAGGTTCTGCATATGGACATTGCTGCGGGTTCTGCATATGAACATTGCTGTGGGTTCTGCATTGTCACTGCGCTGCCGGTTGTGCATCGGCATTTTGCTGCAGATTCTGCATGGGAACATTGCTGCGGGTTCTGCATAGGAACATTGCTGCAGGTTCTGCATGGGAACATTGCTGCAGATTCTGCATGGGAACATTGCTGCAGGTTCTGCATATGGACATTGCCGCGGGTTCTGCATATGAACATTGCAGCGGGTTCTGCATTGTCACTGCGCTGCAGGTTGTGCATCGGCATTTTGCTGCAGATTCTGCATGGGAACATTGCTGTGGGTTCTGCATAGGAACATTGCTGCAGGTTCTGCATGGGAACATTGCTGCAGATTCTGCATGGGAACATTGCTGCGGGTTCTGCATATGAACATTGCTGCGGGTTCTGCATTGTCACTGCGCTGCAGGTTGTGCATGGGCATCTTGCTGCAGCAGGGCAGGATGTGAGTTGTGAATCTGTGGAGCTGAGAATTTTATTTGTCTGCTGCTTTTCTGCAAGCCTTGCGTTTTTGGTCTGCAGTATTCAGGCATTTTGGGAAAGGACTGTTAGGGAATATGTATACTTTGGCTAAACATACACATCAAATGCCATTGAAATGCACAAAGCAGATGTTTAGCATTGCATCGTAATAAGGCTACTGTTTGTACTGTTTGGGATGGAATTGTGGTAGTGCACAATCCTCCTGCAATATGCTGAATCCCCCACCTGTAGAGTATCATTAATGTTCACAGACCTGACATGGGCTAATGAGTTTGCAGCATTGAAAAGAACCCTGTGTTTATCAGGCTTGTGTCTGCACGTCTCTCTCTGTTCCTGTCTATTTACTCTCCAGAGAAGAAAAGGAAAATTAAACACCTGGAATTGACTTGCAAATCCAGTGTTCATTTGACGCCAAAGAGCTGGAAATAAACACTTTCTTAGTAGCTCCTGCTAATGCAACATAAACATTTACACTGGAGTTTCTACACCACAGCCTATACACCACTGCTGTGTCATTCTTTGTTTCTATTTATTAAAGAAACATCTGACAACCTGAATCTCTGTACATACATTTCTGTACATGCCAGTCTAACAGTATGCATCTCTGTACATGTCAATCTAACAATCTGCATTCTTATAAATGTCAATCTAACAATCTGCATTCTTATAAATGCCTGTCTAACAATCTGCATCTTTGTACATGCCACTCGAACAATCGTAATCTCTGTACATGCCAGTCTAACAATCTGCATCTCTGTATATACCAAAAATGTAGTGCGTGGAAGTATAGGGAGAACACTGTGCTTTTATTGTACATGGCAGTCTGTAGACTGATTTTGGGTCTCTGTGCGTGATGATCTAAGGAAGACTTTGTGGGGAATCTGTGATGCCGCGGAGTCTCTGCCTGCAGCGAGCAGCAAAGCGGCGGACCATGAGACACTGCGATAAATACTCCATTTTATAACATCCCTCCCTGGCCAGCACACAGACTAGCCCCTCCCTCAGCTGACGGAGCTACAGGAGAGCTGGATCTCTGTACTGTTTGTGCTTTCGGGAGTGCGTTTGCGTGTGTGTGCGTGTGTGTGTGTGTGTGTGCGTGCGTGCGTGCGTGCGTGCGTGCGTGCGTGCGTGCGTGCTAGCGTACGCGTGTGGGTATCTCCATACCAGGTGGTAGTGCAGTCGGGAAAATTTGACTCAGCAAAATTTCGCTCATACAATCTAAATGTGTTGGGTTGTGTTTTCGTCAGTAAGAGCCAGGGTGTTATAGATATGTACACATGGGAGCAGCGGTGTGGGAGCCTCAGGCACATGACCACAAAAAGCAAAGCACATCATTTCCCATGAGTTTCTGTTAGGAAAAACAAAAGAATAATTTTACATCTCATATTTCCATCACAGCAAGCTGGCTACCTTGAATTGGGGGAGGGGGGTGCGGGGGGGGTGGGTAGACTGAGTACATATTATGCATGAGGTGGGAATGGCCCCTGTTTCTAGCTGCTTCCTCTCTATTTTTATTTAATTTACCTGTATATACAATTTAAAAAAACAAATGCACTTGGAATGTCTAATTATCTGCAACCGCAGTCACACTTGTGAGCAAAACCCGCTGCCAAGTTCTGCGTAGACGGCCGCGTTTCTCCTCCGAAACACATGGTGTCTTTGACATGCAGTCTGCGGGCGCCCGATCGTCCAGCGGAGGAAAAGCGGACCCCTAACCGACTGAACCCTCCCATACCCTGGGCCACACAATCACCAATTGCGCATCGCCCTATGGAACTACCGGCCACAGTCGGCACTCGCGTGGTCCGGATGCGATCCGAGATTGTGGGCCTCATACTTGCACCATGTGTGGTACCTTAACCGAGTGAGCCACAAAGCAACCTCTAGATGCTTTCTCACTGTTCCACAATCATACATCAGTGTCTGCAGGTTAACCCATCCTGGGGGGCTGCAGAGTCTGCCGGTTTAAGACAACCGTTGAACCTTTTTTTGGCTTTTCAGAGGTAGATTGCTAGCTGTACACCAGTTGCTTTCACACCTACAGTAGTGTAGTGGACTCTTAGTGGACTGTTCACCTTTCAATTCATGTTGAATTATTTATTTTTATCCTCTTTTTCTCTCTTCTTTGACTCTTGTGGGAGGATAGTTATTCGAGGCTATCAGAGGGTGTGGGTCCCTGCCTGTTGCGGTTCTCTGTATACAGAGCCCCAGGGGGTGCTGGGATAGGGCAACCTCAAAGCCAAAGAGCGTTTGAGATGTTGGTCACGCACAACAGCCTTATATGATCTATTGAATCTGCAGAGACTACAACCTCGATTGAACCAACATCTGTAGTTAATTTTGACTAATGAGTACAAGTGCTTATTTGTTATTTAGTTTTTTTCACCAGAACATTTTGCCGAGTCATTTTGTGACTTTTTGTTGAGTGCTGATCGCTGAATACTGCGATGGTGAATGTTTTAGAGAAGTTAAGGACACATTTAGGGTTAATTGAATCCAGGTAAAACTGCATAGCCTTTTCTCTACTGTTGACTGGACTATGCTTTCACAGTCTGCTTTACTGTGTCCATTTGCCTTGGATTCATTGCATGTATTTTTACTTGGGTTGATTATCAACATAATTAATTTTTAAAGTATTCGTTTAAAAGAATTACTGAGATAAAATAACATTCCAAAACGATCTGCTGCACGATTAATGACATAGCACCGTTATCAATAGCAGTGAGCATTATACTAGAATTATTCTGAGGTATGATTTTTCATGCAAAAAACTCCACCAGTTTAAATTAATCAGAATATAGATTTTCTCAAAGTCTGTAAACATTTTGGAAAAACACTCTTCAGTTGGGTGCGCTCTCTCCTTTTCTGATTGTGTTGAAGCTCCTAGAGGTTTTATGTGTCTTGTCAGTCTGTGCTGTAGGCCTCTGTAAGAGATCAATAATGAACTTGGGCAGAGATGCAACACATTGATCATTTGAACCACAGTTAACAGGCCGAGTGAGTGAGTGAGTGAGTGAGTGAGTGAGTGAGTGAGTGAGTGAGTGAGTGAGTGAGTGAGTGAGTGAGTGAGTGAGTGAGTGAGTGAGTGAGTGAGTGAGTGAGTGAGTATATTTTACTGGCATCTAAAATGTCAAGGTATTTAAAATGCATGTCTGACCGAGGTCTGATATTAACTAAGTGTCCTGACTATCCTGCTTCTGAAGGACAATGATGTGGAGTGCTCATAAAATTACTGTTGTTGGTTAGTGGCTCATATCCAACAGGTCGTGGGTTAGAGACACATAGCAGGTCAGACATTATTTAATTCTCCAAATATATATATTGTATCTACATGTCATGGATCGCGCCTTCCTTCCCTTATCTCCGCGCTTAGTATTCCGTTTTTTCATCTGCCTGTAAATCTATCGGATTTTTCTGTTTTCCGCTACGGGTTTTGCTTTCACCTCGGTGATTAGTGAGTTCACCTGTCCTGCATTTCCTCTCACTACTTATACCCCGCTTCCTCCTTTTCTCGTCGCTTCCACGTTATTTCACGTAACATTCTAGCCGGTAAACGTATAGGAATTTGTACTGCTATCGACCGCTTTGCTTCTCAACACGGGACTTGTTAGCAGTACAATTTAGAAAAGGTTTAGTGCGCTCTTTCGCTCTTTTATTTCAGAGCAGAGGTTTTGGTTTCTTTGTTTTCCTCTCAAAACCTACGCGTGTTCTCACCTTAAGGTTTAAGGTTATTTTTATTTTTCTCCTTCCTTTCTTTTTGTTCACTCCACAACGGGAGTTAGATAAGCGTGACTGCTTATTTATTTTGTTTTACTCCGATATCGAGCTCCTCGCTTTTTATCGCGAGGTTATTTGTGTTCTCCTTATTTTCCCCATCCACTACGGATTATTGTCCGTCTTAGTGGTGTTTCGTTGAACACTTTAAGAGTCCTTATCTGTCGCACCTGGACCTCCAATATTTCCTCCGTGTCTCTGGCATAGAGATCCCCTACACTACATTTGAATTCTTGGTCAATTTAGCTGAAGAGAGATATAAGTACTTCTTACAAGAGCATATTAAGTATGCAGTACGGCCTGGCATTATTGTGTATTTATCTTGATTTTGAGGCCAGCTATGTGAATAATTTACCATGCGTTGCTCAGAGCAGACGGCGTATCTGACACACAGCGGTCCCATCCACTTTCTGTCCTTTATCGGCTCAAAGCTTTCATCAGGTTATTACCAAAGTTATCATTATCCCTCTCTGTTTGATCTCCCCGGCGTTAAATGGAGCGTGGCGAACGAATGCCGCTATTTACTGGCCTGTCTCAAGCAGAATTAAATTTTGAGCTGAGGGGGAGGGAGGAACGGAGTGTGCTTATCTCTGAAAATCGCAGTCATTAAACAACCGCCCCCGCCCCACAACATCGTTCCTCACTCTAATGCGCGGCGGCCAAACCGGGCAGACACCCCACGGGCGCAACCCATGAATTATTAAAATCGCGGGAAAATAGAAGGAAAGAAAATGAATCAAAACAACTGACAATTATTGCTCGTCCAAATCACCGGCTCACGTTGATATTGGCCTTTATAACAGCTGTCATCTTTTTGTGTGAAGGACGCCTTGAAATGAGGAAGCAGAAGGCGAGGACAAATCCAACGGAGACATTGTGACATGTCCCACGGCAGTGTCCTGGCAGTGACAGGTTATCTTATCTCCGCGATGCCGCTGGGATTCAGAGCCTGAGAGAACCTCGCGGATCCAATCAGATTCCCCGGCTGAAAAGGGCACGCGGTATTTGCGTTTTTTGCTCATTTGCAGCGGGCCACCTGTGGCCCGCCGTTATCGCTGCGAGGTCGCGCGTTCGCTTTTCAGAACGCCTCTTCTTCTCCGTCCTCCGCGTGGCAGATGTTCCCGCGAGGCGCGGCGCGGAGACGGCAGAGTCATTTTTCAACATTAATATCCTCCCGTTCGCTAACAGGTGTATCATCTGGCTATCAGGTTCCCTTTCCCTCCCAAATGTGAAAAATACAATCAGAGGAGATAATTAAAGAGATGTGAGAGCAGTCTATGAACTACCACAGCTGTCACTCAGAGGGGGAGGGGAGGAGGGAGAGTCTTGACTTTTACAAGCTCTTTATGTAACATTTGTTAAACCCGAGCACAGCTGAGAGAACCACTTAGATCCACTTAGACCTCAATGAGAAAGAAAAAGAAAACAGACAATCACAGAAAAAGATATCCAACAAAAACATAAGTTTATAAACATTGAGATACCTTTTTTTTTCTTCTTTTTTTTTAAACATGTTTACAGTGCCCCTACCAGACTCTCTCACAAATAGCCCTGTTACTAGACCCACTCATACTTAAACTAATCAAGGAAGTTCACTTCATAGCACCCATGCTTTAACCTCAGACTGGACACCCCCATTACTCTCAGGATTTAAACAGTATGTGTTCCCCAAGTCAATCAGCAAACACCAATATCTCCTGCACTGGCTGTATTTTGTACCCGTACCCAGAAAAAAAAATTAAACAAAAACAAAACAGCAACGACAGGGGAAAACTCCTCATCAAGCTGTCCCGACCAGCTGTTACACTCTCGCACTGGGAGCACCTTTGGGCATTCATTAAGCATGTGAAAGAGTGAAATGTATCCTCTTCCGTATGGCAGAGAGGACAGTTCCTTTTGTAGCTCAGGATTGAACCTGGCAGCCACACTTCCAGTCGGGACAGTCCCGTAGGGTACCCTCCACTGGAGCTCACCTTTGGGGAGCTTCCGGAGTGCTGAACATCTGCATGGATTACTAGCCGATAGCCCCCATTTTTTGTCCACCTGCTTACATGGCTGAGCATAGTGTACTGATTTCAGGCACAAAATATACACTTGTTTTTTCCTGATTGATTCAAGCCTGAGAGCACCCACACAGCTCCATGGCAGCAGTGGTACAGACTTGTTACCCTCAGTGGCAGCTAACCTGCTGCTGCCCAGGTACCCAGCACACTCATATGACAGTGCCCGCTTGAACCCTTCTAACCTCACCCCCCAACCCCACCCCCCACTATTCTCCCTGAATGTACCTGTTCTGTCTCCAACTTGTAGTTAAAACATTTATCAGGTGACACAACTTGGTGACTTCTATCTTAACAAATCAGACCGCCCAACTGTGTGATGGCTGGTGCTAAAAGTTGGATGAAACAAACAAAAGCTCTTCTTCTCTGACCGGGTTCAGGATGCCAGTGTGTCTGCCTCTCAGCGCTGTCCCTGCAGGCTCTGTGTGGTGTGTTTGACTCTCAGTGCTGTACCTGCAGGTTCTGTGTGGTGTGTTTGACTCTCAGCGCTGTCCCTGCAGGCTCTGTGTGGTGTCTTTGACTCTCAGCGCTGTACCTGCAGGCTCTGTGTGGCGTGTTTGACTCTCAGTGCAGTCTCTGCAGGCTCTGTGTGGTGTGTTTGACTCTCAGTGCTGTACCTGCAGGCTCTGTGTGGTGTGTTTGACTCTCAGCATAGTGCCTGCAGGTTTTGTGTGGTGTGTTTGACTCTCAGCGCTGTCCCTGCAGGTTCTGTGTGGTGTGTTTGACTCTCAGCGCAGTCCCTGCAGGTTTTGTGTGGTGTGTTTGACTCTCAGCATAGTGCCTGCAGGTTCTGTGTGGTGTGTTTGACTCTCAGTGCTGTACCTGCAGGTTCTGTGTGGTGTGTTTGACTCTCAGCGCTGTCCCTGCAGGCTCTGTGTGGTGTCTTTGACTCTCAGTGCTGTACCTGCAGGCTCTGTGTGGCGTGTTTGACTCTCAGTGCTGTACCTGCAGGCTCTGTGTGGTGTGTTTGACTCTCAGCGTAGTCTCTGCAGGTTTTGTGTGGTGTGTTTGACTCTCAGTGCTGTACCTGCAGGCTCTGTGTGGTGTGTTTGACTCTCAGCGCTGTACCTGCAGGCTCTGTGTGGTGTGTTTGACTCTCAGCGCAGTCCCTGCAGGTTTTGTGTGGTGTGTTTGACTCTCAGCATAGTGCCTGCAGGTTTTGTGTGGTGTGTTTGCTGGATGGAAGTCTGACTCATCTTCATTTCGATCACCATGCTCCACAGAGCTGTCAGATTGGAACAGCAGGGAGGCTCGCAGCTCACAGGCACAGACTAATGACAAAATAACTGAACTGAAGGCAGCTTGAGTGGAAACTGGGTTTTACTGAAGGGCAGGGGTTTTTCTCTCAATCAAAAATATATCTTAGTTGATTTTTTTTGTTGTATCGACCACAAGCCAAAGGGAGTTCATTGTACGCTCAGTAACTCTCCCATATTTGTGTGTCACTTCCTTCAAATGACACACGAGCGTCAATGAGTTCATCGATTTGTCATCCAGCCGTTTGATCAAACTGAGGCCCACTTAACCCATGACCCATGACCTTTGTCTTACCACATTAAGCACAGTGTTAACAGGCCTGTGGGGGCGTGACAGGAGGGGTTAGTGAGAGGAAGGGGAGGGGACCATGCATTAAAACGGAAGGCTTTTTCCGACTGCACCTGTCCAAGAGTATTTAGGACTCTGAATGCCAAGAGGCTGGCTTTTGTCTATCAAGGACTGTGACCGTTTTCATTCATTCGGATGCTAGCATTGGTCTTGCAGAGAAGGTCTCACAGGTTCCTGAATGCTCTGGGTTATGCTTTAAGGCTCCTGGAAGAAAGTGTAATGTTCTGGCCCTTAAGGACAGGAGAGATCTTTTGAGTTCTCTGTTCACTTCTGTCCAAGAGTAACAGCGAGAGAATGCACATGACCTTGAAGTGACCTTATTGGAATGCCCTTAGGGGTAAACCTTACAGGCCTTCTGTGCCAGCCCTGTGCAGGCTCCTTTAGCTTGTGAGACATGTCAATAGCTTTGAAGAGACGGGCATCAAGATCTGAACATGTCTTCCACAGAGCACTGTCTAGCCTCTGAAGTAGTCTTTTCCTGTTGCAACAATGGCACATTGAGTGCGTATGTGTGTGTGTGTGTGTGTGTGTGTGTGTGTGGGTATGCGCGTGTACGCATGCATGTGTGTTTATGTGCATGTCCTCATACGTGTGTGTATGCATGTGCATGTGGGAGCGCGGGTGTGCGTGTGAGAGAGAGACAGTTTGTGTGTATGTGTGTGCCTGCATGCATGTGTGTTTATGTGCGTGTTTTCATGTGTGTGTGTGTGTGTGTATGTGCGTATGCAATCACGTGTGTGCACGCATGACTGTGCCCGCATGAGTTTAAGAGCTTATGTTTGATGTGGTAGGTTATGTCCTGTGTAGGAGGCTCTGCACCATGCACAGATACTGCAGGTTCCCAAACAGTGCCTGTGAAAGATTCTGAGGCTCACTCTGTGCAGGACCAGGGGTTAGTGACTGTGCTGTGTGGTACTCTGCACCTTATCCAGGGGTATGACTAAACTGATCCTGGGTCCCACTGTGGCCAGTGATTCCTCTGTTCCTGACAGAGGAGAGAGGGCTCCGCTGATCTGAGATCAGGTAGAGATGATCCAGCGCAGTGTAGCTTACTATAGTGCGCAGAACAAAGAGCAGTTGAAGGGCGTGTGCACGGTCTGTGGGAATGTCCTCTTCTGACAGCTGCATCAGAGGTAGAGATGTGAGAAGTGGACATTCTCACCAGAGAAAGAAGACCATGGTAGCACACAAACACACTATTTGTAATATTTGTGCATTTGCTATTATTTGAAGCATTGCTTAAAAAATGCCTTTTTGCCCATAACTCTTTATCTGTTTGAGAATATAGGAAGGGAATTGGCTAGCTCTTAATACCTGACATATATAATATTATAATATGCTTATAAAAATGAGAACTTGGGTCTAATGCCCCTCTTTTTTAATTCCCTTTGGATTCGGATTAATTAAATTGGAGAGGTGACATACTTGACGCATGTCTAATTACTAAAACAGTGCAAACGTCATCCTTTCCCCCAGGCTAAGAGGGGACGCGGGACTGAGTGGGGACATGGGAGTAGTATTCTTTTGTGCTTCGGTATTACCTCACCATCCGTGATCTCTATCTGATCAGCAGTGATGCGGATACTGTCTCTGCAGTACTGCGCTAGAGAGTCCCGGATTGTAACCTTGTCAGGGGCGCTGACTGGTTGTATTGACAGTTTGCCGTGGGACTCTGGAGTCCAGAGCTGTGTTGGAAAATCGCACAGGTGACCGTGTAGACGCGTTGCACTTCGAGGCAGTACAGCTGACTGACAGGCAGATTCACCACGAGGCCTGACACACACTGCTACAAACTACAAAAGCCAGAATTCCCCAGGAGAGCTCACACACAACTGCTGTGGGATGTGTGATGTTGAGCTTGATGCACAGTTGACACGTAAACACAAATGGGGTAGGATCTTCAGCTTGATCCTAAACTGGAGTCCCCGCGGTGATGTGTCACCTGTAGACAGGTAGGCCTCTCTCTGTTTCATGTAGACAGGTAGGGCTTCCCAGGATAATATGTCATCTGTCGTACAGACAGCGATAGGTTCTATAAGGCTTTAGTTATGCTACAGGTGCAGGCCAGAGCTTCAGTAGGGCATAGGGGGCAGGGTTAGGGAACTGGGATCGAAACAAGGCTGTAGGTTTGATTACCAGCTGGGGTGCCCTTGAGCGAGCACTTACCCTGAACTGCCTCAGCAAATATACAGCTGTATGAATGGATTTTACATAAAAGGAATGTAAGCTGTTTAATTCACTCTGGATAAGAGCGTCTGCTCTAAACGCCTAAAACGTAATGTAATGACTCCGGGATGGGCAGATTTGAACAGACGGCGAGTAGACCATGCCAGTGGACGGAGAGGGGGAAGGGAGGTTGACTTATTCGGTACGGGTTAGCGGGAAGGGAATGCTTTGTACGAAGCAGAGCAGGGCTGCGGTTTTTCTTTGTTAATGGAGCTCCTCTGACGCGCCGGGGTGTGAACGCTCTTTTCTTGGTCCTGGTTCAGGGTGCTGTGAACACCGCGAGGCTGCCGCTGTGAATCAGACGCGAGCCGCCGCTGTGAATCAGACGCGAGCCGCGGCTGTAGCAACATCAGGCGTCTCGTTTTCGGAGTCTACCCCTCGCTGAGCGACAGCCCGCGAGCCTGAACTTCCTCTCCTCGTCTCACCTCCCCTCTCCTGAGTCTGTTCCTGCCTGTCGTTCACACTTCTCCGTCTGTCCCGCTCCCGCTCTCCATCTCACCTGTAGTCCGTCTTTTATCTTTTCTTTTCCCTCTTTCAGCACATTCTCACTCCGTCTTTTTGCCCCTCCTGTCTTTTATTGTATTTTTTTTTACCCCCACCCAGTCTGACTAGTCCATCAACCTCTCTACCCTCTCTCCCTCTCTGCCTCTCATCCACTCCTAAACGCTCTCCCTCTTTTTCTCTCCCTCCCGCTCATCGCACCTCTCTTCCCTCTCGCTCCTCTCTCACTCCACCCCCCCTATCTCTCTTTCTCTCTCTCTTTCTCTCTCTCTCCCTCTCCCTCTCTCTCTCCCCGAATGAGAGGAAGTCCGCATGCACAAGCCTGGCTCACTGCATTAACTGTAACACACAGCTTCAAACCGAGTCCCATACCTGCAGAACACTTTTATTGCGATAAATCACAGAGCTCCTCTATACATATCCTTTCATTCATTCATCTGTGTGTTAGACCACAGAGCGTATATAGGAACTGGAGAGGGGGGGGAGGGGCGAGGCAGTGAGGCACCCAGAAGTATGCGTGCTGAGCATTGAAATCAATGGAGAAAACCAAGCTGATTTGACAACCAAAGAGAACCTAATCGGTCAATTATTTGTGATCATAGCATTCATTATTTGTAGCAGCTTGTGAAACAATGATTGTTTTGGCCCAGAAGTGTTGTCAAATTTTTAATTAAAATTCAAATGTTTCAAAAAATTGAACATATTTTCAAAATCTGCTTTTCATATGAAACGTGACGACCATTAATCAAGTTTAAAAATATCATCGGGAAAGTTTAATTTCGCCGTCAAATGTCTGATATTTCCCATTCAGTTTAACGGGAGCTCCAATCTTTTGCGCTCACAGCACATTGACACGCGCTTTACAAACTTGCTTCCGGGTCCTTCCAAAAGACGGTTGGCTGAGGGCGTACTGCCCTGTCTAGTTAATAAACATGTCTATGTGTTAGACCCATATGTCTCTGTTAATGCAAGAAGTGTGGCACAGCTGTGCTCACTGGGTGAATAGAATAGGGCCAGCTACAAGAAGTGAATAAAAAGGTACGTACTTTTTTTTTGCTGTTTATTTTTCTTCATGCCAGGAAGTCCTCTCTGAGTCTCCGTGCTTCCCCAGAGAGCTCCGCCCAGAGAGCAGGGTTGCCTGGTGATAAGGGAGCTGCAGGTGTTAAGAGTGTGGGAGGTTTTCTCGGGGGATGACTTTGACTTTGACTTCCCCAAGCAGGATTTTACTCTTCTGAGTAAAAAAAAAGAAGAAGTGATTTTAGACCTCATTTCAGACAAACCAGGGAAAGCTCCAACTGATCCAATAACGGGAATCATGTGTAAATGAGAAAGTGGAAGTGACTGCTTGAGTTTGTCACAGTGGATCAACAAGGGAATGGACAGTGAGTTCCACACAGTGACACTCCCAGGCTGTTTGTATTCAAAAACGCCACAGGAGGGATTGAATCGTGGTGTGTGTGTTTGTGTGTGTGTGTGTGTGTGTGTGTGTGTGTGTGTGTGCGTGCATGCATGATCACAGGCAGTCTCATTGCAATTCTCTCCAAATCGGGAGTAAAGGTATAAAGTAAAAGAAAAACAGATATTAAGCTAACTGTGAATATCACATTTTGTTCCATGTCACCACTGGACAGCAGTTTTCACACACTGATGTAGTTTTACTCTTGAAAGGCAAAATGGGACAGAAATGAACGCGTGACGGTGCGCGGGGAGCCATCCGTCTTTCGTAAACACCCGCGTGACACGTCCTCTACCCTTTATTCATGAGAGGGCGGCGCCGATGCCCTGTGGTGGTCACCTTTTCCGAGGTAATTAATTCGAACTCAGGGACAATTAATAGGCAATCATGCATCGGCAGAAATGAAAGTTGTGACCCCATTCCTCTCCTGTCCAGACAACCATGAAACGCCCTGGCGCTCTTGCCCAGCCCTGCCCAGAGATCTGCCTAACTGAGTTATACTGAGTTATACATCGTCTGTCCACGCCTGCACTTTAATCCCCGTTAGTTATGCATATGTATACAATGGCACAGGTTTATGCTTTATCTTTATGCTGAAAGCTGTCACATTATGGATATTCATGCATACAGGTCAAATATGATGTCCAGTTGCAGCTAGCTCGCTAAGCAATATCTACCTGGTCTTGTTCGTATGGGGGTTTATTAAAAACTTTTATCAGTCATTTATTTATTAATTTATTGCCAAGAGATATAAATCATGTCGTGTGGCAGTGTGTTAAATGGTTCGGGAACTACGCTTGTAAATCGAAGAGCGTGAGTTTGAGTTCTCATTCAGGACGCTGCCGTTATACCCTTGAGAAAGACACTTAACCTCAATTGCTTCGGTAAATATCCAGCTGTATAAATTGATTGTATGCAGAAAGGTAATCTGTGTAAGTCGTTTTGGATAAGTGTTGGCAAATGCCATCGTGTAGTGGCGTTGGTGGGTTTAAAAAAAAAAAAAAAAAGTATGTGATTTCTCACCACCCTATTCATGGAAGCATTACTGTATATCATTGTCATGGTTTATGTCTTGCAAGCTAACACACACAAACTCGTGCACACATAATGTAGACCGTGTTTCTGTTTTAGCTACACATCTTGCTTATGCATCGCTCTTATAATATAACATTTTTAAATGAATCCTCATTCCAGCATTGCGCAGCTGTTTATACCAAAATACACCCTTGTGCCGGAGTATTGTTGTAGCCCTCAGGTGGTGTGTCGAAATATGGAATGTTGGGAATATCAGCAGGGATGTAGGGAGCAGTTGTTCCTGCACCGGAGAAGAGAAGGTGAATTGCACAGCGCTCTGTCACAACGCCGTGTCACTCCCTCCTCGTTCCCCTGCACCTCCCGGCTGACATGTGACACCTCTGCAGTCTCAGTTTAGGTTGTTTCATTCTCCTGTTTTTCCTGCAGTGTGAGGTCCTGTGACTCACAGCCGAGAGAACCGATCATTAAGCTGATTGTGTAACGTTCCGCTCCCTTCCTGTCCGTTCTCCATGTTTTTCCCTTTCCTCCCGTGTCATGTTGGATTCCCTGTGTCCGTGTTTTCCCTGTCACTACAGGCTGGGCGTGCCCCTTCTGTCTGATTCTCTCTGTTCCCTCACTTTAGGTTCAACCTATCTCCTTTCCCCCTTCCTGCATGCATTCCGCACCAGTCAATTAGTCAATCACTCTCGGTTACATTCCTCATGCTTTTGGTGATTGGTTTCAATTTCACTCCCCTACTTATACCTCTCGCTGGCTGCTATTCGGCACCAGTTCGTTAACGTTGTTCGTGCGTTTCATGGTCTCCTGTATGTTGGTGCTGTTTTACTAAAGCTCTGCTGTGGGTTCCCCCGATCTACCTCCTTGGTTCCTAGACCAGTGTTCTCCATGGATCCAGCCTGTAGCAGTCCAGTCTCCCTGTCTGTGTTGCGGTACCCCCGCCAAGACTAACGTTGCCTGCGCAGTTGGATTCTCTGCCTCCAGCCCAGTTCCTGTTGGACCCTCCGGTCCAGAGTCCGTTCCTGTGATCCAGTTCCTGTTGGACCTCCCGGTCCAAATCAAGTCCAGTTCCGGTTCGGAACAAAAACCTTGTTCCCGTGATCCAGTTCCTATTGGACCTCCCGGTCCAGATCAAGTCCAGTTCCGGTTCGGAACAAGACCTTCGTTCCCGTGATCCAGTTCCTGTTGGACCTCCCGGTCCAGATCAAGTCCAGTTCCGGTTCGGAACAAAACCTTCGTTCCCGTGATCCAGTTCCTGTTGGACCTCCCGGTCCAGATCAAGTCCAGTTCCGGTTCGGAACCAATCCTTCATTCCCGTGATCCAGTTCCTGTTGGATCTTCCGGTCCAGATCAAGTCCAGTTCCGGTTCGGAACAAACCTTCGTTCCCGTGATCCGGTTCCAGTGTGGGCCTCCTGGCCCAGTACAAGCCCAGCTCCGGTTTGGAGCAGTTCGCTACTTCCTGGACACTCTTTGACTTTGTGTTAAGTTTGTGTTGAGCTTGGGACTACCCCAAAGCCCCTAATAAACACCCATTCCTGTTTCCCTGTCTCTTGGTCGTGCATTTGGGTTCAGCCCGTGTTTGGTTCGTGACAGATTGGAGTACAAAGCTTTACACTTCCTAATACGATTATGAACGCAAGGGATTTCATTTCCTCAACCTGCACGCGCCAGATATTTGCACACCTTTGTGTTCTAATCTCCGGCCCTGGTTTCTCTGAGAAAATCCCACCGGTTTTTCTAGAAGCGATTGTTTGAAAAGTCTGAAGGCAGAGCGAGATATCGTTCTGTCTGCCTGACGGGACATGCGTTCCTCTGATGCGTCTCTTTTATGATTCGGCCCTGATTGATATATAACATCTGCTTCATCAGTCTGGCTTGAACGGATAGGACAGTGTTATGATCTTCCCAGCTGGTTTTATTGATTACGCTGCGTTGTCAGGAGAAAGAAAAATCAATGCAAGAAATCCCATTTGAAGATATATTTATAGCCTGGTCAGAAGGCTAGTGCTAACCAACACTGAATGTGATGAAGTCTGGGCCTCATAACAGTGTGTTTGTGTTTGTGCGTGCCTGTGTGCACATGTGTTTAAATGTGGATTCATGTGTTTGCAGCCTTCATTAGCAACATAGCGATTACAATGGATTGCTGCTGAGAAGTGTTTTCAAATCAAGCTGAAATTGAGCCGAAGGCCGTTACAGACATAGATTCTCTACCTTCAGCTTTTGAGCAGGTCTTGGCTGAAGCAGAGGCTGAGAGAGAATCGGAGACGTTTAGAGGCTTCCTCAGAGACCAGGCTATCTGCTCACACACCTTTTTGCATATTCTCAACAGGGAGGCAGCCTCTGAACCCGAGGCCTCTGACTGCAGCTGATAGATAGCACAGAGCACCCCGCACCCCCCCACAGACACACAGTTATTATTTTATTGGTAGACAATTCTTGCAATTTACCCTTGTTTTACTTTCAATGTAAATGAATGCAGCTGGTGATGATTTGCTTTACTCCATTGTACTAGATGGATTAATGGACATTAATTTCAGGTCAGAAAACACAGGCATATACACTCATTGTATTTCTGAAACTAGAAGACAGGACGTCACTGCACACATGCGTATGTATCACAGTGATACGGTGTGTCACAGAGTGTGAGGATTTAATGATCTCGTCTTTACCTTTGAACATTACGTTTTTTTCCCTCCACTAACTCAGGTACAGTGTTTCTCTGTACGCGTTTCTCTCCGTGTGGTTGCGTCCGGCGTTTATCTGGGATTGGGCTCTCCCAACCGGACTGCTATGTGATGTGTTGGAATCCTTGATTTGGTGACATCAGACTGGGACGGCCTGGAGTGGACTGCTACTGCCAGCACGAGAGCGGAGCGGCCGTACTGCAGCTGCAGTTCCTCACCAACGAGGTAAGAGCCACCCTGACTCGCCATCCCGCAAGGCATTCTGGAATTGAATGGCCCAAGATGGGCTTTTAGTCTTTGTCAGTCTTTGTTTCTATTGTAGTTATATGAATGGTCCATCAGCTGCATGACTTGTTTGACAGTTCGCATGGAAGTCATACTTAGAAATTCATTAAAAATTGTGACTGAAATGATTGGAATTTAATTAATTTAATCATTGGATAAAGATATAAAATTGTTGCATCATAAAATAATCATAGCGTTGCGGTAGCGACAGATTGCGTATCTAGCGTACATGCATGCGTGTTGCTCTGTCTTCGATGCTTTATTGCCAAGGAGTTTCATTTTTTTTCTGGGAGAGGAATGACTTTGATTTTGTTAATGGGGAGAGAAACTGTAGACCAGCTCTCAGGGAAAGTGCCAGACTCTCTCTCTCACGCCAAAAGGTACTGCACTGCCGCGCTAATTAATATGACACTAATATACCAGACGGGGCTGCTGAAAAACCTCCACCATCAACGCATAATCCATCCGCAGTGCACTGTGTGCTTGGAAGCTAAAAACTATTGAAATATGCTAATGTTGCCTCTGTAACAGAGAGAGCTATGGATGTTCGCCAACTGGCTGACGGACTGGCATAATACAAATAGAAGCCATCTGATTTATCACGGAGCTTAGATTATTTATGATGTTTTTTTTTGTTTTTTTTTAATGAATGCACTTTCTAATTTTATTTCCAAGCATTTATTTTTTTTTGGCAAGGAGGACAAAAATAGGTATTTGAATGAGCATCAATTAGCACACTGGAAGAGAGGGGAACCGCGTTCATTCATGAGAATGTGCGTATTTTTAGTAAGAACGCATCTCTTTAATCCATGGAATTTTATTTCAGACAAAAAAAAGTATTTTAAGTGACTGTAGGAGTTTCAGAATGGCAAAATGCAGGAGCATTCAAGTGAGGATGTTACAGCACTTTAGTTGATCTAGTTTATGACATTTCATACCATACATGGCTTCATTAACTTGAAAACAATCTCACTAACATGTGAGATGTATCACATTTCAGCCCATTTGACCAATGCACAGCTGAGAAATCATAAATTTACCAATCAAAATCACCTTGACACAGAAACCGTCATCGACACTTGTAATACAGACAGCAGATATGATGCTATAGACACTAGCAATTATGAAGCAGAAAATATGGCTCTATAGATACTAACAATCATAATAGATACAGGAGATATGGCACAGACAATTATACTACAGCCAGGAGATGTATTGCTAGAGGCACTGACAATTATAACTCAGACAGGAGCTATGATGCTATAGAGACTAACAGTTATAATACAGACAGGAATTGTGGTGCTATAGATGGAAGATGAATATGTTGTGCATTGTAGAAGGCTTTTATAGTCCGATCTGAGGGTGTTGGAGGGAGCAGGTCTACTAAATGAAATGTTCTAAATGCCTCTGATCTTTTAGAAGGTGATTGTATCTTTTGGAAATGCAAATGTTAACATGTAGGCTGTGTCACGAGAAATGGCTGTAATTGCTTCTTAAAACTGTCTCTATCTAAAAATGTAAAAATGTTTATGTAACAAGAAAGAAAGAGATGGAAAGTTTTGAGAGCAGGGCAGCTAGGGCACTGGAGTGGAGCCGTTGGTCTCCAGAGATCTGTTCAGACTTTAATTACCAGCAGCAGCAGTCAGCAGCCATACCACCATGCACTCTGCTCCTGCTGAACGACTGAAGCTAAGCAGGTGTGGGCTTGGTTAGTACTTGGATGGGAGACCTCCTGGGAAAACTAAGTTGCTGCTGGAAGTGGTGTTGGTGGGCCAGTAGGGGGCAGTCTTCCCTCTGGTCAAAAAATAAAATTAAAAAAAAAAACCCCAATGCCCCAGTGCAGTGATGGGGACACTGTGCTGTAGGAGATGCCGTCTTTCGGATGAGACGTTAAACCGAGGTCCTGACTCACGGTCATTAAAGATCCCATGACACTTATCGCAAAGAGTAGGGGTTTCCCTGGTGTCCTGGCTAAACTCCCAACCCAGGCTCTTTCAATCTGCCACTGAATCATCCCCCAGTTTAATTGGCAAAAAAAATTCTTCTCTCCCTCTCCACCTCAAGCTGATGTGTGGTGAGCATTCTGGCGCAAAATGGCTGCCGCTGCATCACCCAGGTGGGTGCTGCACATTGGTGGTGGTTGAGGCGAGTTTCCCCCACATCATTGTAAGCGCTTTGAGTCACCAGTTGGTGAGAAAGGCGCTATATAAATGTAAGACATTATTATTATTATTATTATTATTATTATTACCAGATCTCTCTCTTTCTCTCTCTCACTCGTTCTCACACTTGCACGCACACCCATGTTAAAAAAAATTCTCACAGAGAGTGAATTGTACAGGGCTATGGTGCACAAGTAATAGCTCTGCATCTTGTGAAATGAGACACATTTTCTGCTTTCTGCAGTTGAGAAAATGATGTATTTCCAACACAAACTTGTATTTTTAGATACACCTCTTAAAAGCAGACTTTTCACATGAATATATGTCTTTTCACTTTTTAATATCCTTGAGATTGTTTAAGGACCAAGGACAGCAAGGATGTATAATATTTTTCCGCACAGGCGGGTTCTAATTTTGGTGATGGCTGCACTTGCCGTGTTTGTAAAGGAGGGGATAAAAAAAGTCATGATTAACTGAGCCAAAGTGAAGGACTAAGAGGTTGAATCTGGGCTGAAGAACCAGTGGTGCTCTGTGGCAGAGCTTCTGTCCTCCTCATACAGGTGTGAGGGAGATTCAAATGTTAAATATTGCATTTTAATTTAAACATTTTAAAACACGTTTCTGGTTGGTATTTTGTTTGCTCATCACTGGACGTGGTATTGGGGTTCAGGACGTTGCGTTCCCCGACTCTCACTCTGCCACATGCGCCTCCATATCCTGTTCTGCTGCGGATCCTTCCTGCCGCTCCCTCTTTCTCTGAGGAAGATACAAAAGCAGTACTGAATATTGAATATTGAAGCGTATTGAGGCGTAACTGGGGTCGTTTGAGACGGAAGATTAAGAAGAGTCTGGTGTTAGCACAGTAAAGCTCTGAGTGTCGACCCCTCGTTTCTTTTTTCATTTTTCTAATTTATTTTTTATTCTTCAGGTTTTCTATTGCAGTTGCCTAGCATTTCTCCTCAACACTGGTTAAATTGAGAGTCAAGGCATTTTAAAAGTCAAGTCCTTCTGTCTTTGTCTCTCTCTCCCTCCATGCCTCCATCTCTCCTCTTGGCTTTTTTATTTTCTCACCAGTGTGTTGATGAAATGAAACAGCCCGAGGCCTGGCTTCTGTAAATACCAACACCGTTGCGTGTCTGCTGAGGGTCACCCTGGTGGAAAACACACTTAGGATTATTGATAATGGTCAGCTACACGAGGGGGGCGAAGCGCTCTTCAAGAAATCAAATTATACGGAGTATTGTGTAACTTCATTATCCGAAGCTGCTTCGCAATTAGATCGATACTCTGGGTCAATCAAATTTGACATGGATTTACTGAGCATATCAGAGTTAATGCTGTCAGACTGCATGGAACTGACCCATGTAAACGAGATAAGGTGACACTCGCATTAAAGAGGAAACATTCAATTATCTGCACACTGTTTAACTTTTTCTGAATGATTTATACGGATTATCTGTCTAGAATATTGCACAAAAACAGCATGAATGGATTTATGATGGTAATAAAAGGTACAATTAACAACCTCCTGGGGATTAGACAGGAAATGGAGATAGGCAAGGGTCATGGTAAACAAACATTCAACTTGTGATATCACAGTAAAATCTGAGGCAATAATACCTTACTATCTTTTCTATTTTCTTTCCCTGAAATGTAATTAAAATAGGAACAACTGTGGAAAGAAAATCAATGGGGGTCATTTTCACGCACATGCACACATGCACACACGCACACACACACACACAAACAAACACAAGCACTCGAGTCATTTGTGGTATATGGTTCATTGCCGTAATTTTAAAAGAAAAACACAGTTTGGCATGATTTCATTTTTCTACATGGTAGATGTAATAATGGGTTTGACAGGACACTAAGTGATGTTGTTTGGGAAATGAAATGTGTAATGGTATAGACAAAATTCTGTCCTGATTGCTTTTCCATGTAACTGATCTGTAGGGGGCACTGGTCACAGCTTGTGCGGACGACACGCTCCATTTGTGGAACCTGCGACAAAAACGCCCAGCCATCCTGCACTCGCTCAAATTCAACAGAGAGCGGTGAGTACTCGCAAATGTGCACACACGCACACACACACACACACACACACAAACTCACTCTCACACACAAATACACAAGTACACACACATGCACGCCAACATGCTCACACACATACTGCACACGTACAAAATGCATTCACGCATGCACAAATTACAAGTGCACACAACTGCCCCGCATACACACATGTGCGCACGCAAAAGCATGGACACGCACACACACACACGTACACAGACAGAACAGAATGTTTTTTATTCTGTATGTGAAAGAGTAGCACGGATGGTTTTGAACAACGTACCTGAGGGTATCCGTATCACGGTGCTGTAAATATTTAGTGTCTGAAGGTTGTGTTTGTTTGGCTTAGATGTTCTGGACTAATACCAACTTCAGCCGATTCTCACTTTTAATAAGTAAGTGAAAAATACAGAAGTTTTAAACTTTCATCAGGCTCAGGTTAAAAAGGTTTAAAAAAACGAAAAAAAGAGGTTGTACTCCATCCCAAGGGTGAACAGCACTCCAAAAGACTGGAAACATTAAATAAACGGTAATGTGTAATGGTTAAGCTTTCTCTATAGACTCAAATTTGTTATTAATTTTGAACCTTGCACTTCCAGTTTCTGTGCGCATTGAATATGTCACCGTCTGTCTTTTTGGACTAATCAAAGGTTTCTATACTGAAATCTCTGGCGCTGCTCTATTTCCCCAGAAAAGTCTAATGAACAACCATTTGACAGTTTCAAATGATACAGTTGGCAGTTTAAGTTTGGTGTGCCATACAAATCATTCAAGAATGTATCAGGAGTTTCTTTTTTAAATCACAAAATGGAAATATTGTCACTTAGAATTACAATTATAACTCGGAAGGCCAGAGTTTATAAAACTCCCCACTCCTTTGGCACTTTTCGGACTCTGCTTTTGATAAAGTCTCCCTAGCGTTGAGAAGAAGAAAGGAGAGAAAAAAGAGTTCTGTACATTCCCTTCTGCAAGGCTGCCCTTCATCAATTCTGAAAGCCAGTTTTGTTTTAATGTCACAGTTTCTACACGGTCATTTTCCACTTTGTAAAATATCCCTTCCAAATGTAGAATCTGGAAACAGCAACTGAAATCACGTCGGGGTCACCAAAAAAACAAGAATGAAAAAATGAACTGAAAAATGTCGGGTTCTCCAAAATCAAAAACTCAAAACTTACTAGATGAATGAAGGAATAGCTCGGAGCGAAGCGAAAAGCTAAGGTATATGTATTATGTAATGTGAAAAAAAAAAAAAAAAAAATTTTTTATTTATATTATTTTATTATTTTATTTTTTTTTTTTTAATTTTATAATTAATTTTTTTAATTTTTTTTTTAAACATTGGTGGAGCTGGGAGTGTTACACTTTAACTGGCCCTAGGTACCACCATTACCACCATATATTCATTGCCAATATCAACATTATTGCAAGCTCTCAGTCAGTGCGGTGGTGAAGGGTGGGGGGGACAGGGCCAACACATTACATTTAATTATTATATCATATTATTATTGCGAGAGGTTGAGTAGTGTTATTAAATTTAATTTAAAGGTTTAAGGTAACAGAAAACGCCGTAAAACGCCAAAATTTTCATCTCATCAAATTCACATCAAACCACCAGCAACCCACCCCCTGTTTGTGGGCAGAAAACTTGAAACCCCTATACCAAACTGAAAAACCCCTGTACCTGTACCAGGCCGATGATCAGTCGGGGGTGTCAGAATTCCCCCCCCAGTCTTCAGTCGTATAATTTAGGCTGAAAAAGGTATAAGATGAAGAGAGCCACGCATTTAAAAATAAAAAAAAATTGGATAAACACAGGCAGAGTCATTAGTTAGAAATTAGCCCCTGAGAGTGAGCAGGAGAGGAGTGACTCTGACTCTCAAGCACACACCACAGTGCTTGGAAAACGCTGCAGCTCAGATCATGCAGGCAATTGAAGCTGGAAAAAGGGATTAAAAGAAAGATGCAGTTGATGTGAAAACATGGTAATTTATTAATGACAAATAATCACTGGTTAAAACTGTGTGAGCAAACACGAACACATTCAATGCCTATAACTAAACATAGGATAACATGCTGCTAAGACACATAAACAGGAACAAGTTCACAAACAAAGTATATCACCAAGTGATTCCGTACGGTGTGACTATGGTACCAGGAGAACTGTTACGCAGATTCTCCCATATGAAAATGACTATGGTGCCACTACAGCACCAGGAGACCTGTTAAGCAGATTCTCCTATATGAAAATGACTATGGTGCCACTACAGCACCAGGAGACCTGTTAAGCAGATTCTTCTCGAATATCCCTTTGGGCTTTCCTTAAATGCAGGCTTTGCACACTCCACAAGTCCCTTTGTTTGTCCAAATAAGGTCTGGCAGGAAGAGAAGTTTCACCACCCAGGGACCCCCCTCCAGGGAGAGAAACAGCTACCCCTCCCAATCTAGTGACAGTAATAAGACTCTTTGAACGACGGCGCGTGATCTTATGATCTTCTCTATCATATCTAGATACCAGGTGAGGTCCCGGTGATGGCCACTCTAGGTTCCAGATATTTATATGGACAAGCGCATCCCAGATAACCTATACAATCCTCCTTTCACATTCTTTATTTCTCCCCCTCCTATACTTTCACATACCACACACTTCAATTAGTATTATCCAGGTTCACCACATTTATCATATTATCCACAATTACTTTATACTTCCACAATTACCAATTTACATGCACATACCGTAATTTCCGGACTATAAGCCGCTACTTTTTTCACACGCTTTGAACCCTGCGGCTTAAACAACGATGCGGCTAATCTATAGATTTTTACGGGCTAACGGCCTCCAGGGGGGCACTCTAGCAGGAAGCACAAGAGCGAGACAGACAGGTGGAAGAGATAATGCGCCGAGGAAGACGCTAGTTTGATTGTGTTTTGAACAGCCGTTTTGCGCATCATGCACACACCCTCATCATGGAAAACACACGAAGAAATGCATATGATGCAGCTTTTAAGTTAAAGGCAATCGATCTGGCTGTCGAAGAAGGAAATAGAGCTGCTGCAAAACGTTTTTAGGAAACGTGCCTGATTATTACAACGGTATTTTCATTGGGTGAACGCGATCGCATAGCAAATACAGTAAAAAATAATAATCGGTCATCAGAAAAACTACCAATAATAGGCCCACAAAAAAATAACAATTACGTAGGCCTACTGATCGACGTGACATTAGATTCGTTTTATTGGGCTATTCAACAGCCCTACTTACTTTTTCCACCTCGCTGGTTTAACTTGCAGGGCGAACAGGCTAATGAGTTTTGTTTTTTTCCTTCGTTTAAAAAAAATATATATTTTTTTAAATCCGGCGTTAACATTAGTAACGGATGCTCGTTTTTTTATAAAGCAACATTTAACCAGGAAAACATGACATTTCAGTGCAAATTATGTCAATATGTAATTTAAATGTGTACATTAATAAAATAATAAGTTTAACCGACTAGTATTTCTGGTGCTGACTAGCGAGGGTAGCAACGTTTAATCGTCTAGTCGACTAGACGATGTATCATCTTTCTGTGTACGTAAATATCTCATGTTACAACGTGGACACCTGCGGCTTATAGACCAGTGCGGCCTATATATGTAAAAAAAAAAAAATAATTCGTTGGTGCGGCTTTTATTCAGGTGCGCTCAATAGTCCGGAATTTACGGTACATATGATTCAATATACATATACAGCTTTGTTTAATATGTTCACCATTCAGTCCAGAACCTAGGCCGTAAAATACCTGTGAGCAAGCCTGAGTTCCCGGCGTCATTAGGGATGCCGTTTCCTTCTGATGTCCAGTTGTAGGCTCAATCCCAGCTGTAGTTTACGAGGCCGTGAGAGGTCAGAGGAAAAGGTTCTCAGACCACCAGGTAAATTGTTTTATTGCACCCTCAAGGAAGTCACCACCAGCTGCAAGGGTTTATGACTGATTTCCAGCCTTACACAGAGCATTTCATTACAATGAATACTATATAATTAAATCAATTAAATCAATTTTCCCCACTCTCAACAACATACTGTACTTAATGGGAAACATCAACTGCAAAGACCTAGTCGGACTTATGCGTGAGGTTTGTGTGTTTGTGTCACGTCCCAAAAGGGGACACGTCCCCTGAGGGGGCGGCCATGATGGGAGTGGGATTCTGGAGACAGAGGACCAGGGTTTTGCCGGAATTATCTGTGTGTGTGTGATCAGTGATTGATTCAGGGTTTGTCACTGACTGGCGGTTACCGAGTTATGTGTTCCATCTTGACTGTTATTGCCATGTGTCCTCACTTATTACAACGCACAGGATAAATAAGATCAATGTGCAGTGTATTGAAATGCATAGTCTGCACACATGCCTGGGTGTGTTTGTGTGTGTATGCGTATGTGAGCCTGTATGTGTGTGAGTGCATGTTTGTGTGTTTTGTGTGTGTGTCTGTGTGTGGCAATAAAAAGGTGACAGATCTGAAAAGAACAACCTATGTCGTATTTTAATTGACTGAAAGAATGTCAATGATCAATGCAGATTTGATTAAAAAAATGATATTCGTATTATAATTGTTGCTGTCATCAATTTTCCATTCATTCATTTTGCTTAAAGATATTCTGTAGAATGACTGGGTGTTGTTGGGCTGCCCTTTTCTCACCTCAAACAGTCTATGCACGGCCCTGGTACTATATATACGTATATACTACAAAAGGTAACATTTTGAGATTGGGATGATAGGTGGCTGATAGGCTGTAGTGGATAGAATTGGATTCACGCTATATTCAGCCTTCGAAACCAACCAATTAATGTCATGCTGTTCTGTGCAATGCAGGGCAATTTACCAAAAGGTACTAGGGCCCTATTCCAGAAAGATAAATGGGTATAGAAATGTCACAAATGCACATATTTGACAGTGACATAAACATTTCTACTCTTTAACTGCACCACATGTTTTTTCTGCAAGCTTCCTTTTCAAACGAGCTGTACCACTCAGCTGCGCGGCCTGCTAGAGTTAAATGTGCACACTACTATCACACTGGCTGCTTTAGCCGTTTTAGTGATAATAGGTTTCTGCGTACAGCCATTGGTGTGCCCGTCTCATTGTCAGTAGATTTGGACAAAAACACACAAACACGTACACACATAGCCAGTGTGAGAGAGAGGGTTCACACACGCAAGCCCAGTCTCCTGACACTGCTGTCGTAATGGGAAATTATACTTTTGCTCTCCTCTCTGATAATGTGTTTTAGGTCTCTGTTCAGTTTTTTTTTTCTACAAATGCTTGATTCTGCCATTTATAAAAGCAGATCACAAATACAGACCCGTCCCATCCCTGCAGTTTTCAATGTCCCTCTGGGAGGATACCTGCTAATGCTAGCACGCGTTTCCTCTGGAGACTATGCAGTCTGCCGCTGCTTTTCTGAGAAAAATGAGTGTGCGCCCGACGCACCTGATTCTGTGGAAGTGCGCTGCCCTTGCTTAAGCCCTGAAGTAGATCCTATTGGCTGAAACTCATCCTATTGGCTGATGGGATGCACTGATTCATCTCCATTACAATCAAACCCTGACTTTTGGAAAGGTCACGCTGTACGTGCCTTCAGCTTTTCTCTTTATCTTCCTTTATCCTGTATCTGCTTGTTTCTGGGTGGCTGCTACTCTGACTCTGTGGCCAGTATATCTACTTATCTCTCTTTCTCTTTTTCCTTTCTTTCATCTCTCTCTCTCTCTCTCTCTCTCTCTCTCTCTTTCTCTCTCTCTCTGCCTGCCGCTGCTCTTGTAATTACCCACAGTAACAGTAAAACTAGCATAAGCTACTCCGTCTTCCGGTTGTTTGTCAGTCCATTTTCTAGGGCACCGATTAGCCCGGTGATTCACCACAGCTGACTTGCCCGGCGTCTTCTCCAGGTGCCGTGTATTTCATTGTTGAGGCGGTGACTTCCTCGGAACCCCTAATATGGGCACGCCGTCTTTCCACATCAGCCGAACATATCTTCCATCTATCACCTCTCGATGGTTCTGTCCCTGCCGGTTGCCACAATATGTTTACTGTATATGCAATTATGCATGCAGAAGATAGTTACTGAAAAATTGTACAAGTTCTTTTAACAACCCCCCCCCTGGTTAATAGCCTACTGATACTGAAAATAATGTAGGTGCCTATCATGGGGTTTAATCGAAGAGCTGTTATATAATGATAGTTATGTTATGTCTTATGTTAATTACATATTAGGCTTGTGCTTCTGTTTTATGACTCATTAGAATTGGCTGGAGTCCCCTCAACATGAAATAAAGAGAAAACATTCGAGTGGGACACAATGGATTGTTTTTTTTTTGTTGAAAAGTAGCACTTTAATCTAACGTGTCTGCATGATATCTTGGCATATCTAATGTCAATACAAGACCAAGCCAGATTTTCCAAGTGTGTACAGTACAGAAGTACAGACATGAATCATATGAGTTGTGTAGAATTAGCCTGCCTTGAATGTTGAGTGTAATTGCAGCATTTTTCAGTTTGGAGGTCCGCATGAATCGGAATGGACTAGCATCTGCCAAAATAAGACATTATAAATTGGCTGAACGTGAGTGAAATCATCCGGAAACCTATCAGAGGAAAGCTGGAATAATCTAGCCTCTGTATTTCCTCTGATGCCACGCGGGCTGGAAAATGTGTTCCCGGTGTGCGCTGCGTTTGCACGTCTAATGCCAATCATCCATTACGCTGACAGTTAACGGCACATTAACGGTGCACGTGCCCGTCTGCGGTCTCCCAAATCCACGGCCGAAGTTGCGATGAGCGTTGCGGCGTGAGCACAATTGGGCCATTCTATTTGCGGAGAAAACGGGAAAATCATTTTTTAAATTTTTTTCAACAAAATCCGTACATACAGAATGTTTACTGTATATATACATGTGCCTTAGCACAACGTCTTCACCTTCTGCGGGGGAGAAGCGTCTGGTAGCCAGGCAGTGCATGTGCGTGTGCGTGTGCACTGCAGTAGCCTGATGCTATACATGCAAACTGAAATATGAAAGGCGTATACGTATAACACACAGGAAAAACTAGAAACATTAGTTTTGGAATCAATAATTGGGGTCGATTTCTTGATGTAGGTAGTTTCGATCATACTACCCTCGACCTGCTGTGCTCTGGTTTGATGATATTGGGAATGTTCTTCCTTCTTGATGGACGTGCAACATAAGCACTGTACGGACAGTGCCGAAGAGCACATTTCAGCTGTGAGGACCAGTGTGCGCTCTTCCCATAACTTTTTGGGCCTGTAATGGATGCGTGTCACTGGCTAGTACCTCTCCTCTATCGGACTGCGGATCGAGTCCGCTAGACTGGCGGCTTCAGGCGGCCGTTTCAGAGGGTCCGTGCCGCTGCTCTTTTTCTTATTTCACCTCTTGATTAGTTACTTTAATTAGCGTCGTTATTTAATTAGTGCAGCATTCTAACAATAGTAATGCAGATGAATGCAGCACGTAGGCATAGAGATACCGGAGATTAAGAGTACAGGCGGACGCCTTTGGGAATGGGCTGATTAAAACAAGCCGTGCACACACACACACACACACACTCGCACACACACTGATCCCTTTGTGGCGGCGCAGGAACTAACCTCACCGTGCATTACCACGGCAACACGTCCTTCTCAATCGGATGAGCGGAAGCCAAAAGCTCTTGAGAGCTGCTTGCGGGAATTTGACAGCTGATAACATGTGAGATCTGGCACACCTGAGGAACCGGCTGTAATTACTTATCGATTGATTGCATTTAGACTAAACATTCTTCTGCAAAGAACATTTAAAGCTGTTTGAATTAGCTGGATACAGTGTGTCTATATTTACCTGTGTGTGTGTGTGTGTGTGTGTGTGTGTGTGTGTGTGTATGTATGTGTATGAGGGTGAGGGTGTATTTCAGAATTATAAATAAGCTTTGGAAATAAATGATAAAATGTATCCATTGTAAGTGGCATATGATTAATGTTGTTAGAGAAAGCTTTTTCTTTTTTGAAACAATATACAATAAAGAATGTACATCCCTGGATATGCCATATATGGATAAACACGGATACACCGTGTTGTATGAACAAAGTGAACAAACCCTGGATTCTAGATGTCTGAATGATACCAAATTGTGTCGGTGAACATGTTCTAACTTTGACGCGCATATTAAAGCATTACTTTCTTTGAGGGTTTCTTTCTTTAAGGCATTTTTTTGTCTTTAATTTTGTTGAATACTGACATGACTGAACTATAAAGCTTGTATTTAATTGTGAGTCATAACGAAGACACATATCAAGGGGTACCTGTGTTAAGTCGGTATAATTGGCCTGCTCCAGTGGCATTGTTCCCCCGGCAGTGAGAAAGTGTAACATTTTCCCTGTCTTACGCTCAATCTGTTGGCATTGTGGGCGCATCTGTTTAATAATAGACCTCTAGGTGATGCATTTACTTTTCTCTCTCTTTCTCTGTCTCTCTCTCTCAGCATTACGTTCTGCCACCTGCCGTTCCAGAGTAAATGGCTCTACGTGGGCACGGAACGTGGGAACACGCACATTGTTAATATTGAGTCCTTCGTCCTGTCAGGATATGTCATCATGTGGAACAAGGCCATCGAACTGTGAGTAGCCAGCCCTGCTAACATAGAACACACTGCAAAAACCAAATCTTAACAAGCATTTTAATCTTATATTTAGACTTTAGAATCTTATTTACTTAGTTACTTTTTTGCTAAATAAGACTGAAAGATTTGCCAGTGGGGTAAGATAATTTCACGTGTCAAGCAAAAAGTAACTTAAAATAAGCTAATATAAAAAAACTGTCTCATTACAAGACTAAAACACTTGTTAAGACAGGCATTTTTTGCAGTGCCCTCCCTCCTGCTCATGGTGGTGGTGGTGGTGGTGATGAGGATGAGGATGATGATGATGATGATGATGATGATTTATTGCAAAGTGTGTATAATGGAATAGAATGGTGGTGAAGTAAATTCAGTCCAATGTAATGTGATGCAAAGATGGTGAAGTACAGAGCGCTCGATTACTGAAGAGTCAATTTGGGAAAGTAAGCTCACTGTAGGATAACAGGTCAGGCGAAGATGGGAGCAGGAGCTCTTTTTTATTATGATTTTTTTTTTTTTAACTTTACCTTTATTTAATCAGTTATGTCAACAGAGAACTCAATTCTCATTTTCATTTTAAGGCATTCATAACCTGGGAAGTAAATATGGGTATGGATTGTGTTACTAATCATGTCAGGGATATTTCCCTTTTTTTGTTTTTCCAGGAGGTCTCCAGTCCAAGTATTAACCAAGGCCACACCTACTTAAATATCTATCTATCTATCTATCTATCTATCTATCTATCTATCTATCTATCTACTTAGGTTCAGCAATTTAATTGGGTGTACAGGGTGTTATGGCTCCTTAACTTCAGCAGTTTGTCATGGGAAGGGCACATGGTGGTATGGCTGCTTAACTTCAGCAGTTTGTCATGGGAAGGGCACAAGGTGGTATGGCTGCTTAACTTCAGCAGTTTGTCATGGGAAGGGCACAAGGTGGTATGGCTGCTTAACTTCAGCAGTTTGTCATGGGAAGGGCACACGGTGGTATGGCTCCTTAACTTCAGCAGTTTGTCATGGGAAGGGCACAAGGTGGTATGGCTGCTTAACTTCAGCAGTTTGTCATGGGAAGGGCACAAGGTGGTATGGCTGCTTAACTTCAGCAGTTTGTCATGGGAAGGGCACAAGGTGGTATGGCTGCTTAACTTCAGCAGTTTGTCATGGGAAGGGCACAAGGTGGTATGGCTGCTTAACTTCAGCAGTTTGTCATGGGAAGGGCACACGGTGGTATGGCTCCTTAACTTCAGCAGTTTGTCATGGGAAGGGCACATGGTGGTATGGCTGCTTAACTTCAGCAGTTTGTCATGGGAAGGGCACAAGGTGGTATGGTTGCTTAGCGTCAGCAGCCTTAACTTCAGCAGTTAAACATGAGAAGGGCAAAGGGCAGTATGGTCTTTAGCTTCAGCAGTTTGTCATGGAAAAGTCACAAGGTGGTGTGGCTGCTTAGCTTAAACAGTTTTTTCATAAATAATTCACAGGGTGCTATGGCTGCTTAGCTTCAGCAGTTTTTTATGAGAGGGGCACAGGCTGATATGGCCTATCATTATACCACATGATTAAAGACCAGACTTTGTGGTTTGTTCCAAAGGAAAGCCTGGTCGAAATGGCTGAGCAGAAAAGGAAATGAGCTGTGTTTGTATCATTTGTGTACGATGGCCGCATGTGTCAGTGGAGGCGCGCTCCAGCAGGGTGGGAGGGAACGAGGCGTGAAAGTGCAGAAATTGAGCCAGACCCCAGCTCCAAGGACACAGTTACACAAACGCGCCCAACACACACTCCCTTCAGTCTTGTGTGTGTGGGACTCCGTTGCAGTACCTTCAGGAGCTTTTTGCGCAAAGGCTCCCCCCAAAAAAATACTTTTATCTTCCTAACAGTCATCTATCAATGTCTGTGCTGTCCAGTCCAAGTTTGAAGGGGACAAGAGAGGGACTGCAGTGCCAGACCTACTAATGGAGATGCATGCAGATCTCTCTCCTTGGCTGAGTGCTTGTTTGCCTTTCCATTAATTAGGCTGATGCTACAGCTGGGACGTGGCATGAAGCGGCCACTCGGAGAACGTTTCAAAAGCCGCTAGGCGGTTGCCCGAGCTAAGAACGCCAGCAGGAGAACACGGCATTGCTCACCCCCGTTACCCATCGCTACACCCAAGCTGCATTTCAGAGATAGATGTACAATAATTTTTCTTTTTTTTTCTTTATTTAGTATTGTAAATGCTGGCTACAGTGTTACCAGGTACGTGCTTTGGCAATATTGTTTTGATACATTCATGCCAATAAAGCATTTTGAATTTAATTGAATTGAATAACAGGCTTTGAAGAGGGGTGCCTCAGTACTGCTACTTCTGAAATGATCTGCCCTGTCCACCATTTTGTGATTAGCTGTTTACCATTGTTTCTGTGGAGTGGTATAGGAAGGCAAGAGCTGATTATTGATTAGCCTTGAAGAGCAACAGGACTTCACTTCAAGTCTATGGTGGACAAACACACAAACCGTGTTGCACCTGACGTCCTGTCGCAGCTTTTCAGTCTTGTTCACTTAAATTTAAACATGATATTTAAATTGGAACATTAAATTGTGCACAATGTAATATTCCACTATAGTAATTATAGTATAGTAAAGTAGTTGTCTTGTCTGGCTGTTTGTCTTTTTTTGTCCTGAAAAGCATACATTTCAACTACATAAAAAAAATATACATTTTGATTATTAGTTTGTCTACTGTTCTTGGGTTCAGCAGAAATAAAGTTGGATTGAAACTTAAAACTGAAAAAGTCTCAATGAATTTGCATTGAAAATTTAAATTGGAACTTGTTTTTTAAGATCATGAGATACACTGAATTCTCACATCATTCATTTATTCAGTTTGTCTGATGTTACATAACCACATGAAATAAAATAAAAAAGGGGGGGAGACTACAAACGGCGCTGAGGTAAAATGCAAATACAAATCAAACTTGTTCCGTTTATAGTAATCCACTGTAATCTTGCACCATGATGCACAGTGTTCCTATCAGAAATATCTATCAAACTAACAACTTTCACATGACACTGATATTGTTATGCAATAGCGCTGTGGCGCCATTTTGATTATGTGTTAGTCGTGCAGGCTATTGTGTGCCGCTGACCCAGTCCACGTTTTATGTATGCCGTACTTGAGTAGCCTGTCTGTAACCCCTCAATAGTAGTTCTCTCCACACTCATTTGAATCACTGAAATCCAGTGTTCCTTTGCCCCACAAGGCATCCTGACCTCTACAGATGATTAACTGTCTCCAGGTTGCCAACTTTATTAAAATTGATGAGTAGCCTTTTCACACCAACACTGTATTAAGTGCATTTGTAAAATGCTGACAGTTAAATCATGCCTCCATGACTGAACTAATGAAGCTCCCAGGTGCTAGATGTCTTTCTGGCGAGTTTATTGGCGCCTCTTTATCACCTTGTGTCACCAGGCTTTCAGCCGCTCGTTTCACGTGCAACCTGTTCAGCACCTTGTCACGTTTTGCTCACGTAATTTTTTGACACGCCTGACGCAAGCATGAACGTGTTCGATTTCATACGAGGTGTCCCTGCGCTCTCAGGCAGTGCCAGGCATCAAACCACAGCTCAGAACCATGAAGAGGTTTGTGCAGTGCTAAGGAGATGTGCTCTCTGCTCTGTGCCTATGAGGCAGGTTGTACGGCTGTGAGTCAGCGTGTACACCCAGGACATCAGCAGGAGATGAGAGCGGGAATAGAGAGGGTTCTCAAAATAGCTGCGCATGTAAAACAAAAAAAACAAAACAAAAAGCAAACACCATCAATAATCTTAGTGCCTCTGAGAATATAATGATAATTACTTTTCCAAGGATGCGGATATCGCTGCAGCATTTCATTGAATTCAGTTCCAGCAGATTTTCATTAGACAAAGTCACAGTTCATCTCAGGAAGAACCTCCTCTTTACTTGTAGGGGGAGAGTAAAGTTGCTACATGGGTTGGTATAATCGGGCTATATAATGCCCAGTGAGCTCAGGTGTACCTCTTCAGGCTTGGAATGTCCTCGCATGTGCTTAAAAGAAGGGCTTTTCATGAAAGCCCTTCTGTTAAACACATGCCAGTTTTTTTACCTTCATCAGTTTTTGCAGCTTTGCCAAAGGAGTCACACACTGTGTGACAGCCACACCTTCCCAATCATACAGTATATACTGTGTATTTATCTGAAGGGTGGGCTCTACCTATGTACTCAGTAGTGAGCGCTAGTGACTATTTTACACACTATATGACACGCACAGTAGTACAGATCAGAGCGTGTGTTAAGCAGACCGTAGGTAGGCCTTACAGACAGACGTGCTTTTGAATGTCACTGTGTTTACCCTCTTCACAGTGCACACATGTAATCCGCACATGCGATTCCAGCAGACAGTTTCTCTTCTATTTCATAATCTACTCTATACTGCACATGCTTTAAAACATGCCAGTCTTCAATTAATTGTTGGTTTTCAAAGTTAACAGGCACTGTGTCACAGTGTGATGCCTAGAAATACATGAGAAAAGAATATGTCACAGGTTGGTTCTGAGTTCATCGAATAGAGCAGTGGTTCTTAACCTGGGTTCAATCGAACCCCAGGGGTTCGTTGAGACAGTCTCAGGGGTTCGGCAGGGGTCAAGACACTCACAGTATACGGTTCACACTAGCAATGTCGAGCCGTTTTTGTCGGAAGGGTTCGGTGAATGTACTGATGAAGCTTGCAGGGTTCAGTACCTCCAATAAGGTTAAGAACCACTGGAATAGAGGGTACGCCATGCAAACTAACAAGCATCCTAAATTCAGCGTGATTCTGGAGCCTCTTGTGTTTCAGATACAACTAATTCCTCTTCTTTTTATTGGGTTTTATTTCTTAATTTACTATTGATTTTTTAAAAGAGACAACTACTAAATTATAATGACCATTTTGTGTTTGTGTTCCAAAATAATTATTTACAGGTCCAAGCTATCCAGTACAGGTCTCTACTGTATTCATAAGCTCAACTTTCAGTCAATATAGGTCAGATCTCTGCGTGCACTGCAGTGCATCTCTGTTACCATGACGAGGAGGGTGACCTGTATGCTGCTGCATCGGCAGCAGGAGCAGATTGACGAGTCAGGGAGAGCGCAGCAGGAGGGGAGGATCAGGGAGAGTGTAACTAAAGGGTTTTATAAGAAAAGTGTTTGTTGAGAGTGTGTGTCCGTGTTAGTTTACTGTGTGTTTGAGTCTGTGTGTCCACGTTATTTTTCTGTGTGGAAGTGTTTGAGACTGTGTGTGTGTGTGTGTGTGTGCTGCGTGCATGCGAGCGTGTCTGTGTACACAGTTGGCAGTAGTGTATTTAAACCCCTGACTCTTAAGCACACAGCCCAACTCCTCTTTGGGCTGATATTCAGTCTTATATTTTTCTGATGAGATTTCTGCTCCTCTCCTGTTTACAATGTTCGCTAATTCCTCAGCCTCCAGTCAAACCAGAGGACACTGGGACCCTTTCATTAGTGGCTGCTCCAAGGGTCTCTTCACTTCGGTCAAATTACAGTCAAGCCGGAAAGTCTGCACACCCCTTTCACCTTCTCCACATTTTAATACATTACAAACATATTCTACAATAGATTGAGTTCATTTTTTGTCTCAGAATTCTACGCAAAATAGCCCATAATAACAACGTGAAAACAGGTTTTTAGACATTTGTGCTAATTTATTAAAAATCAAAATGTCAAATATATGTACACAAGTGTGCACACCCTTTGATATGACACCTAAAAGTGAGCTGAGGTGCATTTTGTTTCCACTGATACTGCTTGAGATGTTTCTACAACTTAATTGGAGTCCACCTGTGATAAATTAAATTGATTGGGGATTGCCAACACCTGCCTATATAAGGTCCCACAGTTGACAGTGCATGTCAGAGCAAACTCCAAGCCATGGGGTCAAAGGAATTATCTGCAGACGTCAGAAACAGGATTGTGTCAAGGCCTAGATCTGGAGAAGGGTACGGAAACATTTCTGCAGCTTACAGGTCCCAAAGAGCACAGTGGCCAACATCATTCGTAAATGGAAGAAGTTTGGAACCACTAAGAATTTTCCTAGACCTGGCTGCCAGACCAAACTGAGCAATCAGGGAAGACGGGCCTTAGCCAGGGAGGTGAGCAGGAACCCGAGGGTCACTCTGACAGAGCTCCAGCGTATCCTTGTGGAGATGGGAGAACCTTTCAGAAGATCAACCATCCAGGCAGCACTCCACCAATCAGGCCTTTATGATAGAGTGGCCAGACGGAAGCCCCTCCTTAGTAAAAGGCACATCACAGCCCGCTTGGAGTTTGCCGAAAGGCACCTAGAGAACTCTCAAACCATGAGAATCAAGATTCTCTGGTCTGATGAAACCAAAATTGAACTTTTTGGCCTGAATACCAAGCGTCACGTCTAGAGGAAACCAGGCACCGCTCATCACCTGGCTAATACAATCCCTACAGTGAAGCATGGCGGTGGCAGCATCATGATGTGGGGAAGGTTTTTCAGCAGCGGGAACGGGGCGACTAGTCCTGATAGAGGGAAAGATGAATGCAGCTAAGTAAACCGAGATCCTTGAAAAAAACCTGCTCCAGAGCGCTCTGGACCTCAGACTGGGGCGAAGGTTTGTCCTTGAGTGCCCCAGCCAGAGCCCAGACCTGAATCCAATTGAACATCTGTGGAAAGAGCTGAAAATGGCTGTGTACCGACGCTCCCCATCCAACCTGAAGGAGCTTGCAAGGATATGCCAAGAGGAATGGGCAAAAATGTCCGGAAAAAAGTGTGCCAAGCTCGTAGCTCGTAGCTTTCCAAAGACGCCTTGAAGCTGTAATCACTGCCAAAGGTGCAGCAACCAAGTATTTGGCTAAGGGTGTATACAGATATGTAACCCCTGAATAGCCTATTTTTGTCAGTAAAATAAAATTGCATATTTTCTAAAAACCTCTTTTCACTTCGTCATTATTGGCTATTGTGTGTAGATGTTTGAGGCAAAAAATGAACTCAATCTGTTGTAGTATATGTCTGTAACGTAATAAAATGTGGAGAAGGTGAAAGGGGTGTGCAGACTTTCCAGCTTGACTGTATACACTCAATCAGCCCTACCGTGCAAACAGCACATAGAGTAACACGGTCCTGGTGTTCAGTTTAATGCTTGATTCCGCTGGAGTGCCTGAGTTCTCTACATGTTCACTATTCAGGGAGGACATTAGAGACCCCTTTTTACAGCTGACAGTGCCACAAGCACAGCCACTCATGCTGATCGCTCCTTGAGCCAGACTGGTACCCGCTAAAGTTGCCATCTTGGCTCACCAGCTGCCCTGACAGTTTGTAAGACAGTCAGAGGCTCTCCACATGCACCAATGTGAGGTGTGATGTGTGATGAGATGTGAGAATTTGCATTCAGCACCATCTGATCTCACTTACCTTCCTGCTACTGTTCCCATGTCTTAAATATAATTATGATTAGTGCTGGGCGATATATCGCAACGATAATTATTGATTGCAATAACGGCCGTCGCCACCATGTGGGGAATTGGCTTTTTTTTCTTTAATTATACCTGATGCGGTAGTAATCTAAACTTCAAAACCTGTGTGAAATTCTTCCAGGAAAAAAACGGCATCACTGTTTACTGCGTGTTGATAAGACGGACAATCACAGAAAGGCATTGCACCTTTCGTGCGATTGACAAAAACACATCACGTGATCACGTGGAAGCTGCACGACCTTGCTGCTGGTTGGCTGTCTTAGATAGATATCAGTGGTGATGTTTTTTTCCGGAAGCATTTCACACGGCCTCTGAAGTTTGGATGTTTACTGCCGTATATCGAATATACTTAAAGAAAAAAAGACGAAAAGAAAGGCGCCCCACACGGTGGGAACGGCCATTATTGCATTCGATAATTATTGATGTTGTATATCGCCCAGCCCTAATTATGCTTCAGTTCCAGAATTCAATGTGTGGGTCTTTCATGATTCAAGATGGCAGCTGGGGGGATATAGAGGTGGATCTAAATGGGGTCCCTCAGGGATCAATTCTGGGCCCTATCTCATTCTCACTTTATAGGCTTCCCCTCAGACATATAATTTAGTAATTTATCTCTATCTTCTATCATTGTTATGCAGATGACACACAGTTGTGTTTATCAGTTCAGCATGATTGCTTGGCTCCTATCAATATGTCCCTTAACTTCCTTCAGCTAAACTGAGATAAAAGTGTCTCCATGCATCTACTTCCAAGAAATTCCAGTGTTACTGATTTTCATTGGAAACATAATTTGGTAATCGTTTAACCTGATAAATTGTGCTTGTGAAGGTAAATATGTGCATTTAACTGTCAATAAAAGTTGAGGATATAGACTCCAGGCCTCTGGTCATATAATGTGATTGGAAGAAAGAGCCCTTCTCATGAAAAAGAGATAGTTAACAGCAGCTGCATGGAGAAGACATTTACAAAGCATTTCTGAGTTAATGGCTGAAACACAGTATGGGTTACATTCAGCCAGCACTGTGATTGGCCGGGGGCATGATTTCACAGTGGATGGGATATAATTCACCCTGGTCTAAGAAGGTCAAGGGCCTGAACAGCAGAGTAATTCACTTTTGTGTTTCATCAATAATGCTGACCTTGCGCAGTTTTCTTGCCATTGCGGTTTTGGGAATGTTTAAGTTTTTTTAGTTTTCTTTTGCTTTTTCTAACCCTGATTCTCTAATTGTTTGCTGTTGTACTTCACTGTTGTTTTTCTTCACCATGAGGTACAGAGTGAGATAAAAAATATATATTTATATCGAATCAATCTGTTCCTATGTTCCTTTGTACCTTCCTTTAGATTCTGACGATCAACCTCAATATTTCATAATTAGGCCTATTTGTAATGGCAGACAGGAATGAGCTTTACCAAACGGTAACTTACAGTAGTTACCAATATTATCTAAATCCATTAAGGGCAGACAACTTTAAGACTAGGATAATTGAAAAGCTATCTAAATTGGGAACCACCTGTAGATTATACATATGGAAAATTGAGATCAGTCAACTGAAAACTGACATTTTTTAATTTTAAATTCAACTCACCGGTCTTATATTTTAAATATAATTTTAGTAGTGTGTCTGATCTGGCCCTGATAATCCTGGTGTGTCAGGAGCGGTGTGTGAGTGCCCATGTGTGAGATCAGCAGGACGCGAACGTCAGACTCTGAACGTCAGAGCTGAACAAGTTCCTCAACCCTGTGCAAGGTCACGGCGCCACTCAATCAACAGCTTTAATTACTTCCTCTTCATCAGGGGGATCGGACGGGCTGCAGAGATACGCTCTTAGCTGAGGCGGGGTTGGGCTGTCGTATCCGTTAAACACGTCAAACACGTGCTTATTGGACCTTCAGTCTGACTGATTTAATTAGCTTTATTTTATGTAGCCAGCTGCATTCAGCCGCACCTGGGGATGTGATCTGGCTCCTTAGTGGCTCCGAACGTGTAATTAGCTGAGCGTTACTGGGATGCTGAGGGGAGCAGCGGCATCTAAAACCTAATTTCCCTTTCTTCTCATTCACAGATCCACCAAAACACACCCCGGGCCCGTGGTCCATCTGAGCGACTGTCCCAAGGATGAAGGGAGGGTGAGTACAGGGAGAAGGAGGGATGAAGGATAGGAGAAGGAGAGATGAAGGATAGGAGATGGAGGGATGATGGACAGGAGATGGAACAGGTCTGAACTGGCCTGGAAGTGCGTTCATTTTGCTTTATCACAATACAGCACTTTATCAAACTTGACACTGTGATATTTGATTCTAGAACTGCTAGACATTCTCAGCGCCACTGGGTTAACTCTTCGAGTGCCACACAATGGCTGGTTTTTATTTTCAACCGAAATAAACTGTAATTAACAATTTTGAATAGTTCAATATGAAGTGCTGATTAAAAATCAGTGGGCTGTAGATCCTTGCTCTGTTAAATGATGACCCAAATGGGCTGAATGGCCTGTTCTCTTCATCAAACATTTCTAAGTCATATTTTCTCAATAGCTACATGTGCTGTAGATACTTACCTTTTTTTACATGCTCCATTACCCAGAATTCAGTCTCACCTTTCCCACCAGTTCCTCTCCTTGTGTGGCATTTCAGTGCCCAGAACAGATTTGTCGGCTTTCTTTATGGAAATATAATGAATATAATTCCAAATATATTTTACAACAATGCATATTGCAATATCTGAAAGTGACAATAAATTGTATATTCATCCATGCATTGTGAAGTATTGCAATTAATTTTTTTGATCTTGATGAAGTTATTTAATTCCAATATATTCCTTGCCTATATAGTCCCTTTTCATGAGGGCTTTCAGAAAAACAGGTTTATTATGGGATGGGACTGCAGAATGTTAGGGGCGTGGAGACGTAGTGTTGGGGACGCATTTTATGAGGAACGCTGCAACACTGTTCCTAAGAGAAGATGGGCTCTGAACGGTCCTCCGTCAGACTGTGGGAATCTATGGGGATCTTTCGCATCAATATGCAAATATATTTGCATGCACAATGTGCTTATTTGCATCTGTGTGGGAATGCGCTTGAATTAGTGTGCATGTGTTCTGTCTCTGGGATGTCCACCCTATCTTAGCGTGTGCATCAGGTAATCAGGGTTTTTGCAGGTGCGTGCGTGTGCGGAGCTGTCACAGATTGCATTCCCATTGCTGAGGAGGTGCAATCACAGTGTGTCATGCTTTAACGTGACAAGAGCCTTCATGTGGTAGTCCTGTGGGATATTGGGAATAAGAGAGGAGATTCAGCCTGGTTGTCATAGCGTCCCACCTGCTCTCAGCTCAGCTCTCCTGTCATCTCCGCTTTACCGCCGTCTTTACCAGGCATGGATTGACATGGCGCAAAGACTCCGGCTCCATCGACATTCTGACTGCCCCATCACACAGACACACACGGACATGCTGACACACAAATAAAGAACAAACTAAATAAATCAAATAAAAAAGGAAGCAAGCGAAGAAAATGCCTCATGCACACGCAAATAAAGGACAAACAAAATAAATAGAATAAAAAAGGAAGCCATCGAAGAAAATATCTTATGCACACACACACACACATGCACACCCCCCCCCCTTCAAAACAGTGTGAGAATGCCCTCCCAGCAATCTCCCATCATCTTTAGGTTTGGTTCTGTTTGGCTCAGCGGTGTGCAAGTCCAGCTCTAGTCAGTACAATGCTTATTTCAATTATTTTTTTTTTAAGTGCACCAAGGGCCCTGTCTACAGATTGTTTGTCTGATTGGTTGGAGACAAAAGAATTGCAATTTCCAAATTATGAAATCAAAAGTTGTTTTTTGCACATCATCAAAGATACAAAAATATAGTGCCAGGTTTGAAATAAAGAAAAGGAGATATAATTGGGCTGTACGGGGACCTGAGCACTTTGCACGACGTTTGTACGTGCAGTGATGCGGAATGAGAGAGAGCGCATTCACGTGTCATATTGGCTGTTTGAAGCTTTTCTTTTTATCCAGCATGTGAGCTTTTAGATTCTCTCTTTAGTTTGTTTATTTTATTCTTATACTGTATGTCTGGGGGGAAATTCTTGATTAAATAAGGCAGACAAAATTAACTTTCCATTTTGAATCGTGCTATTATATGCACTCCTACATCCTTCTATAATTTCATATAATTTATCTTTGTAATCCTATAATCCCATTTTGCATTTCCTGTACCTATCCCTCCCAGTGCCTCTCATCTGGCTGTTTTCTGTCTCTCCGTAGCTGCTGATAGGGTTTGAGAGTGGCTCAGTAGTGCAATGGGACCTCCGAGTGAAGAAGGCCGACTTCAGAGTCAACTACGACGAGGTGAGCGGGCTTCACACGCCGTTACGCAGTGAGACACTTCTGCAGAGATCTGACCATTTTCAACCGCACATCTCTATCCGTAATGTGCAATTGTACGAAAGAATGGTTTTTCAGTTCCCGGATTAAAACCACCGCCTGCCAGACTGTTTATTTCATCTCCCACCTCCCGCCCATGTTAAATTTCGGCAGCAATTCTTCTCACCGCTTTCTCGACCTCCCTCCATAACATCATACATTGAATCCACACCTGAGAAGACGGTAGCAGTTCCCAGCGTGACCCGGAGAAACGGCGGAGCTTTGCCTCCTCTCTGCTCTGCGTCCACCTCCCTTTATATATTTCACAAAACATAAAGGTTTTAAGACTTAATTGGACCTCTGCTCTTGCAAATGTACTTTTGAGAAGAGTACTGGGGCATAGAAGTCTCTTTGAAACGCGATGAATTCGGCTGCTTAGAACAAAGGGACGGCGTGGGTAACTGAGGGAGGCGATTCTTAAAGGGTATTTCTATTGTGGGAGATGGTATCACACGCAGCCTTTCTCCTCGGTGGCTCTGTACTGCAGAAGACCCAGGATGCATCGGAGCGTGTTTCAGAACTCTCTGGAAGGAACAGTAGCGTCACGAGGAGAAGCAGCACGTTTTGTAATTAGTCTAGTTCGATTAACTTTTTTTATTCTTCTCCAACTGTTTCTTTCTGACTCACTGAACTTAACAGCAACCTTAAAAATGCTATAATCATACTTGCAGATTCATTATGCACATTTTTTAGTAAGGTGCAGTAGTGATTCTTCAAAGTAAACACCGAACATATCATACGTAAGGGGCTTTTTTCTCATTAGATCCGTTGCTGTTAAGTTCATGTCTTCTGTGAGGTGGCAGTAAAAACTGATTGTTTTTCTTTTCTTCTCCCTAATTAACAAAATGAGACATGTTGCTTTCTTTCATCGTGTGCACCTGTGTGTCCACACTGCACACCTACTCACTTAAATGTGAAATTTCACCAACGATAAAGACATGAATGTTTGAATGTTTTTTTTTCTATTCTGAAGGTTGTGTTGAATACGCTCACTCGTTTTAAAATTTAAAACGTTTAAAATTTTTCAGTTTGCAATTTCATTTTTTCTTTTGTGTTTCCACAAAGTGTACACAAAGCAAAATGCAATATCACAAAATATAAGAAGAAACAGTATGATACAAAATTAAATAATCAATACAATATTTCATTATACATATATGTGTGAAATAAAATGGCAAATTAAGACATATACAGGGACACAATAATAATAAATGTGAAAGAAATAACAGTAAGTTTTGGATTTATTTATATTCTTTTTAGGACGTTTCTCTGCACTGTGCAAGTGCAAACCTGCTTCAGCCTCTTGAATACTGTATGCTTCTCTGTGTCCGCCCATTCCTATAGCTAGACTGTGCTGTGTCTTTTTAATACATGTCACTGTTGATAAGTTTCTGCTTTTCTGTGTGCATCCCAATGGGTGATGCTATTGTGTTTCTGTATCTTATATATATATATATATATATATATATGTATGTATGTATAATACCCAGATACAATCAGACTTGACCCTGATTATAATACAATCAGACTTGACCCAGCCTCTAACAACCAATCAGAACAGATTTAACCCATCCTCTAATACCCAATTAGAACAGACTGAACCCAGCCTCGAACAAACTGAACCCAGCCTCTAACACTCAATTGGAACAGACTGAACCCAGCCTCTAATACCCAATTAGAACAGACTGAACCCAGCCTCGAACAAACTGAACCCAGCCTCTAACACTCAATCAGAACAAGACTGAACCCAGCCTCGAACAAACTGAGCCCAACCTCTAACACTCAATCAGAACAGACCGAACCCAGCCTCTAATACCCAATCAGAACAGACTGAACCCAGCCTCTAACACCCAATCAGAACCGACTGAACCCAGCCTCTAATACCTGAGTTGGGTATCTTGCTAATCTATACAGTGATTGCATTGTTGGCTCTGTCCCTGCTGCAGGCCATCCACTCAGTCAGCTGGCACCATGAGGGGAAGCAGTTCATGTGCAGTCACTCAGACGGCAGCCTGACCACCTGGAGCCTGCGCAACACACCCAAGCCCTTCCAGGTTACCTTCCCCCATGGTGAGACCTTTGACCTCTGACCCTCTCCAGTTGAAAAGATATTCAGCTCTGATCCCACAGTTCCAGTCCCATGGTATGCGGGCAGTCAGGCAGAATGCACACACACTTCTGCTTCCCGGACTGAGGTTATGGACAAATTTACTTGAAATGCAGCTCTGCAGTTTTACGGAGGAGGAAGTGAGAGACATTAAACACAGGGGAGACATTACGCCATATGTCTCATCTGCTGCAGTATCATTCACCGAGTGTCACCAACAGGGAGGGACTGTAGGGCCGCCGAGTGTCACAGACAGGGAGGAACTGTAGGGCCACTGAGCGTCACAGACAGGGAGGGGCTGTAGGGCCGCCGAGTGTAACTGACAGGGAGGGACCATAGGGCCACTGAGCGTCACAGACAGGGAGGGACTGTAGGGCCGCCGAGTGTCACAGACAGGGAGGGACTGTAGGGCTACTGAGCGTCACAGACAGGGAGGGATTGTAGGGCCGCCGAGTGTAACTGACAGGGAGGGACCATAGGGCCACTGAGCGTCACAGACAGGGAGGGACTGTAGGGCCGCCGAGTGTAACTGACAGGGAGGGACCATAAGGCCGCCGAGTGTAACTGACAGGGAGGGACTGTAGGGCTGCCAAGTGTAACTGACAGGGAGGGACCATAGGGCTGCTGAGGGTCACCGACAGGGAGGGACTGTAGGGCCGCTGAGCGTCACCGACAGGGAGGGACTGTAGGGCCGCTGAGTGTCACTGACAGGGAGGGACTGTAGGGCTGCTGAGCATCACCGACAGGGAAGGATTGTAGGGCCGCCGAGTGTCACTGACAGGGAGGGATTGTAGGGCCGCCGAGTGTCACTGACATGCCAGCATTACTGTTTAGTTAATCAATCGCTTTATAGAGAGATATTTGAAATAAAAAAGACACCAGGGGGACATTAGCTGTTGTGATTGTTGCTGTTTTGCTCCTAAGGTACTTTTTACAGTTTTTCTTTCTTCCTCTGTCTCTTTTTCCCTTTCTTTTGGGTGATGAGAAGATTAGTCTCTTGTCCTTCGAGCAGGGCAGAGCACCGTTGGTGTGCTCCAGGTAAAGCCCCTGTGATTGATGGAGCTCAGGCAGGCACAGCTTCAGAGTCTCAGTATGGGGGTGTGCTGCTTTCAAAATCCCTGCGTTTCCTCCACCGCTGGTCTCTCTCTCTCTCTTTCTCTCCCTAAGTCAGAACCAAACCACACAGTGAATATCATAGCTCAACTTCAACTCATTTACCTGGAACCCATCCAGTCCAATAACACACTCTGACAGTATTAGAAACTGATACGTTGAATTTGTATGGATAAATCTAGAACCTGCCATAAATATGGAGCTTTTTCCATGGCCTGACGGATCTTACTGCTGTAAAACTCCTCGACACGCTAAGGAAGGAAATATTGATATTTGGTCCCTTTGGAGAGTTATTAAGCACGCTGCTGTTCCCCCCTTCTTTTTGGGTGGAAACAGGGAAGACGCAGAAAGATGGGAAGAAGCCGGAATCCTGCAAGCCCATCCTGAAGGTGGAGTTCAAAACCACGAGAAGCAGGTGAGTACTGTACCCCTCTGTCCCAGTTGTGACTAGGCCCATTTGTGACTAGGGCTCAGGTGTGTACCCCTAATGCCGGAGCAGAACGAGGTGATACATATCTGTATCCCTAGCGTAGGAGCACAGACGGGTGACCAAGCAGGCATAGTCACAAATGGTAGCCCTTTTACACAGGAGCAGAGACAATCGCAGGTCCATGGGCACACCTCCAATTAAGGACTTCAATTAAGTACTGTATCTGAAGGGAAACAAGAGTGATGTGGCCGTATGGGGCAGTAGTTAAGCACTATCTCATTTAGCCCTCTATGGCATGGATGTACTGTAAGACTGAGTATTTTGTCACTGTGTTCTAACTGTCAGTGATGTGGTTCATATGTTTTTTCTAGCCCTGTCACTGTGTTTTGGCAGTTAGTCATGTGTGGTTTTTTTAAGAGTCTGTGTTTCAGCCCTGTGTCTGTGTTTGAGCAGTGATCCCTTTGTGATCTTCTCCGGGGGACTGTCCTATGACAAGGCGGGCAGGAGGCCCACTTTAACCATCATGCACGGCAAGTCGATCACCGTGCTGGAGATGGACCACCCCATTGTGGACTTCCTGGTTCTCTGCGAGACGCCGTACTCCAACGGTGAGGATGATTTGGGGCCACAGAGGGGGCCGGCCACGGGGCAGGTGCAACTGTTTAGCAAGTTAATGTTTTGTGATCGCTGATTTTTGTGAATGAAAAACACAAATGTGAATATAGTCAGATAAATTATAAATGTTAATTGAATGCAGGCTAGAGTGTGGATTAAATCATAAACCTTTTTGTTAAAACTAAGCGGATATTTTCCTGAGTGGAAGAAAAAGAGAGAGAAAACAACAAGAAAGAAAGAAGGAAGGAAATATTTTGGCAGGCAGTCAGTCTCCTCGACTTTCTGTTTGCTTTGGATTATAACCATAATCCAAGACCTGTCAAAATCAGGTCACAGTAAGACTTTATATGATCTTGTTACCCCTGTGTAGAGGATAAAGGATTCCACTTTCAAATTCTTTACTTTCCTGGTATTTAGCAGACACCCTTATCCAGACTGACTAGCAATGCAAACACAAGTAAAAGTACATTTCTATTCTTTGAAATGGCAGCACTCCCTGATGTCCAGAGGGAGTTCTGGGCTTCTATCTGTACTTCTAAGACTTCAATATAGTACATATGCATCTGCTAATCAGCGAATGGCAACTGACATCAAATAATGATTTTGTATTTACATGATGTTGAACATTCAAGGATGTGACAGCTTTGAATGGTTATAACACTAAACCCACATGCTATGGTAGAGTGAGTAAATAGTGAGATGAAAGGAGAATAAAGTTGGTTAAACCCACTGTTTTGTCTTCGCATAAAACCACAGCAGATATATTTTATACAAGACTTGATGATTAGCTATTAGCATAACTCCTTGAGTTAGATGCAGGGGCAACCTAGTCCTGCAGTGCTAGAGATGGTTCTGGTTTTTGTTCCATCAAATTGATGAATTATTTTGAGTGCTACCCTGAATGTCCAAGTTTAAATGTTGAGTTTAAATGGTGAAACCCAGATGTTGGTACTTCCAGTCATCAGTGTTCAGTAAGGCTTATAATGAATCCAGAAATGTGGTTAGAGGCTTGAATAGTTCAAAAGACAAAAAAACACCTCTGACACTTCTTCTCTTGTTCTGTATAATAATTATAACCATATTTCGAAGTGATCTGAGATCAGTAAAAGCAATGCAAATTATTTTTGGCGTCTGCAGAGATCCAGGAGCCGTACGCTGTGGCTGTGTTGCTGGAGAAAGACTTCATCCTTGTGGACCTCACTCAGAGCAAGTGAGTGCATTGAGGGAAAAAAAGGAATAAAATCACAGTCATTATCCGTGATCAGCTGGAGTCACTGGCTGCACTTCTGAAACAACTGTCGAGTCACAGGATACGTGGTACTGAAGTATAGTGACTGTGTTGAGTGTGGTTAGTATTATATGCTTGTGAGTATAGCGACTGTGTTGAGTGTTGTCAGTACACTGCAAAAACTGTCTTAACAAGTGTTTTAGTCTTGTAATGAGACTTTAAAAATTATTATTATTTTTTTTTTTAAGTGGAAAATATTAGTTTAACTTACTTTTTGCTTGGCAAGTGAAATTATCTTACCCCATTGGCAAATCTTTAACTTAGTTTAAAACTATCTCACCCGACTGGCAGATAGTTTGTCTTATTTAGCAAAAATGTAACAGAAATAAGATTCTAAAGTCTAAATATAAGATTGAAATGCTTGTTAAGATTTGTTTTTGCAGTGTATTAGATCCTTGTGCGTATAGAGGCTGTTGAGTGTTGTTAGGATTATATCACTGTGAGCGTACATACTGGACTCGTGACAATGTTAAACAGGACCTGTAGAAATCTGACTCTGCTCCACAGTAACAGTGACCGTGAGTAGTCTGAGGGCTACTGTGTTGGTTAGGAGTGTGCCAGAGCTCTGAGAAATAATACTCAAACGTTTCTTCAGGATGAGAGGACAGACATCCCTTACCTATACATTCTTATTCTTTGAGCTGCTTCTTTCTCCTAGATTTTCTGGTAACACCCCCCCCACCCCCCCCCCCCCCCCCCTCTCTCTCTCTCTCTCTCTCTCTCTCTCAATTTTCAATTCAATTCAATTCAAAATGCTTTATTGGCATGACATATTTCGATATATACAGGTGCAGCACAAAAAATTAGAATATCGTGAAAAAGTTCAATATTTTTTGTCACTCATTTCAGAAAGTGAAACTCATATATTATATAGATTCATTACACATAGTTAAATATTTCAAGCCTTTATTTCTTGTAATTTTGATGATTATGGCTTACAGCTAATGAAACCCAAAATTCAGTGTCTCAGAAAATTAGAATATTTTGCTTTAACATATTTTTAAAGTATCATATTTAATATTTGGTCGCATATCCTTTGCATGCTGTTACTTCCTGAAGTCTGTGACCAATCAACATCAAAAGACTCTCAATATCTTATTTTCAGGTACTGTTACAAGCGATACTATAACCTCTCTGCATTTGAACGGATCTCTATGAGAATTGGGGGGTAAGACTAGATTCAGCTGTAAATTACGCTGGTACAGTATGGAACACATGACTGGCGAAATGGCTGTACGTCATCAAGGGTCTAAGGCAGCGGCGTCAAACTCATTCCATCGAGAGCCGAGTGTATACAAGTTTTTGTTCTAACCATGCTCTACACCAGCTGATTCCACTAATTAGTTCACCTCTTGGTTGAAGAGCTGAGCTAATTAGTGAAATCAGCTGGTGTAGGGCACAGTTGGAACAAAAACCTGCATACACTCGGCCCTCGATGGAATGAGTTTGACATCCCTGGTCTAAGGTATCAAACGAGCCCCAAACCATCACTCTGCGGCCAGATATGGAGTAGATGTGGATGGATCCCTTTAAGGGTTGTTTCTCCTGACTTTTTTCCCGATAGAGTTCTATAGGAAAATGAGTCAGGAGAAATAACCCTTGCAGTGATCCATCCACATCTACTCCATATCTGGCAACAGAGTGATGGTTTGGGGCTCGTTCGATAGCTCAGACCCTTGATGACTTACAGCCATTTAGCCAGCCATGTGTTCCATACTGTACCAGTGTAATTTACAGCTGAATCTAGTCTCACCCCCCAATTCCCATAGAGATCAGTTCAAATGCAGAGAGGTTATAGTATCGCTTGTAACAGTACCTGAAAATAAGATTTTTGATGTTGATTGGTCACAAACTTCAGGAAGTAACAGCATGCAAAGGATATGCGACCAAATATTAAATATGATACTTTAAAAATATGTTAAAGCAAAATATTCAAATTTTCTGAGACACTGAATTTTGGGTTTCATTAGCTGTAAGCCATAATCATCAAAATTAGAAATAAAGGCTTGAAATATTTCACTCTATGTGTAATGAATCTATATAATATATGAATTTCACTTTCTGAAATGAGTGACAAAAAAAATTTGAACTTTTACACGATATTCAAATTTTTTGAGCTGCACCTGCATATATTGCCAAAGCGCAATAGTCAATTAAAACAACAACAGTCAACGACAATAATAGTAATAACAACAACAATATATATTAAAATTATAATTTAACAGACACAAAATATATCCTATTACTAGTAGTAGATAAATAATATGTTATATAATTATATATGTTATATAATTAAATATAATATATAATATAAATATACAGTATTATATAATTATTAATTAAACATAATATATAATACAAATATGTTATATAATTTAAAACAAATATATATTAATTGGTGGGGGGGTTAGGGGTCACTGCTGTCCCTCTTTCTGTGGCAGGTAGCCACATATTGTGCTGCCAATTTTGCACAGCACCGTACCTCTCCCAGGAGGATTTGTAATAATTGGGTGTCAGGTAGGATTGGGAAGTTTTGTTGTATTGATTTAAATTTTGGAGAGATATTCTCTCATTTTTTGGTATTTTTCACATTGGGTGAGGAAGTGCAGCTCTGTTTCAATTTGTTTTTGACTGCAGTGGGAGCACAGCCTCTCTTCTCGGGGCAGCCAAGTCTGCCGGTGGCGGCCGGTTTCTATTGCTAGGCTGTGCTCACTGAGTCTGTACTTTGTCAATGTTTTCCTGAATTTATCATTTTTTACTGTGGCCAAATAGTCTGCCACAGTGTGTTCTCGTTTTAGGGCCAGATAGCATTCTAATTTGTTTTGATTTTTTGTTTGAGTTTCCCTATAATCTTGTTTTTGTTGCTTTATAATTTGGTTGATTCTGATTGGTATTGTTGGTATGTAGCTGTCCTGAGGCTGGGTGGTGTAGATTTTCTGTGAACACCCCCCCCTCTCTCTCTATCTCTATCTCTATCTATATCGCTCTCTCTCTCTTTCTCTTCTTCTCTCTCTTGGGATTTCATATACCAGTAAATGCTTTTAGTTACTGAGGCTTTCTGTACACAACCAATCTTTAAATGTTTCTAAAAGCACACGGACAAATGTGCATGAACACACACGCAGGCATACGCACGCACACGCACGCACACGCACACGAATGCAGATTCTGTAAAGATGAAACCTAATGTTCTCAGCATTTACGGAAGTGCTGCGCGTCGCCCCTGGAGATCTCTTTCTCGTTCCATCTCGGTGAGTCAGACTACCCTCACGTCTGCACGCTTTCCTCAGAAGCGATTTACCTGATGAACGGTGAGGTCGCCGGGGTCAACTGTGAGGGGAGACGATCTCATAGTTAAACCTCATACTCTTGCAATGTGTGCGGCACAAAACCGCTCACATGAAGAGGTTAAGCGCCCAAGGTGGATTCACTGGCTGATTTGTCAATCGGAGTCTTTGTAGGAGGAGGACGGGTAAATCGCCCACACTGACTCGAGGGTCTGAATGGTGATTGTCTCAATCCCACACACAATATCTGCGTGCTGAAAATGCAGTAGAACAGTCTTTCCCCCCCGGCTGATCAAGAGAAATATTTTTAATTTGACATTTTCTGTATAATACGCACAAAACCGGTGACGCATATTGTGTAAACCGATTTTCTGTTCATTTATGAGTGGTGTAAATAAATTCTAAAACAGTGAGTATTGTCATTGAGGTCACAGAACCTGTGAACACAAGAAATGTACAGTTTGTGATGTCCTTGTACATTTACATAATAAGCTGGACAAATCTACTTTGCTTGCTTACTCAGGGATTGCATGTATATTGTCCCTTTAAGACCAGGATTTCAAAATGCCTTTACAGTCATAGGAAGGGGCTGGGGGTGTAGGGGCTTGGTCACCACCAGTGTGTAGCAGTAACCTGGGTGATTACATCCATTTTGTGTCAGGATATCAGTTATGGTGGAGAAGGAGGGATTAATACACCGTGTATGCTGGATGCCGATATTTAATTAATTAATCACAAAAAAATAAAAATTCAGACATTACAGCTGATGAAATTTCTGCCAAATAGTCATGTGGTATTTTAGTTTGAATGGTTCATGGTCTACTGTGTAAAACCATTGTTATTTGTTAGTGCCAAAATATTACTGCCCTCTGCCTGCAGTTTCCCCATCTTTGAGAATCCCTACCCCATGGACATCCACGAGTCTCCGGTCACCTGCACGGACTACTTCGCTGACTGCCCACCTGACCTCATACCTGTCCTCTACTCCATAGGAGCCAAACACAAAAAACATGGCTACAGCCAAAAGGTAAGCACATGCGCACTCCCCGTCTGTTCCTGATAAGGTAAAGGTGTGTGCACAGTGTCAGTCTGTTCTTAATAAGGTAAAGGTGTGTGCACAGTGTCAGTCTGTTCTTAATAAGGTAAAGGTGTGTGCACAGTGTCAGTCTGTTCTTAATAAGGTAAAGGTGTGTGCACAGTGTCAGTCTGTTCTTAATAAGGTAAAGGTGTGTGCACAGTGTCTGTCTGTTCTTAATAAGGTAAAGGTGTGCACACTGTCAGTCTGTTCTTAATAAGGTAAAGGTGTGCGCACAGTGTCAGTCTGTTCTTAATAAGGTAAAGGTGTGTGCACAGTGTCAGTCTGTTCTTAATAAGGTAAAGGTGTGTGCACAGTGTCAGTCTGTTCTTAATAAGGTAAAGGTGTGTGCACAGTGTCAGTCTGTTCTTAATAAGGTAAAGGTGTGTGCACAGTGTCAGTCTGTTCTTAATAAGGTAAAGGTGTGTGCACAGTGTCAGTCTGTTCTTAATAAGGTAAAGGTGTGTGCACACTGTCAGTCTGTTCTTAATAAGGTAAAGGTGTGCGCACAGTGTCAGTCTGTTCTTAATAAGGTAAAGGTGTGCGTACAGTGTCAGTCTGTTCTTAATAAGGTAAAGGTGTGTGCACAGTGTCAGTCTGTTCTTAATAAGGTAAAGGTGTGCGCACAGTGTCAGTCTGTTCTTAATAAGGTAAAGGTGTGAGCACAGTGTCAGTCTGTTCTTAATAAGGTAAAGGTGTGTGCACAGTGTCAGTCTGTTCTTAATAAGGTAAAGGTGTGCACACTGTCAGTCTGTTCTTAATAAGGTAAAGGTGTGTGCGCAGTGTCAGTCTGTTCTTAATAAGGTAAAGGTGTGCGCACAGTGTCAGTCTGTTCTTAATAAGGTAAAGGTGTGTGCGCAGTGTCAGTCTGTTCTTAATAAGGTAAAGGTGTGTGCACAGTGTCAGTCTGTTCTTAATAAGGTAAAGGTGTGTGCACAGTGTCAGTCTGTTCTTAATAAGGTAAAGGTGTGTGCACAGTGTCAGTCTGTTCTTAATAAGGTAAAGGTGTGTGCACACTGTCAGTCTGTTCTTAATAAGGTAAAGGTGTGTGCACAGTGTCAGTCTGTTCTTAATAAGGTAAATGTGTGTGCACAGTGTCAGTCTGTTCTTAATAAGGTAAAGGTGTGTGCACAGTGTCAGTCTGTTCTTAATAAGGTAAAGGTGTGTGCACAGTGTCAGTCTGTTCTTAATAAGGTAAAGGTGTGTGCACAGTGTCAGTCTGTTCTTAATAAGGTAAAGGTGTGTGCACAGTGTCAGTCTGTTCTTAATAAGGTAAAGGTGTGCACACTGTCAGTCTGTTCTTAATAAGGTAAAGGTGTGTGCACAGTGTCAGTCTGTTCTTAATAAGGTAAAGGTGTGTGCACAGTGTCAGTCTGTTCTTAATAAGGTAAAGGTGTGTGCACAGTGTCAGTCTGTTCTTAATAAGGTAAAGGTGTGCACACTGTCAGTCTGTTCTTAATAAGGTAAAGGTGTGTGCACAGTGTCAGTCTGTTCTTAATAAGGTAAAGGTGTGTGCGCAGTGTCAGTCTGTTCTTAATAAGGTAAAGGTGTGTGCACAGTGTCAGTCTGTTCTTAATAAGGTAAAGGTGTGTGCACAGTGTCAGTCTGTTCTTAATAAGGTAAAGGTGTGTGCACAGTGTCAGTCTGTTCTTAATAAGGTAAAGGTGTGTGCACAGTGTCAGTCTGTTCTTAATAAGGTAAAGGTGTGCACACTGTCAGTCTGTTCTTAATAAGGTAAAGGTGTGCGCACAGTGTCAGTCTGTTCTTAATAAGGTAAAGGTGTGTGCACAGTGTCAGTCTGTTCTTAATAAGGTAAAGGTGTGTGCACAGTGTCAGTCTGTTCTTAATAAGGTAAAGGTGTGTGCACAGTGTCAGTCTGTTCTTAATAAGGTAAAGGTGTGTGCGCAGTGTCAGTCTGTTCTTAATAAGGTAAAGGTGTGTGCGCAGTGTCAGTCTGTTCTTAATAAGGTAAAGGTGTGTGCACAGTGTCAGTCTGTTCTTAATAAGGTAAAGGTGTGTGCACAGTGTCAGTCTGTTCTTAATAAGGTAAAGGTGTGTGCACAGTGTCAGTCTGTTCTTAATAAGGTAAAGGTGTGTGCACAGTGTCAGTCTGTTCTTAATAAGGTAAAGGTGTGTGCACAGTGTCAGTCTGTTCTTAATAAGGTAAAGGTGTGTGCACAGTGTCAGTCTGTTCTTAATAAGGTAAAGGTGTGCGCACACTGTCAGTCTGTTCTTAATAAGGTAAAGGTGTGCGCACAGTGTCAGTCTGTTCTTAATAAGGTAAAGGTGTGCGCACAGTGTCAGTCTGTTCTTAATAAGGTAAAGGTGTGTGCACAGTGTCAGTCTGTTCTTAATAAGGTAAAGGTGTGCGCACAGTGTCAGTCTGTTCTTAATAAGGTAAAGGTGTGTGCACAGTGTCAGTCTGTTCTTAATAAGGTAAAGGTGTGTACGCACTCTCAGGCTGTTCCTAATAGGGCAAAGGTTCACGTATATCAGGCAAGTGTTGCGTTGGGCTCTGTGCATCTTTAATGGCAGTGGTGCACACATGTAAGATGTCATGTTTAATCCCAGTTAATAGAAGAGTAGCGCTGAGGACGTCTTTGTTTCTGTACTGGAGCTAATCCCCCGATACCAGCGAATTATCTCAGATGAGCCTCCCTTTAAGGAACCAGCATCGCGAGTTGCGTTTAACCCCTATTGGTTGGAGGCGAGATTCCAGAGACCGACTCCCGTCGCTGATCCCAGCGGCCTAATTGGTCACCGTGTGAAAAGCGCGAGGCTGTGGCGCGGCTAAGCGCTCGTAGACCGCGCTCATCACCCGCGGTTCCCTCCCAGCTTCAGCTCTGTTGCTTTCCAGGGCGGCTGTATCCACGGTGTTCATTCAACCGCTCAGGTTGTTTCCTCCCATTCTGGTTTGGGCAGTTGATTTATTTCTCAGTATTCACCACCTTATTCTCACCACAGGGGAGCACAGTAATATGCAAGTGAGAGGCAGTTAATTATTCACTGGTAGGATCCTGGTGTTTTCTCCTGGGCCTGTAGGGAGGGATATTAGGGGAGATTGTGCAGAGATGTTTGTTTCTCAGACCGAGATGGAGGAAGCACTCGGTGATAACTTACTGCGGTTTATATTTGGGCTGTGTGTGTGGCATGGTGCCGTGCTGATATAGATTGTATTATACAAGATTCTAGAACCACACATGGCTATGGAAATTCATAGAGTACAATCTCTATCCATAAATTAAATAAAAACCTAGTGAATAAGTTACAAAGCAAAATAAATGGAGATAAAAAGAGAAAATATGTTGTAAAAAATATGTTATATAAAGAAATGCACAGACAACACATGAGGTCTCTAGTCTGCCTGAATTGAATTGACTTCCCTTGGTAGTCAGGTCAGCACAATCGCTGGCCATCTTTTGACACAGACTGAAGGCTCACCTCTTAAGACTACAACTTGGTTCCTGTCCGAATCCCACCCCCTAGGGCAGGGGTGTCAAACTCAAGTCCGGGAGGGCCGCAGTGTCTGCTGGTATTTGTGGTTTCCTTTCAGTGAGTAGCCAATTAAGGCCTTGAGAACAAGGTGTGTGAAATATTTAGACAATCAACACCTTAAATGAATCACTGCTAAAGCACAGCGAAAACTAGCTGACACTGTGGCCTTCCAGGACTGGGACTTGACACTTGTGCCCTCAAACTTGCTCTATGATTGATTCAAGGTTAGCGTGGTATAGGTTTTAGAAGGGATACTCAGATCTGGTCCTCGAGGCCAATAGTACCGCTCATCAGGACTGATTTAAACCTGGGACACCTGATTGGTTAAAGTTCTGGCCAATCAGTGGCATTAATCGATCAATCAACTATTGCGTTGAAAAGAAAACCAGCAGTACTACTGGCCTCAAGGCCCAGATATGAGTATCCCTGAGTTATGGTATAAGTAGTATTGGTTATGTCATTACATTAAGTTATAATGATGCCCTGTTGCTCTGGATACATGCATAAATGTAATTTTTCTTTTCTCTGATTGGTCAGGAATGGCCTGTGGGCGGAGGAACGTGGACACTGGGAGCACAGACATATCCAGAGATCATCATCACAGGGTGAGCTCATGGCATGTTCAGCCTTCAGTTATAGAATGTTCTGTTTTACATGTACTATTTGTCGTCGTCTTCTTCTTCTTATTATTATTGTTAGCATGCTGTTTTGAGGCCATAATCAAAGAGCAAAAAGATTACCCCAACCCTCACGATCCTGTCTGTCTAATGCTTCTAATGTACTGTGTGAAACGGTTTAAGTGTTATGTGTTTTATGATTAACTGTAATCATGTTAACTTGATGGGCTGTGTGTGTGTGTGTGTGTGTGTGTGTGTGTGTGTGTGTGTGTGTGTGTGTGTGTGTGTTTACAGAGCACCGTGTAGGTCATATACCCATTATACGAGTAGCTCTATTGCACCCAGTGGGCAGTGTATGTTAACAGAGCACAGTGTAGGTCATATTTCCAGAATCCCCAGAGTGGAGGGCACAGTGTCAGGTTCCTGCTGGGTTATTATATTATGATATGCCGCTGAGAATGTCCTGTCTGGTTTTCCTCTGTTCTCCTCACACAGCCACGCAGATGGTTCCATAAAGTTTTGGGATGCTACTGCCAGTAAGTACGCATGGCTCTCTGTTCACCTTGTCATGTACACATTGTCGCATTATAGGGCTGGGTTTTTAGCAGATGCTATGTCCGCCACCTCACGTCCATACAAATTCTGCACAGGCCAATGGCCTATTAGTGATGGCGGTTGAGGCGAGTTTCCCCCTCATCATTGTAAGGTGATTTGAGTGTGAAAAAGGCGCTATATGAATGCAAGGCATTACTGGTATGACTGCAGTGTAAAAGATACATATTAAATAGACTATGTTATCGATCTTATCTCAGCCTCTAAACCCAGAGGTGTGCAGATCACAAGAGTTAGATAAAGGTAAACATGTATCAGATTGCCACCAGCACCATCATTTCACTGATGATGGTAATGCGGTGACATGTTTGAATCTGTAGCCTCATGTTAACTGACAAGATTTATGCCATTCTCGTCCCAGGGGTACAGAGTAGGTCTAGTTCACCTCAGATTTCCATCACAGGACCGTGGTGACCATCAGACCGTTGGGTCATCTTCCCGGGACTGGATGACAGGGGCCCCGTGGAGATTCCCATGATCATTCTAACACTAGGTCTGCGTTCTCCCCCACCCCTTGCCCCTCCCACCACCCCCTTGCCCCTCCCACCATCCCGCCAGTCACCCTCCAGATGCTGTACAAGCTGAAGAGCTCAAAGGTGTTTGAGAAGCTGAAGGCGGGGGAGGGTCGTGGGGCGGAGCTTGTGGAGGAGGATCCGTACGCCGTTCAGATGGTCAGGTGGTGCCCGCAGAGCCGGCTCTTCTGCGTGGTGGGAATCTCCGCCCACGTCATCCTGTATCGCTTCAGCAGGCACGACGCCACGACGGAGATCACGGTGAGTGCCTGTCATGCCAACGGCAGCCAGGGGGATGTGCCGTAGAGTCCGGGATATTGAGCTCGTATGTGATGCAGTGACCCCCCGACTTTGGTCATGGAGATCCACAGGGTCTGCTAGGTCTTGTGTTTATATTAAAATCAGAAACCAATTTATGCACAAGAAACCAAGTGAGGTGAATTATGTGTGACCGGCTGCTTTAATTGATCTATTAAGCGCTGAGTAACAACCGAAACCTGCAGGCTCTGTGGCTCTAGGGTGTAACCTGAGTGTCTTTGCACACCTGTTTGTAACCTGATTCACTCTGTGCACCTGTATAACACCTGTGTCTCTGTATCGCACCTGTACATCACATGAGAATATGTTCTCTGCACAGTACATCACCTGAGTGTGTGTTCTCTGCACAGTCACTGGCTGTGTGGCTGGTCTCTGTGTGTCTGTGTGATCTCTGCACAGTCACTGGCTGTGTTGCTGGTCTCTGTTTGTCTGAGTGTGTCATCTCTGCACAGTCACTGGCTGTGTGATCTCTGCACAGTCACTGGCTGTGTGGCTGGTCTCTGTTTGTCTGTGTGTGATCTCTGCATAGTGTGGCTGGTCTCTGAGTACCTGTATCTGAGTGTGTGTTCTCTGCACAGTCTCTGGAGGTGCGGCTGCAGTGTGAGGTAGAGGATGTCCTCTCCCCATCTGAGACGGAGGCAAACCCCACCCCCTCAGACCCCAACCCCCACTCACCCCTACACGTCCCCGCCAGCCCAAACAGCACCTCGCCCGAGATCCTGCGAGACAGCGTTCCCTGCCTCAGGTGAGTTACCAATGAGCTGGAAATGTACAGTTTTCACGCTTGGT